>CM043701.1:23862316-25062316 GCA_023935145.1 Bretschneidera sinensis
AGGTAGTCTAAGGTTGAAGCTCAATGATAGAAGCGTTATGACACTTGAGAAGGTAAAATTTGCTTCCTCTCTCACTATAAATATCATCTCTTTGGAGAAACTTGATAAAATGGGATATACATGGACTGCAAGCAATAAAAAGATGTAAGTTATTAATGGATCAAATGTAGTGTTGAAGGCTACTATGAATAAGAAGGGCTTGTATGTTTTGGATGGAAGGTTTTGCTTAGAAAATTAGGTGAAGGAGATATGGAAGGACCAAAAGGAAGGATTGCACCAACCAAGAAGATTGATGAGGTGTGGAGAATTGAGCTAAGGTTGAGATTTGTTAAGATTTTGGCTCAAATCCTCACAAAGAAGAATTCTAATTGGTTTGGAAAAAGTAGTTTCCTATTTTATAGTAGGTTTTTCTAGTAGGAGTAGTGCTAGTTTCCTATTAAATTGTTCCTTGTACAAATAGTAGTAGTAGTCTACTATGATGTTATTGTTCTTTTCCTAATTTTATTAGGAAAATATTCTCTATATAAAAGTGGTCATAGAGAAGTTTGGAGACGCACTCATAATTTCAATATTATAACTAGAGCTAGGTGGAGAGCTTTGGGTATATTGGGGATTTTAGGTTTTGAGGCTGTGAGGGTAATAGTTTTGGTTTTCCTAAAGTTTTTGTTAAGGATTAATAAAATTGCGAGTTTGTTAGTAGCATAGTCAAGGAGGTTGTCGAACCACATTAAATTGTTGTGCTTGATATTTGTTTCTTTATTTTCCTATTTAATTATTGTAAGTTTGAGTATGTGGATTTTAGGGGTAAAATCCCAGCACATCACAATAGATGTTCCATGAGAATTTCACATGACTATATCACTACACACATACTAATACTTGCATGAGTCACGCCTACTTAAAGAGATGACATTTTTCCTTAAACCCAAAACGTGTCGAACGTCAACCGTTGTAACAATACCATCTAACATCCAAAACCAAACATTTTCTTTACCAATCCCTAAAAACAAGAATCAAAACCTAGATGAACTATCCTTAAGTCAATCGATTTGTACTCAACAAATTAATCCCTCATAGGGCTCATATATAAGAAGTAAGTCAAATCAAGAACCCATTCGTCAAATGAGCAACGGTTTGATACATCAAGAACATGATCAATATCATCTGAATGAGTCATAGCCAACCATATTAGCCCTTCTGAAATCTTATTCCTTATCTCTCTCATAATATTTAAGCTTCAAACAATTTCTTCAAATATTTATACACTTCCTTACCACACTCGAAACATCGAGGTTGAAATTTACTTTTAACCACCAAGCTTACTTCTTGGTCATCTTCTTTGTCATTGGTCTTCAACTATCTTGAGTTTGAGGATGCCCTAACAATAGAATTTAAACCACAACACAACAAATCTCCATATTGATTCAAAATTTTAGAGCCAATACTTTAGACTTCTCTTGTAACTTTTCAACATGCTCCGAAAAGGCTCATTCATTGCGAAGAGCTCTTTTTTCGAAAAATTATATCACCAATTTTTACTTTTTAGATAATATCACAAAGAGCTTAGAATGATTTGGGAATCTCTTGTCATTAGGGGATATATATGACATGCCTTGTATATATGTTTTGAAAGCAAGACATGCTTAATTATTAAGTAAAACAAATACCCATTTTGGATTGTTTCTATATTGGCATAGGCACTTTCATAGTTCAACATATATGAAATTGTTCATACTTAAAAGGGTGAAGAAATTTAGCGATTACTAAAAAAGAAATGGAAAAAAGGTTACCGTTGTGATGACTCACATCTCACATAAGTTGTGTAATAAGGAAAGTTTTGATTCATATATAACGTCTAATGATCTCAATAGGTTGAACTAATATTTTTGGGTAATGGATGATGGTACTATAAATGGGTTAGAATCAACTCAATACCACCACTACGTAGATTTATAGTGTTTGAGTTTATCGTGGTATTTAGTCTCCAAGAGGAGTAAATTTTAGTGGAATGATGAAGATCTATGTTTAAATTTCCAAGGAACAAATGATAGTATAGTGACGAAGATTGATATTTAAATTTCCAAATCCTATATATCCAAGTTTGAATTTTGAAACCCCAAATACTCGTTGACTAAAAACACATCCTCTCATTTGATAGTAGTATGCTCTATAAGCCGATATCGTTTGATGTTATGAGCATATTATTTGTAATTAATCTTATTCATTTATTGATAATAAACATTTATTTATGGAATTATTATAATCATGGGATACATAAAAGTAGTAAATAAGTATGACCATTTATGCATGGAGGTATGTGAGTGTACAATAGATGATCAATCACTCTCAATAAAATAGAGAGAATTCCATGTTATCAGATTAAGTCATAGCTTGAAAATTCCTTGGCCAAAGTAAGCTAAAAATTAGAAAAGAATTTTTAATTTCATCATTTAAGTTGTGGCCTTGATATCGAGATATATATGATTAAATAATTAAGATTTGACAATAATTTCATACCTTAGGTTTAATTAAGGAAATTGCTTTATGGAAAGATTGAATTGCACGATAAGTGACAACAAAAGGTTCACATTAAATTCATATTATCTATGTAGTCCTGATATACTGCTAGGTGTCAATCATGACTTGTAGAAGCTCTAAAGAATTAATTGATAAGGTCAAATTAAAAGGAGTTTTAATTCGAATTAAATTAAAAAAGAGTTTTTAATAATTGGACGAGGTCCAATTGTTACGTAAAAGTAACAACCTAGTGCCAATGCAATATTGAACCTGAGGGTTCACGTACACACAATTGAGCTACTGTAAGAATAAGGAAAACTAAAAGGCCAATAGAGAGAAATATTGGAATTAAATTAAACCACGGGTTTAATTGTAATTCTAGAAATCTTAGAGCTTTTAGAAATAAAGATTTTGTATAAGAGCTCATATTTGATAGAAATCCTAATGGAATTTTGGAGAATTAAAATCAGATTTTAAAACACTCTCTTTCTCCATGGACAAAATTATTAGAGTTAGCACTCATGGATTTTCGACCACCCCTTTGCTCTTCCATGTGTGGTGTTTGGCATCATCTTGAAATAGATCTTTGCTCTTGGTTGTTCTTGTGGATATGCTTAATGGTCAGATGAATGAATGGCTCGTGAACTCTTCACCGAATTTTTCAACCAAAATCTTCATTGAGGTATAAATCCTAACCTTTTATAGAGATATTGTGATCTTATCATTTTAATATATTCCTAGAGAAATCTTGGTTTTAAGTTTATCGACATAAAAATTTTAATTTTCCACTTTATTTTTATGCTGAGAGACTAATAGTGGTATCAAGGCCAACTCTATGAATTATTAGAATGAGTGTTAGTTCTGTTGTTATGGATTTGTTAGATTTGATCATGAATTCTAGAGATTTCAAATTCAAAATCTAAAAGTTAGATTAGGGTTTATGAAACCCTAAGTCAAATAAATTCAAGAAAGAGTTCTTGAATTTTTTTATTGTCATATGATGATAATGAAATTATTGTAGATTATTTTTCAAACTTATAAAATCAATAAGGATTGATTAGATTTAGTTTGGATGTTTAAAATTTTATTTTAGATTGAATTGAATCAAGTTTGGGGAACAAAAATGCTAGAAAACACTTCAAAAATCCTATAGTATCAAGTGATAGTCGACTATCACGAGTGACAAGCAACTATTACCCTTCAAACTTGATGATTAAATTGAGAAAAAAAACTTTTGATAATCAACTATTAAAAGTAATAGTCGGCAATCACATGTAAAATTAGCAAAAGTAGTTGTTTTTTAATTGATGGTTTTTACTCGTTCTTGAGATTCCAAATTCAATTTGACTTGAAATTTGAAATCTAACTTTTATTTAACTAAATAAATTATTTTGGTTATCAAAAACTATAATTATGTTAATTAATATTTATTCTTAATTTTGGATTAAAGTTTTAAAATTAGTGCCTTGTAGCCTTGAAGGACAAGCTTTCAAAAGACATGTCTGATTTGTTTGTTATTGATGTTAACAATAATTCTTCATTGGAATTGGATACCAATTGTAGCTCACATATCTCCAATAATTTGTAGGTACTGACAAGAAGTAGAAAGTTGAGATAAGGTAAGGTGGATCTACGCCTTGAAAATGGAGTAAAAGTTACAGCATTAGCCACAATGACTTATTGCTTAGAGTTTCCTTATGGACAGACTTTAGAACTAGAGATTGGTATTATATAACGGTTTTAATTAGAAACATTGTTTTACTTTCTAAATTAGAAAAGAAAATTTATGAATTTTCTCTTATGGACAAGCGTTGTTCTATTTATTTTTCTAATAAATATTATGGTACTGGTACATTAAATAATGGTCTTTATATTCTTGAAGTAGATGGTAATATTTTCAATATCGAACAAAATAAAAGAAAAAGAGAAAATGATCTGAATCATTCCTACATGCAGCACTTAAGGCTAGGTCATATTAATGAAGATTTTGAAAAATGATGGATATTTGGATCTATCAGATTTTGAATCCTAACCAAGTTTTAAAGCTCGTCTCATGGGGAAGATGACTATCCATTTAGTGGACACGGAGAAAGTGTCGTAGAGGTATTATGTTTAATACACATTGCGTAGACCCCTAATAGTTAATGCTAGAGGAAATTACTCCTACTTCATAACATTTAATGATGGCCATTCAAGGTATAAGTACTTGTACTTAATGAAGTACAACTTTGAATTATTTGAACTTGAAAAGAAAATTGGGAAAGACATTGAAACTCTTTCATCTAATTGAGGAGACTAATATTTGATTGGTGATTTTCTTGATTATCTTAAAGAGAATAAGATTCTCTCTCAGTGGACCCCTCTTGGAATATCACAGTTGGACGGTATCCTAAAAGGAGAAATCATACTCTATTAGATATGGTACAATCCATGATGAGTTACATTGATCTTCTTATATCCTTTTGGGGATATGTCTTCCTAATTTGCACATATTTATTGAATTAAGTTCCTACAAAAGCATTTGCTAAAACGCTATATGAGATATAGATAGGGAGGAAACCTAATTTTAAACACATTGTGATTTGGGTTTGTCCTACATATTTAAATAAGTTTCATACATAAAAATTGGGAACTAGGTCTGACAAATGTAGGTTCGTGGAATATCCTAAAAAAGTTCAAGATATTATTTTTATCATCCATATGAACAAAAGGTGTTTGCTTCTAAGCATGTTGTGTTTTTGGAAAATGAGTTTATACTAGAATGGAGTAGTGGGAGAAAGATAGAACTTGATGAAGTGTCACAAGAACCACAAACTAGTATTATTCAAATTGAGGAAACTAAATCAATAGACCCTCCTATTACACAACTAGTTTGTAGATCTATCAGAATACCTAAGGCTCTAGAGAGAGATGAATTTCTCATAAATACTAACCTAGAGATACACCTTATAGATGATAAGGGACCTACTTATTACGAAGAAGTGATGTGAGACATCGATTTAGAGAAGTGGCTAGAAGCCATGAAATCCAAAATGGATTCCATATATTACAACAAAGTATGGACTTTGATTTATGCACCTAAAAGTATAGTGCCTACAGGTTGCAAATGGGACTTTAAGAGAAATAATGGAGTATACGAAAAGGTAGAGATGTATAAGGTTAGGCTAGTAGCCAAGGGTTTCAAGCAAAGGCAAGAAATTGACCTTGATGAAGCCTTCTCTCCAATAGTCATGCTTAAATCTATTAGGATTTTACTTGCTATAGCTACATACCATGACTATTAAATATTACATATGGATGTAAAGACTTTCTTCCTCAATGGAAAAATAGAAAAGGATGTGTATATGATACAACCTGAGGATTTTACATCTGGTGGCGTAGTGACCACAAGGTGCGCAAACTTCAAAAATCCATTTATGGATTAAAGCAAGCTTGTAGAAGTTGGAACATCCATTTTGATGAGACGATCAAATCGTTTGAGTTCATTAAAAACGAAGATAAACATTTTTGGTGTTGTACGTTGATGACATACTACTCATTGGGAATGATGTAGGAATGTTGCAGTTAGTCAAGGTTTGGTTGTGAAATAACTTCTCCATAAGGATTTGGGATAATCATCCTACATTTTAAGGGTAAAGATCTATAGAGATAGATCTAAAATGATGCTAGGCTTGTACCAATTTTCCTACATAGACAAAGTGCTAAAGAGTTTTAGCATGAAAATTTCCAAAAGGGGACTCTTACCAATGAGTCAAGAAATTACTCTATCTAAGGATATGTCCTCAAAGACTCATGAAGAGAGAGAGAGAGAGAGTGCATGAATAGAATAACATATGCTTCGGCAATTGATTCTATCATGTACACCATTTTGTGTACGAGATCTTATGTCACATACACTCTATATGTTACCAACATATTTCAGTCCAATCGAGGTGAAGGTCACTATATAGCTGTTAAGAACATTATTGTTTTTAAGAAGAACTAAAGATTTTTTTCCTCATATATTGAGGAACAGATTTGAAACTTGAGGGCTTTACAAAATTTAGTTTTCAATCTAAAAAATGACAATAAATTGGTATCTGGATATGTGTTCACCTTAAATAGTGGTTCAATGAGCTGGAAAAGTTCCAAGCAAGAGACTACTACAGATTCGAACACATAGGCTGAATATATTTCTACATCAGAAGTTGCGAATGAGGCTGTTTGGATGAAGAAGTTCATCACTGAACTTGGAGTGGTTCCAAATATTGTCGATCCAATAACACCTATGATAACAATGAGGCTATTGCGCAAGCAAAGGAACCAATGTCTCATCTGAAGTCCAAAAACATTTTATGGTGATTCTATTTTATTAGAGAGATCATAGGAAGGGCCATTGTAAAGTTAGAAAGAGTTTCATTGACAGATAACATAGCAGATCCACTAACTAAGGAGATTTCACAACTATAATTTGATCGCTATTTTGATAAGAAAGACATGAGATACGTGGGCGATTGTATTTAGTGCAAGTGGGAGATTGATAGTAATATGCCCTACAAGCCAATAACATCAGATATTATAAGTATGTTACTTGTAATTAATCTTATTCATTTACTAACAATAAACATTTATTTATAGCATTATTATATTTATCGTGTTCATTACAAAATCACATTCCATGTGTTTACATGATAAAGCCCATAAAATAAAAACAATGAAAATAAGCACCATGATGAGATCATGCTAATGAGATGTATTTTCTTAAGATTTGTTTTTAAAATGTTCCTAATCATAAGATCACTAAGAATGGTAGTAGTGAACCCGAATAGATTAGTACATACTTGTTTCCTCTAGGAGTTAAGAGTGAATGATCTCAGGGTCATTAGTGTATGAGACACTAAAATAAGTTATTTAAGTGCTTGTTAGAGGAAATATACACCGGAGTGACTCAACTTAAGAAATTCCTAATGGACATTTTATTAGCTGTCAATAGGGGTTCTTATGTTGCAATTGTGCAAATGATCCGTAGACTTGAGGAAACATGGATACCTTGTATATAGGTTATCATGCTTTGATGCTACTTAAATGTTGTTCTAATCATGGGTTACATAAATGTAATAATTAGGTATGACCACTTATGCATGGTGGTATGTGAGTGTATAATAAAATATTCATCACTCTCAGTAAAAAAAATAGAGAACGTCCTATGTGATTTGATTAAGTCATAATTGGGAAATTTCTTGGCCAAGCTGGGGTGGAAAGTATAAAGGAGTTTCTGATTTCACCATTTAAGTTGTGGAATTGAAATTGAGATACATGTGATTAAATAATTAAGGTTTGACAGTAATTTCATAGCTTAGATTTAATCACAACATATTGCATGATGGAAGAAATTAATTGCACGGTAACTAACAACGGAAAGGTTCACATTAAATCTATATTGTCTTGGTAGTCATGACATACTGTGAGGTATCAATCATGACATGTAGAGCCCTAAATAATTAATTGTAATTAATTTTTATTAAAAAAGAAGGATTAAAAGGAGTTTTAATTCAAATTAAATTAAAATAAATTTTAATTAATTGGACGGTGTCCAATTGTTATATAAAAGTTATGACTTACTTCTAACGCAGTATTAAACCTAAGGGGTCACATACAATTGGGCAATTATAAGAATAAAGAAAAATAAAAGGTCAATAGAGAGAATTCTAGGAATTAAATTAAACCAAGGGTTCAATTGCAATTCTAAAAATCCTAGAGCTTTTAAGACTAAAGGCTCTATATAAAGGTTTCTATTCGACATAAACCCTAATGGAATTTTGGAGACTTAAAATCAGATTTTAAAACACACTCTCTCTCTACATAGCCGAAATTCCTAGAGCTAGCACTCAAGGATTTTCTACCACCCCTTAACTCCACACGTGGTGTTTGACATCATCTTGAAGGAGATCATTGGTCCTGATTGTTCGTGTGGATACGCTTAGAGGTCAGACGCTTGAACAGCTTGCGAACTTTGCACCGAATTTTTCAATCGGAATCTTCCTTTAGGTATAAACCCTAACCTTGTATAGAGATATTGTGATCATGTCGTTCTAATATATTCGTAGAGAAATTTTGGTTTTAACTTTATCGGTACAAAACTTTTAATTTTTTGCTGCGTTTTTATGCCGATAACTAACATCATTTACAACAGAAAATTTTCCTTTGAAATAGAATGTAAGCTTACTACTTCTAAGCCCAGAATGTTGTATTGTTGGATACAACAACAATATTTCTGACATAAAAGCAAGCTTAATTAGACATAGCAATCCAAGCAAAAGAAATAATAAAGCATGATGAAACAATTGATAGGGATGTCTTTAACAAATATAAACATGCTAAATGTTAAAAGGTATCACAAATATGGGGAAGAGATAAAACGGATACCTATTGATAGACAATTCCTGGCGATTTCGATCTTCTTCACACAAACTTGTCATGATACAAAAAAAGCTGAAGGGAAATTTTTCAATCCAAAGACGTTCAATAGCTGCATAACTGCTAGAGAAAATGAGAGGAAGCCATGCTGCACATCCAGTTGTATAACCCATGATCCAGTAAACCAATAAAACTGGTGGCTTCTTATGCCACGACAACACTAAAATAACTATAGATGCTGTAATTTGGCTGAGGATGGAAATTAGTGTAAGTAAAAATCTTGAATCAATAATAGGTAGGATCCTGCTGCTACTATGGCCAGCTCCATCATGACCTCTTCTTGCGACCAAGTCAGTCACAATGTTTGATGGTGATGAAGTTTGAGTGACAGGATTTGCATCCCTTTCTATGTCAATTATATGCTCAGCATTGTTATGGTTTCCTGGAGGCTGCTCCATTAATAATGGTTACCTGTCAATTGAAAAGATTTTCACTTGGAGAAGGAGAAAAATACTAGCAGTAAAGTTAAGAGACCAAGATCTGGCCTTTGTTAAAGCTTATTGTGGAAAGATGATTCTCATGATACTTCTCTCTCTCTCTCTCTGGTATGACGATTTACAGAAAAATGCAGAATCCAGCCTCAAATAAGTTTTCTGTTCTAGTTACTCTAAATCCGTTTGTCAAGGCATCTCATTCTGATCTTAATTTAAAGACTGAAAAGTTATTAAACTTTCGAATTCAATAAGGAAGAATTCTCTCGAAGGCAAATTTCTTGTTACTAAACTTTTTATGCCAGCTTATTTCTGGCCTTATCGATTACTTTTGGCCACACGGAAATCAAACCTAATCAGTAAATCCATTAGATACACATTTAAGTAAATTGCTTATGGTATGAGCAAAAATTTAAATGGAACACAAACAGCAGAGACTAATAAAGGATTAGCCATCAGTAATTAAAGAAAATTTAAAACAAAAAGATGACAGATAAACTAGAAGTTAATTTACCAACGATTGATCCTGACTTTGATGAACAAGCTGACTAGAAGTTACTTTTTTTCTTTGTTTTGCCCACTTGTGAGGACGGTTCAGAAACGGGAGAATATTTGTCTTAAAAGATAGGTTACGAGAAATTCACATTGAGCACTTTCTTTCGCTCTTCTTTCTTGGGAAGTCAGTCCTCTTGGTAATAATCGCATTCCGTTACTTCCTTGGGAATTAATTGTTCGCTTATGACAAAAATTATTAAAGGGTACAAGTACTATCTTATGACAAAATTTAACTTCATTTTCTCCTTGGCATCGGAATATTTGTTTACGACTGCTACAAGTGGCTGCATATATTCTAGCTCTTTCCACTCAAAAGCCTTCAAATAAAAATACTGTTGAAAGAATTTCTAGGAAAATTAGGGTTGTTTATCAAAAGAACTAAGAGAGAATAAGAGAAATGATTCAAGGCACGACCACTTTCCTTAAGGTTTAATACTGGTGCAATAAAGTTTCCGGCTAATTTCTTCTAAGTTACAATGAAGCTCTGTTGTTATTCTGCACTTTGCACTCGTGAAGAATAACCCACAACAACTTCTATGAGTTTTTAGATGATGAAAACCTATGTCTGGAAATTTGCAAGATTTCAGACATAAGCAAACCAGTGTTTTTAGAAATGAGAAGAAAAAGAAGAAAAGAAATCCAAGAAAAACTTATTATAATTTTTGTTCTCGTTTTATTTTGATAATTAAACACTCTATTTATAGTGTTTAATTAGTATATTTTCATAATAGACACTTTGGTTCAGTAATAAACTAACTCAACTGACTTAATTGAGTATCTCTTCTCAACAGACACTCCAGTTCACGGGCAACTGTCATTTAACGTTCTGAAAATTCAAATTTTTGAACATCCAGTTGATTGGGCCTTCCATTCAATCGACTAAAAAAGTTCCAGAGAGTTCCAGGAATTTTTAGCCTTCCATCTAGTCTACTGAATGAATCATTTAGATGACTGTATGTACCATTCAATCGACTGTATGAAGCATTCAGTCAACTGAATCAACTCTCATAAGCCAAAACTGGTTTTTTCTTTTCTTTTCTCCTTTACTTTGATTTTTTAAAACATCCCAAAATTAAAATTCAAGTTTATTTTGAAAACATCAACAATCCCCCACCATTTTCAAAATATTTTGACTCGATAAATCTCTGAAAATCTGATCTTTTATCATCCATTAAAGTTCATGCTTAGATGAAGATATCTGTTAGACTTGAATCTTCACTTAGTGCAAACACATCAAAGTTAAACAGAATATGTGGTAGTATAGTACTTTAAACCACAAATCCTATTTGTTTAACCGGACATGTCTCACACACGAGACTTCTCCTCATAGAATTTTCCAGAAAATTGTCGAAACATTCACAAGCCTTATGTCATGTATCTTATGTCATGAGTGCTCTAAATTCAAGCCTTTGAACTCAACAGAAGTGGCCACACTTCACACTCACTAGGTAAGCTTATCAAGTATTTTCCGTAATTTAACATACCAAAAAAAACTTTTATAAGCCTTATTAAGAACTTAAAGTTTACCGTTCACTTTATCACTACGGTTTCCAAATACCTTTCTTGTGGGATGAAATATTTACTATTAGTGTTTGCAATCACTACTGATGATATACTTTGTCTCATTGAACTCAAGACTTATAGTTAGTAAGCGTTGATTCTAGGTTCTATCGTGGGTGATTAATAGTATGAGCTTGATCCCCATCCCTTATAAATTTTAATCATTTGCTAGCAAAAACTTGGTTAACATCTATAATCATTATACTTGGCTAATGCCCAGGATAATTCATTGTAATGCATTGTGTACATAACACCCATTGCACTTACACTCAGAATCACTCCCACAACAAGTGATATTTTTCTATCACTTATAGCTACTTGACTTTGCCCACTCGTAATTCATTATCATGTTCAGTGTTGACTTGGTGGTTATACCATCGTACAATACTTACTGTAGCATATACTCATATCATTAGTCCGAGTGACATTCTCATCCATTCTGGACTTTACCACAAGTAAATTCTTAAGATTCATATTCTTGTAAATTTCTATTACATTAATACATTCAATTCTAAGTCAAGTATTGATTAAAATACACTAAAGATCTTCTCAAGACTTATTTGAGAAATCACACTTGTCTTAAGCAGTGTTTCAATTTATATGTATACCTCTTACATATATAACACCACTAGAAAAAATATATAACTTTTATAATTAGAACATACTAATTAACAGATATAAGATTCATAAATCATTATAAATTTAATTAAACATGAATTTAAACAAACAAACATAAATAATATTCTTATTATTAATTTTGTGTTCAAACATTCTCTGATTCACTTAAAAATAATCTCATACATTTAAGTACTAACAAACACTCCTCCTTTAGACCTTATACATTCTTATTAGCCTAATTAAGCCACAAACTCTTGTTGTGCGTTGCCCTTTTTCTTCAGTAATCGACAATCTTTCTTGAAGTGTCTTGGTTTTCCGCAATGGAAACAAGCACCCTTTGTCTTCTTGTTATTCTTGTCAGAATTGTTTGAAAGATTCTTTCTCTTGTGAGAATCTTAAGAGATTTCTTTCGAAGTCTTTTCTTCCTCTACCGAATTAATATTTGAAAGGGATTTTTCCTTTCCTTCTTTCCGTAAATCTTCCTCAATTCGAAGATGATTGCCTAACTCCTCAAGAGTCAGGTCTTTCTTTTGGTACTTCAGACGACTCCTAAAAATTTTCTAAAGTGGAGGTAGTTTGTCTATAATGGTTATGACCATTACGGTTTCATCCATTTTCAGTTTAAGTTGAGAGAATTGGTCTAATATAGTTTTTATTTCACTAAACTAATCCATAATAGAACGAGTATTAACCATTTTGTAAGTGTTAAATTCTGTAATAATAAATCGCTTACTTACAGCATCTTCCTTCATGTACCTTGCTTGCAACAAATTCCATAACTCCTTTGCAGTCTTTACATTGTGGTAACAATCAAACAAAGTGTTAGACATCGCATTTAGAATATAACCCTTTCATATATTGTCATCTTGATCCCATTTCTGCCTATCATGAGTCTAGCTAATCGTCTCATTTTCTGCAGGTTTCGGCCTTGGAGTAATGATGATATAATACACTCGCAGTGAAGTCAGAAGGAAGAATTGTTTCTTTTGCCAATGATAAAAATCTTATATATCGAAACATTCAAGCCTGTTGAAGTCCAATGTCATATCTTTCACGAAACTCAAAGAGGTAGTCATTTTGATAAACAAAGTGAAAATTTAAACTTTAAGATTGTTGGGGGAATTTCTAAGAAAATGAGGGTTGTTTGTCAAAAGAAATAAGAGAGAATAATATAAATGATTTCAAGGCACAACTAGATCAATTTCCTTAAGGTTTAATTCTCCCCTCACTGGTGCAATAAAATTTTCGGTGAATTTCCTTTAAGATACAATGAAGTTCTGTTGTTATTCTGCACTTTGCACTCATGAAGAATAACCCACAGCAGCTTTTATGAGTTTTTGGATGATGAAAACCTATGTCTGGAAATTTGCAAGATTTCGGGCATAAGCATACCAATGTTTTTAGAAATGAGAAGAAAAGAAATCCAGGAAAAACTGATTATAACTTTTGTTCTCTTTTTATTATGACAGTTAAACACTCTATTTATAGTGTTTAATTAGTGTCTTTTAATAATAGATACTTTGGTTCAGTAATAAACTGACTCAACTGACTTAATTGAGTGTCTCTTCTCAACAGACACTCCAGTTCACGAGCAACTATCATTTAACGTTCTGAAAATTCAAATTTTCGAACATCCAGTCAACTGAAAAAGTTTCGGAGAGTTCCAGGAATTTTTAACCTTCCATCTAGTCGACTGAATCAATCATTCAATCGACTGGATATACCATTCAGTCGACTGTATATACCATTCAGTCGACTGTATCAAACATTCAGTCAACTGAATCAACTTTCGTAAGCCAAAACTGGTTTTTTCCTTCTTTTTTTCTCCTTTACTTTGATTTTCTAAAACATCTCAAACTTAAAATCCAAGTTTATTTTGAAAAAAAATAATCAACAAATTCTAGTACTATTCAATGTAAACACTCAATTTTAAATGTGTAAAATTATGTTAAAAAAGTGTAAATTAAGTGTTAAGGAAAATGAAAATGAAAAAATGAAAAATATTTTCCACAACTAAACAAACTCTTAACTGTTATCGTAAACACTCAATTTTGATCAGTACCGATGCATAATTTTAAATTTCAACTAATCAAGTCCTAAAAGGTATAGAATCCACTGAATAATTAGTCATAAATTGAGCTTAATCTAACTTGGCCAAATTTGGGTCAACTCTGGTATTATAAAAAACTAAATCTAGAACCCACAATCAGACTTGTGTTCAGAAAAAATGAGAGATCTCATTTTTAGGTCAATGTTGCTCATTTTCGATCCAAAAGTTTGAAAAGTCAATAATAAGTGAGAGTTGAAAAGGCTATTTATGGTAAATGGGCTAAATGTTAAAGAGTTAGAATGTCACATGTACTTATTTTGCATTGCATAGTGAAAAACAAAATCAAGACAATGAGGGAATTTTTCAAAGGTAAATAAAGGCAATTTTTTTTTATAGATAAATGAAGTAATTTAGAGAGAGAAAAAATTTTCTTATTTATTATGAGTTTACAATGCATAGATTTAAGTACTCCCGTTGCGATAGGGTGACACAAGTCTTATGCGATAATTTGATATGAATCAATTATATCTGTGTTAAAAACACTCCAACTATGTTGATTGAGAGTTCACCTTTTCCTTAAATGTTTATAACTCATCAAAGAAAAGAACCAAATCCAAAGAATATTTGAACTGAACTCATTACCACTCACATTTGTAGAAATCCGAAGTGTAGTGCTTATCATCATATCGTTTATATATCATTACCCATCATCAAGGAAGACAATAATGATTGGGATCACAAGAAGATTTCATTCATAGTATCAAACCAACCACTTGTTTAACCAAAATCGAAAGAACTACATCGATAGATTATTCAACACGTAATAATGGCTAAAAAATCACCATATTTCGCTGCAATATCGCATATAATTGCATGCAAGTTTATAGATTTGTCAAACAATAATTACACAAATCATTATTTCTTTAAATGTAAGACAAACGCATTAAAAGTGATGCATGTCAGCCACGTTTTCTAATGAAAGAATAAAAAAAAAACAATCCCAATTCGAGAATTACCAAATTAAAATTATATTTTATAAACAAATATTAACATGGCTCTTATCTACATGCATGCAAGCCTAATTTTGACACATTTGTTTCGAAATTTACCAAATTATAAATTACTTTCTCAAGAAACACAAGGAAATATGAACAGTAACTGCGCGCAAAATGCAAAGGTTTAATAACCTTAAAGCCACAAACATCTCACTTAAATGTTTGTGTAAATTGGTGCACAAGAAAACTTTAATTCAAATGTACCTTTAATTTCACAAAAAATGATCAAATGCATTATCTTGAAGAATGAGATGATTAAACCTTGAATCTAAAAATTATTGATTTTCCAACTTTCTATCAGTTTCACCAGTTTGATCGACTCTAACTCCGTAGACATATAACAAATAAAGCCTTAAGATTGTTGGTGCAATTTATGGAGTGGGAATCAAAATCTGAGATAAAGAAAATGAAACAAGACTTTAAGGTACTTTAAAAATTGTTTTCCTTAAGATTTTATTTGCCCCTGCTCTGTAAAGAGTTTGCTAATGGGTTACAGACAAATATTCTCCATGATACAACAAAATCTCTAGAATCTACAAATAGCGAGTATGAAGAGTCCACTAAGAATTCTCCTTGAAATAGTTATTTTTAATTGTTGTAAATCTGTGTAGAAGATGAAGATGAAGAAGAGATGGTGGTTTTAAAATAGAAAATCTATATTATTAACATTTCTTAACTTTCGTAGATTTATAGAAGGGGAGAGTTATGAATTAGAAGACAGCACTCTGAAAAAAGTTGTTGAAAAATACAAATTTTTAAAAAGTACGAACCTCTAGTCTACTGGACCCATCCCTAGTTGATTGGAAAAAGTTTTTGTTTGAAATAGAAATTTCATCTTCGGATTGCCAGTTGACTTGCCCTCAACCCCAATCGACTGGACTCTTTGTTCTGAAAATAAAATTTCAACACTTCCTATTAACCTATGAACAATTACAAATCTAGCTTAGATTATGAGAGAAAAAAGGAAAATATATGAAAGAGAAGGGGAAAACCAAAAAAGAACAAGAAGTGAAGAACGAAAAAAGATAAGATAAAGCCATAGAACCATTATACAAGCAAGGGTTAATTTTTTTTCTTTATTTACAATTTGTCAAATTTTTAAAATGTCTTTACTTAACTAATGTGGCTGCAGAGACAATTGTGTTCCAACTAAATGTGAGCACACTAAAATGTGGCAAGTTAACATTCTCCATATATATAATATTAGTTAAATAATAATCAGATTATCAGTTTGGGTCGAATTACAAAAACCTAAAGCCATAATCCAACCTAAACTGATAGGTGCATCATTTCCTCAACCTAGCATTTAAAACACCCAACTCAACCTAGTCTATTTTATCGGTTTGATTCAATTTGACGGTTCGACCAACTTAATTGCTCACCCTAGTGCTTGAGTTCGTGTCCTCTCATTGTGGTAAGGTGAGAAAGATTAGATGTAATTAGTATTGCTTAGAAGTAGAATTGTCACAGAAGCATACGAGGTAGGACAAAGTCTTGGGCCAACAGTGGTTAACTGTAGCACGATATCTCATGTTGTTCTTTGTTCACTACTAGTTTATACCCCGTTGCAGTCATATCCTAACATCCTTGCGACGGTTTGTTGGGACTTTAACTCTAAAATTCATCTACTCAAATTTTAGGTAAAAAAACACAACCACATTAAATAGGAAAATAAAATAAAGAGTAAGAACACAACAATTTAACGTGGTTCGGTAACCTCTTTGCTTACGTCCACCAATAAACCCACAACATTATTAATCTTCAATGACAACTTTAGGAAGAGAGAAGTAGCTAAACTCTCACTACCTCGCAACCCAAAAGCCACGATACACCCAAAACTCTCAACCTAACTCTACTTGTAAGTGCTTTATTACTTGATAACCCAAAATCCCAATATATCCAAAGCTCTCAACCTAACTCTAGGAGTAAATCCTTCTGATTTACAATGCATATTGGAATTATTAGTGTGCCTCAAACGTACTCTAGGACACCCTTTATATAAAGAATATTTTCTTAATACTAATAGGAAAATAACAACAACAACAGAGGAAACTAATACTACTCCTAGAACAAGTAACAATCTAATAGGAAACTACTACTACTGCTACTAGAATAAGCAACTATAGAAGAGGAACTTAAACTTTTTTTTCAAACCAATTAGAAGTCCTCCTTGTGGGGATTTGAGTCGAAATCCCAATAAATCTCCACCTTGGCTCAAATTCTCTACCTCGTCATCAAATTTGACTTTCTTCTTTAGTTGGTGTGATCCTTCCTTTTGATCTTCACATCTCACCCGCTTATTTTTCTAAGTAACCATCTTCTCATTCAACATGTACAAGCTCTCTTCATTCATGGTAACTCTCATTACTACCTTTGAACCATTAAGAACTTGCATCTCATCATCATCATTAGCCTTTCAATTATCACTCTCTTTCATTCTTCTCAACTCTCCAAGTTCTCCTTCATGGCATTTCTTTGCAATTGTGTGTGTTCCTCTTCCTCATTGTAGATGCATTCATTATTTGAAAAATTTAGAGACTTGGATCTTGATCTTTCCTCTACATTTCTTCAAGTACTCCACTCCCTCTCTTTGTTTAGCTCATCTTTTGATATAGTCACGAACAATTCTTCAACCTCGAACACACATATCATCTTCAACTTATCTCTCTCTAGAGGTACCGCGGGAACCTCCCCATCCATACAAACTTTCTTGCTCACCATTAATACTGTGACTATGTCATCTTCCTCTTGTGGTAAATTCTCATCATCTACCAACATACTACTTAACAAATTAGTGATAACAAAATTAAAAAAGTTAATATTCATCATATCTTCTTCTATCTTCAGTTCATCAAATAGCTCAATATTAATCATGCATATATTTTTTTTTTATTTTTACCATCGGAACCACAACTCTGATATCATTTGCTTGGATTTTACATCTAAAATGTACCTACTCAAATTTTAGGCAAAAAGCATAACCACATTAAATAGAAAAATAAAATAAAGATTAAGAACACAACAATTTAACTTGGTTCGGCAATATCTTTGCCTACATCAACCAACAAAACCATAATTTTATTAATCTACAATGACAACTTTAGGAAGAGTAAAGTTGCTAAATTCTCACCATCTCACAACCTAAAAACCCCAACACACCTAAATCTCTCAATCTAACTCTAGTTGTAACTGCTTTCTCTGCTCAACACCAACACACCCAAAACTCTCAACCTAGCTCTAATAGTAAATCCTTTTGATTTATACTATATATTGGAATTATGAGTGTGCCTCAAACCTTCTCTATGACCCTTTTTATATAGATGATATTTTCTTAATACTAATAGGAAAAAAAACTACAACATAGGAAACTTTTACTACTTTTAGAACAAGTAACAATCCAATATAAAACCGCTACTACTGTTACTAGAATAAACAACTACATAATAGAAACTTAAACTTTTTTCAAACCAATTAAAAGTTTCCGAGATTAAGTCAAAATCCCAACACGGTCCACATTGGAGTTTTTCATATTGCAGTTGTAAATTGGACAAAGTATGTCAACAATTCATTCCTTGTTTGTAGTGTCAACAGCTGTTCATATATTTAAGTTTTTCTATGATCTCATATTGATTTTTTTAGTCAAACTATTTTTTTGAAGTGTTAGATATGATGAACCGTTGTGCAAAGTTAAATGCTCGCTTCCCTTGATATTGCCATTTATGTACAAAATTTTAGCCAAGGCTCATGATCCACCATTTTTTCAGCACAACTATTTTAATTGGGATCATGGTTTATTGTACCATAGATCTTTGAATTATTGACCTCAAATATTTTAATCTTTAAACTAAAAATTTAGCATTAAAGATCACCAAACTTTCAATTAATCGCAATGTAACTATTTTATACATTATTCATTAATTAAACAATCTTGAAAACTTAGCAATATAAAAAATTTGATAATTATTTTTTTTGTAAACATGTAAAAATAAATGTGATATACGATAATAAAAAATATAAAAATTTCTTTAATACTGAATTTTATTATTATTATTAAATATTGATAAATCAAAAAAAAATTACACGCATTGAAATTTTTTTTTAAATAAATATTGAATGATCTCCAAATAATTTATAGATTTTATTAGAACCTTATTTAGTGTATTCAACTATCTCAAAGTAATATATATATATATATTGATGAAGAGAAAAACATTATAATTAGTTAAATATTTGAAGATTTTTAGTGTCAAATTCATAATTTAAATATTTAAATACTAAAAAATAATGGTTGAAAAGCCTCTAGTACAATTTATCCTTTTTTTAGGGTAAATTACATAGACTTCATTTGAGGAAAAATATAATTACGTAGATCTCCCTTATATTTTTTAAAACGTCAGTTATACTCCCTGATAGAAGAGTATAATCACATATAATCAAATTTAATATTTTTTATCGGGGATTGTAAAAAAAATTTAATTACATGAAATCGTATAAAATCAAATTTAATTTTTTCAATCAAAAAATATAAATAATATTTTAAAAATTATATAAAAAATTTATATAATTATACATTACTGCAAATCAAATTCGTGTAATATACAATTTTCTTTATCATTAAACTTAACATCTCTTGATACCGAATTTGCATATGATAATGATTGTCCATGACAAAAGCACAACAATATACGTACCTATATATACATTATTAGTCACAAACTTTCTAATCATATCGTTTTCCAGCTCTGTCAACTGTTTATGTTACAATCTAATAATCTTCTAGGTCCCATCTTTATGGATATTGGTTAGACTTTGCTTCTGTTAAATCTACTCTTGTGGTTTTGTTATAGTAACATATACTCACTACGCTTTAAAATTATTGTCACCTTTTTTAAGAAACTTTTTTATTTTTTATTTTAAAAATATAAAATAAATAAATAATTTTAAAAGCCTCTAAACTTTGTTAATGTATATATACAAAAAAAAGTAATTACTTTAAGGATTTAACATTATAAAAACTAATTATTAAATTGAAATGATGTTTTAGTAGTGTATTCAATTATCTTAAAGCGAACAAAATATGCATTATGCTGATACAAAGAATAAAATTGCAACTAATTGAAAGTTTGAGGAATTTTGATGTCAAATTGGTAATTTAAAGACCTAAGTTCTAGGCCTCCATAAGTTAAAGATGACTAGTGCAATTACCCTTATAAAATGTACTATTATGTGCAATTTGGTACCGAATTTGAGGTTTTTATATGCAATTAAACCTCAATAATTTAAATCACTGAGTACTTTTCATGCAATGTCAATTCGAATGCTCCCAAATTAATTGGTAGGTCTTGTCTTAGAGAAATTACTGATCCATTTTGGTTCCACGTAATGTAGACCTCTATGCAACCTGCCATATACATAAGGCTATGGATATCCCCATAGTTACATTAAAATGATTTTGAACTTGATATAGCCATAAATATACCCATCAATTAGAAGCGTGTAAAAAATGTAATAAAAAATAATAGGGTGTAAAATTTTTAAATTATAAATATACTCTTATTTAAATGAGTAGTTTTGATTTATAATTATTGGCTATATAAAAAAATATATTGTAATTCTAATAGAATTTGGAATGATATAATCTTTTAATATTTTGTTGTTCTATTATAGTTTGGATTAAGCCTGAATAGGGTGTAAAACTTTTGATAGACAAAAATACCGTTATTCAACTTCATATAAACAAGATATTTATGTTTAAAAAAGTATTGTGTGTGTGATATAATAAAAATTGTAATAAAAATAATAGGGTGTAAAACCTTTAAATGACAAAAATATTTTTATTTAAATGACGTAGTTTTGATCTATAATTATTGGCTATATAAAAACAGTATTGTAATTCTAATAGAATTTGGATTGATAGTCTTCTAATTTTCTGTTGTTCTATTATAGTTTGGATTAAGTCCAAATAGGGTGTAAAACTTTTGGTAGACAAAAATACCGTTATTCAACTTCATATAAACAATATACTTATGTTTAAAAAAGTATGTCAATTAATATGTTAATTGACCGCCATATAAGAATTTTATAGTTGTACTTTGTACATATTTTTTAGTTTATTCATCGCTCTTTTTTTCAAGAAAAGTATAATATATATAGTTACATAAAGAGAAAAAAAATTATTGTATAAGAGTGGAGACTCAAATGACTGCTTATCTTGAATAAGGGGAAGGTATATAATTTTTTTTCTTTGTGTCAACATAGTTTCAGTTAAAATATTAACTTCTACATATATGAGTTGATTTTCTCGATCTGTATAACTGGTGATTTTGTGAGATTTGATTTGATAGTATTCTACATCCAACTTAGGGGTGCAAATCAGTTGATAATCGAACATAATGTTTTGGTTATTGATATACATAAAAATAAAATAATTTATAAAAAATAGATATTTTTTCCAAATTTTCAATGATTTGGTATTCTCAAAAATATAATTTTATAATTTGGTACTGAAAATATTTATAAAAAAATCATTAGATTTCATATTTATTAAAATTACCAAAAAAAAAATCAGTCATTCAATATTACCATAAGATTTTAAAAAAAAATTTGAACCAATCTCAAACCAAATTACCGAATTTCTAAAACTATAACATTGACTACCGAAATAATCAAACTAAAATTTGTTGTTCGGTAATTCATTTTTTTCCTATGCACACCCTTATCCAATCATTGATCAATTTGTTTTTCACATAAATTGACAATTATTATCACACTATATTCCGAAAATCATGCTTGTATGTTTAGAATTTCTATAACAATATTTTTTCTTTTTTTGTGGTTTTTTACCATCTAGTTTTTCTTCACCTATAATATCTTCAGCAAGAGATACCAATTATACAGTGCTATAATTCCTTTATGGTTTGTTTACATCTTCACTTTTAGAGTATATATATGTGTGTGTGTGTGTATATATGTATGTATGTATATTTGTAAAACATTCAATAGACAAAATATTTGTACTTAATAATTATTTTTCTCTTAAAATTAAGATTTTCTATAAGTAATTGTTTGACAAAAAAATTCATGACTTTACGTAAACAAGTTTTCTTTTACAAAAAATAAATTATTATGTAATTAAATTGTAGGAAATGAAGACGGAAAGATTTGAGGAACACAGACTCAAATTGTTCTATGATTCTTCATATATTTTTCATTAAGAAAGAAATTGAAAATATATAGATTACATAGGCGAGATAATTCCGGAAGGAATTTCTCATAAACGGAAAGGAAATTACATAATTACAAGAATAGGGCAACTACCAGCTAATTACAACCAACCTAATTACCCAATAAATGATAGAATAATAAATACAAATTATTCTACAATAAATACTGATTATGAAAATCTATAAAGGAGAAGGCTTGAATTTCAACACTCCCCCTCAAGCCACATTGTAAATGTTGATCATGCCTAGCTTTCTTGACAAATCATCGAAGTTTAATCTGGCAATAGCCTTCGTGAGTATAGCAGCAGTTTGACAATTCGTTGGGATGTAATTAACAATGAAAGTTCCTTCATCAATTTTCTCTTTAATGAAATGACGATCGATCTCAATATGTTTCGTCCTATCGTGATGAACTGGATTCTTGGCAATACTGATTGCCGCTTGATTGTCGCAAAATAATTCTATAGGTTGATCTAAAGTCACCTTTAATTCTAACAGTAGTCTCTATAACCAAATGCCTTCACAACAGATTGTTTATTACTCTTCCAAGTTACCAAATTACCCTACACATAAGAGTTATAGCCTGATGTTGATTTGTGATCCGTTAATGAACCTACCCAGTCTGTATCTGAAAAAACTTCAACATTTCTTTTAGAGGTTCTTGAGAAAAATCGACCCTTACCCGGTGTCATCTTGAGATATCTCATAACTCTGTAAACTACAGTCATATGTCGCTCTGTTGGGAAATTTATGAACTGGTTAACAATACTGACGGAAAAAACAATGTAAAGCCTTATGTGGGATAGATAAATAAGTTTTCCCACAAGATGTTGGTACCATCTTTTGTCGACAGGAGCACTCCCATCATTTGCTTCTAGCTTAACTGTTGAGTCCATGGGAGTCTCGGCAAGCTTGCAACCAAGCTTTCCTGTTTCACTTAACAAGTCCAGGACATACTTACATTGGAAGACGGAGATACCTTTTCTTGATCAACCAATTTCCATCCCAAGAAAGTACTTCAGATTACCTAGGTCCTTGATCTCAAACTCTTTGGTCAAGAACTGTTTAATCAGCCCAATTTCCTCCTCATGATCTCTTGCCAAAATAATATCATCCACGTATGTATACAATAATAATAGCCTTCTTCATGTCTGGGAAGTGCTTCACAAAAAGTGTGTGATCTGACTGATACTGAGAATATTCATACCTTTTTACGGCCTTTGTGAATCTCTCGAACCAAGCGCGAGGAGATTGCTTGAGGCCATACAAGGATTTTAGAAGTCTACAAACCTTGTTGATATTTGATGTTGTCTCAAGACCGACAGGGATGTCCATGTAAACTTCCTCTTCTAAGTCAGCATTGAGGAATTCATTTTTTACATCGAGCTGATAGAGGGACCACTCAAGGTTGGCAGCAAGCGATAAGAGAATGCGAACAATATTGAGCTTGGCAATAGGTGTGAATGTCTCCTGATAATCAATGCCATTGGATTGGGTGAATCCTTTGGCAACCAGACAAGCCTTGTACCTGTCCACACTACCATTTGCCTTATATTTAATTGAAAAAAATCCATTTACACCCCACAGATTTCTTATCCATTGGCAGTTCAGTAATCTCCCACGTACCATTCTTTTTCAGTGCCTGAATTTCATCATTGACAGCAGCTTTCAACTTAGGACATTCAAAAGCTTCCTGAATATTCTGAGGAACTTGTATCTTTGTAATACCAGTAGTGAAGGCACAAAAAGAAGGTGATAGCTTATCATAGGACACAAAATTTTCAATAGGATGTTGGGTACATGACCGAACTTATTTTTTCCAAGTAATAGGCATATTAAGAATATCATTTTCTAACTCGGAATCAACAATACCATCAGAGTCAGAAATGTTATTACCTGTAATTTCGCTTGGATTTAAACTTGGTTCGGTCTCATGGTTCTGTTGAGTATGTACTTCTTCCTCTATCACTTCTTGGACATGCACTTTATCTCCCAAGTTAACAATGAACTCAGTGTCTTTAGCAGGTAGTAGTTGAATGGGTGACTCTGGAATATTATGATTTTCTGACCCTGGAAGAATGGGATGTTCTGTGGTGATGGGTGACTCAATGAATGACTCAAAGTCCCAAGACTAATATTCTTGAGTTGAATTCTCCCCCTGAATATCAGTCTTGGGGTAGTATGGCTTACTCTAAAAAATGGTAACATCCATTGAATTGTAGAATTTTTTCATGATTGGAGAATAACATTTGTATCATTTTTTACTCGAAGAATACCCAAGAAAGATGCACTTGAGTGACCGAGGATCGAGTTTACTCCTTTGCTGTTGATGGATGTGAACAAAGACAGAACACCCAAATAATTTGGGTGAGATAGACGAAATGAGACGAGTTGTTGGAAATGATTTTAGAAGAGTTTGACATGGCGTTTGGAATTTTAGGACCTTAGAAGGCATTCTATTGATTAGATAAGCTGTCGTAAGGACAATCTCTCCCCAGAAATTTTTTGGAAAGTTCATAGAGAACATAAGGGACCTAGCAACCTCTAGAAAATGTCTATTTTTCCTTTCAGCGAATTCGTTTTGTTGTGGGGTGTCTACACATGAACTCAAATGAACTATCCCTTATTTTACTAGAAATTCTCCTAGAATGGAGTTGAAGTAATCCTTAGTATTATCTGACTTTAAAACTTCTATTTTTGTCTGAAATTGGGTCTGAATCATATTTTTGAAAATTTTACTCTTTCATAATTTTTCTTTCATAAGGAATATCCACGTTAGTCTAGTGTGGTCATCTATGAATGAGACAAATCACGTAGTACCAATTACATTTTTTTATTTTTGAGGGACCCTAAAAGTCGTTATGAATCATGGAAAATGGTTTAAACACTTTGTAAGGTTTGAGTGGGAATGAACTCCGCACATGTTTTAAGTATCGACAAATTTCACAATTAAGAGAATTCAAATTTTTATTGAACAAACTTGGAAATAAACGCTTGAGAAATAAAAAATTAGGATGTCCTAAGTGATAGTGCCACAACATAATTGCACTATCATTATTTGAACAAGAAGCATAAAAATAATTACCACTAACTGCTAGTTGAGGTTTTTCTTGTGGATAGTGGCACTCTTTGAAAATATAGAGTCTGGAGTGCTCCTCGGCATTGCCAATCATCCTCCCCGAATCCAAATCCTGAAATCCACAATGAGTAGAGTAAAAATTAGTAACACACCTCATTTCTTTAGTGAGTTTACTAATTTATAACAAATTGCAGTCCAGGTTTAGAACTAAGAGAACAAAGTTGAGTATCAGGTTTTTTGATAACACTACTGAACCTATACCAGCAACTTTTGACAGTGAGCCATTTGCTATTCGAACCATTAAATTATCTGGACATGAGCTATATGTATCAAAAATAGTAGCATCTCTTGTCATATGATCAGAGACTCTTGAGTCCATGATAAAATATTTTTTACATGTTTTACCCACGTTAAGAGCGCTCAAAGGATTACCTTTGTGGGCCAAGGTGGTTGATGTAATGACATGACCGGAAGATGAGCCTGTTTGAGACTACATAGACAGGAAAAATTTCTAAAGTATCTCCATGTGTTTCTTGTTAAAGGGACATTCTTCAGGTTGATTTGACAGTTCCTCGACAACAACATGATTTCCATGTTCTTCCTTCTCAAGCTGTTGACGAAGCTTCCAATCCGTTGGCTTTCCATGAATCTTCCAACATATTTCTCTTAAGTGTCCAGGCTTTCTACAATGATTGCACCATGGCCTACCTTCATTTTTCTAACGGTTGTTAGAATGAGCAAATTGGGTTTCGAGGGCCAAGCTTTCTGCCATGTTGAGTTGTTGATAAGACCCTATCATGAGTTTCTTTTGGCTTTCTTCTCGGCGGACTTCAGAGAAAGCCTCTACGAGGCTAGGTAGAGGGTTAACCCCCATAAGTCGTCCTCTAATTTCATCAAAAATTTTGTTCAAGCCTAACAAAAATTTATAAACCCGTTTCCCTTCGACAATCTTTTTGTACAATAAACCATCAGTAGCACAAGACCAATTATGAACTTCAAAAGTATCAAGCTGGCGCCATAGACGAGTAAGGGTATTGAAATATTCAGTTACAGTTTGTTCACCTTGACGTAGGTTATGAAGCATACCTTCAATCTGTACAATTTCTTATGTGTTTTCCTTGTCAGAGAACGTTTCTTTCACCATATCCCATATTTCCTTGGTTGTATCGAATGAAAAATTTTTTTTGCCAATGTCAAGAGTCATCGAGTTAACAAGCCATAAGATGACCATATTGTTCTCTACCATCCATTTTTTATAGGTTAGCGCAGTGATTTCTGGTGTGGTTGTGACCCCAATGGTATAGTCGTCTTTTTCTTTCCCTCGAATGAACATATGTATAAACTGGGACCATTGCAAATAATCTTGCCCATTCAATTTATGAGTAGTAATCGAAATGTGAGAAGATTTTATCTGATGAGAGGTAGAAGAAGAAGTGATAATTATGTCAGAAGATGATGAAGAGGATGATGAGTTGGTATTCAATCTGAAAGAGGATTCGTATTAAGTCATGATTCTGAAAGAGAAAAGATGAAGATGTAGAAGAAATAAGAGACTCGAGTATGAAAGACTCAATGACAACGATGAGACAGGATTAAACCTGCTCTGATACCTTGTAGGAAATGATGACAGAAAGATTGGAGGAACACGGACTCAAATCGTTCTATGATTCTTCATATATTTTTCATTAAGAAAGATACTGAAAATATATAAAGTACATAGGCAACCGGAAGGAATTTCTCATAAACGAAAAGGAAATCACATAATTACAAGAATAGGGAAATTACCCGCTAATTACAATTAACCTAATTACCTAATAAATGACGGAATAATAAATACAAATTATTCTACAATAAATACTGATTATGAAAATCTATAAAAGAGAAGGCTTGAATTTTAATATAAATAAATTTTCTTACTTTCTTCAAATAATTGAGATTCAGTTTTACTCTATATAAACGAGTTATATACGAAAGGAAAAAATCATCACGTAAGGCAGGTGAACACAAGCTCTTTATCAACTTGAAGAAGTGCACCTTAATGATGGACCAGCTACTCTTTCTTGAATTTGTAGTCAGTTCAGATGGGATTCGGGTTGATGAGTACAAGGTGAGAACAATCTGAGAGTGGCCCACACCGAGAACTGTCGAGGAGGTCAGAAGCTTTCATGGGTTAGAAACCTTCTATCGGAGGCTTGTTCAAAATTTCAGCAGCATAGTAGCCCCTATCATTGAGTGCGTGAAGAAACGTGGTTTCTATTGGGGTGAAGAAGCCGAAAAGAGTTTCGAACTAATCAAAGAGAAGTTATGTACAGCACCAGTACTAGCTCTACCCAACTTTGACAAATTATTTGAGGTTGAGTGTGATGCGTCAATTGTAGGGATTTGAGCCGTATTGACTCAAGAAGGAAAACCCATTGAATTTTTTAGTGAGAAGCTTGGAGAAACGAGACAAGAATGGTTAGCATATGAATAGGAATTCTATGCTATTCTGAGAGCATTGAAGGTATGGGAGCACTAACTTATTCAACGAGAGTTCATTCTTTACACTGACCATCAAGCTTTGAAGTTTATCAATAGTTAGAAGAATCTGAATTGAATGCACACCCGATGGATATCTTACATTCAGTGATTCACTTTTTTCCTCAAGCATAGATCAAGGAAGCTGAACCGAGTAGCTGATTCATTGAGCCACCGAGCTACACTATTGGTAAGTTTTCAAGCTGTAGTAACAAGATTCGAGTGCTTCATGGAGTTATATGAAACATATGAGGATTTTGAAGAGCATTGGGATCGTTGCGAATCCAAGACACCTATACCTAAGATGCATATCCATGAGGAATATCTCTTCCGGGGAAATCAGTTTTTCATTCCGAGAAGTTCTCTTTGGGAGCAAGTCGTCTGAGAGCTACATAGTGGAGGTTTAGGTGGACATCTCAGGAGAGACAAGACCATTGCATTGGTCGAGGATTGGTATTATTGGCCACGATTGAAGAAAGACGTTGGAAACATCGTATGGAGATGCCATGTATGTCAAGTAGCTAAGGGGCAAACGCAAAACACTAGTATGTACATGCCTTTACCGATACCCGAGGCACCATAGGATGATGTGTCCATGGATTTTGTGTTGGGACTTTCAAAAACCCAATGATGAGCTGACTCTATAATGGTGGTACTGGATAGGTTTTCCAAGATGGCTCATTTTATTTCTTGCAGGAAAACTTCTGATGTTGTCTAGGTAGCCAACCTATTCTTCCAAGAAGTGGTAAGATTGCATGGGGTGCCAAAGTCGATTACTTCTGACTGAGACACCAAGTTTTTATCCCACTTTTAGAGAATTTTATAAAGGAGGTTTGACACAGCCTTAAATTTCAGCAGCACTAGCCATCCGCAGATGGACGGACAAACTGAGGTTATGAACCACACATTAGGCAACTTGCTTCATTGTATTGTAGGAGTTAAGCCGAAGCAGTGGGACCTGGCTCTAGCTCAGGCCGAGTTTTCCTATAATAATATGGTGAACATGTCTATTGGAAAGACACCGTTCGAGGTTATGTATGAAAGAACTTCGAAGCTTGTTGTAGACTTAGCAAATATGCCCAAGTTACCCGGGACCAGTATAGCAACTGAGCACTTGGCCGAACGGGTGAAGACAACTCATGAAGAGGTTCGTCAGCATCTCGAGGATACTTATGCTAAGTATAAAGATAAGGCATATATGGGTCAAAGATCAAAGGTTTTCCGAGAGGGAGATCTTGTGATGGTGTATCTACGCAAGGGGTGACTGTCGACTGGAACATCGGGAAAACTACGAAACAAGAAGTTTGAACCTTGCAAAGTTCTCAAGAAGATAAATGATAATGCCTATGTTGTTGATCTTTTGGAGGACCTAGCAATTTGTTCGATGTTCAATGTGACAAACATTTTTGAATATTTTCCACCAAAAGGGGACAGAACGTAACTCGAGGATGAGTTATTTTCAAGAAGGGGAGACTGATGTAGGACATAATAATTAGCATTTTATTTTGTTTTCCTTTCCTTATTAGGATAACTTTAATTTCTCTAAAATTATTTTCTTTATTAGGATTAGGTTTCCTTTCTCAACCAGGATTATGTTTACTTTTCTACTAGGACTAGATTTATTTCTTTTACAAGGAATATGATTTTCCTATCACTATAAGTGATCCCATTATTGTATTTTTTATAACTTTGATCAATAGAATTATTAAGAAAATTTCTCTCAAAGCTCTACGAAGTGTTATCTTTATAACCTGTGAGTTAGTGTTCTGTCTTTGGGTAAGAAACACTGTTTTCTTCTCCATTCTAGGGTGAGCCTAGAAGAAAAGGGTTAAAGACACTATTCTTCTTTCCTCCTTGGTGCGCTAAGGTTAAACTCAAGTTTTCCACTACATCAAGTTGGCTGCGGTAAGTATGTCTCATGGAGTCCCGCCCATTTCTCATTTCCTATATGAAGAAGACTGCTATTTTTTTTTCACGCAAAGAAAGACGGCCCTCAAAAGTTTCAAAAGGTACTTAATACCTTCTGTCAATAGTCTGGTCAACGGGTGAATTTTCACAAATCTGAGTTTGTTATTAGCCCAAATGCCTCAAATGAACAACGCCATTTAATTTCCTCCTTGTTTGATGTTAAAGCTTGTGATGAATCGAGGAAATATTTAGGTATTGACATGAATTTAACCAGGAATAAGAAGCAAACTTTTTTAGAAAATCATTGACAATATAACAAACAAATTGCAGGATGAAAAAGGGAAGCTACTCTTCCAAGCTGGAAGGCTGGTTTTGACTAAATCCACACTTGCTGCCTAACTCATTTGCACTATAATTTGCCTTATGTTCCCTTCTTATGTGTGTGATCAACTGGATTCTACAATTACAAATTTTGTTTGGGGGCGTAATAAAACAGTTCTGAGACTCTCAAAATGTAAATTAGGTTTAGGAATTCGTTTGTATGCTCAAATGAATCAAGCCCTCCTTGCGAAACAGGCGTGAAGGATTTATATGTACCAAGGCTCTTCCATAATTAAGCCCATCTAGCAGAAATATTTGAAGGATGGGAATATCTGGGAATGTAAGAAAATCTTTCAGACATGCGGATTTGGAAAGGTATTCTCCAAAGATGTGATCTCTTGAAGCTTAGATTGGATCTAAGTACATTTTTTTATTCATTTCAGCACCAGGTCTATTCCCAAGCTATTTTGTTTGTGAGTGATGAAGGGAGACAAAGTCACTCTAATAGAATTATCAGGACTTCTAATCATCAAATTCGACCTTTTTATCCATCTGGACAGTATCCGGTTTGGTTTGGATATGGAATTTTTAGTACAAAGAAAATATCAACTCATTGGAGCACGAATCATTTGCCCTCTCATGGGTGGAATAACCTTTGGAGTTGTAAGCTCCCTTCTAGAGTCATTTTGTTCACTTGGAGACTTTGTGTTGGTGGTAATCTTACAGGTAATTAACGGCGTGGGATTCATGGTCAAATTCAATGCCCTTGTGGAGAAGGAGTTGAATATGTGGATCACCTGTTTTTTGGTTGTCATTTCCTTTGTGTTGTGTGGATTGGGACTTGCCTTAACTGAAGGACTAAGAGGGATGGACCAACCTCTATTGTGAATTGACTAGTACTTCGTCTACATGTTCCTAAGGAGATGTTTCTTCAGAGTGCTGGTTCTTTCTCCCTTGTCTACTATATCCTCTGGCAACTTTGAAAGCACTAAAATGAAGTTAAATTTAATGGCATGCAGCCCAATCCTTACAGGGTTTTGTTCCAGGGTGAGTTCATGTTTTCTTCCTATCTTCAAGCACATAAGGATGCTAAAGAGGGCATGGATCTCCAACGTGTCACCCCTTTTTAATATTGCTTCATTTTGTTTCTTTTTGTTCTTGACTTTATCCTAAAAAAGACTTTATGTCTATATCAGATAAAATTTTCTATTTTATCACTATCTATTAACAAGCAATTATTTGTTTACAAAAGAATATCTAGTTAATTCAAGTTTTGAGTCGAGCTGTTTCAAATCAGGTACTCTCGAGTTCTAATCATTTCTAACTTAGGTCATTCGAGTTCATGCCATTTTGGGTTTTGGGTCATCTTGAGTTTCGAGTGCCTTAGATTCGGATTGAGTCACATTCGAGTCATATTATTTTAATATGTTTTCTGGTTTTGGGTTAATCTGGTTGAGTTTTCGGGTCAGTCAAATTTTGCCACCTCTAATTAGATATAACAACAAATACAAATAAGTTTAAAAGATAAAAAAAGGGATAAATTCATTGAAGGTCTGTCAACTATAGTTCTCTAGCACTTAGATCCCTAAACTATAAATTTTGTACCAATAGTCCTTAATTAAACTTTTAATTAGTTATAATGTCACGTTTTTATTCATTGTTCATTAATGAAATTGTCTAAAGATTTAGCAATACAAAAAATTTGATAATTATTTTTTGTAAGTGTAAAGATTAATGTGATTCACCATGAGGAAAAAAATATAAAAATTTATTATAATAATGAAATTATTTGTTTCTTATTTTTACTATTATATATATATATATATATATCACAAAAAATAGCACGTAAGTGAAAAATTCTCAAAAATTGCTGGATGATTTCCAAATGGTTTAGAAATACTATTGAAATGTTTATGTAAAGCATTTGATCATCTTAAAGTGAAAAAATAAGCATTTATATTGTTAAAGCGAATAACATTGCAACCAATTGAAAGTTTGAGGACCTTGGGTGCTAAATTCATAATTTAAAGATTTAAGTGTTAAATTATAATTAAGGATTTAAGTATGAAATTCATAATTTCTGAAAACGTTTGCTTCTTATTCGTGGTAAAATTCATGTCAATACCTAAATATTTCCTTGATTTATCACAAACTTGAAAGTTTGCTTATGAAAAAAATTTCTTCTTATTCTTAGTAAAATTTATGTCAATACCTAAATATTTTCTTGATTCATCACAAGTTTGAGGACCTTGGGTGCTAAATTCATAATTTTAGGGTAAAATTAAATGAGTTGTTGACAAATTCTATCAATTTATCAAAACTGATAGAATTTGCATATAAACTCTATAGTTTTAAACATGAGCTTCTATAAATGAACTACTAGAACTATAACAAACTTAAGAATTAATTTGAGTTCGTTTGTAATTGAATTTTAATTTTAATTTATTTGAAAATAAAACGTGAATTTATTTGTAAATGAATTCTAATTTTAGTTCATTTGGTAATGAATTGAATACTATACTTAAATTCATACTAAATGGAGTGTTAAATTTGTAAATCTAAAAAAAGTTTGAAAGTTTCCTAAAGTGGCGTGGAGTTTGTATAACTACAAATTTCCTATGGTAGAGAACTTATTAGTAATTATTAGTAGTATTAAGTGTTTATGCTTAGTCTGCTCTTTTAATCTTTCTTCTTTTTAGGCAAAATCTCACACACGCATGATGACACAAGCACAACATGTTGGGAATATTCACGTTAAAATGAAGAGATGTGTGGAAGACCAATTCCACATGGAAAATAAATTGGATTAATGAATAACATATATATGGTGGTGGAACCAAGACCCATTGGTTTAAGGGCTTAATCCTTTCAATTTTTTTGTTTTCCTTGTGTTTCTCTCAAATTGATTTGTTTGTCTCTCCTCACCCTCGAGTATCTCAATTTTTTTTCTCCCCTCTCATCTCTATCTGGTCCAAGACTCTCACTTTCTATGCTTTCAATTATCTAAAACGGTTCCACAAATCTTTTATTAATTAGTACTGTTTTTTTATTCCTCCATTTTCATTTCATTTTTTCTTCTTCCATTCTATTCTTTTTTTTCCCACTTGTTTCTCTACTATAAACTTCTTTTTCTACACATTTTACACAAAATTCCTTAAAAATTATGGGTCTCTGATATATAATAACTAGTGTTTAAGCATAACTCTTACTTTCTTCACAATTAAATTCATCTTTTATGAGCACACATTGCTTGAGATTAGCGAATGTTTATAGATAACCATAGATAATATCTACTAATTAGCGACCTTTATTTACCTTACTTTAGGTATATAAAAAACATTTAGCTTAATTTTAAGAGTTAAAAGTATTGGAAAATGTCCTTAGAGAATTAGTTAAGAAAATGAAGAGAGAGATCTATAGAAAGAGGCCATGCATGTAAACTTGATACGGGAATGAAGCGATTTGTGGCCTTATTTATCAAGGTTGTCGAAGGTTGCCTGGATGATGGAGATAAGTCATCAACAGTTAGGAACACGAGTATGTGTAAGATTGTGTCCCAAGGCTGGTGCTAGACCAAATGGATTACTAGCTCGTAGTGTCCCTATGGCCCTAAGGTTGGTGATCAAAAGGTAGGAAAGTGCTCCAATCAATAGGAGCTTGGACTTAGTCCCCCCACATAACCTAGAAGTGATATAGGCCAACATCTAGCTAGTTTATAGAATTATCGTGTGGAATTGTTGGGGAACTGTTAACCCGAACGTGAGAAGGAAAGTTAGTGAGCTAACCATTGCTAATAGACCTCAGATTTTGGTTTTGTCTAAAACTTGCATTAGGGTGTCCAAGCAAATCGTATTGCGAGTTCCTTTATTAAAAGGTAGTGTGTGGTTGACTCATGTGGTCTGGTGGGTGCTATGTGTTTGCTTTGGAATGAGGTTGAGATTTTTATGAACATTGTGAAAAGCTCTTCCTAACTTAGTCATGCTTCGGTTAATGTTCATCTCAATCTCCTTCTTGGTTCTTTACTACCGTACATGCTAGTCTCATAATAAACCAAAGAAAAATACTTTCAAAGAACCTAAAGTTTATCTCAGGCAGATATTCTTCTCCTTAGGTTATTTTGGGTGTTTTTAATGATATGTTGGTTAGCTTAGATAAATGCGGAGGAAAATGAATTAGTCAGAGTTGAGCTAGCCTTTTTAGTATTTGTATGGCTTATTGCAATATCACTCATATAGGGTTTAAGGGTCCTTAATTTACTTGGACGAATTTGATGTGTTGATGCCAAAAAAGTGGACAAAGACGTCCCATCTTCAATAGCCTTCAATAGTGTGTGCTGAAGGTTAACCCTGGCTAGACTGGTCTTGGATTGAAGGTGTTTTTTGTGCTGATGATGGGCAATGACCTACAAATGAAGTCTCCAGAAATTTTTGTAGTCTAGGGAAGACCCTTCGATGCTGAAGTCAATGAACACTCCTATGAGGTGAGAGAAAATTTTTTTAAAGATGTGAGGGGATATTTGGGAGGAGGATAATACTTGATGAGTTCCCTTTATTTCCTCGTATGATTTCTTTCTATACCTAAGATTCTTTCTGTTTTCTATCTCTTTAACTGGGAGTGCTATAGTGTATGGTTGTGTTTGGGTCCTACCTTTTGGGGTCTCTTTCTGCCTAGTTTGGCATAGTTTTCTTTTCTCTATCATTGTGTGCTTTTCCTTCTCCTCTCTCTCCTTTCGGTTAAAAGGTGAAAATCTCTTTATATAGGCATTGGCATGTTTCTAGGCTGATTTTTTGGGGTAAAACACTATTAGACTAAGGTGTTAGCACCTTGAGCCTCACAATAGACGACTTTTTATACTTGATGCATGGTTTCTTTCTAAGTTTTCCCATCACTGTGTCAAGAGGTATGGCCGTGTGTATAATTCAATAGCCAGTCCGAGTCACTTCGATGCTCGGGAGTTATTGAATGGCCACGTGTTAGGTTATTATTGGGCCATATTATTTTGATCACATCTGATGTCCCTACTCCCTAAAGAATCTGGATGGATTCTTTAGCAGAGTAGTTTCTTTCTGTTGTTTGTCATGAATCAGGGCTGGGACTTCGGTTGGGAGCTTTGTTCTGAAGTGAACAGTAAGTCCGACGTCTTTTGTGGTCAAATTTGTCATGTAAAACTAGGTCGGAGTGGGATTGAATAACTTTTTTATCCTGACTTTTGTTAGTCATGGCTTGGGTCTGGATTGCCTGACCAGGAATTCACGTTGGGGTACTTTTACGTCTTGTCCTAATCTCTTATGACAATTTTCATCGATCTGAGACTCAGATTTTAGTTTGGTGAAAACACGACCGGGGCCGTAGTTCTTTTTCTGCTCAAGTGAACTTATAAGGCGTAGGAGTCATAGTTCGACTTCGATGGGAATTGTATAGCCAAAGTCACTTTTCCACGATAGTGAGAGTCTTGGGGCGCAAACCTTCAAGTCTTTTATGGCAATCCCTGTTTGACCAAAGTGGATCTGTATAAATGAGGTTTTAGTTCCTCTTTTAGCCTTGATGGAACTATGTACCTGCGGAAGCCTTATTTCTATGTAGGCGGGAACTAAACGACGGAAGTCATACTCTCACTCTTATAGGAATTGTTCTATCGGTCCTTACTTATCTTGGGGATTCCAATCGGTTTCACCCTCGAACCATTCCTTGGTGTAAGTGTTGTCGAGTAGTAGTTTCTTTTCTACTCGAGTGAACTGTGAGCATAAGTTTGTAATTCTACTTCGGTGAAAACTATAGGGTTGAAATCACTACTCCATTAGGCGAGGTTGAAAGGTGAGAAATTTAGTGTCCGTATGAGTTAGAAGAGAACAGATAGTTTTTTCCTTGAGATTTGTCGGATTGTAGCTTAGATTCTGAATTAGTTTAGGTGTAACTAGTGGTGTAGTTCCTCTTTTGCTCGAGTGAATTGTGAGGTTTAAAAACCGTAGTTTCTCTTCAACGGGAACAGCAGGGCCAAATTTATTTCCTTATGATGGTGAGAATCGTAGGCCGCGAATCTCAAAATCATCCAGTAATCTCCGTTGGGTTAGAGTGAAATTTTTTGTGACTGAAATCTCAATTCCTTTTAACCTGAATGGAACTATGCGACTGTGGAGGCCTTGGTTCCATGTAGGTGAGAATTTAGTGACAGGAGTCATAGTTATGTTCTTCTAGGAATTGTTGACTATAGTAAGAATACTGAAATCATAATTCCTGTTGATTGGAGTGGGACTGTATGGCCTCGGAGAGGCCTAGTTCTACTTCGGGGAGAATACCGACTGGAGTCTTAATTCATTCTCGGGGCGCTTCTGTATAGTTGATGTCGCAGTCCTTATATGGTTAGGGATTGTTAGACTGAAATCATGATTTCTGACTGATCCAAGGTGAAGTTTTATGGCAGCAAGAGCTTTTAACCCTAGCTTCGGTTGAGATCTTGTCGGTTGAAATCTATCCTTTTTATGATCCACATTAGAAGGCTTGGGGACCTTGCTGAAGAAAAAAAAAAGGGTAATCAACAGGGTCATATGGGTACACAGCCTACAAAACTATTGGTGCTTCACTAGAAAAAAAAGATTCAGCCACAACAAAACCTACAAAAGAGGGAAGGCTCTCAGTGGTAACTAACCAACCATTAAATGAAAATTCCTTGGAGATAAGATTAACTAGGTTCTCATACAGCTGACCTTGTTCTCGAGAAGATTGAAAGAGGTCTCTAGTGTGAGCAAGAAACCCATCATTGGTTTCTTTCTCTGGAACTTCAGCTGATGTAGCACTTCTCCTTTACCAAGTGAAGGTACAATGGTACGAGAAGGTGAATATTTAGGGGAGACATCACCAATGTGAATGTTCTTTCCTTTAGCAACCATTGAAAGATTAAAGAAACTTGAGAAATAAGAAATGAAACAGAAAAGTGAAGATTGCTAAGGGAATTTAGGAACGTTAAGGTTTGCAAAGAGAATGTTTGAAGAAAATCAAAAGAGGCAACAAGGTATTTATTGACTATGGAAGTATAATCAATTCGAATCCCTGAAGTGATTAAGGATTTTGTGTAATCACGTTAAGTGGTTCTCATCCTCGAACCAATTGTGTGCGGGGGGAAATTGTTTATACCATAAATAATTTAATGTTTTGGCATGTCTTAATTGGGCCACATGTAAAGGCCCTAACAAGTAAGAGAGAATGCAGCTGAAAAATGCAAAAAAGTGATATGAACATTAAATAAGATAAGGCGATCAATCGTGGCCCGCGAAATAAGGACTTTCAAAAAGAAGTTCGAGGGATAACATCGAGACAAGTACTATAACTCGAGAGTTTGAGGCCGATAAGCTCAAATTAATGTTCCATACCTCTAACTCGAGTAAAGTGGATGAGTCATAACAGCCAATCCGACTATTCAAAGATTGAGGACAACCCAAGAGTCGTACATTTAACTAGCTAAGGTGAAAGTGGCCATGATTAAATATGACTCACGTAGTAGAGGTAAATATTTCATGTTTTGACATGTGGAATGATCAACACATTTAATTAAGCAAACATAAGGAAGTAGAAACGTGAGAGTCTCTTGGGAAATATCAACACAACAGTATAAATAGTAGCAGAATCAATCATAAGAAAACATAAACAATCATTCAAAAATTATTATCTATCTGCATTTACTCTATGCACTTATTTTCCAGTCGCAATAGGAGTAGTTGTAATGTAATCCTAGCTATAATTCGCCTTCTTCATCCCCTTTCTTTGTCTGTCTCAAATTCAATCTAAGCCATTGATACATCGAAAGCTTGGCTTACATTACAACGAGCTCGATGAGTCTGTATCTAGTACCTTGAGGTTTTAATCCTGTAAACCCTTTTGTATCAAAATTGCTTTCAATATCAGTATATTGAGTTTGTTGTTACTGTGCGCTTGTTATTTATTTTGTATATTAACTGCTAGACAAAATTCATTTCTTCGAATTTATAACGGCATATCATTAAAGTCCTCTTATTTGAGGCAGTACGTGACCCATGCATCTAGAGAAGTATTGTTCCAACCGAGTCTATTTCAACCTTGATTAATGCATAAATTAAATCTTAAACCAATAGATCTTAAATATGATTATACCTTCAAATAAACATAATTGTTGTAAAAAATAGGACTTATTAATCTTTATGAAGTCTCTATTGATGAATCAAGTCTACCGAAATGAACAAAATATATATAAAAAAAAAGTTATTGTTGTTGATCACATTTGCTTTGAGAATTAGGGAGTGTGAGACGTTAGTGTTATGTCCTCGGCTTGAGCTCAGGTTAGGGGCGTAACAGTTAGAATGAAATTTTCTTGCAAAATTGATGTCTAAATCTCTCTTTCTCTAGTAATTAGTAATATGAAGAACAAACTTCACCGTGAAAACAAAAGATTTGAAACATCAATTAAAAAAAAAAAATCAGTACACCATGTTCTCAACCTCAAATGTTACTAATACACATCAAATGTAACCAAATTCTATCTTAAACACAGAAAGCTCTATACAGCTAAGATGCACTATAATATAGCAAAAGGTAAGGGAAGAAGTAGTGTATAAGAGATTATACCCTAATTCCAACAACCTTTCCCCCTTTCCCGCCCAACCCAATGAAAAAACTAGATTTTTATCAATGCTATAATCCTATAACTTTTTACACTTACTAATATTTACATTTTTTTTAATGTTTCCTTTATGTATTGTGCTTAAATCTTCACACTTGCTCAACAAAAATTTCTTTCACCAAGCTCGTGTTTTGCAGAGTGGACATAATGCATTGATCTTTAGCCATTTATTCACACAATATGAATGGAACAAATGAGAACAAGGCAACTCCTTCAGCTCATCATTATTCACATATGTTGCCAAGCAAATGCAACAAACCTGAAGCAAATCACAACAAAGCAAAAAATTTGTTAACAATGCAAGGTAGCTAAAGTGTTTCAAAGAAAAATTTTCCTAATGTAAACTTTTTTTTTTTTTTTGCCAAAGATTGCTAATCCATGGAAAGAGCATATTAGATCTTACAGTATCATCCCCTGAAATAGGACGTTCCCTTTCAGTTCCTACTACCACAACTCCTGAACTAGCTTCTCCACTATCATTACTTTTGTCTTTTTGTTCCACATACTTGTAAGTTGGTAGAGAATTAGTGTATTGTGCAGAAGATTCTGTAGTTTGATTCAGGTTCAAATTTGCAGAAGCATCTCTATTTTGATTCAGGTTTCTAAGGGAACCAAGTACTAAAATTGCACAACCAAGGAAGCTTGAGAATATTAGCCACATAATAACACAACACGCAAAAAACAGTTCCATAAAAATCCAACTACAATAGGCGCGGGAAAATATGGAAAAGGCAAAAAATAGCCTGGAAAGAAGCCAAAGAACATAATTAATTTTTGTTGAGTCAAAGTAAACAAAATGAAAACATTTAAGCAGATCTTTAAGCTATTGACTGATACCTATATAAATCACGAAGATCAGAAGAAGGTGAGTCTGAATAGCGATGCACAGGAATGATAGAGACAAACAAGAAAACGAACAACATATCCAAGGCAATCTTATAGAACACCACTGATCTGCAAAGCTTACAGTTGTTCATAAGAACTTTAAAAACCTTTTTAAAAAATTATTATAGAATCTTGTTGTAACATTTTTCCCACAACCTATATCTAAGGTAATCAATCAAAAGAGGAAAAGAAATCAACAAAGAAAAAAACTGATGCCGCACAATAGGGGAGAAATAAAGGTAAACTAAAAATAAAAGATAAAATCGATTTAAATCACATAAATCTTCTTAAATCACATGAGAATCACAACCAAATCACATGAGAACCATAACCAAATCAAATTACACGAAACAAGTACTCAATCTCAGAGAGTTTAATTTCAATAATCTATTTTTTGATTCATTCCAAGCTGACTACAAATGACATAGGGACGCCTCTTATATAGAGATCTTAACCCTAATCCAATAAGGAAATTAAACTATAAAAGGAAACTGGCATATTAAATTAATTACACCTAGATACCCATAATATTTTTTTTTATTACATAATTATCCTCACATCCCCCAATTCCTAAATAAAAATCTCCAATTCTAATCTTCCTCGTGTTCCCTATCACAAACACACTAGCACAAGCAATAAACGTGGTTCGACATAGAAGCCTACATCCCCGATCAAGAAACAACATAATAAATCTACTTTATACGGAGATTTAATGTTGTGGTTAGAATTCCCAACCCAAATCCCTTTCACTTAAGTCTCACCCTTAGAAACTTTAGATGTTTCACTCTCTTAAGGAAATACCTTCAAGAAGCATCGCCAATTCTAAACAGCCCTCTACTGATACAAAATGTAAAGTAGGTTGAACTGAGCTATGAAAGAGCTCAAATCAAGCCAAATCTTCAAACTACATAATTAGCCACTTGGAAAACACAAGTTGTCGAGTGGAAATCAATGCCAGATTCAAAAGATTAGTGGACTTTCATTGTTCCCAATTGGTAAAGAATGGAATTTGAGCCACATCGTAACAAATCTTCACTTTCACTCAAATATTTAGAACCAATACCTTATACCTCTCTAGCAACTTGTTGACGTGCCTTAAGGCCTCACTTGTCACTATTAGGCACCAAATCGAAGCTCTTTTTGAATTTAGAACACAAAACAATATGTGGCTTGCATGCGACCTTCAACGAGATATCTCCGATCATTAATACAATACCACATACTAACAAACAGTGATAACCATGAGATGCACCTCAGACCGATAAACAATCCATTATCAGACACTATTCTCTTTACTTGAAACCTCACACTTAAGCATATCTAGAGTCCATAAGAATAGCGATCCTAAACTTCACCTTCTCCTTGACACCTTAAAGACACATGTGCTTGATCTTGCTCTTAGCCTCAGTCAACACTGGTGACACAAGATCGATCAATTTCACCCATCTAGCATTATCGCGACCTATGGCTACTATTCTAACAACTCATAAGAAACTATACAACAAGCCACTCGGAATCATACCTTGGATCGCATTCGACAGGAACCCCACAAATCATGGCTAGTCATTTTTACAGCATCAACCCAAAAAAATAATGAGAAAATATATTATTTCCTCTAACCCTAAGTAAATCACTCATTTATTCCACTATCCCGTGTGAATACGCACTAGGGCAACAAACAATCCCCTAATCCAAGCAAAACGATTCAAAAAGATTTAAGTAACTTGCTAAGCTCACATTGAGCTTCGCACACTTGGTCTTTGTTAAGCCCACGATTTGACCAAGTTATACCACTTCTTGAAGGCTACAACTGAGTCATTCATATCTTGAAAGTTATATGCCTAAATCATTTAAGAAGACTCATCCAACACTATTAACACATACCAGGAACCACCCTCTGACATAACACGAGACGAACTTAAGCACACATGAACTACATCCATCATATTAGGAAAGTTATAAACACTCAAGTCACTCTCACTTCTCAAGTTACACTTGCCCATCTCGTTTGTTCTCTGATGCCAACACTCTTGAGTTTTTACACACCATTTAAGGTTGAGAGTACATCAATATGACTTAAAAGATTAATCTCAAGAGTTTTGGACCCATTCTATATATACAACCCACTTTTTTTTTTAATTTCTTTTCTAACGTGGAAAAACTCACATGCCGATATCTCAACACGTGTGAATACTTGACAATGAAACTTATGATCCCCTAAACCAAGCAAACTAATTCAAGAAACTTGATAAGCTCACACTGAGCTTTACACACTTGATATTCGCCAAACCCATGATTTGACCAAGTTGTATTACTGCTTAAAGGTTAAAACTGAGTTATTCATATCTTGTAATGTATCTGCCAAAATTGTTCGAAAAGCTTCATCCAACACCATCAGCATATACCAGAAGCCACCTTGGGACACATCACAAGAAGAACTTAAGTAGGCATGAAATACATCTATCATACTAGGAAAGTACTTGGAAACATTCAAGTCACTATCACTTCTTGAGTTACACTCGTCCATCTCGATTGTTCTTTTATCCCGACACTTTTAGGTTTTCACACACTTTTAGAGTGTACCACATCCATTCTAGGTCTCCCAAATTGACACCGAATGGCTTCCACACACCATATCTCCTCGAATATGGTATAAACCATGAACTCTAATTCACTCCATCATGTTAGAATTTTGGCTCAAATCCTCACAAAGAAGAATTTTAATTGATTTAGGAAAAATAGTTTCCTATTTTATGGTTGGTTGTTCTAGTAGGAGTAGTACTAGTTTTTTACAAGTAGTAGTAATAGTCTACTAATATGTTGTTTTCTGTCACAATTATTTATGTCACATTGTTGTTGAGAATGAAGCTAGGTGACCCTTAATATAGTGCACCAACTTCTTGACCAATCTTGAGTGTCATTCTCCACCCTTAGATCTTGATGACCAATTAACTATGGCTCTCCATCAATCCTAAGTGATGTTGTGCATTTTAACCTTGTACCCACGCACTTAACAAGAGGCTGAATCAAGTTAATCATGTGTGCATCAGTGTGCCTAGCGCCTAGGCACTGAACAGTGCACGTTGCGGCCTTGGGCAAAACCCATTTTCACCACTTTCTGGGCGTCGCGGCCTTGGTAAGGGAGAGGTGTGGCGCTGCCCTCCACCAGGACTTCTTCTTTGCTGGGTGCTGTGGCCTAGAAGGATCAGGGTTGCGGCGCACATTGAAGCTAGACCTCCTGATGCTGTGCGCACTTCTTTGTCTTGCTGAATAGAGGTGTGCACACACCCAAAGTGATGCGCACACTTATGTGCACTTCTTTAACACGTTGAAATTCATTCTTCCATCTCTTTTTTAAACCTTAAACCATGTTTAAACCTTAGACAAATACCAACATGTTTTCTTTAAGATTTTATTGGTCCCTACTCTATAAAGAGTTTGCTAATGGGTTACAGACAAATATTCTCCATGATACAACAAAATCTCTAGGATCTACAAATAGCGAGTATGAAGAGTCCATTAAGAATTCTCCTTGAAATAGTTCATTGTAATTGTTGTAAATTTGTGTAGAAGATGAAGATGAAAAAGAGATAACGGTTTTAAAATAGAAAATTGATATTATTAACATTTCTTAACTTTCGTAGATTTATAGAAGGGGAGAGTTATGAATTAGAAGACATAACTCTCTGAAAAAAGCGGTTGAAAAATTCAAATTTTTAAAAATAATGAACCTCTAGTCTACTGGACCCATCCCCAGTTGACTGGAAAAAAGTTTTTGTTTGAATCAGAAATTTTATCTTCGCATTACTAGTCGACTCGCCCTTAACCCCAATCGATTGGCCTCTTTGTTATGAAAATAAAATTCCAACACTTCCTATTGACCTATGAACAATTACAAATCTAGCTTAGATTATGAGAGAAAAAAGGAAAAGAGATGAAAAAGAAAGAGAAAGCCAAAAAAGAAGAAGAAGTGAATAACCAAAAAAGAGAAGATAAAGCCATAGAGAGAGCCACCACTGTACAAGCAAAGGTTAATTTTTTTTCTTTATTTGCAATTTGTCAAATTTTTAAAATGTCTTTACTTAACTAATGTGGTTGCATAGACAATTGTGGTCCAACTAAATGTGAGCACACTAAAATGTGGCAAGTTAACATTCTCCATATATCTAATATTAGTTAAATAATAATCAGGTTATCAGTTTGGGTCAAATTACGAAAACCTGAAGCCACAATCTAACCTAAACCGATAGGTGCATCATTTCCTCAACCTAGCATTTAAAACACCCAACTCAACCCAGTCTATTGTATCGGTTTGAGTCAATTTGACGGTTCAAGCAAGTTAATTGCTCACCCTAGTGCTTGAGTTTGTGTCCTCTCATTGTGGTAAGGTGAGAAAGATTAGATGTAATTAGTATTGCTTAGAAGTAGAATTGTCACAAAAGCATACGAGGTAGGACAAAGTCTTGGGCCAACAGTGGTTAACTGTAGCACGATATGTCATGTTGTTCTTTGTTCACTACTAGTTTATACCCCGTTGCAGTCATATCCTAAAATCCCTGTGACGGTCTGTTGGGACTTTAACTCTAAAATTCTTCTACTTAAATTTTAGGTAAAAAAAGCACAACCACATTAAATAGGTAAATAAATAAAGAGTAAGAACACAACAATTTAACATGGTTCGGTAACCTCTTTGCTTACGTCCACCAATAAACCCACAACTTTATTAATCTTCAATGACAACTTTAGGAAGAGAGAAGTAGCTAAACTCTCACTACCTCGCAACCCAAAAGCCTCGATACACCCAAAACTCTCAACCTAACTCTACTTGTAAGTGCTTTATTTACTTGATAACCCAAAATCCCAATACATCCAAAGCTCTCAACCTAACTCTAGGAGTAAATCTTTCTGATTTACAATGCATATTGAAATTATTAGTGTGCCTCAAACGTACTCTAGGACACCCTTTATATAAAGAATATTTTCTTAATACTAATAGGAAAATAACAACAACAACATAGGAAACTAATACTACTCTTAGAACAAGTAACAATCTAATAGGAAACTACTACTACTGCTACTAGAATAAGCAACTATAGAATAGGAATTTAAACTTTTTTCAAACCAATTAGAAGTCCTCCTTGTGGGGATTTGAGTCAAAATCCCAATAAATCTCCACCTTGGCTCAAATTCTCTACCTCATCATCAAATTTGACTTTCTTCTTTAGTTGGTGTGATCCTTCATTTTGATCTTCACATCTCACTCGTTTATTTTTCGAAGTAACCATCTTTTCATTCAACATGTACAAGCTCTCTTCATTCATGGTAACTCTCATTACTACCATTGAACCATTAAGAACTTGCATCTCATCATCATCATTAGCCTTTCAATTATCACTCTCCTTCATTCTTCTCAACTCTTCCAAGTTCTCCATCATGGCATTTGCAATTGTGTGTGTTCCTCTTCGTCATTGTAGATGCATTCCTTATTTGAAAATCTAGAGACTTTGATCTTGATCTTTCCTCTACATTCCTTCAAGTACTCCACTCCCTCTCTTTGTTTATCTCATCTCATTATATAGTCACAAAAAATTCTTCAACCTCAAACACACATATCCTCTTCAACTTATCTCTCTCTGGAGGCATCGTGGGAACCTCCCCATCCATACAAACTTTCTTGCCCACCATTAATACCTTGACTATGTCATCTTCTTCCGGTGGTAAATACTCATCATCTACCAATATACTACTCAAAAAATTAGTGATAACGAAATTGAAAAAGTTAATATTCATCATATCTTCTTCCATCTTCAGTTCATCAAATAGTTCAATATTAATCATGCATTTTTTTTTTTTTTTTGCAATTGGAACCACAACTCTGATACCATTTGCTGTGATTTTACATCTAAAATCTACCTACTCAAATTTTAGGCAAAAAGCACAACCACATTAAATAGAAAAATAAAATAAAGAGTAAGAATGCAACAATTTAACTTGGTCCGGCAATCTCTTTGCCTACATCAAACAGCAAACCCACAATTTTATTAATCTGCAATGACAACTTTAGGAATAGTAAAGTTGCTAAATTCTCACAATCTCGCAACCTAAAAACCCCAATACACTTAAATCTCTCAACCTAACTCTAGTTGTAACTGCTTTCTCTACTAGACACCAACACACCCAAAACTCTCAATCTAGCTCTAATAGTAAATCCCTTTGATTTATAATGTATATTGGAATTATGAGTGTGCCTCAAACCTTCTCTATGACCGTTTTATATAGAGGATATTTTCTTAATACTAATAGAAAAAAACAATAACATTGAAAACTACTACTACTACTTTTAGAACAAGTAACATTCCAATAGAAAACCATCACTACAACTACTAAAATAAGCAACTACAGAATAGAAACTTAAACTTTTTTCAAACCAATTAAAAATTTCCGAGATTAAGTCAAAATCCCAACATGGTCCACATTGGAGTTTTTCATATTGCAGTTGTAAATTCGACAAAGTATGTCAACAATTCATTCCTTGTTTGTTGTGTCAACGGCTGTTCATATATTTAAGTTTTTCTATGATCTCATATTGATTTTTTTTAGTCAAACTATTTTTTTGAAGTGTTAGATATGATGAGCCATTGTGCAAAGTTAAATGCTCGCTTCTCTTGATATTGCCATTTATGTACAAAATTTTAGCCAAGGCTCATGATCCATGATTTTTTCATCACAACTATTTTAATTGGGATCATGGTTTATTGTACCATAGATTTTTGAATTATTGACATCAAACACTTTAATCTTTAAACTAAAAATTTAGCATTAAAGATCACCAAATTTTCAATTAATCGCAATGTAACTATTTTATACATTATTTATTAATGAAAATATCTTGAAAACATAGCAATATAAAGAATTTGATAATGATTTTTTTTGTAAACATGTAAAAATAAATGAGATATACGGTAATAAAAAATATAAAAATTTCTTTAATATTGAATTTTTTTATTATTATTAAATATTGATAAATCAAAAAAAATTACACGCATTGAAATTTTTTTAAAATAAATATTGGATGATCTCCAAATAATTTATAGATTTTATTAGAACCTTATTTAGCGTATTCAACTATCTCAAAGGAATATATATATACAATATATATATATATATATATATATATATATTGATGAAGAGAAAAACATTATAATTAGTTAAATATTTGAAGATTTTTAGTGTCAAATTCATAATTTAAATATTTAAATACTAAAAAATAATAGTTGAAAAACCTCTAGTACAATTTATCTTTTTTTTTTATGGTAAATTATATAGAATATAATTACACAGATCTCCCTTATATTTTTTATAACATCACTTATACTCCTTGCTAGAAGAGTATAATCACATAGAATCAAATTTAATATTTCTTATCAGGAATTGTAAAGAAAAATTTAATTACATGAAATTACATGAAATCAAATTTAATCTTTTCAATTAAAAAATATAAAAAAATATTTGTATAATTACACGTTACTTCAAAAGAAGACATGTAATATACCATTTTCTTTATCATTAAACTTAACGTCTCTTGTTACCGAATTTGCAGATGATAATGATTGTCCATGACAAAAGCACAACAATATACGTACCTATAAATACATTATTAGTCACAAACTTTCTAATCATATCGTTTTTCGGCTCTGTCAGCTGTTTATGTTACAATCTAATAATCTTCTGGGTCCCATCGTTATGGATATTTGTTAGACTTTGCTTCTGTTAAATATACTTTTGTGGTTTAGTTATAGTAACATATACTCTCTACGCTTTAAAATTATTGTCACTTTTTTTAAGTAACTTTTTAATTTTTTATTTTAAAAATATAAAAAAAATAAATAATTTTTAAGCCTCTAAACTTTGTTAATGTATATATACAAAAAAATTAATTACTTTAAGGATTTAACATTATAAAAACTAATTTTTAAATTAGATAAATAGTGAATGTGACACTTATTATAAGACATAAGAAAAATACCTATTTTTTTAAAATATCTTAAACTCAAATTCTTTCTTCCTAACTATAAAATAATAATCATAATAATTCTCACAACAAACTACAATTAGTCATCTTTTCAACATAATTTAAAAAACAATATTTTTTTTTATTTCTCATCTTTTTCGATTTTACGTTAAAAATATTTTCCAATTTTATTTTTTAAATTGTTAACAAAAATGAAGGTAGAAAAAAAATATATAATTTTTACAACTAAAAAGACCCTTAATTACTCTCCTACTTTATGTTTCATCACTATCTTAATATATGTACTTGTGATATATATATATATATATATATATATATATATATATATATAACTGTTTATTTTTAATGAAGTAGTATAATTAATCAAAAAGAATATATTTTTGTTGGTTTTCTTATATTTCTTTCCTGTGTTTATATAAATTTTACGTAGATTTCTTATTTCTTTTCTTCTTTATCTTAAAGAAATAATAATTATAGATTAAAATCTTCGCAATTTAGAAATGGATAAATTACATTTTTATTCTCAACAATTGCTTTTGTTTTTTTAATTAGCCCCCAACCTTTAATCACTAACAATTGTGGACCTAATGTTTGCATCCGTTTTCAATTTGATCCTTTCGTCCAACTTCCGTAGGTATCATAGACGGAAATCCAGCATGGCAGTCTTAAGGATCTTAAAAATTACCGCCAAAATAAAGGAAACAGCGCAATTAACCTGTTTATATTTCTTGAGGAATCAGTCTATGTCAATATGTGGATATCTTTCCCCAAGCTTTCATTTTGTTAAACAACTCCCAGAGAAAGTTATGTTTACATATCAGATTGCTCATGGTAATCCTTAGGAAAGATCAAAGGGGCTGGACTGTTTCCTTTGATTTTAGCGGTAACTATTTTACCGCCCAAAATGAAGATCCCATGATAAAAACACTCTATTTCCGAACAGATTTGTCCATCAATATAAGTCAATACGTTTCCAACTTGTATTTCAATGAAAACTAAGACGACCAAGTTACTTTCATCTATTTGATTCGATTGTTTAACAAAAACACGGGAATGTAAATAAAAAACACCGTCTGAAAAAGCTAAAACACCTATTTTACCATGTAAGATTTCCGTGCAAATTATTAGAAAAAGACCAAATTGAAAATGGATGCAATCATTAGATCCATAATTGCTAGTAATTAATGATAGGTTGGGGATCAAATAAAAAACAAAAGCAATCATGGAAGATCAAAAATATAATTTATACATTTAAAAATGATTATGTAATTGAAAAGATTTAGTATGAATATTCTTTGATCCCATATATAGTTGCGGCAGTTCAAGCTCACAGAAAAATTTCGTTTAAATTAATATGGGCATCATTATTAATACTGTTGGGAGAAATGGTTAGCTCGCACTCTCCAACTAATGTCTTTCAATGCCTGTCACATGTCATCACGTTAACATCGTGTTGTTATTTGCTCTTTGAATTAGAAAGTTAGGACTTGGGACTTTTTGAAAAGTAGAGGCTAACATATTTAAGTAAGCCCAGCAAATTAATTATGCGTAGCAGTTGACAAGATTTTACAGTCAGTGGGGTATTGGCTTGGAATGGATTAATTATAACGGGTAGAACCAAACGATACGTTGTTTTCTAAATAAGCATTAGGTGCATTTGATTGTCAAATTTTACCATAATGTTACTTAAACCCTTCAAATTTGGGCTGGAGAAAGCAGGATTTTAGGGTTTTTTTTTGTCATTTCATTTATTTTGTTTTCATTTTTAGTTTTTTTTTTTTTTTATCTGGCATGGCATTAAAATTGGGGTTGAGATTAATTACGTGTCAATTATATGACTGATCCGTTAACCTGTTTAAACGGCTATAGTTAAACACATCTATCAATTTCAATGATTTCATAATTTTGAGTTATTAACATAGAGATGCAATTAAGAATATAGTAGGTAGAAGAAAATGCATCAACCATCCTTAAACTATGGTCTTCTAACACATAGGCCCTTTAATTATGAATTTGTCATATGAAACTCTCAAACTTTCAATTAATTACAATGTAACTCTTTTAAGTATTATTCATCAATGAAAATTATCTTAAAAACTTAACATTACAATAAATTTGATCATGATTTTTTTAATGTAAAGATAAATGTAATAAATAATGAGAAAAAAAAACTAAAAAAGTTAGTATTGAAGATTATTATTATCTTATTTTTTAAGATAAAAAATTAAAAAATAACACAAGAAATTGCACACAAGAAGAAATATCTCAAAAATTATTGGGTGACATCCATACGGTTCATGTAGTTTATTGGAATGATGTTTTAGTAGTGTATTCAATTATTTTAAAGGGAACAAAATATGCATTATGCTGATACAAATAATAAGATTGCAACTAATTGAAAGTTTGAGAAATTTTGATGTCAAATTTGTAGTTTAAAGACCTAAGTTCTAGGCCTCCATAAGTTAAAGATGACTAGTGCAATTACCCGTATAAAATGCACTATTAAGTGCAATTTAGTACCGAATTTGAGGGTTTTATATGCAATTGAACCTAAATAATTTAAATCACTGAGTACTTTTCATGCAATGCCAATTCGAATGCTCCCAAATTAATTGGTAGGTCTTGTTTTAGAGAAATTACTGATCCATTTTGGTTCCACGTAATGTAGACCTCTATGCAACCTGCCATATACATAAGGCTATGGATATCCCCATAGTTACATTAAAATGATTTTGAACTTGATATAGCCATAAATATACCCATCAATTAGAAGCGTGTGTATGTGTGTGTAAAAATTGTAATAAAAAATAATAGGGTGTAAAATTTTTAAATTATAAATATACTCTTATTTAAATGAGTAGTTTTGATTTATAATTATTGGCTATATAAAAAAAATATATTGTAATTCTAATAGAATTTGGAATGATATAATCTTTTAATCTTCTTTTGTTCTATTAAAATTTGAATTAAGCTGGGTGTAAAACTTTTGATAGACAAAAATACCGTTATTCAACTTCATATAAACAAGATATTTATGTTTAAAAAAGTATTGTGTGTGATATAATAAAAATTGTAATAAAAATAATAGGGTGTAAAACCTTTAAATGACAAAAATATTTTTATTTAAATGATGTAGATTTGATCTATAATTATTGGCTATATAAAAACAGGATTGTAATTCTAATAGAATTTGGATTGATATAGTCTTCTAATTTTTTGTTGTTCTATTATAGTTTGGATTAAGTCCAAATAGGGTGTAAAACTTTTGGGTAGAAAAAAATACCGTTATTCAACTTCATATAAACAATATACTTATGTTTAAAAAAGTATATCAATTAATATGTTAATTGACTGCCATATAAGAATTTTATGGTTGTACTTTGTACATATTTTTTAGTTTATTCATCGCTCTTTTTTCAAGAAAAATATAACATATAGCGTTACATAAAGAGAAAAAAAAATTATTATATAAGAGTTGAGACTCAAATGACTGTTTATCTTGAATAAGGAGAAGGTATATAATTTTTTTTCTTTGTGTCAACATAGTTTCAATTAAAATATTAACTTCTACATATATGAGTTGATTTTCTCAATCTATATAACTGGTGATTTTGTGAGATTTGATTTGATAGTGTTCTACACCCAATTTAGGGGTGCAAATCAGTTAATAATCGAACATAATGTTTTGGTTATTGATATACATAAAAATAAAATAATTTATAAAAAAATAGATATTTTTTCCAAATTTTCAATGATTTGGTATTCTCAAAAATATAATTTTATAATTTGGTACTGAAAATATTTATAAAAAAATCATTAGATTTCATTTTTATTAAAATTACAAAAAAAAAAAAATATCAGTCATTCAATATTAACATAAGATTTAAAAAAAAAAAATTTGAACCAATCTCAAACCAAACTACCGAATTTCTAAAAGTATAACATTGACTACCGAAATAATCAAACTAAAATTTGTTGTTCGGTAATTCATTTTTTTCCTATGCACACCCTTATCCAATCATTGATCAATTTTTTTTTTCACATAAATTGACAATTATTATCACACTATATTATGAAAATCATGCTCTTATGTTTAGAATTTCTATGACAATTTTTTTTTTTGGTGGTTTTTTACCATTTAGTTTTTCTTCACCTATAATATCTTCAGCAAGAGATACCAGTTATATATATATATATATATATATATATATAAAACATTCAATAGACAAAATATTTGTACTTAATAATTATTTTTTTCTTTTTCTCTTAAAATTAAGATTTTCTATAAGTAATTGTTTGACAAAAAATCCGTGCCTTTACATAAACAAGTTTTCTTTTACAAAAAATAAATTATTATGTAATTAAATTGTAGGAAATGAAGACGGAAAGATTTGAGGAACACATACTCAAATCGTTCTATGATTCTTCATATATTTTTCATTAAAAAATAAACTGAAAATTAATAGATTACATAGGCGAGATAATTCCGGAAGGAATTTCTCATAAACGGAAAGGAAATCACATCATAAATGGAAAGGAAATCACATAATTACAAGAATAGAGCAACTACCAGCTAATTACAACTAACCTAATTACCCAATAAATGACAGAATAATAAATACAAATTATTCTACAATAAATACTGATTATGAAAATCTATAAAGGAGAAGGCTTGAATTTCAATACTCCCCCTCAAGCCACACTGTAAATGTTGATCATGCCCAGCTTTCTTGACAAATCATTGAAGTTTAATGTGGCAATAGCCTTCGTGAGTATATTAGCAGTTTGACAATTCGTTGGGATGTAATTAACAATGAAAGTTCCTTCATTAATTTTCTTTTTAATGAAATGACGATCGATCTCAACATATTTTGTCCTATCGTGATGAACTGGATTCTTGGCAATACTAATTGCCACTTGATTGTTGCAAAATAATTCTATAGGTTGATCTAAAGTCACCTTTAATTCTAACAGTAGTCTCTGTAACCAAATGCCTTCACAACAGATTGTTTATTACTCTTCCAAGTTACCAAATTACCCTACACATAAGAGCAATAGCCTGATGTTGATTTATGATCCGTTACTGAACCTACCCAGTCTGTATCTGAAAAAAACTTCAATTCTTTTAGAGGTTCTTGAGAAAAATCGACCCTTACCCAATGTCATCTTGAGATATCTCAAAACTCTGTAAACTACAGTCATATGTCGCTTTGTTGGGAAATTCATGAACTGGTTAACAACACTGACGGAAAAACCAATGTCAAGCTTTGTGTGGGATAGATAAATGAGTTTTCCTACAAGACGTTGGTACCGTCCTTTGTCGACAGGAGCACTCCCATCATTTGCTTCTAGCTTAACTGTTGAGTCCATGGGAGTCTTGGTAAGCTTGCAACCAAGCATTCCTGTTTCACTTAACAAGTCCAAGACATACTTATGTTGGAAGACGGAGATACTTTTTATTGATCAACCAATTTCCATCCCAAGGAAGTACTTCAGATTCCCTAGGTCCTTGATCTCAAACTCTTTCGCCAAGAACTGTTTAATCAGCCCAATTTCCTCCTCATGATCTCTTGTCAAAATAATATCATCCACATATGTATACAATAATAATAGCCTTTTTCACGTCTGGGAAGTGCTTCACAAAAAGTGTGTGATCTGATTGATACTTAGAATATTCATACCTTTTTATGGCCTTTGTGAATCTCTCGAACCAAGCACAAGGAGATTGCTTGAGGCCATACAAGGATTTTTGAAGTCTACAAACCTTGTTGATATTTGACGTTGTCTCAAGATCGACAGAGATGTCCATGTAAACTTCCTCTTCTAAGTCACCATTGAGGAATGCGTTTTTTACAACGAGCTGATGGAGGGACCAATCAAGGTTGGCAGCAAGCGATAAGAGAATGCAAACAGTATTGAGCTTGGCAACAGGTGTGAATGTCTCCTGATAATCAATGCCATAGGATTGGGTGAATCCTTTAGTAACCAGACAAGCCTTGTACCTGTCCACACTACCATCTGCCTTATATTTAATTGAAAAAAAATCTATTTGCACCCCATAGATTTCTTATCCTTTGGTAGTTCAGTAATCTCCCACGTACCATTCTTTTTCAGTGCTTGAATTTCATCATTGACAGCAACATTCCACTTAGGACATTCAAAAGCTTCCTGAATATTCTGAGGAACTTGTATCTCTGTAATACCAGTAATGAAGGCACAAAAAGAAGGTGATAGCTTATCATAGGACACAAAATTTCCATTAAGATGTTGGGTACATGACCGAACTTCTTTCCTCCAAGTAACAGGCATATTAAGAAAATCATTTTCTAACTCGGAATCAACAATACCATCAGAGTCAGAAATGTTGTTACCTATAATTTTTCTTGGATTTAAACTTGGTTCAGTCTCATGGTTCTGTTGAGTATGTGCTTCTTCCTCTGTCACTTCTTAGACATGCACTTTATCTCCCAAGTCAACAATGAACTCAGTGTCTTCAGCAGGTAGTAGTTGATTGGGTGACTCTGGAATATAATGATTTTCTGACCCCGAAAGAATGGGATGTTCTGTGGTGATGGGTGACTCAATGAATGACTCAAAGTCCCAAGACTGATATTCTTGAGTTGAATTCTCCCCTTGAATATCAGTCTTGGGGTAGTATGGCTGACTCTAAAAAAAGATAACATCTATCGAATTGTAGATTTTTTTTGTGATTGGAGAATAATATTTGTATCGTTTTTTACTCGAAGAATACCCAAGAAAGATGCACTTGAGTGACTGAGGATCGAGTTTACTCCTTTGCTGTTGATGGATGTGAACAAAGACAGAACACCCAAATAATTTGGGTGAGATAGACGAAATGAGACGAGTTGTTGGAAATGATTTTAGAAGAGTTTGACATGGCGTTTGGAATTTTAGGACCCTAGAAGGCATTCTATTGATTAGATAAGCTATCTTAAGGACAATCTCTCCCCAGAAAATTTTTAGAACGTTCATAGAGAACATAAGGGACCTAGCAACCTCTAGAAGATGTCTATTTTTCCTTTCAGCGAATCCGTTTTGTTGTGGGGTGTCTACATATGAACTCAAATGAACTATCCCTTATTTTACTAGAAATTCTCCTAGAATGGAGTTGAAGTAATCCTTAGCATTATCTGACTTTAGAACTTCTATTTTTTTTTTTCCTGAAATTGGGTCTGAATCATATTTTTGAAAATTTTGAATATTTGACTAGTTTATGATTTTTCTTTCATAAGGAATATCCACGTTAGTCTAGTGTGGTCATCTATGAATGAGACAAATCGCCTAGTACCAGTTATATTTTTTTATTTTTGAGGGACCCCAAAAGTCGTTATGAATCATGGAAAATGGTTTAAATGCTTTGTAAGGTTTGAGTAGGAATGAACTCCGCACATGTTTTAAGTATTGACAAATTTCACAATTAAGAGAATTCGAATTTTTATTGAACAAACTTGGAAATAAACACTTGAGAAATAAAAAATTAGGATGTCCTAAGTGATAGTGCCATAACATAATTGCATTATCGTTGTTTGAACAAGCAGCAGAAAAAGAATTACCACTAACTGCTAGTTGAGGTTGTTCTTGTGGATAGTAGCACTCTTTGAAGATATAGAGTCTGGAGTGCTCCTCAGCATTGCCAATCATCCTCTCTGAATCCAAATCCTGAAATCCACAATGAGTAGAGTAAAAATTAGTAACACACCTCATTTCCTTAGTGAGTTTACTAATTTATAACAAATTGCAGTCCAGGTTTAGAACTAAGAGAACAAAGTTGAGTATCAGGTTTTTTGACAATACTATTGAACCTGTACCAGCAACTTTTGACAGTGAGCCATCTGCTATTCGAACCATTAAATTATCTGGACATAAGCTATATGTATCAAAAATAGTAGCATCTCTTGTCATATGATCAGAGACTCTTGAGTCCATGATACAAGATTTTTTACATGTTTTACCCATATTAAGAGCACTCAAAGGATTACCTTTGTGGGCCAAGGTGCTTGACGCAATGACATGACTGGAAGATAAGCCTATTTGAGACTACATAGATAGAAAAAGTTTCTGAAGCATCTCTATGTGTTCCTTGTTAAAGGGACTTTCTTCAGGTTGATTTGACAGTTCCTCGACAGCAACATGATTTCCATGTTCTTCCTTCTCAAGCTGTTGACGAAGCTTCCAATCCACTGGCTTTCCATGAATCCTCCAGCATGTTTCTCTTAAGTGTCCAGCTTTCTACAATGATTGCACCATGGCCTACCTCCATTTTTCTAACATTTGTCAGAAGGAGCAAAATTGGGTTTTGAAGGCCAAGCTTTCTGCCATGTTGAGTTGTTGATGAGACCCTATCATGAGTTTCTTCTGGCTTTCTTCTCGGTGGACTTTAAAGAAAGCCTCTATGAGACTAGGTAGAGGGTTAACCCCCATAAGTCGTCCTCTGATTTCATCAAAATTTTTGTTCAAGCCTAACAAAAATTTATAAACCCGTTTCCCTTCGACAATCTTTTTGTACAATAAACCATCAGTAGCACAAAGACCAATTATGAACTTCAAAAGTATCAAGCTGGCGCCATAGACGAGTAAAGGTATTGAAATATTCAGTTACAATTTGTTCACTTTGACGCAGGTCGTGAAGGATACTGTAGACTGAGGTTTCAACCCAAGAGGGGGGGTGAATTGGGTTTTTAAAACTTTTACGGAATTAATACAAGTTTATAAAAATATATAAGAAACAAACAATTAAAACAAGTAATGTGTTGTAAATAAAGAGTTTAAAGAGTAGAGGATGCAAACTCAGATTATAGTGGTTCGGCAATATCGGATTTGTTCCGACCCTACGTCCACTCTCTTCAAAAAACCTCCTTGAAGTAATCCACTAAGTAACTTAGTCGTATAACTTTATCAGTGTTGTACAAACCTTACAATCCCTTCTTCTCGGAAGCTATCCCCTTTCTCTCGAAAGTAATCCCCTTCCTTTCGGAAATAATCCCTTTACAAAAGATGTTGTAAAGTAAATGGTAGAGAGACAGCAAATGAAAGCTTACACAGCTGAATAATGTCTCTCTTTCAAAGTAAAGCTTGAAGAATGGCTTAATAAGAATATTTCAAAGCTTTTTGTGTTTCAAAGAGTACAATAACTTGATTGTGTGAGTTCAACTCTTTTTGAATATGTCCAGCACTCTATTGAATGCTCAATAGAGTGGGTTTGTATAGCCATCAAATAATATGGCCGTTGGGACTTTAATTTGAAAAAGATTCGCTTTAAAACGTTCAGATTTGGTGTCCAATGGTCATATTTTTGAATTATCAGTTGACTGGGTCGTGACACCAATCGACTGGGTTCTCTTGAAAAATCTTGTTTTCAAAGTTTCTAGGGTACCAGTCGACTGGGTTCTTCTTACCAGTCGATTGGGGACTGTCTGTCCAGTTTACCAGTCGACTGGGATGTTCCATCCAGTCGACTGGGGACTCACTATTCATTTTATCAGTCGACTAGTATCTCTTACCCAATCGACTGGGGACTTACTGTCCCATATACCAGTCGATTGGTATATGTACCCAATCGACTGAGTTGTCTTTCAACCCAGTTTTTTTTTTGTTTTAACTTAAAACATTTGTTTAAAAACTTCGTTTTAGAAAACCTTTTGCGTTCGAGCCATTGAACAACCTTTTACAATGTACAAGTGAGACTTACACTGGTTTTACTACCTTAGACCTATACTAGTTCTTCAATCTTCACTTGAGGGTTTGATTCGGTTTGAGTTCTTGCACCTTGATCCTTGGTTGAATGCTTTTGTTGCTTACTACACTTAGTTTGCACTGTTAGTATAATAACAGTTGTGTTTTGTCATCATTAAAATACAGGTGAGGGTCAACAATCTCCCCCTTTTTGATGATGACAAAACTAATAATGTGAAAACAGTTTTAAAAACTAAGTGTTTGGTTTTTCTGAAAAAATAGACAGAGTTTCCTCTGTTTTTTGAGTAAAACCACCCTGTAAACAAGCAAACGCAGTTTATATTTTCATTTCATCCAATCAAAAACAACTCAATCAATCAAATGAATCATTTTCAATATTTGTTGACATTGCTCCCCCTAAATCTATGCATTGGTTTCTGTTTACATAGTTTTTATCGTTTCCTCATTTTTCTCCCCCGTTTTGACAATAGAAACTAAAGGGGCCAGAAACTAAAAAATAAGCTACTTAGCTACCATAGTCATATAGGGTATGCTAAAACAAACATGTACACAAAAATTTGGCTTCATTCGGAGTTAGGAAGCCTTCCCGGGAAGAACTGAAAGTTTCAATACAAGCACAACTAGTTTCAGAGCATATTCTTAAATAAAAGCAGTTAGAAACTATGCAAGCATATCACAAATAAAGTAAACAGATGCGTGAAATATGACTAATTAAAAAGCATCATCATATATAAAGATTCAATACACGAACTGGCTTCATAGAGCCATATATAAGACAGAAATATATAAATATGTCCATGCTACATGCTAAGAGCTGGAAAACCCTATGTACATCAAACTAACATAGACAATGACTCAAGGAGCGGGAGAATCCGAGCTATCATGAATGAGATCCCGTATCTCAGCTAATAAACCCTCTGTACGTTCTCTATGTAGCTCGAAGTTATCCCGTAGATGATCGATGGAGGAGCTCAATCTCTGATACTCTGACTGCATGGTCTGGAACCTGGACTGCATGGTCATCTGGAGGCTTGTGATAGCCTGTAGTAAGTTACCATATCCAGTCTGACCAATACTCGAGTCACCAATGGGAAGTGCTCGGGTATCCTTGTCCATATCAGCAGCAGCGTCAGCAGTTGCCTCCCCATCCTCATCATCATTGCTCTCATCCTCTCGGATCCGTAAGCACTTCCCGGCCTTCGAATAGAGGAAGCCGTCACGAATCACGCATCCCATCTTTTTTAGTGATGAGACATTGATGATGTCCGTCGATCAAATATCCGAAGCCTCGGAGGTAGGCAGAGGTACCCGAAAATGCTGGAGTATGAATGTAATGAGCATCCCGTAAGGTAGACACCCGAAGTCGCTCACTTTACCATTTATCATGTTGGCGAGTAGCAGAGGATATACATTGAAGTGGTACCCACTTTTAAGGCACCAAATCAATACCATATCTATCTTAGATAGATACCCTCGACTCCCGAGTCTCGGGTAGATGGTCCAACTTACTATCAGCTGAAACATCTTCGAGTCTAGGGGTATATCACTACATGTATGAAATGTAGTGGGTCTGTACACATAGTTAGGGTCTCCCCTGACTATCTGACAGGCTGCCTCGACATCGAAGTTGTCTGGCCATCCATCCAGACTCCATTGGATCCCCCTTACAGGGATCCTCAGTATGTTCATGAGGAGGTCAGTGTTGACCTCAAACTCCACACCCTCGACACTGGTTCTGAATCTCAGAGCCAATGGACTGGGTTTCACCAAGTTCGAATAGAATTGGTGAATTAGTCTCGGGTAGTACTTTTCATGTACTCTGACCAGTGGGGTCAGGTTTATTGCCTCAAAAGCTGGCAAGATATCAAAGTTACCATGACGAATAGAGTCAAAATCGACAACTCTACCCGTCATGATCTTCTTGTGACGGATTACAGAATCATACATCGCCTTGGCAGCTGGATTGGAAAACAGAGCTTCATCAAACTCTATTCTTGGCTTTTTGCTTGAAGAGCCTGCCACTCCCTTCCACTGTGTATCCAGATCCTTAGGTTTGGAGGACCTTGGCCTTGTAGGCGCATTTGGTCCCCCGGTAGTGTATTTGATATGGATTCTATCGGTCATTTTTAGAAAAAATGGGGTTTTTGGGAAAAAGAGATTTTGATGAAAATAGGAGATTTTAACCGTAGAAAGTTAAAAAACTCGTTTGGATGAGTAGATCGGTGTATTTAGATGATCTTTGGATGGTTTTTGGATAAAAAATGTGAAATTTTCTAGAGAGAGAAAGCTGGGTTTCTTGAAAATGGCGTAAAAATCAGAGACAAATGAACAGTCTTTATATAGAATCGCGATACCAGTCGACTGGGTCGTGATACCAGTCAACTGGGTCCTTTTGAAAAAATGAACATTTTTCATACCAGTCTACTGGGTCTATGTATTAGTCGACCGCATAAACTGGCAGTAAGATACCAGTCGACTGGGAAGTTTGTACCAGTCGACTGGATGATAACTGATTTTCAAAAAATTGGCTTCAAACAGGGTCTAAATGTACCAGTCGACTGGGTAATATTTACCAGTCGACTAGAAGAATTGGTAGAGACTTACCAATCGACTAGAACAGATTTACCAGTCGACTGGACCCTTAAAAAAATTTTCAGTCTTGAATTGTAGCACGAAATTTGTTTATCTATGACATCTTGAGTGAGAGAGATATTTAAACAATAATTAATACTCTTTCACTAGATGTCAAATCATGCAGATGATGAATTATGAAGCAATCAGACATTCAGTTTATCACAATCCAACAATCCCATTAACATTCTTCTCTTACAGAAACTAGCTTCACCTAGAGGTTTTGTAAGAATGTCAGCTATTTGATCTTCTAAAGGTATGAATTCTAGTCTTATGTCACCTTTTTTAGCATGGTCTCTTAAGAAATGATGTCTTATTTCAATGTGCTTTGTTCTAGAGTGCTGAATAGAGTTCTTGGTTAGGTTGATAACACTAGTATTATCACAAAATATTGGGATGTTTTTTAGGTTCATGTCATAGTCTTCTAGTTTTTGTTTCATCCATAATACTTGGGCACAACAACTTTCGGCTGCAACGTATTCCACCTCGGCTGTTGATAGTGCAACGAAATTTTGTTTCTTGGAAAACCAAGGCGTTAACATTGTACCTAATGTACCACTTTTGCTTTTTCTATCTAACCTACATCCAGCAAAATCAGCATCTGAATATCCTACAAGCTCAAAAGATGAATCTCTAGAGTACCATAATCTTATGGGTTAGGTTCCTTGTAGATATCTAAGGATTCTTTTTACTGCAACTACATGTGATTCCTTAGGATTAGCCTGAAATCTAGCACACATGCATACACTAAACATAATATTAGGTCTACTTACAGTCAAATAAAGTAAGGCACCTATCATGCTTCTATAATATTTTATATCTACAGTTTTACCTCCTTCATCAAGATCAAGTTTAGTGGTTGTGCTCATAGGAGTTCCAAGTGGCTTTGAGCTTTCCATCTTGAACCTCTTTAGTAGGTCCTTAATGTACTTCGATTGATTGATGAAGATTCCTCCTTTTAATTGCTTGATTTGAAGTCAAAGGAAGTAGGTAAGTTCTCCCATCATGCTCATTTCGAATTCACATTGCATGCACTTCGCAAACTCTTGACACATAGATTCATTAGTGGCACCAAATATAATATCATCAACATATATTTGGACTATAAGAGTGTCATTTTTGTGAGTTTTTGTGAAGAGAGTTATGTCTATTCTACCTCTTACAAAATCATTGTCAATCAAAAATTTACTTAGTCTTTCATACCATGCCCTTGGAGCTTGCTTCAACCCATATAGAGCTTTAAAAAGCTTGTAGACATGATTTGGAAGACTAGGATTTTCAAATCCAAGAGGTTGCTCAACATAAACCTCTTCTTCTATAAAGTCATTTAAAAAGGCACTTTTTATGTCCATTTGAAATAGCTTGAATTTATTAAAGCATGCAAAGGCTAATAACATTCGAATAGCTTCTAATCTAGCTACGGGAGCATAGGTCTCATCAAAGTCTATCCCTTCTTCTTGATTATATCCCTTAGTAACTAGTCTAGCCTTGTTTCTAGTTACTATTCCATTTTTATCCATCTTATTTCTATATACCCATTTAGTTCCAATTATTGAATGATTCTTAGGTCTTGGAACTAGTTTCAAAACATTGTTTCTCTCACATTGATTTATTTCTTCTTGCATTGCAATTATCCAATCATTATATTTTTCAGCTTCTATAAATGTCTTAGGTTCTACTTGAGACAAATAAGCTACAAAATTGCAAATACTTCTAATAGAAGAGTGAGTTCTTACCCCTTGTGAAGGATCACCAATCACTTGATCAATCGGGTGATAATTTACATACCTCCAATCTTTGGGTAGACTTTCCTCTTGTTGGCTTGAGGATGGTTGGTCCAAATTGGGAGTTTCCATGTCTTCATTTGCTTGAGGTGGACTCTCCTTTGGGTCAACAATGGGAGTAGGATTTTTTATTCTTGGAATAAAATCTGCATCATCTTTAAAGGAAACTTCTCTACTACTAATTGGGTTAGACTCATCAAGAGTTACATGTACAGATTCTTCTACCACTAGAGTTCTCTTATTGAAAATTCTATAAGCCTTACTAGATGTTGAATATCCTAAAAATATTCCTTCATCGATCTTAGAATCAAATTCACCCAAGTTAGCTTTATTGTTATTTAAGATGAAGCATTTACAACCAAATGCACGAAAATAGGAGATATTAGGCTTTCTTCCTTTCCATAGATCATATGGAGTTTTATCAAGTAGAGGCCTAATTAAAATTCTATTTAAGATATAGTAAGAAGTGTTCATGGCTTCAGCCCAAAAGTATTTTGGTAAATTATTTTCACAAAGCATAGTTCTTGAAAATTCTTCTAGAACTCTGTTTTTCCTTTCAACAACTCCATTTTGTTAAGGAGTTCTAGGAGCTGAAAAGTTATGATTAATTCTATTTTCATCACAAAATCTTGAAATGCTTTGATTTTCAAATTCTTTGCGATGATCACTTCTTATGCTTAAAATACAAATTCCTTTTTCATTTTGTACCTTTTTGCAAAACTTTTCAAATCCTTTGAAAGCTTCATCCTTGTAAGCAACAAAAATAACAAAGGTTTATCTTGAATAGTCATCAACAATGACAAGAGCATATTGATGGCCACGTAGACTAATGGTACTAATTGGACCAAATAAGTCCATATGCAGAAGTTCCAAAGGTCTAGTAGTTGAGACTACATTTTTTGCTTTAAATGAAATCCTAGTTTGTTTTCCCATTTGACAAGCATCGCATACTTTGTCTTTTTCAAAATTTATTTTAGGAAGTCCAATGGCTAAATCTTTTCTTGAAACAATTTTTAGCAAGTTCATGTTCACATGACCAAGCCTTTTATGCCATAGCCATGGATTTTCACTAAAAGCAAGAAAATATTTTTCATTTTCAGAATGCAAGGTTTTCAAATCAACTATGTAAACATTTTCATGTCTATGGCCAATAAATTTGAACTTGTTGCTCTTGATGTCTATAACTAGACAATGAGAGGTCTCAAATGTAACTTTGTTGCCTTTGTCACATAGTTGACTAATGCTAAGTAAATTTAGCTTAAGGCCTTGTACTAGCAATACATTATCTAAGGTTGAGAAGTCATTACCGACTTTTCCATGCCTGATGATCTTTATTTTGATGTTGTCTCCAATGGTGACATATCCACCATCTCTTAGAGTTAGCTCCTTGAATACATTTTTATCACCGGTCATGTGCTTTGAGCATCCACTATCAAGGTGCCAATAGTTACCTTTCTCCTTGGTGTGGAAACATATCTACATCACACAAGGATATACGATAGCACTTTTAGGTACCCAAAATTTCTTGGGTTCTTTGGGGTTAGTCCTAGAAAACATGGTTCCTTTTGGAACCCATACTTTCTTAACAGTATATGGTGATCTAAGGACATGTTGATGATGCACAATCCTAGGATAGTAGTTATTGAAATTTCTAGGATATCTTAAATGAGCATTTCTATTATCTTTAGGATAGGAGTTCCTAGGATACATGTTTCTATGGTAAGGAGTATGAAAATGCATGTCATTTCCAGAAAATATATGATGATGCATTCTAGGATACATGCTAGCATTATTATGAGTATGCATATTATTTCTAGGATAACCATGATGATAATACCTAGGATGTGCATGTGCAAAGTGCATATTTTGATTATATATATTGTTCCTAGAATGCACATTATGGTTATTTCTAGGATGTGTATAAGCATTTCTAGAGTGTGCATACATATAAGCATGTGTATTTCTAGGATACTTCATTCTAGTATGATCATTTGAATTTCTAGATTTCCTAGCATTCATTGAGGGAGTGCTTTTAACCTTGCTACGGGTTTTTGAAGTAGAGGCTTCACTCACATATGAGGCTTTCATGAATAAGCTCTCTTTTGTTTTTTGCTTTCCCAAAGGAGAGTATCATAAACCAGATTTTCCTCCACTTAATATTTGGGAAGAAAGCACTTCATCAAGCTTTTCTTTTCCAAGAATAAGTCTAGATATAGTGCCATTCAATTCTAAAATTTTATTCTTTAAATTCTTATTTTCATCTTTGAGGAAATCTTGAGAAGAATCATACAGTAAAGAAGATAATTTATCTTTTTCTTCTCTAAGACTTATCATCTCCTTAGAGAGAGATGATACCTCTTTCTTAAGAATTGAATTTTTAGAATCAAATTTCTTCAACTCATCATGCATTTCATTTATTACTTCTAGCAACTCTTCACTACTACTTACAATATTATTCTTAGAAGAAGGAGAAGATGTTACCTCACTTTCATTGTCAATTGCCATCAAACAAAGGTTGGCAATTTCCTCATATCTGACTTCTTTGTCCGATGACTCATCTTATTCTTCGTCATCGCTTCAAGTAGTTGCTATCATGGCTTTCTTCTTGAAGTTCTTGTAAAGTTTGTTTGAAACAGTACAATCAACCCTGATGTGACCGGGCTTCTTGCAGCCATAAAACGTAAGTGGTTCCCTTTTCGAAGTGGGATCCTTTGTATAAGGTTTCTTGCTTTTCTTCAAGAACCTATAGAATCGTTTGGTGATTAATACCATTTCACCATCTTCCTCACTGCTCTCTGCTTTTTTTTCCGATTCCATTTCTTTGTTGCTTGTAGAAGCTTTGAGAGCAATTACCTTTTTCTTATTCTCATCATCATTATCATTTCTTCCATCTCATATGTCAACAATGATCCAAGTAGTGTCTCAACATCAAGTTTGTCAAGATCTTTGGCCTCCTGAATGGCTGTCTTCTTTGGTTTCCATGAAGGTGACAGATATCTCAAGATTTTTCTAGTTAGTTCAAACTCCTCAATATTCCTACCAAGCAGCTTTAAACCATTTATAATAGTTGTGAACCGTGAATGCATTTCAGAAATTGTTTCGTTAGGAGACATTTTAAATGACTCATATTCAGAAACTAGCATATAGATTTTTGACTTTTTTACCTCACTAGTTCCTTCATATATAATTTGCAGTTTATCCCATATCTCTTTAGCCAAAACATATGCAGAGATTTTATTATATTCAGAAATATCTAAAGCACAATGTAAAATACTTGTTGCTCTGCTGTTGAGAGACATCATTTTACAATCCTCGTCTGTGTACTCAGTTTTGAGTTTAGGCATTCTATGATGGGTCTCTCCAATAGTTATTTCCTTTGAAGGAATTTTAGGTCCTTCTTCAATAACTCTCCACAGATCATAATCTTGTCCTTCGACAAAGATTCTCATTTTGTTTTTTCAATTGTTATAGTTGGAGCCATTGAACTGAGGAGGTCTAGTATAAGTGTGTCCCTCAGAGTAACTATTTGCTGCCATCGGATCAGCTCAAGGATTTTAAGCCTAAAATTGAGAACAAGGCTCTGATACCAATTATAGACTGAGGTTTCAACCCAAGAGGGGGGGTGAATTGGGTTTTTAAAACTTTTACGGAATTAATATAAGTTTATAACGTATAAGCAACAAACAATTAAAACAAGTAATGTGATGTAAATAAAGAGTTTAAAGAGTAGAGGATGCAAACTCAGATTATAGTGGTTCGACAATATCGGATTCGTTCCGACCCTACGTCCACTCTCTTCAAGGAACCTCCTTGAAATAATCCACTAAGTAACTTAGTCGTATAACTTTACCGGTTTTGTACAAACCTTACAATCCCTTCCTCTCGGAAGCTATCCCCTTCCTCTCGGAAGTAACCCCCTTCTTTTCGGAAGTAATCCCTTTACAAAAGATACTGTAAAGTAAATAGTCGAGAGATAGCAAATGAAAGCTTATACAACTGAATAATGTCTCTCTTTTAAAGTAAAGCTTGAAGAATGGCTCAATAAGAATATTTCAAAACTTTTTGTGTTTCAAAGAGTACAATAGCTTGATTGTGTGAGTTCAACTCTTTTTGAATATGTATAGCACTCTATTGAATTCTCAATAGAGTGGGTTTATATAGCCATCAAATAATATAGTCGTTGGGACTTTAATTTGAAAAAGATTTTCTTTAAAATGTTCAGATTTGGTGTCCAACGGTCATATTTTTGAATTACCAGTCGACTGAGTAGTGATACCAGTCGACTGGGTTCTCTTAAAAAATCTCGTTTTCAAAACTTCTGGGGTACCAGTCGACTGGGTTCTTCTTACCAGTCGACTGGGAACTGTCTGTCCAGTTTACCAATCGACTGGTATGTTCCATCCAGTCGACTGGGGACTCACTATCCATTTTATCAGTCAACTGGTATATCTTACCCAGTCGACTGGGGACTTACTGTCCCATATACCAGTCGACTGGTATATGTACCTAGTCGACTGGGTTGTCTTCCAACCCAGTTTTTTTTGTTTTAACTTAAAACGTTTGTTTAAAAAGTTCGTTTTAGAAAACCTTTTGTGTTCGAGCCATTGAACAAGCTTTTACAATGTACAAGTGAGACTTACACTGGTTTTACTACCTTAGACCTATACTAGTTCTTCAGTCTTCACTTGAGGATTTGATTCGGTTTGAGTTCTTGCACCTTGATCCTTGGTTGAATGTTTTTTTTGCTTACTACACTTAGTTTGCACTGTTAGTATAATAACAGTTGTGTTTTGTCATCATTAAAATACAGGTGAGGGTCAACAGATACCTTCAATCTATACAATTTCTTATATGTTTTCCTTGTCAGAGAATGTTTCTTTCACCATATCCCATATTTCCTTGGCTGTATCGAATGACAAAAAAATTTCGCCAATGTCAGGAGTCATCGAGTTAATAAGCCATAAGATGACCATATTGTTCTCTACCATCCATTTTTTGTAGGTTAGCGCAGTGATCTCTGGTGCAGTTGTAGCCCCTGTGGTATAGTCGTCTTTCTCCTTCCCTCGAATGAACATATGTATAAACTGGGACCATTGCAAATAATTTTGCCCATTCAATTTATGAGTAGTAATCGAAAAGTGAGAAGATTTTATCTGATGAGAGGTAGAAGAAGGGATAATTATGTTAGAAGATGATGAAGAGGATGATGAGTTGGTATTCAATTCGAAAGAGGATTCGTATTAAGTCATGATTCTAAAAGAGAAAAGATGAAGATGTAGAAGAAATAAGAGACTCGAGTATGAAAGACTCGATGACAATGATGAGACAGGATTAAACCTACTATGATACCTTATAGGAAATGATGACGGAAAGATTGGAGGAACATAGACTCAAATCGTTCTATGATCCTTCATATATTTTTCATTAACAAAGATACTGAAAATATATAGAGTACATAGGCAACCGGAAGGAATTTCTCATAAACGAAAAGGAAATCACATAATTACAAGAATAGGGAAATTATCTGCTAATTACAATTAACCTAATTACCTAATAAATAACGGAATAATAAATACAAATTATTTTACAATAAATACTAATTATGAACATGTATAAAGGAGAAGGCTTGAATTTCAATATAAATAAATTTTCTTAGTTTTCTCAAATAATTGAGATTCAGTTTTACTCTATATAAGTGAGTTATATACATAAGGAAAAAATCATCACGTAAGGCAGGTGAACACAAGGTCTTTATCAACTTGAAGAAGTGCACCTTTATGATGGACCAACTACTCTTTCTCGAATTTGTAGTCAGTTCAGATGGGATTCGGGTTGATGAGTACAAGGTGAGAGCAATCTGAGAGTGGCCCACACCAAGAACTGTCGAGGAGGTGAGAAGCTTTCACGGATTAGAAACCTTCTGTCGGAGGTTTGTTCAAAATTTGAGCAGCATAGTAGCCCCTATCATTGAGTGCATGAAGAAAGGTGGTTTCTATTGGGGGGAAGAAACCGAGAAGAGTTTCGAACTAATCAAAGAGAAGTTATGTACAACACCCGTACTAGCTCTACCCGACTTCGACAAATTATTTGAGGTTAAGTGTGATGCGTCAATTGTAGGGATTGGAGCCGTATTGACTCAAGAAGGAAAGCCCATTGAATTTTTTAGTGAGAAGCTCGGAGAGACAAGACAAAACGGTTAACATATGAATAGGAACACTATGCTATTCTGAGACCATTGAAGGTATGGGAGCACTAACTTATTCAACGAGAGTCCATCCTTTACACTGACCATGAAGCTTTAAAGTTTATCAATAGTAAGAAGAATCTGAATTGAATGCACGCCCGATAGATATCTTACATTCAATGATTCACTTTTTTCCTTAAGCATAAATCAGGGAAGCTGAACCGAGTAGTTGATGCATTGAGCCACCGAGCTACACTATTGGTAAGTTTACAAGCTGTGGTAATAGGATTCGAGTGCTTCATGGAGTTATATGAAACATATGAGGATTTTGGAGAGCACTGGGATAGTTGCAAATCTGAGATACCTATACCTAAGATGTATATCCATGAGGAATATCTCTTCTAGGGAAATCAGCTTTTCATTCCGAGAAGTTCTCTTTGGGAGCAAGTCGTCTGAGAGCTACATGGTGGAGGTTTAGGTGGACATCTCGGGAGAGACAAGACCATTGCATTGGTGGAGGATTGGTATTATTGGCCACAATTGAAGAAAGACGTTGGAAACATCGTAAGGAGATGCCAAGTATGTCAAGTAGCTAAGGGGCAAACGCAAAACACTGGTATGTACATGCCTTTACCGATACCCGAGGCACCATGGGATGATGTGTCCATGGATTTTGTGTTGGGAATTTCGAAAACCCAATGATGAGCTGACTCTATAATGGTGGTAGTGGACAGGTTTTCCAAGATGGCTCATTTTATTTCTTGCAGGAAAACTTCTGATGTTGTCTAGATAGCCAACCTATTCTTCCAAGAAGTGGTAAGATTGCATGGGGTGCCAAAGTCGATTACTTCTGACCGAGACACCAAGTTTTTATCCCACTTTTAGAGAATTTTATAAAAGAGATTTGACACAGTCTTAATTTTCAGCAGCACTAGCCATCCGCAGACAGACGGACAAACTGAGGTTATGAACCACACATTAGGCAACTTACTTCATTGTATTGTAGGAGATAAGCCGAAGCAGTGGGACCTGGCTCTAGCTTAGGCCGAGTTTGCCTATAATAATATGGTGAACAGGTCTATCAGAAAGACACCGTTCGAGGTTGTGTATGAAAGAACTCCGAAGCTTGTTGTAGACTTAGCAAATATGCCCAAGTTACCCAGGACCAGTATAGCAGCCGAACACTTGGCCGAACGGGTGAAGACAACTCATGAAGAGGTTCGTCAGCATCTTGAGGATACTTATGCTAAATATAAAGATAAGGCAGATAGAGGTCAAAGATCAAAGGTTTTTCGAGAGGGAGATCTTGTGATGGTGTATCTACGCAAGGGGCGACTGCCGACTGGAACATCGGGAAAACTACGAAACAAGAAGTTTGAACCTTGCGAAGTTCTCAAGAAGATAAATGATAATGCCTATGTTGTTGATCTTTCGGAGGACCTAGCAATTTGTTCGATGTTCAATGTGACAGACATTTTTGAATATTTTCCACCAAAAGGGGACAGAACGTAACTCGAGGACGAGTTATTTTCAAGAAGGGGAGACTGATGTAGGACATAATAATTAGCATTTTATTTTGTTTTCCTTTCTTTATTAGGACAACTTTAATTTCTCTAAAACTATTTTCTTTATTAGGATTAGGTTTCCTTTCTTAACTAGGATTATGTTTACTTTTCTACTAGGACTAGATTTACTTCTTTTACAAGGAATATGATTTTCCTATCACTATAAGTGATCCCATTATTGTATTTTTTATAACTTTGATCAATAGAATTATTAAGAGAATTTCTCTCAAAGCTCTACAAAGTGTTATTTTTGCAACCTGTGGGTTGGTGTTCTATCTTTGGGTGAGAAACACTGTTTTCTTCTCCATTCTAGGGTGAGCCCATAAGAAAAGGGTTGAAGACACTATTTTTCTTTCCTCCTTGGTGCGCTAAGGTTAAACTCAAGTTTTCCAATACATCAAGTTTGCTGTGGTAAGTATCTCTCATGGAGTCCCGCCCATTTCTCATTTCCTATATGTAGAAGACTGTTATATTTTTTTTTTTTTAAGGTAAAGAAAGACAGCCCTCAAAAGTTTCAAAAGGTACTTAATACCTTCTGTCAATAGTCTGGTCAACGAGTGAATTTTCACAAATCTGAGTTTGTTATTAGCCCAAATGCCTCAAATGAACAACGCCATTTGATTTCCTCCTTGTTTGATGTTAAAGCTTATGATGAATCGAGGAAATATTTAGGTATTGACATGAATTTAACCAGGAATAAGAAGCAAACTTTTTTAGAAAATCATTGACAATATCACAAACAAATTGGCAGGATGAAAAAGAGAAGCTACTCTTCCAAGCTGGAAGGCTGGTTTTGGCTAAATCCGCACTTGCTACCTAATGATAAGTGCTTAAATATTCATATTTAAGCCCCCTTATTTACATTTGTTAGGTCTTTAATTACGTTAATTTGGTCTCTTTTACTCCATTTGTGTGTTTTACATGTTTTTATAGGGTTTTGGAGAAAAAGAAGCAGTTTTGGCACTTAAAGGAAGAAATCTAGAATCCCTGGAGCATTCTCTGGACAAATTGCGATCGATCGCGCCATGCAATGCAATCGTGCACACACATGAAAGATCAAGCGCACACTGCGATCGAGCGCACATGTACGGGCGTGAACAGTAAACTGCAGAACTTTATTTTGGAAAAAAAGAGAATTTTCGTTTTAGGAAGGTTTAGGAACTCATGGGTCTCTTAGGACTTCTCAAAGACCTATAAATACACTTGTAACTCACACACATAATACACACATCAGATAGAAAACACTTTTCTCTTTTATTTTACTTGAAGTTGAGAGCTTGGGAGAGAATTGATGCCTCTTCTCTTGGGTTTATTCTTCTCCCTTAATGTTTAGTTTATTTATAATGTTTACTTCAGATAGTATGTGTAACTAACTTTCTTATAGGGCTCGATTGAAGCCCTAGTTATGCATTCCCATATTTATATTCATTGATAAAATCTTTGCTAATAGCTTTTATTATGTTACTTAACTTGATTAATGCTTGTGCTTATTTAAATTTCTCATATGTATGTGTAAGGCCAACGTATGCATGTGGTATGGATAGGTTAGTTAGATCAATTTGGATGACCGAGTCCTAGGTCTAACATTAGTAACAAGGGATATCTTATCCGGATACCCGGGTTAATCAACTTGGGAAACCGGGAGTAGATACTATGCCCTAGGTCTCATGTGGTTGTCGATTTTCATAGTACTTATGTTTTCTTAAGGAACAACTCAAGCAGATACCATGCTGAATCCCTTAAGGAAGAAAAGAGTTAGAGTAGATACCATGCCTAACTCGTTGCTTAGGGAAATCAATAGCTTAAGGAGTAGATACCATGCCCTTAGGTTGGCAACCAGTAGGTATACATAATAAAGCTAGTGCACTGATACCTTATACAAATTGGGAAAGTATAACTAGTGGTGGATATCAAAGCCCTATGTCTTTATTATTATCAAATCACCTTCCAACAGTTATTTATCTCTTTTTACTTTAAAGAAACTGATTCTAAAAGCAACTTTACCAATCCCTGTGGAGATGACCTTGCTTTTTGCACACTAGACTACACTGATGACCTTGTGCACTTGCAAGTATAACTAGTACGATTATTCACCTATTTATTTAGGTAGATAAACACACAACAAGTTTTTGACGCCGTTGCCGGGGATTGCGCAAAAGTTCTTTTTAGAATTACTTTCATTATTATTACGCTAGTATTGTTTACTATCTTTATTTTTCATCAAACCTAATTAAATTGTTTTCTGTTTCAAGCACATCAAACCCTAACTCACACTTTCTGTGGTACTTACGATCGATCGCAATCCTGTGCGATCGAGCGCATTTAGGGCAGAAAGTATCTGAGCAGCAGAGTTGAACTACTGCACTGAAGCTGTTTCTTCTGATTTATGCATGGACTTCGATCCCGACATCCAGAATTATTTTCCCTCGATCCCGAGCTTGAGCAGACTATCCGACAAAAGCTAAGGAACAACTTCGAGGAGAACGAAGAAGAAGTCGAGAACGAAACACAAATGGCAGAACAGCTCGAGAACCAGCAACCACCTGCACGAGTACCAATGAAGCACTCCTTCATCCCTCGAAACATTGATCAACCATCATGCATTGCATATCAACCTGAGGCGGTGGGAAATTATTACATATCTCCGCAAATCTTGAATGCTTTGACTCACTTTAGAGGTACTCCTAACGAAGATCCACACTTGCACCTCTAAGAATTTTTCGATCTTTGCAAATTCCAGCACATACAAGGACTAGACCAAGAAGGAATAAGGTTTATTATGTTCCATTTTTCTTTGAAAGATAATGCTAAACTTTGGTATAATTCTTTGCCTGCAGTTTCCATCCCCACTTGGGAGGAGTTGGCAAGCAAGTTCCTGAAGAAATTCTTCCCAGCTCAAAAGACGAGACAAATGAGGAAGGAGATCCAGTCCTTCCAACAAAAGGATGGGGACCTCTTCTTGGAAGCATGGGGACACTTCAACGACTTGCTACTCAAATGCCCACACCATAACCTACCTCAAGATGAACTGGTACAAGCCTTTTATGAAGGTCTAAATGATACTAACAAATGTATTGTTGATTCAGGTTGTGGAGGAGTCCTGATGGAGAAAAGTAGTGAAGAAGCAATGGAGCTCTTTGAAACCCTCAGCGAGCACACCCAACAATTCTCCTCTCGAGGTAGACATGTAACAAAGGGTAAAGGTATGTATGAGGTAAATATAAATTGAGGACCTTCCCCTCAAATGGTAGCAATGGAGAGAAAACTAAATATGATTGTAAAAGCCATGACTACTCAAAATGCCTCATCCAGCCTACCATCCACCCCACTCCAGGTATGTGCAATTTGTTCTCAATACGACCATAATACTGATACGTGTCCTTTGTACTCATCTGCAGATCCGGAACAAGCCAACTACGTGGAGCCTAACAACTATCCACCGAAGAACAACCCTTATGCCAACACGTACAACCCTGGATGGCGAAACCACCCAAATTTCTCGTGGAGCAACAACCAGAACAATCAAAGACAACAACGGAACCCCCATCCCACTGCTCATGCTACTCTCGAACCAAAGAAAAACGACCTCGAAAGTCTAGTAAGACAACTGGTGATCTCACAAGAACAGTTCATGACTCAGCAAAAACAAACTAATGCGGCACATGAGCAAGTAATTCAAAGACTAGAGGTACAAATGGGACAACTAGCTAAAGAGCTCAGTGGCAGAAAGCAAGGGGAGCTCCCAGCTCAAACATTACCCAACCCTGGGGGGTATCAACAACTAAAGGCTGTCACAACATTGAGAAATGGCAAAGTGATCGGATCCAAGGAATCTCCAGCAGCATCCAAAGAGACACCATCAGCCTCAAGGGTAAGTGAGACGGAGAAGGTGAATGCACCACCCTTCCCGCAAAGATTAGTGAAACAAAAGAAAGACAATAAACTACTTGATCTTTTTGAGACCTTACGAAAAGTTGAAATTAATATTCCATTATTAGATGCAACTCACCAAATACCTGCCTATGCTAAATTCCTAAAAAATTGTTGCACTCATAAAAGAAAATTTCAAGAGCATGAGACTGTAGCATTAACTGAGGAGGTAAGTGTTGTACTACTAAGAAAACTCCCACCAAAACTGAAAGATCCGGGTAGTTTTACTATTCCATGTAGAATAGGTGATCAGCTATTTGATAAGGCATTGCTAGACTTAGGAGCGGGGGTAAACTTGCTACCTTACACAGTATTCGAAACCCTAGGTTTGGGGGAGCTACAACCGACTTCTATTACCTTACAGTTGGCAGATAGGAGTATAAAAAGACCTAGAGGTGTTCTCGAGGATGTCCTAGTAAAAGTTGGAGAATTCATTTTACCTACTGATTTCATCGTATTAGACATGGAAGAGCGCCCTATGCCAATGCCCTTACCCATCATATTAGGGAGACCCTTCATAAGAACTGCTGACATTAAGATTTGTGTGAAAAAGGGTATAGTGAGTATGAAAATCAATGGTGAGAAAATAGAGTTTAAAATATTTGATGCAATGAAACTCTCTCAAGATGACTTGGAATGCTTTAATGTTTGTATGATACAAAACTTTGTTGAGCAAGCTTTTCAGGTCCAACACATTGATCCATTGGAGACTACTCTCACTCTTAGCTTCACGGAGATGGATATTGAGCAAGAATATGAAGATGTTACTGATGACATCACCATAGCTGTGCACCAACTTGCGACCTCTCCAAAATACTCCAGTATGTATCCTCCTCCATTTGAAACTCTCATACCCACTAAAACTACTATTCTTCCATCCATTGTGCAGGCACCAACATTTGAACTAAAGCATCTACCCGAGCATTTAACATACGCCTACTTAGGAGAAAATGCGACTTTACCTGTGATTGTAGCTGCTAACTTGAGTAGTGGGGAAGAAAGGAAGCTGTTAAGAGTTCTTAGGGAGCATAAAACTGCCATTGGGTGGACCATTGCTGACATTAAGGGGATAAGTCCAGCAAAATGCATGCATAATATTTACCTTGAAGAAGAAGCAAGGCCCACTCGAGATGCTCAAAGATGACTTAACCCACACATGAAAGAGGTAGTAAAAGCCGAGATATTGAAGCTACTAGATGTTGGCATCATTTACCCTATATCAGATAGCAAATGGGTGAGTCCAGTCCAAGTCGTTCCTAAAAAGAGTGGGATTATCGTGGTAAAGAATGAAGATAAGGAGCTCATACCTACAAGATAAACAACGGGATGGAGAGTATGCATTGATTACCAAAGATTAAACAAAGTAACTAGAAAAGACCATTTTCCCCTGCCATTCATTGATCAAATGCTAGAGAGGTTAGCCGGTCACAGTTATTACTGCTTCTTAGATGGGTATAGTGGATACAATCAAATTGCCATAGCACCTGAGGATCAAGAAAAGACTACATTCACGTGTCCTTTCGGCACATTTGCTTATAGAAGAATGCCATTCGGTTTATGCAATGCACCAGCCAATTTTCAAAGATGTATGATGAGCATTTTTCCCGATATGGTAGAGAAATATATTGAGGTGTTCATGGATGATTTTAGTGTCTTTTGATCTAATTTCGATGAGTTCCTGAATCATTTGGAAAATGTCCTAAGGAGATGTGAAGAGAGTAATTTAGTACTAAATTGGGAGAAATGTCACTTTATGGTTCAACAAGGTATTGTGTTGGGTCACTCCATCTCAAACAAAGGTATTGAGGTAGACGAAGCTAAGATTGACATCATTTCAAAGCTACCTCCCCCTCTCACGGTCAAGGGCATTAGAAGTTTCCTTGGACATGCCAGTTTTTATAGAAGATTCATTAAGGACTTCTCCAAAATCTCGAGACCTCTTTGTGCACTATTAACTAAAGATACCAAGTTTGAATGGAATGATGATTGTATGCAAGCTTTCAACACCTTGAAAAATGTTCTCACCTCTGCCCCAATAATGATGGCACCAGATTGGAAACTCCCTTTCGAATTAATGTGTGATGCCAGTGACTTCGCTTTGGGAGCTGTCTTAGGTCAAAGAATCAATAAGGTACCTCATGCTATTTACTATGCTTTTAGAACGTTAAATGATGCTCAGCTTAACTATTCTACTACTGAAAAAGAATTATTAGCTGTTATTTTTTCTTTAGAGAAGTTTAGATCATATCTTATTGGTTCTAAAGTTATTGTATTCACTGACCATGCTGCTTTGAGATATTTGTTTTCTAAGAAAGATGCAAAACCTAAGCTAATCAGATGGGTACTCCTACTCCAAGAATTCGATTTAGAGATCAAAGACAAAAAGGGCAGTGAGAATGTAGTTGCGGATCATTTGTCAAGACTCCCATATGAGAGTGATGATAAAGAGTTACCTTTGAATGAGAACTTCCCCGATGAACAACTATTTACACTAGAGGTAAAACTTCCATAGTATGCTGATATAGTTAATTATCTAACTGTTAAAGTTTTTCCCCCAGGTATGACTACTCAAGAAAAGAAACGGCTAATATCTTTGTCAAGACATTACTATTGGGATGATCCTTATCTTTTCAAAACTTGCCCCGATCAAATCATCAGACGATGTATCCCAGATAAGGAACATTTTAGCATATTGCAACACTGCCACCAGTTTGCTTATGGAGGACATTTTGGGGCAAAACGAACAGCTCTTAAGGTACTTTAATCTGGTTTTTATTTGCCTAACCTATTTAAAGATGCTTTCTCCTTTTGCAGCTCATGTGATAGATGCCAGCGGACAGGTAATATCTCTTCTCGAAATCAAATGCCCTTACAAAATATTCATATAGTAGAAATTTTTTATGTATGGGGCATCGATTTCATGGGACCATTTCCTAACTCATTTGGTTATTTATATATTCTTGTGGGAATAGATTATGTGTCTAAATGGGTCGAGGCTGTCCCTTCAAGGACTAATGATCACAAAGTAGTTATCAAGTTTTAGCAGGCTAACATTTTTACTAGGTTTCGAACTCCAAGAGCAATCATCAGTGATGGGGGCAGTCACTTTCATCATCGTTCTTTTGCCGAACTACTTCGGAAGTATGGGATCACTCATAAAGTTGGCACTGCATATCATCCTCAAACCAGTGGCCAAGTGGAGATTAGTAATCGAGAGATCAAGGGAATATTAGAAAAGACTGTGAAGCTTAACCGGAAGGATTGGTCTCTAAGCTTAAATGATGCTCTATGGGCATATAGGACAGTTTATAAGACTCCAATTGGCATGTCTCCCTACCGCCTAGTCTTTGGAAAAGCATACCATCTCCCGATGGAATTAGAGCATCGAGTATATTGGACCATTAAGCAGTTCAACTTCAACATGAAGCAAGCGGGTGAGAAAAGGAAACTGCATCTAAATGAGCTTGAAGAATTGAGATATGATGCCTATGAGAATGCAAAGTTGTACAAAGAACGAAAAAAAGTTTATCATGACAAACAACTAGTCCGGAAGGAGTTCAATGTAGGACAAAAGGTGCTGTTATATGACTCACGATTGAGGCTGTTCCCAGGCAAGCTCAAATCCAGATGGTACGGTCCGTACATGGTCATCAAGGTCTTCCCTCATGGTGCATTAGAAGTCTGTGGCCCCAACGGAAATCAGTCTTTTACAATCAATGGACACAGAGCCAAGCCTTACTGATGAGAGAAAAATATTGCATATTTTAGCCACTTAATTTACACTTGTTAGCTTAGGATTTTGTTACTTTGAGTTGTTTTCGTTGTTTTTCAGGTTTACAAGCATTGGGAAAGGAGTTTCACTAAAATTGCCAGAATTTCCCGTACAGATCAATCATCTTTGAAATTTAAACTGTATTGATTCAAGAAGAACCAGGATATGAGCCATATATGCTTAGAAAGATCCAGAAGTCTATTTTCTAGAGAATTTTACGGCTCGTAAAAATGATTTTTCTACATAAAGTTATGGCCGTTTTAGTAGACAAAGGTCAGGCTGTGAGGGCTGTGCGGGATTTTAGCGTGAACAGAAGTTTTGAAGGGCATGTGAAGACTTAAATCCCACATCCCACATCGGTTGGAAACACATTTCTATATCCCACATCCCACATCGGATTGGAAACACATTGCACTCGTGGTATTTGCCTATATAAGACCCACTCCACTTCATCATTCAGTGTACAATTCCTGAGCCACTTTTGTGTTTACCGGTGGACTTTCGCTAGCATTCTGGTGGATCCCGAAGGCATTGCTACCACGAGGGGAAGCGCCGCCCGTCAGCGAGTGGAATTTTTCCCATGTAAAGTTGTTTATTTATTTCTTTATATTCAGTTGTTTTAGTTTAAATGTTTAGCACTTTTTATTATAGTTTTATAGTTATGAGTGACTAGACTCTTCAGATAAGGTTGAAGATGAAGCCCCGCCGTTGTTTGGCATAGTAGTTCAGATTTGCTTGTACAAATCTGACAATTTTTAGTATAAATGTTCTGTCAATTATTTGAGTTAATTTTATAATTGATTGAGTTTAAATTGTCTGTTGGATATTCATTGTGTTTCATCTGATGGATACATTAAATTCTTTTCGATTAAATTGGATTTCCTTTGTGATTTGTTAAGAGCGGATACATTGGATGCTTTTGGTTTAGTTGGGATATTCTTTATTTTTTGTCTTATAGTTGGATTCGTGGAATGTTTTGATAGGCTATATTTTTAGAACATATATGCTTAACTTCGGTGGGGCGGATTCAGAAACCTTAGTGCTTTTTATTATTAGTTTTAAAATCAACTTAGTTTAGTTTTAATTTATTTTGCAATATCATTCAAAATTCGGAACTAGGTTAAGATAAAGTTAGTTTAGATTAAAAATATATTTTCACAACGCAATTCCCTGCCGATTCGACCTCGCACTTTCACAACACTATACTGTAAACGACTCGTGTGCTTGCAAGTAAATTAAAACTCACAACAAGTTTTTGGCGCCGTTACCGGGGAATTGTTTAGTTTGTGAAAATTTTTTGTCTGAATTGATTTTATTTTTTTACTAGTTAGTTATCATTTTTTTTATATAAAAAAAGAGAAAAAAACAAATGTTGATGAATCCAGCGCCGGTTTCACAGTCTTTAGAGGACACCATTAAGGAGTGCATGAAAATGATCGGTCCGTCCATCAATACTGCCAACACATTCAATGTTGATAGTTGTTCCATCTGTGCTAGTCCTATGCATTTAGCACAGAATTGTCCATCAATGTCGGCTTTTGCCGAGTATCCCATGGAACAAATGAATGCTTTCAATGAGTGTTGTTGGCAATCAAATGGATCTTACTCCGAAACGTACAATCCAGGGTGGTGGGACCACTCTAATTTTTCATGGACGCAGAACCAACTGAGGAATCAGGGAGGAGCCACTTATCAAGCTCACACTCAATACCCTCCCGAATTTTCTCCGCCAGTTCCAAGTTATAGTCACTCAGCCTATCCAGCACCATTACCTGCTTACCAAGCTCCCATTCAAACACCAGCGCCAGTTTCACTGTCACTTGAGGACACCCTTAATGAGTACATGAAAATGACTAGCCAATCCATGAGTGAAGTGATGAGTGCAACAATAGAAAACACCCAAGCGATTGACAAGCTAGAGAGTCAAATTGATCAAATCGCAAGTTACGTGGGTGGAGGAGAACCATGCTATGCAACAAGGGCAAGAAAGTGGCAACAAGGAAAAGAGAGATGTTGAGCCATCTACAGCCACACTCATTATTAAAGATCTCTCTAGGTAGTTTTTACCTAAACCACCTTATCCTGAGAGACTACAAGCGCCCAAGAAAGAAGGGAAGTCTGAGGACATTATGGAGGCAGGCTTTGCTCAGTTTGGAGAGGATTTAGACTTAGATAAGTTACTTGAGCAAGAAAATACTATCTTGGAGTCTGCTCCTCGAGAGAGTAGTAAGACAGAGGAGACTATGGATGAATCCCGCATTGAGGACCCCCTGGAGGCATGCCTTGCTCACTTTGGAGAGGACTTGGGCTTAGATAAGTTACTCGAGGAAGTGAATGCCATTTTGGAGTCTGATCCTCGAGGAAGCAATGAGACGGAGGAAACCACAACACCTGAACCCCCCAAGAAAGAACTTAAGCCTTTACCGGATAATCTTAAGTATAAGTTCCTAGGTCCAGCAGATTCTTTGCCTATAATTATAGCTTTAGATTTGGGTGATGCTCCAGAGGAGAAATTATTGGACGTCTTAATAGAGCACAAGGAAGCTATAGACTGGACTATTGAGGATGTCAATGGAATCAACCCCTCGTTGGTAATACACACGATACAGTTGGAGGAGAATGCCAAGCCATCGAGGGAGCCACAAAGAAGGCTCAACCCTGCTATACAAGAGGCTGTGAGGGCAGAAGATATTAAGCTGTTAGAGACAGGGATCATTTATCCCATCTCTAATAGCAAGTGGGTGAGCCTGATTCAAGTCGTGCCCAAACATGCTGAATCAACGGTAGTGAAGAATGAGGACGATGAGTTGGTGCCAACTCGTGTTCAGTTAGGAGGGAGAGTGAGTATAGACTACCGTAAGTTGAATGCTGCCACTAGGCTTGATCATTTTCCATTCCTATTTATTGATCAGATGGTGGAGCGCTTAGTTGGGCATGTTTACTAATGTTGGGTCTGGCTGAAGACGTTAAACTTAGCACTCATGAGAGGCACCCCACAGCTTATCTTTTCTATTTATTTATTATTTCGCATTTTTATGATTAATGTTTGTTTCCAGTATTTTTTGTTTTTCAGTTTTTTTATTTTTCAGGGACAATGCGTACTTCAGTTCAAGTTTGGGTGTATGCTATAAGCCATACCAGTCCAGATAGTTCTCCATATCTCAGGTCAGCTCTTTCCATATTAATCACACATTGGAGTCAATGTGTAATTTAAGTTTGGGGGTATGGGAGACACATCACACACTTTGTCCTAATTTTTTTATCTTTTTGTCGTAAAGATAAATGCATGTTCACGTTCATCTAAAAATTTTGGTGGTTCTGAAAAATTGTGATGTGATTTCATTGGTGAGTTTAAAACTTTGAACACATGATCTGATGATAGAGTTTAAACTTTAGTTACTTACTTTAGGCATTTTCGAGAATTCACATGTTTGATCTAATCTAAAACGAGCACATCAGCACATATTTGTGTGAGGTATGACAAGTGAGTTGAATGTATACGATTCCTTGTCTTAACTGAAACCGAATGACTTGTTGGATAAACACTTGGGCATATATAAAAAATAAAAAATAAAAACAACTAATACTACTAATATTTATAATGATCATCATCAATAAACTTTCCACTGAGTAACTGGACCTCTTGCCTCAGTAAGCAGTGAGTGTTCACGTCAAAAGGTGGGAATTTTATTCATAATGATCATTGTGAAACTTTCCGCTGAGTAACTGGACCTCTTACCTCAGAAAGCAGTGAGTGTTCACGTCAAAAGGTGGAATTTTGCGTGGTAGTATTAAGGCCAGTTTAATTTCGTAGCCTTTTTGACTCGAGTTAGTAAGTCCTTAGGGGTGTCTTTACACCTAATGCTCTAAAACCATCTGGTTTGGGAGTCATTGACTCAACACTCGCTACATGGGTCGATTAGAAAGCTTAATGGAACTAAACATAGCAGAGCCTTATATATATATAAAAATAAATAAATAAACTATGCCATCGTTGTTCTTTCCGATGAGAAATTCTGTGGATCTTGAGACTTAATTACCTTGTACATTGAAGTTATTTGGAAACCTCATCTGTATATGCTAAATCACTTTACACTGATTCAAGCTTGTGATGTCTTACCATGCCTCTTGTAAGTAATTAGGTTTTATATTCTTATTCATTATAAAGATGGGTTGGACTTATTTAAGCTTGCTCATGAATGAATCTCATGATTTTGAATGCTCCTTAAATTTTTGGATACCATGAATACTGAACTTATCTTTATGTTCTTTGTTTTTCATTTAGTTTTTTATTTATTTATTTTGTTTTGCTAAGGGACTAGCAAAATGTAAGTTTGGGGCCAGTTGATGAGAGAAAAATATTGCATATTTTGGCCACTTAATTTACATTTGTTAGCTTAGGATTTTGTTACTTTGAGTTGTTTTCGTTGTTTTTCAGGTTTACAAGCACTGGGAAAGGAGTTTCACTAAAATTGCCAAAATTGCCCGTACAGATCAATTATCTTTGAAAATTAAACTGTATTGATTCAAGAAGAACCAGGATATGAGCCATATATGCTTAGAAAGATCCAGAAGTCTATTTTTTGGAGAATTTTACGGCTCGTAAAAATGATTTTTCTACAGAAAGTTATGGCCGTTTTAGTAGACAAAGGTCAGGCTATGCGGGCTGTGCGGGATTTCAGCGTGAACAGAAGTTTTGAAGGGCATATGAAGACTTAAATCCCACATCCCACATCGTCTGGAAATACATTTCTATATCTCACATCCCACATCAGATTGGAAACACATTGCACTCGTGGTATTTGCCTATATAAGACCCACTCCACTTCATCATTCAGTGTACAATTCCTGAGCCACTTTGGTGTTTACCGGTGGACTTCCGCTAGCATTCTGGTGGATCCCGAAGGCATTGCTACCACGAGGGGAAGCGCCGCCCGTCAGCGAGTGGAATTTCTCCCATGTAAAGTTTTTTTATTTATTTCTTTATATTCAGTTGTTTTAGTTTAAATGTTTAGCACTTTTTATTATAGTTTTATAGTTACTCTTCAGCTAAGGTTGAAGATGAAGCCCCGCCGTTGTTTGGCGTAGTAGTTCAGATTTTCTTGTACAAATCTGAAAATTTTTAGTATAAATGTTCTGTCAATTATTTGAGTTAATTTTATAATTGATTGAGTTTAAATTGTCTGTTGGATATTCCTTGTGTTTCATCTGATGGATACATTGAATGCTTTTCGATTAAATTGGATTTCCTTTGTGATTTGTTAAGAGCGGATACATTGGATGCTTTTGGTTTAGTTGGGATATTCTTTGTTTTTTGTCTTATAGTTGGATTCATGGAATGTTTTGATAGGCTATATTTTTAGAACATATATGCTTAACTTCGGTGGGGCGGATTCGAAAACCTTAGTGCTTTTTATTATTAGTTTTAAAATCAACTTAGTTTAGTTTTAATTTATTTTGCAATATCATTCAAAATTCGGAACTAGGTTAAGATAAAGTTAGTTTAGATTAAAAATATATTTTCACAACGCAATTCCCTGTGGATTCGATCTCGCACTTGCACAACACTATACTGCAAACGACTCGTGCGCTTGCGAGTAAATTAAAACTCACAACACTTACCTCGACATTAACATTCCTCCAAGAGATGAAGATTTGGCACTTGAATTAGTACAGTATACAACTGAAACACAAGCACTAGAGCTCCAAGAGGTAGACTCTAAGTGCCCCCCTCCAACCAACTAGCACCGTAGCAAGAGAGTGCTTGAGCAAAGTAAAAAATTGATTTCCCATTAAGCTCAAGCACCTCTATTGAGGTTAGTGGTACTGAGGCCACTAACAAATGGAGGTTTGGCACACATTCAACTCATCAAGATCGTAGCTTGCTTTTTGATGCACATCAACTGTTTGAGGAAAAGCTTGACTGTGTGCGATCGAGCGCACGACATTGTAATCGAGCGTATAGCCAGTATGCGATCGAGCGCACGCAAGTCACGATCGATCACAAATTTGGCAGAAACTAGTATCAAGCATGTCCAGACCAACTGTTTCTACCTCTGGTGCCTCAAGCGACCGTGCCTCCTCAACCCGGCCCAGCATCAAGCAACGAGAGCTGTTGTTCGAGACCACATTCACCATCGATGACATATTTCGGCACATGGATGCCACGCAATGGGCCGTCCAAGCATTCCGACATCGAGGGTTAAAGCAACTGTTTAAACCAGTGTGCTCCACTGCCTACTAACAGCTCGTAGTCCAATTTTATGAGCATCTATCTTTCGACTGCAGCAGACCGGGAGTCCTCACCTCTTCAGTCCGGGGCATGCCCATCGAGGTGACTAGTGTCAATATCGCCACTGCTCTTCATTGCACCGATAAGTCCCCTCCTAAGGACACTGATATCGAGGATCAGTCGAAGTCCTTTGCCCTGGCCGAAATCATCACGGACATGTGCGCTGGCCAGCATGCCAACAGGCATAACAATGCAGCCAGCCGGTCCAAGCTGCCTCCCCGACTATAGCTTGTTGATACGATCCTACAGCGTAACGTGTGTCCATTGGGGAACAAGACACAGCGGCGAGACCAGTTTCTCCAAACTATATATGCCTTCCATAGAGGCCACTGGTACTCCATCCCGGTTGTTATTTGGAGCCAGCTGCACAAGTTTTGGGATCACGTTCATGGCCGTCAGACTACCACGGCCAATGCTTGAGGCCTCCCTTTCCCATTCCTACTCACCTCCATCCTTAAGAAGAAGGGGATTAAGGGGACCCACAGTGATGGGCCAGTACGAGAGCATCCCTTTTTCGGGAAGGCTCAGTGGACACACAGTATCTCGCATATGCCACGAGGACCCTAGTACCTGCTCCAGCAGCTGAGCGAGTTGAGGAGGATCGCATAGAGATTGAGACCCCAGTCATTAGCCCAGTACGTGAGGAGGACCATTTGGACATGGGACCCACCGAGTCCCAGCACTTTCTAGCTGAGCTGTCCTCCTTCTGAGGTGAGGTCTCTGCTGCTACCACACTCGTGCATCAGCGCATAGATAGTTTAAAGGCACGGTTAGCACGCTAGGAGGCTATGCTGCAGGCCATTCTTGATCGCCTACCTCCGACACCCGGTACCTCTTCGACTGCACCACCTGATGATCAGCAGTGAGAGGATACCACATCTGGCTGAAGACGTTAAACTTAGCGCTCATAGGAGGCACCCCAATGCATATCCTTTTTATAGTTTATATTATTATTCGTATTTTATACTTTTATATTATTGTCTATTACTTGTTTTCCATTTTATCTTTGTTTTCTTTCTTTTTCAAGGACAGTGTCAGTGCATCCAGTTGAAGTTTGGGGGCGTGCTCCAAGCCATACCAGCCATATAGCTCTCCATCTCCCAGGTCAGATCCTTCCATGCTACTCACACATTGGGGACAATGTGCAATTTAAGTTTGGGGGTATGAGGACACATTCACACACTCACTTGTCCCACGGTTTTTTTTTTTTTTTTTTTTTGCTATTTTCGTAGATAAATGCATGTTCATTTTGTCCAATAAATTTTTTTTTTGAGATCTAAACAAAATTTTATGATTCAACTTCATCAGCAAGCTTAACACTTTGAACATATAGGCCAATAATCAAGTTTTGAACCTAGATCACTACCCTTTAGGCATTTGAGAATTCACAAGTTTAACTTAAATTATCACGAGCACATTAGCACATAATTGTGTGGGGTATGACATGTTATTTGGATTTGTATGTTTCTTTTGCTTGACTATGAACTAGATGACCTATTAGATTGACATTTTGGCATATAAAAATAGAAAAGATTGATTCGTGCTCAAAAAGAAAAAAAACGCTCATAATGATCAATAAAAACAAATCTTCCACTGAGTAACTGGCCCTCTTGCCTCAGTAAGCATTGAGTGTCACGTCAAAAGGTGGAAAATTCTAAGTGATCATTAAAAAAAATCTTCCGCCGAGTAACTGGCCCTCTTGCCTCAGTAAGCATTGAGTGTCACGTCAAAAAGTGAAAAATTCTAAGTAGTAGCATTAAAACCAGTTAGTTTCGTAGCCTTGTTGACTCGAGCTAGTAAGTCCTTAGGGGTGTCTTTACACCTAATGCCCTAAAACCATCTGGTTTGGGAGTCATTAGCTAAACGCTCGTTACACGAATCAACAAGAAAGCTTAAGGGAACTAACTTGGCAAAAATCTCACAAATAAAAGTCTACACCATATTTGTTGACTCTAATAGGAAGTTTGGTGAATCTTGAGTCATCGAAACAATACACATTTGAATTTCTTGGAAACCCAATCTTTTGTGTGCTAGTCACCACACACTAAAGTAAAACTTGTGATGTCTTAAACTCCCTCATGAAAATGATTTACGTTCAAAACTCTTATTCATTGCAAAAATATGTTTACACTTGTTAAGCTTGCTTATGAATGCGCATCATAGTTTCGTGAAAAATCTAAACTTTTGATTGACACAATGAACATTGGATCTATCTATGTTTTTCGTTTTAGTTTTTAATTTAGTATTGCTAAGGGACTAGCAATATGTAAGTTTGAGGGTGTGATAAGTGCTTAAATATTCATATTTAAGCCCCCTTATTTATATTTGTTAGGTCTTTAATTACGTTAATTTGGTCTCTTTTACTCCATTTGTGTGTTTTACATGTTTTTATAGGGTTTTGGAGAAAAAGAAGCAGTTTTGGCACTTAAAGGAAGAAATCTAGAATCCCTAGAGCATTCTCTGGACAAATTGCGATCGATCGCACCATGCAATGCGATTGAGCACACATTGCGATCGTGCGCACACATGAAAGATCGAGCGCACATTGTGATCGAGCGCAAGACATATGCGATCGAGCGCACATGTACGGACGTGAACAGTAAACTGCATAACCATATTTTGGAAAAAATAGAATTTTCGTTTTAGGAAGGTTTAGGAACTCATTGGTCTCTTAGGACTTCTCAAAGACCTATAAATATACTTGTAACTCACACACATAATGCACACCTCAGATAGAAAACACTTTTCTCTTTTCTTTTACTTGGAATTGAGAGCTTGGGAAAGAATTGACGCCTCTTTTCTCGGCTTTATTCTTCTCCCTTAATGTTTAGTTTATTTACAATGTTTACTTCAGATAGTATGTGTAACTAACTTTCTTATAGGGCTCGATTGAAGCCCTAGTAATGCATTCCCATATTTATATTCATTGATAAAATCTTTGCCAATAGTTTTTATTATGTTACTTAGCTTGATTAATGCTTGTGCTTATTTAAATTCCTCATATGTATATGTAAGGCCAACGTATGCATGTGGTATGGATAGGTTAGTTAGATCAATTTGGTTGACCGAGTCCTGGGTCTAACATTAGTAACAAGGGATATCTTATCCGGATACCCGAGTTAATCAACATGGGAAACCGGGAGTAGATACTATGCCCTAGGTCTCATGTGGTTGTCAATTTCCATAGTACTTATGTTTTCTTAAGGAACAACTCAAGCAAATACCATGTTGAATCCCTTAAGGAATAAAAGAGTTAGAGTAGATACCATGCCTAACTCGTTGCTTAGGGAAATCAATAGCTTAAGGAATACATACCATGCCCTTAGGTTGGCAACCAGTAGGTATACATAATAAAGCTAGTGCACTGATACCTTATACAAATTGGGAAAGTATGACTACTGGTGGATATCAAAGCCCTATGTCTTTATTATTATCAAATCACCTTCCAACAGTTATTTATCTCTTTTTACTTTAGAGAAACTGATTCTAAAAGCAACTTTACCAATCCCTGTGGAGATGACCTTGGTTTTTGCACACTAGACTACACTGATGACCTTGTGCACTTGCAAGTATAACTTGTATGATTATTCACCTATTTATTTAGGTAGATAAACGCACAACACCTAACTCATTTGCACTATAATTTGCCTTATGTTCCCTTTTTATGTGTGTGATCAACTAGATTCTACAATTACAAATTTTGTTTGTGGGCATAATAAAACAATTCTGAGACTCTCAAAATGTAAATTAGGTTTAGGAATTCGTTTGTATGCTCAAATGAATAAAGCCCTCCTTACAAAACAGGCGTGAAGGATTTATATGTACCGAAGCTCTTCCATAATTAAGCCCATCCAGCTGAAATATTTCAAGGATGGGAATAGCTGGGAATGTAAGAAAAATCTTTCAGACACGTGGATTTGGAAAGGTATTCTCCAAAGATGTGATATCTTGAAGCTTGGATTGGATCTAAGTACATTTTTTTATTCATTTCAGCACCAGGTCTATTCCCAAGCTATTTTGTTTGTGAGTGATGAAGGGAAACAAAATCACTCTGACAGAATTATCGGGACTTTTAATCATAATATTTGGCCTTTTTATCCATCTGGACAGTATACGGTTTGGTTTTGGATATGGCATTTTTAGTACAGAGAAAATATCAACTCATTGGCGCATGAATCATTTGCCCTCTCCTGGGTGGAATAACCTTTGGAGTTGTAAGCTCCCTTCTAGAGTCATTTTGTTCACTTGGAGACTTTGTGTTGGTGGTATTCTTACAGGTAATTAACGGCGTGGGATTCATGGTCAAATTCAATGCCCTTGTGGAGAAGGAGTTGAATATGTGGATCACCTATTTTTTGGTTGTCATTTCCTTTGTGTTGTGTGGATTCGGACTTGCCTTAACTGAAGGACTGAGAGGGATGGCCCAACCTCTATTGTGAATTGACTGGTACTTCATCTGCATGTTCCTAAGGAGATGTTTCTTCAGAGTGTTGGTTCTTTCTTCCTTGTCTACTATATCCTCTGGCAACTTTGGAAGCACTAAAATGAAGTTAAATTTAATGGCATGCAGCCCAATCCTTACAAGGGTTTGTTCCAGGGTGAGTTCATGTTTTCTTCTTATCTTCAAGCACATAAGGATGCTAAAGAGGGCAAGGATCTCCAACGTGTTACCCCTTTTTAATATTGCTACCTTTTGTTTCCTTTTGTTCTTGACTTTATCTTAAAAAAGACTTTATGTTTATATCAGATAAAATTTTCTATTTTATCACGATCCATTAACAAGCAATTATTTGTTTACAAAAGAATATCTAGTTAATTCGAGTTTTGAGTCGGGCTGTTTCAAATCAGGTTCTCTCGAGTTCTAATCGTTTCTAACTTAGGTCATTCGAGTTCATGCCATTTTGGGTTTGGGTCATCTTGAGTTTCAAGTGCCTTAGATTCGGATTGAGTCACATTCGAGTCATATTATTTTAATATGTTTTCTGGTTTTGGGTTAATCTGGTTGAGTTTTCAGGTCAGTCAAATTTTGCCACCTCTAATTAGATATAACAATACAAATAAGTTTGAAAGATAAAAAAAAGGGATAAATTCATTGGAGCTATGTCAACTATAGTTCTCTAGCACTTAGATCCCTAAACTATAAATTTTGTACCAATGATCCGTAATTAAACTTTTAATTAGTTATAATGTAACCCTTTTATTCATTGTTCATTAATGAAATTGTCTAAAGATTTAGCAATACACAAAATTTGATAATTATTTTTTGTAAGTGTAAATATTAATGTGATTTACCATGAGGAAAAAATATAAAAATTTATTATAATACTGAAATTATTTAGTTCTTATTTTTACTATTATATATATATCACAAAAAATAGCATGTAAGTGAAAAATTCTCAAAAATTACTGGATGATTTCCATATGGTTTACAAATACTATTGAAATGTTTATGTAAAACATTTAACCATCTAAAAGTGAAAAAATAAGCATTTATATTGATAAAGCGGATAACATTGCAACCAATTGAAAGTTTGAGGACCTTGGGTGCTAAATTCATAATTTAAATATTTAAGTGTTAAATTATAATTAAGGATTTAAGTGTGAAATTCATAATTTCTGAAAACGTTTGCTTCTTATTTGTGGTAAAATTCATGTCAATACCTAAATATTTCCTCGATTCATCACAAACTTGAAAGTTTGCTTATGAAAATTTTTTCTTCTTATTCTTGGTAAAATTCATGTCAATACCTAAATATTTTCTTGATTCATCACAAGTTTGAGGACCTTGGGTGCTAAATTCATAATTTTAGGGTAAAATTAAATTGAAATGAATTCTAGTAAAATTAAATGAGTTGTTGACAAATTCTATCAATTTATCAAAACTGATAGAATTTGGAAATAAACTCTATAATTTTAAACATGAGCTTCTATAAATGAACTATTATAACTATAACAAACTTAAGAATTAATTTGAGTTCGTTTGTAATTGAATTTTAATTTTAATTTATTTGAAAATAAAACGTGAATTCATTTGTAAATGAATTGTAATTTTAGCTCATTTGGTAATGAATTGAATACTATACTTAAATTCATACTAAATGGAGTGTTAAATCTGTAAATCTAAAAAAAGTTTGGAAGTTTCCTAAAGTGGTGTGGAGTTTGTATAACTACAAATTTCCTATGGTAGAGAACTTATTAGTAATTATTAGTAGTATTAAGTGTTTATGCTTGATCTACTCTTTTAATCTTTCTTCTTTTTAGGCAAAATCTCATACACGCATGATGATACAAGCACAACATGTTGGGAATATTCACGTGAAAATGAAGAGATGCGTGGAAGACCAATTCCACATGGAAAATAAATTGGATTAATGAATAACATATATATGGTGGTGGAACCAAGACCCATTGGTTTAAACTTTTTGGGTTCATATGATATCCAACATCATATATTGGGCCTTTGCTTGGTAGACTCTTAAAGCCTAAATTTCTCCTAAACTTAGGTCATCACGCCTAACAAGAAGTACCAGAACCGACTGTTTAGCTGGACATGAAAGACCATGCGATTGACTTTAGGATGCGAGCATCCCAAAGTCAGTGTGGTTCACAAGTTGGACTCTATAAAGCTCGTTGTTGGAAAATCATTATTGAGCCTTCACTTGGTGGACTCTTTAAGCCCAAGTTTTAGGTCTTTGTCTCTAGTTTCTTTCTTTTTTTTTATTGATAAGAATGCCCTTCACTAATGTTAAGGGCTTAATCCTTTCAATTTTTTGTTTTCCTTGTGTTTCTCTTAAATTAATTTGTTTGTCTCTCCTCACCCTCGAGTATCTCAATTTTTCTTCTCCTCTCATCTCTATCTGGTCCAAGACTCTCACTTTCTATGCTTTCAATTATCTAAAACGGTTCCACAAATCTTTTATTAATTAGTACTGTTTTTTATTCGTCCATTTTCATTTCATTTTTTCTTCTTCCATTCTATTCTTCTTTTTCCCACCTGTTTCTCTACTATAAACTTCTTTTTCTACACATTTTACACAAAATTCCTTAAAAATTATGGGTCTCTGATATATAATAACTAGTGTTTAAGCATAACTCTTACTTTCTTCACAATTAAATTCATCTTTTATGAGCACACATTACTTGAGATTAGCGAATGTTTATAGATAACCATAGATAATATCTACTAATTAGTGACCTTTATTTACCTTACTTTAGGTATATATAAGAACATTTAGCTTAATTTTAAGAGTTCAAAGTATTGGAAAATGTCCTTAAAGAAGTAGTTAAGAAAATGAAGAGAGAGATCTATAGAAAGAAGCCATGCATGTAAACTTGATACAGGTATGAAGCGATTTGTGGCCTTATTTATCAAGGTTGTCGAAGGTTGCCTGGATGATGGAGATAAGTCGTCAACAGTTACGAACACGAGTATGTGTAAGGTTGTGTCCCAAGGCTGGTGCTAGACCAAATGGACTACTAGCTCGTAGTGTCCCTATGGCCCTAAGGTTGGTGATCAAAAGGTAAGAAAGTGCTCCAATCAATAGGAGCTTGGACTTAGTCCCCCCACATAACCTAGAAGTGATATATGCCAACATCTAGCTAGTTTATAGAATTATCGTGTGGAATTGTTGGGGAACTGTTAACCTGAACGTGAGAAGGAAAGTTAGTGAGCTAACCAATGCTAATAGACCTCATATTTTGGTTTTATCTGAAACTTGCATTAGGGTGTCCAAGCAAATCGTATTGCGAGTTCCTTTATTAAAAGGTAGTGTGTGGTTGACTCATGTGGTCTGGTGGGTGCTATGTGTTTGCTTTGGAACGAGGTTGAGATTTTTATGAACATTGTGAAAAGCTCTTCCTAACTTAGTCATGCTTCAGTTCAGGATCATCTCAATCTCCTTCTTGGTTCTTTACTACCGTACATGCTAGTCCCATAATAAACCAAAGGAAAATGCTTTCAAAGAATCTAAAGTTTATCTCAGGCAGATATTCTTCTCCTTAGGTTATTTTGGATGTTTTTAATGATGTGTTGGTTAGCTCAGAGAAATGCGGAGGAAAATGAATTAGTCAGAGTTGCGCTAGCCTTTTTAGTAATTGTATGGCTTATTGGACTATCACTCATATAGGGTTTAAGGTCCTTAATTTACTTGGACGAATTTGATGTGTTGATGCCAAAAAAGTGGACTAAGACGTCCCATCTTCAATGGCCTTCAACAGTGTGTGCTGAAGGTTAACCCTGGCTAGACTGGTCTTGGATTGAAGGTATTTTTTGTGCTGATGATGGGCAATGACCTGCAAATGAAGTCTCCGGAAATTTTTGTAGTCTAGGGAGGACTCTTCGATGCTAAAGTCAATGAACACTCTTATGAGGTGAGAGAAGAAATTTTTTAAGATGTGAGAGCATGTTTGGGAGGAGGATAATACTTGATGAGTTCCCTTTATTTCCTCATATAATTTCTTTCTGTACCTAAGATTCTCTCTGTTTTCAATCTCTTTAACTAAGCGTGTTATAGTGTATGGTTGTGTTTGGGTCCTACCTTTTGGGGTCTCTTTCTGCCTAGTTTGGCACAGTTTTCTTTTCTCTATCATTGTGTGCTTTTCCTTCTCTTCTCTCTCCTTTTGGTTAAAAGGTGAGAATCTCTTTATATAGAAGTTGGCATGTTTCTAGGCTGATTTTTCGAGGTAAAACACTATTAGACTAAGGTGTTAGCACCTTGAGCCTCACAACAGACGACTTTTTATACTTGATGCATGGTTTCTTTCTAAGTTTTCCCATCACTGTGTCAAGAGGTATGGCCATGTGTATAATTCAATAGCCAATCCGAGTCACTTCGATGCTCGGGAGTTATTGAATGGCCACGTATTAGGTTATTATTGGGCCATATTATTTTGATCACATCAGATGTCCCTACTCCCCAAAGAATCTGGATGGATTCTTTAGCAGAGTAGTTTCTTTCTGTTGTTTGTCATGAATCAGGGCTAGGACTTCGGTTGGGAGCTTTGTTCTGAAGTGAATAGTATGTCCGACGTCTTTTGTGGTCAAATATGTCATGTAAAACTGGGTCGGAGTGGCATTGAATAACTTTTTTATCCTGACTTTTGTTAGTCATGGCTTGGATCTGGATTGCCTGACCAGGAATTCACGTTGGGGTACTTTTACGTCTTGTCCTAATCTCTTCTGAAAATTTCCATCGACCTGAGACTCAGATTCTAGTTTGGTGAAAGCACGACCGGGACCATAGTTCTTTTTCTGCTCAAGTGAACTTATAAGGCGTAGGAGTCATAGTTCGACTTCGATGGGAATTGTATAGCCAAAGTCACTTTTCCATGATAGTGAGAGTTGTGGGGCGCAAATCTTCAAGTCTTTTATGGCAATCTCTGTTTGACCGAAGTGGATCTGTATGAATGAGGTTTTAGTTCCTCTTTTAGCCTTGATGGAACTACGTACCTGCGGAAGCCTTATTTCTATGTAAGCGGGAACTAAACGGCGGAAGTCATACTCTCAGTCTTATAGGAATTGTTCTATCGGTTCTTACTTATCTTGGGGATTCCAATCGGTTTCAACCTCGAACCATTCCTTGGTGTAAGTGTTGTCGAGTAGTAGTTTCTTTTCTACTCGAGTGAACTGTGAGCACAAGTTTGTAGTTCTACTTCGGCGAAAACTATAGGGTTGAAATCACTACTCCATTAGGTGAGGTTGAAAGGTGAGAAATTTAGTGTCTGTATGAGTTAGAAGGGAACAGATAGTTTTAACCTTGAGATTTGTCAGATTGTAGCTTAGATTCTGAATTAGTTTAGGTGTAACTGGTGGTGTAGTTCCTCTTTTGCTCGAGAAAATTGTGAGGTTAAAAAACCGTAGTTTCTCTTCAACGGGGTGTATTTCCTAGAGAAATCTTGGTTTTAAGTTTATCGACATAAAAATTTTAATTTTCCACTTTAGTTTTATGCTGAGAGACTAATAGTGGTATCAGGGCCAACTCTATGAATTATTAGAATGAGTGTTAGTTCTGTTGTTATGGATTTGTTAGATTTGATCATGAATTCTAGAGATTTCAAATTCAAAATCTAAAAGTTAGATTAGGGTTTATGAAACCCTAAGTCAAATAAATTCAAGAAAGAGTTCTTGAATTTTTTTATTGTCATATGTTGATAATGAAATTATTGTAGATTATTTTTCAAACTTATAAAATCAATAAGGATTGATTAGATTTAGTTTGGATGTTTAAAATTTTATTTTAGATTGAATTGAATCAAGTTTGGGGAACAAAAATGCTAGAAAACACTTCAAAAATCCTATAGCATCAAGTGATAGTCGACTATCACGAGTGACAAGCAACTATTACCCTTCAAACTTGATGATTAAATTGAGAAAAAAAACTTTTGATAATCAACTACTAAAAGTGATAGTCGGCAATCACATGTAAAATTAGCAAAAGTAGTTGTTTTTTAATTGATGGTTTTTACTTGTTCTTGAGATTCCAAATTCAATTTGACTTGAAATTTGAAATCTAACTTTTATTTAACTAAATAAATTATTTTGGTTATCAAAAACTATAATTATGTTAATTAAGATTTATTCTTAATTTTGGATTAAAGTTTTAAAATTAGTGCCTTGTAGCCTTGAAGGACAAGCTTTCAAAAGGCATGTCCGATTTGTTTGTTATTGACATTAACAATAATTCTTCATTAGAATTGGATACCAATTGTAGCTCACATATCTCCAATAATTTGTAGGTACTGACAAGAAGTAGAAAGTTGAGATAAGGTAAGGTGGATCTACGCCTTGAAAATGGAGCAAAAGTTACAGCATTAGCCACAATGACTTATTGCTTAGAGTTTCCATATGGACAGACTTTAGAACTAGAGATTGGTATTATATAACGGTTTTAATTAGAAACATTGTTTTATTTTCTAAATTAGAAAAGAAAATTTATGAATTTTCTCTTATGGACAAGTGTTGTTCTATTTATTTTTCTAATAAATATTATGGTACTGGTACATTAAATAATGGTCTTTATATTCTTGAAGTAAATGGTAATATTTTCAATATCGAACAAAATAAAAGAAAAAGAGAAAATGATCTGAATCATTCCTATATGCGGCACTTAAGACTAGGTCATATTAATGAAGATCGGGTAAACCAGTTGAAAAATGATGGATATTTGGATCTATCAGATTTTGAATCCTAACCAAGTTTTAAAGCTCGTCTCATAGGGAAGATGACTATCCATTTAGTGGACATAGAGAAAGTGTCGTAGAGGTATTATGTTTAATACACATTGCGTAGACCCCTAATAGTTAATGCTAAAGGAAATTACTCCTACTTCATAACATTTAAGGATGGCCATTCAAGGTATAAGTACTTGTACTTAATGAAGTACAACTTTGAATTATTTGAACTTGAAAAGAAAATTGGGAAAGACATTGAAACTCTTTCATCTAATTGAGGAGACTAATATTTGATAGGTGATTTTCTTGATTATCTTAAAGAGAATAAGATTCTCTCTCAGTGGACCCCTCTTGGAATATCACAGTTGGACGGTATCCTAAAAGGAGAAATCATACTCTATTAGATATGGTACAATCCATGATGAGTTACAGTGATCTTCTTATATCCTTTTGGGGATATGTCTTCCTAACTTGCACATATTTATTGAATTAAGTTCCTACAAAACCATTTCCTAAAACGCCATATGAGATATGGATAGGGAGGAAACCTAATTTTAAACACATTGTGATTTGGGTTTGTCCTACATATTTAAATAAGTTTCATACATAAAAATTGGGAACTAGGTCTGACAAATGTAGGTTCGTGGAATATCCCAAAAAAGTTCAAGATATTATTTTTATCATCCATATGAACAAAAGGTGTTTGCTTCTAAGCATGTTGTGTTTTTAGAAAATGAGTTTATACTAGAATGGAGTAGTGGGAGAAAGATAGAACTTGATGAAGTGTCACAAGAACCACAAACTAGTATTGTTCAAATTGAGGAAACTAAATCAATAGACCCTCCTATTACACAACCAGTTTGTAGATCTATCAGAATACTTAAGGCTCTAGAGAGAGATGAATTTCTCATAAATACTAACCTAGAGGTACACCTTATAGATGATAAGGGACCTACTTATTACGAAGAAGTGATGTGAGACATCGACTTAGAGAAGTGGCTAGAAGCCATGAAATCCAAAATGGATTCCATATATTACAACAAAGTATGGACTTTGATTTATGCACCTAAAGGTATAGTGCCTACAGGTTGCAAATGGGACTTTAAGAGAAATAATGGAGTATACGAAAAGGTAGAGACGTATAAGGTTAGGCTAGTAGCCAAGGGTTTCAAGCAAAGGCAAGAAATTGACTTTGATAAAGCCTTCTCTCCAATAGTCATGCTTAAATCTATTAGGATTTTACTTGCTATAGCTACATACCATGACTATTAAATATTACATATGGATGTAAAGACTCTCTTCCTCAATGAAAAAATAGAAAATGATGTGTATATGATACAACCTGAGGATTTTACATCTGGTGGCGTAGTGACCACAAGGTGCGCAAACGTTAAAAATCCATTTATGGATTAAAGCAAGCTTCTAGAAGTTGGAACATCCGTTTTGATGAGATGATCAAATCGTTTGAGTTCATTAAAAACAAAGATAAACACTTTTGGTGTTGTACGTTGATGACATACTACTAATTGGGAATAATGTAGGAATGTTGCAGTTAGTCAAGGTTTGGTTGTGAAATAACTTCTCCATAAGGATTTGGGATAATCATCCTACATTTTAGGGGTAAAGATCTATAGAGATAGATCTAGAATGATGCTAGGCTTATACCAATTTTCCTACATAGACAAAGTGCTAAAGAGTTTTAGCATGAAAATTTCCAAAAGGGGACTCTTACCAATGAGTCAAGAAATTACTCTATCTAAGGATATGTCCTCAAAGACTCTTGAAGAGAGAGAGAGAGAGAGAGTGCATAAATAGAATAACATATGCTTCGGCAATTGATTCTATCATGTACACCATTTAGTGTATGAGATCTTATGTCATATACACTCTATATGTTACCAGCATATTTCAGTCCAATCGAGGTGAAGGTCACTATATAGCTGTTAAGAACATTATTGTTTTTAAGAAGAACTAAAGATTTTTTTCCTCATATATTGAGGAATAGATTTGAAACTTGAGGGCTTTACAAAATTTAGTTTTCAATCTAAAAAATGACAATAAATTGGTATCTGGATATGTGTTCACTTTAAATAGTGGTTCAATGAGCTGGAAAAGTTCCAAGCAAGAGACTACTACAGATTCGAACACATAGGCTGAATATATTGCTACATCAGAAGTTGCGAATGAGGCTGTTTGGATGAAGAAGTTCATCACTGAACTTGGAGTGGTTCCAAATATTGTCGATCCAGTAACACCTATGATAACAATGAGGCTATTGCGCATGCAAAGGAACCAATGTCTTATCTGAAGTCCAAAAACATTTTGTGGTGATTCTATTTTATTAGAGAGATCATAGGAAGGGCTGTTGTAAAGTTAGAAAGAGTTTCATTGACAGATAACATAGCAGATCCACTAACTAAGGAGATTTCACAACAATAATTTGATCGCTATTTTGATAAGAAAGGCATGAGATACGTGGGCGATTGTATTTAGTGCAAGTGGGAGATTGATAGTAATATGCCCTACAAGCCAATAACATCAGATATTATAAGTATGTTACTTGTAATTAATCTTATTCATTTACTAACAATAAACATTTATTTATAGCATTATTATATTTATCGTGTTCATTACAAAATCACATTCCATGTGTTTACATGATAAAGCCCATAAAATAAAAACAATGGAAATAAGCACCATGATGAGATCATGCTAATGAGATGTATTTTCTTAAGCTTTGTTTTTAAAATGTTCCTAATCATAAGATCACTAAGAATGGTAGTAGTGAACCCGAATAGATTAGTACATACTTGTTTCCTCAAGGAGTTAAGAGTGAATGATCTCAGGGTCATTAGTGTATGAGACACTAAAATAAGTTATTTAAGTGCTTGTTAGAGGAAATATACACCGGAGTGACTCAACTTAAGAAATTCCTAATGGACATTTTATTAGCTGTCAATAAGGGTTCTTATGTTACAATTGTGCAAATGATTCGTAGACTTGAGGAAACATGGATACCTTGTATATAGGTTATCATGCTTTGATACTACTTAAATGTTGTTCTAATCATGGGTTACATAAATGTAATAATTGGCTATGACCACTTATGCATGGTGGTATATGAGTGTATAATAAAATATTCATCACTCTCAGTAAAAAAAATAGAGAACGTCCTATGTGATTTGATTAAGTCATAATTGGGAAATTTCTTGGCCAAGCTGGGGTGGAAAGTATAAAGGAGTTTCTAATTTCACCATTTAAGTTGTGGAATTGAAATTAAGATACATGTGATTAAATAATTAAGGTTTGACAGTAATTTCATAGCTTAGATTTAATCACAACATATTGCATGATGGAAGAAATTAATTGCACGGTAACTAACAACGGAAAGGTTCACATTAAATCTATATTGTCTTGGTAGTCATGACATACTATGAGGTATCAATCATGACACGTTGAGCCCTAAATAATTAATTGTAATTAATTTTTATTAAAAAAGAAGGATAAAAAGGAGTTTTAATTCAAATTAAATTAAAATAAATTTTAATTAATTGGATGGTGTCCAATTGTTATATAAAAGTTATGACTTACTTCTAGCGCAGTATTAAACCTAAGGGGTCACATACAATTGGACAATTATAAGAATAAAGAAAAATAAAAGGTCAATAGAGAGAATTCTAGGAATGAAATTAAACCAAGGGTTCAATTGCAATTCTAAAAATCCTAGAGCTTTTAAGAATAAAGGCTCTATATGAAGGTTTCTATTCGACATAAACCCTAATGGAATTTTGGAGACTTAAAATCATATTTTAAAACACACTCTCTCTCTACATAGCCGAAATTCCTAGAGCTAGCACTCAACGATTTTCTACCACCCCTTAACTCCACACGTGGTGTTTAACATCATCTTGAAGGAGATCATTGGTCCTGGTTGTTCGTGTGGATACGCTTAGAGGTCAGACGCTTGAACGGCTTGCGAACTTTTCACCGAATTTTTCAATCGGAATCTTCCTTTAGGTATAAACCCTAACCTTGTATGGAGATATTGTGATCGTGTCGTTCTAATATATTCGTAGAGAAATTTTGGTTTTAACTTTATTGGTACAAAATTTTTAATTTTTTGCTGCGTTTTTATGCCGATAACTAACATCATTTACAACAGAAAATTTTCCTTTGAAATAGAATGTAAGCTTACTACTTCTAAGCCCAGACTGTTGTATTGTTGGATACAACAACAATATTTCTGACATAAAAGCAAGCTTAATTAGACATAGCAATCCAAGCAAAAGAAATAATAAAGCATGATGAAACAATTGATTGGGATGTCTTTAACAAATATAAACATGCTAAATGTTAAAAGGTATCACAAATCTGGGGAAGAGATAAAACGGATACCTATTGATAGGCAATTCCTGGCAATTTCGATCTTCTTCACACAAACTTGTCATGATACAAAAAAAGCTGAAGGGAAATTTTTCAATCCAAAGACGTTCAATAGCTGCGTAACTGCTAGAGAAAATGAGAGGAAGCCATGCTGCACATCCAGTTGTATAACCCATGATCCAGTAAACCAATAAAACTGGTGGCTTCTTATGCCACGACAACACTAAAATAACTATAGATGCTGTAATTTGGCTGAGGATGGAAATTAGTGTAAGTAAAAATCTTGAATCAATAATAGGTAGGATCCTGCTGCTACTATGGCCAGCTCCATCATGACCTCTTCTTGCGACCAAGTCAGTCACAATGTTTGATGGTGATGAAGTTTGAGTGACAGGATTTGCATCCCTTTCTATGTCAATTATATGCTCAGCATTGTTATGGTTTCCTGGAGGCTGCTCCATTAATAATGGTTACCTGTCAATTGAAAAGATTTTCACTTGGAGAAGGAGAAAAATACTAGCAGTAAAGTTAAGAGACCAAAATCTGGCCTTTGTTAAAGATTATTGTGGAAAGATGATTCTCATGATACTTCTCTCTCTCTCTCTGGTATGACGATTTACAGAAAAATGCAGAATCCAGCCTCATATAAGTTTTCTGTTCTAGTTACTCTAAATTCGTTTGTCAAGGCGTCTCATTCTGATCTTAATTTAAAGACTGAAAAGTTATTAAACTTTCGAATTCAATAAGGAAGAATTCTCTCAAAGGCAAATTTCTTGTTACTAAACTTTTTATGCCAGCTTATTTCTGGCTTTATCGATTACTTTTGGCGACACGGAAATCAAACCTAATCAGTAAATCCATTAGATACACATTTAAGTAAATTGCTTATGGTATGAGCAAAAATTTAAATGGAACACAAACATCAGAGACTAATAAAGGATTAGCCATCAGTAATTAAAGAAAATTTAAAACAAAAAGATGACAGATAAACTAGAAGTTAATTTACCAACGATTGATCCTGACTTTGATGAACAAGTTGACTAGAAGTAACTTTTTTTCTTTGTTTTGCCCACTTGTGAGGACGGTTCAGAAACGGGAGAATATTTGTCTTAAAAATAGGTTACGAGAAATTCACATTGAGCACTTTCTTTCGCTCTTCTTTCTTGGGAAGTCAGTCCTCTTGGTAATAATCGCATTCCGTTACTTCCTTGGGAATTAATTGTTTGCTTATGACAAAAATTATTAAAGGGTACAAGTACTATCTTATGACAAAATTTAACTTCATTTTCTCCTTGGCATCTGAATATTTGTTTACGACTGCTACAAGTGGCTGCATATATTCTAGCTCTTTCCACTCAAAAGCTTTCAAATAAAAATACTGTTGAAGGAATTTCTAGGAAAATGAGGGTTGTTTATCAAAAGAACTAAGAGAGAATAAGAGAAATGATTCAAGGCATGACCACTTTCCTTAAGGTTTAATACTGGTGCAATAAAGTTTCCGACGAATTTCCTCTAAGTTACAATGAAGCTCTGTTTTTATTCTGCACTTTGCACTCGTGAAGAATAACCCACAACAACTTCTATGAGTTTATAGATGATGAAAACCTATGTCTGGAAATTGGCAAGATTTCAGACATAAGCAAACCAGTGTTTTAGAAATGAGAAGAAAAAGAAGAAAAGAAATCAAGAAAAACTTATTATAATTTTTGTTCTCGTTTTATTTTGATAATTAAACACTCTATTTATAGTGTTTAATTAGTGTATTTTCATAATAGACACTTTAGTTCAGTAATAAACTAACTCAACTGACTTAACTAAGTATCTCTTCTCAACAGACACTCCAGTTCAAGGGCAACTGTCATTTAACGTTATGAAAATTCAAATTTTTGAACATCCAGTTGATTGGGCCTTCCATTCAATCGACTAAAAAAGTTCCAGAGAGTTCCAGAAATTTTTAGCCTTCCATCTAGTCGATTGAATGAATCATTCAGATGACTGTATATACCATTCAATCGACTGTATGAAGCATTCAGTCAACTGAATCAACTCTCATAAGCCAAAACTGGTTTTTCCTTTTCTTTTCTCCTTTACTTTGATTTTCTAAAACATCCCAAAATTAAAATTCAAGTTTATTTTGAAAAAAACATCAACAATCCCCCACCATTTTCAAAATATTTTGACTCGATAAATCTCTGAAAATCTTATCTTTTATCATCCATTAAAGTTCATGCTTAGATGAAGATATTTGTTAGACTTGAATCTTCACTTAGTGAAAACACATCAAAGTTAAACAGAATATGTGGTAGCATAGTACTTTAAACCACAAATCCTATTTGTTTAACCGGACATGTCTCACACACGAGACTTCTCCTCATAGAATTTGCCAGAAAATTGTCGAAACATTCACAAGCCTTATGTCATGTATCTTATGTCATGTGTGCTCTAAATTCAAGCCTTTGAACTCAACAGAAGTGGCCACACTTCACACTCACTGGGTAAGCTTATCAAGCATTTTCCGTAATTTAACATACCAAAGAAAAACTTTTATAAGCCTTATTAAGAACTTAAAGTTTACAGTTCACTTTATCACTACGGTTTCCAAATACCCTTCTTGTGGGATGAAATATTTACTATTAGTGTTTGCAATCACTACTGATGATGTACTTTGTCTCATTGAACTCAAGACTTATAGTTAGTAAGCGTTGATTCTAGATTCTATCGTGGGTGATTAATCGTATAAGCTTGATCCCCATCCCTTATAAATTTTAATCATTTGCTAGCAAAAACTTGGTTAACATCTATAATCATTATACTTGGCTAATGCCCAGGATAATTCATTGTAATGCATTGTGTACATAATACCCATTGCACTTACACTCATAATCACTCCCACAACAAGTGATATTTTTCTATCACTTATAGCTACTTGACTTTGCCCACTCGTAATTCATTATCATGTTCAGTGTTGACTTGGTGGTTATACCATCGTACAATACTTACTGTAGCATATACTCATATCATTAGTCCGAGTGACATTCTCATCCATTCTGGACTTTACCACAAGTAAATTCTTGAGATTCATATTCTTGTAAATTTCAATCACATGAATACATTCAATTCTAAGTCAAGTATTGATTAAAATACACTAGAGATCTTCTCAAGACTTATTTGAGAAATCACACTTGTCTTAAGCAGTGTTTCAATTTATATGTATACCTCTTACATATATAACACCACTAGAAAAAATATATAACTTTTATAATTAGAACATACTAATTAACAAGATATAAGATTCATAAATCATTATAAATTTAATTAAACATGTATTTAAACAAACTAACATAAATAATATTCTTATTATTTATTTTGTGTTCAAACATTCTCTGATTAACTTAAAAATAATCTCATACATTTAAGTACTAACAAACACTCCTCCTTTAGACCTTATACATTCTTATTAGCCTAATTAAGCCACAAACTCTTGTTGTGCGTTGCCCTTTTTCTTCAGTAATCGACAATCTTTCTTGAAGTGTCTTGGTTTTCCGCAATGGAAACAAGCACCCTTTGTCTTTTTGTTATTCTTGTCAGAATTATTTGAAAGATTCTTCCTCTTGTGAGAATCTTAAGAGATTTCTTTCGAAGTCTTTTCTTCCTCTACCGAATTAATATTGGAGAGGGATTTTTCCTTTCCTTCTTTCCATAAATCTTCCTCAATTCGAAGATGATTGCCTAACTCCTCAAGAGTTAGGTCTTCCTTTTGGTACTTCAGACGACTCCTGAAATTTTTCCAAAGTGGAGGTAGTTTGTCTATAATGGTTATGACCATTATGGTCTCATCCATTTTCAGTTTAAGTTGAGAGAACTGGTCTAATATAGTTTTTATTTCACTAAACTAATCCATAATAGAACGAGTATTAACCATTTTATAAGTGTTAAATTCTGTAATAATAAATCACTTACTTGCAGCGTCTTCCTTCATGTATCTTGCTTGCAACAAATTCCACAACTCCTTTGCAGTCTTTACATTGTGGTAACAATCAAACAAAGTGTTGGACATCGCATTTAGAATATAACCCTTTCATATATTGTCATCTTGATCCTATTTCTGCGTATCACGAGTCTAGGCAATCGTCTCATTTTCTGCAGGTTTCGGCCTTGGGGTAATGATGATATAATACACTCGCAGTGAAGTCAGAAGGAAGAATTGTTTCTTTTGCCAACGATAAAAATCTCCTATATCGAAACGTTCAAGCTTGTTGAAGTCCAGTGCCATATCTTTCACGAAACTCAAAGAGGTAGTCATTTTGATAAACAAAGTGAAAATTTAAACTTTAAGATTGTTGGGGGAATTTCTAAGAAAATGAGGGTTGTTTGTCAAAAGAAATAAGAGAGAATAATATAAATGATTTCAAGGCACAACTAGATCGATTTCCTTAAGGTTTAATTCTCCCCTCACTGGTGCAATAAAATTTTCAATGAATTTCCTCTAAGATACAATGAAGCTCTGTTGTTATTCTGCACTTTGCACTCATGAAGAATAACCCACAGCAGCTTCTATGAGTTTTTGGATGATGAAAACCTATGTCTGGAAATTTTCAAGATTTCGGACATAAGCATATCAATGTTTTTAGAAATGAGAAGAAAAGAAATCCAGGAAAAACTGATTATAACTTTTGTTCTCTTTTTATTATGACAGTTAAACACTCTATTTATAGTGTTTAATTAGTGTCTTTTCATAATAGATACTTTGGTTCAGTAATAAACTGACTCAATTGACTTAATTGAGTGTCTCTTCTCAACAGACACTCCAGTTCACGAGCAACTATCATTTAACGTTCTGAAAATTCAAATTTTCGAACATCCAGTCAACTGAAAAAGTTTCGGAGAGTTCCAAGAATTTTTAGCTTTCCATCTAGTCGACTGAATCAATCATTCAATCGACTGTATATACCATTCAGTCGACTGTATCAAACATTCAGTCAACTGAATCAACTTTCATAAGCCAAAACTGGTTTTTTCCTTTTCTTTTCTCCTTTACTTTGATTTTCTAAAACATCTCAAACTTAAAATCCAAGTTTATTTTGAAAAAAAATAATCAACAAATTCTAGTACTATTCAATGTAAACACTCAATTTTAAATGTGTAAAATTATGTTAAAAAAGTGTAAATTATTAAGTGTTAAGGAAAATGAAAATGAAAAATATTTTTCACAACTAAACAAACTCTTAACTGTTATCGTAAACACTCAATTTTGATCAGTACCGATGCATAATTTTAAATTTCAACTAATCAAGTCCTAAAAGGTATAGAATCCACTGAATAGTTAGTCATAAATTGAGCTTAATCTAACTTGGCAAAATTTGGGTCAACTCTGGTATTAAAAAAACTAAATCTAGAACCAACAATCATACTTGTGTTCGGAAAAAATGAGAGATCTCATTTTTAGGTCAATGTTGCTCATTTTTTATCCAAAAGTTTGAAAAGTCAATAATAAGTGAGAGTTTAAAAGGCAAAAGTCAATAATAAGTGAGAGTTGAAAAGGCTATTTGTGGTAAATGGGCTAAATGTTAAAGAGTTAGAATGTCACATGTACTTATTTTGCATTGCATAGTGAAAAACAAAATCAAGACAATGAGGGAATTTTTCATAGGTAAATAAAGGCAATTTTTTTTATAGATAAATGAAGTAATTTAGAGAGAGAAAAATTTTTCTTATTTATTATGAGTTTACAATGCATAGATTTAAGTACTCCCGTTGCGATAGGGTGACACAAGTCTTATGCGATAATTTGACATGAATCAATTATATCTGTGTTAAAAACACTCCAACTATGTTGATTGGGAGTTCACATTTTCCTTAAATGTTTATAACTCATCAAAGAAAAGAACCAAATCCCAAGAATATTTGAACTGAACTCATTACCACTCACATTTGTGGAAATCCGAAGTGTAGTGCTTATCATCATATCGTTTATATATATCATTACCCATCATCAAGGAAGACAATAATGATTGGGATCACAAGAAGGTTTCATTCATAGTATCATACCAACCACTTGTTTAACCAAAATCGAAAGAACTACATCGATAGATTATTCAACACGTAATAATGGCTAAAAAATCACCATATTTCGCTGCAACATCGCATATAATTGCATGCAAGTTTATAGATTTGTCAAACAATAATTACACAAATCATTATTTCTTTGAATGTAAGACAAACGCATTAAAAGTGATGCATGTCAGCCACGTTTTCTAATGAAAGAATAAAAAAACCAATCCCAATTCGAGAATTACCAAATTAAAATTATATTTTATAAACAAATATTAACATGGCTCTTATCTACACGCACATTTGTTTCGAAATTTACCAAATTATAAATTACTTTCTCAAGAAACACAAGGAAATATGAACAGTAACTGCACGCAAAATGCAAGGGTTTAATAACCTTAAAGCCACAAACATCTCACTTAAATGTTTGTGTAAATTGGTGCGCAAGAAAATTTTAATTCAAATGTACCTTTAATTTCACAAAAAATGATCAAATGCATTATCTTGAAGAATGAGATGATCAAACCTTGAATCTAAAAATTATTGATTTTCCAACTTTCTATCAGTTTCACCAGTTTGATCGACTCTAACTCCGTAGACATATAACAAATAAAGCCTTAAGATTGTTGGTGCAATTTATGTAGTGGGAATCAAAATCTGAGATAAAGAAAATGAAACAAGACTTTAAAGTACTTTGAAAATTGTTTTCCTTAAGATTTTATTTGCCCCTGCTCTGTAAAGAGTTTGCTAATGGGTTACAGACAAATATTCTCCATGATACAACAAAATCTCTAGAATCTACAAATAGCGAGTATGAAGAGTCCACTAAAAATTCTCCTTGAAATAGTTATTTTTAATTGTTGTAAATCTGTGTAGAAGATGAAGATGAAGAAGAGATTGTGGTTTTAAAATAGAAAATCTATATTATTAACATTTCTTAACTTTCGTAGATTTATAGAAGGGGGGAGTTATGTATTAGAAGACAGCTCTCTGAAAAAAGTTGTTGAAAAATTCAAAATTTTAAAAATAACGAACCTCTAGTCTACTAGACCCATCTCCAGTTGACTGGAAAAAGTTTTTGTTTGAAACAGAAATTTCATCTTCGCATTGCCAGTTGACTTGCCCTCAACCCCAATCGACTGGGCTCTTTGTTCTGAAAATAAAATTTCAACACTTCCTACTAACCTATGAACAATTACAAATCTAGCTTAGATTAGGAGAGAAAAAAGGAAAATAGATGAAAGAGAAGGGGGAAACCAAAAAAGAACAAGAAGTGAAGAACGAAAAAAGATAAGATAAAGCCATAGAACCATTGTACAAGCAAGGGTTAATTTTTTATCTTTATTTGCAATTTGTCAAATTTTTAAAATGTCTTTACTTAACTAATGTGGCTGCAGAGACAATTGTGGTCCAACTAAATGTGAGCACACTAAAATGTGGCAAGTTAACATTCTCCATATATATAATATTAGTTAACTAATAATCAGGTTATCAGTTTGGGTCGAATTACAAAAACCTAAAGCCATAATCCAACCTAAACCGACAGGTGCATCATTTCCTCAACCTAGCGTTTAAAACACCCAACTCAACCTAGTCTATTGTATCGGTTTGAGTTAATTTGACGGTTCGACCAAGTTAATTGCTCACCCTAGTGCTTGAGTTCGTGTCCTCTCATTGTGATAAGGTGAGAAAGATTAGATGTAATTAGTATTGCTTAGAAATAGAATTGTCACAAAAGCATACGAGGTAGGACAAAGTCTTGGGCCAACAGTGGTTAACTGTAGCACAATATGTCATGTTGTTCTTTGTTCACTACTAGTTTATACCCCGTTGCAGTCATATCCTAACATCCATGTGACGGTCTGTTGGGACTTTAACTTTAAAATTCATCTACTCAAATTTTAGGTAAAAAAACACAACCACATTAAATAGGTAAATAAAATAAAGAGTAAGAACACAACAATTTAATGTGGTTCGGTAACCTCTTTGCTTACGTCCACCAATAAACCCACAACTTTATTAATCTTCAATGACAACTTTAGGAAGAGAGAAGTAGCTAAATTCTCACTACCTCGCAACCCAAAAGCCCTGATACACCCAAAACTCTCAACCTAGCTCTACTTGTAGATGCTTTATTTACTTGATAACCCAAAATCCTAATACATCCAAAGATCTCAACTTAACTCTAGGAGTAAATCCTTCTGATTTACAATGCATATTGGAATTATTAGTGTGCCTCAAACATACTCTAGGACACCCTTTATATAAAGAATATTTTCTTAATACTAATAGGAAAATAACAACAACAACATAGGAAACTAATACTACTCCTTGAACAAGTAACAATCTAATAGGAAACTACTACTACTGCTACTAGAATAAGCAACTATAGAATAGGAACTTAAACTTTTTTTTCAAACCAATTAGAAGTCCTCCTTGTGGAGATTTGAGTCAAAATCCCAATAAATCTCCACCTTAGCTCAAATTCTCTACCTCGTCATCAAATTTGACTTTCTTCTTTAGTTGGTGTGATCCTTCCTTTTGATCTTCACATCTCACCCGCTTATTTTTCGAAGTAACCATCTTCTCATTCAACATGTACAAGCTCTCTTCATTCATGGTAACTCTCATTACTACCTTTGAACCATTAAGAACTTGCATCTCATCATCATCATTAGCCTTTCAATTAACACTCTCTTTCATTCTTCTCAACTCTCCAAGTTCTCCATCATGGCATTTCTTTGCAATTGTGTGTGTTCCTCTTCCTCATTGTTGATGCATTCATTATTTGAAAAATCTAGAGACTTCGATCTTGATCTTTCCTCTACATTTCTTCAAGTACTCCACTCCCTCTCTTTGTTTAGCTCATCTTTTGATATAGTCACGAACAATTCTTCAACCTCGAACACACATATCCTCTTCAACTTATCTCTCTCTAGAGGTACTGCGGGAACTTCCCCATCCATACAAACTTTCTTGCCCACCATTAATACTGTGACTATGTCATCTTCCTCCTGTGGTAAGTACTCATCATCTACCAACATACTACTTAACAAATTAGTGATAACGAAATTAAAAAGTTAATATTCATCATATCTTTTTCTATCTTCAATTCATCAAATAGCTCAATATTAATTATGCATATTTTTTTTTTTTTACCATCGGAACCACAACTCTGATATCATTTGCTGGGATTTTACATCTAAAATGTACCTACTCAAATTTTAGTCAAAAAGCATAACCACATTAAATAGAAAAATAAAATAAAGAGTAAGAACACAATAATTTAACTTGGTTCGGCAATATCTTTGCCAACATCAACCAACAAACTCACAATTTTATTAATCTACAATGACAACTTTAGAAAGAGTAAAGTTGCTAAATTCTCACCATCTCACAACCTAAAAACCCCAACACACCTAAATCTCTCAATCTAACTCTAGTTGTAACTGCTTTCTCTGCTCAACACCAACACACCCAAAACTCTCAACCTAGCTCTAATAGTAAATTCTTTTGATTTATACTATATATTGGAATTATGAGTGTGCCTCAAACCTTCTCTATGACCCTTTTTATATAGAGGATATTTTCTTAATACTAATAGGAAAAAAACTACAACATAGAAAACTTCTACTACTTTTAGAACAAGTAACAATCCAATATAAAGCCACTACTACTGTTACTAGAATAAACAACTACATAATAGAAACTTAAACTTTTTTCAAACCAATTAAAAGTTTTCGAGATTAAGTCAAAATCCCAACACGGTCCACATTGGAGTTTTTCATATTGCAGTTGTAAATTGGACAAAGTATGTCAACAATTCATTCCTTGTTTGTAGTGTCAACGGCTGTTCATATATTTAAGTTTTTGTATGATCTCATATTGATTTTTTTAGTCAAACTATTTTTCTGAAGTGTTAGATATGATGAACCGTTGTGCAAAGTTAAATGCTCGCTTCTCTTGATATTGCCATTTATGTACAAAATTTTAGCCAAAGCTCATGATCCATGATTTTTTCAGCACAACTATTTTAATTGGGATCATGGTTTATTGTACCATAGATCTTTGAATTATTGACCTCAAACAATTTAATCTTTAAACTAAAAATTTAGTATTAAAGATCACCAAACTTTCAATTAATCGCAATGTAACTATTTTATACATTATTCTTTAATTAAACAATCTTGAAAACTTAGCAATATAAAGAATTTGATAATGATTTTTTTTTGTAAACATGTAAAAATAAATGTGATATACGGTAATAAAAAATATAAAAATTTCTTTAATACTGAATTTTTTTTTATTATTATTAAATATTGACAAATCAAAAAAAAATTACACATTGAAATTTTTTTTAAAAAAATATTGGATGATCTCCAAATAATTTATAGATTTTATTAGAACCTTATATTGATGAAGAGAAAAACATTATAATTAGTTAAATATTTGAAGATTTTTAGTGTCAAATTCATAATTTAAATATTTAAATACTAAAAAATAATAGTTGAAAAGCCTATAGTACAATTTATCCTTTTTTTAGGGTAAATTACATAGACTTCATTTGAGGAAAAATATAATTACATAGATCTCCTTTATATTTTTTAAAATGTCAGTTATACTCCCCGATAGAAGAGTATAATCACATATAATCAAATTTAATATTTTTTATCAGGGATTGTAAAGAAAAATTTAATTACATAAAATTGCATGAAAGCAAATTTAATTTTTTCAATCAAAAAATATAAATAATATTTTTAAAAATATATAAAAAAATTTATATGTAATATACCATTTTCTTTATCATTAAACTTAACGTCTCTTGATACCGAATTTGCAGATGATAATGATTGTCCATGACAAAAGCACAACAATATACGTACCTATATATACATTATTAGTCACAAACTTTCTAATCGTATCGTTTTCCATCTCCGTCAACTGTTTATGTTACAATCTAATAATCTTCTGGGTCCCATCTTTATGGATATTGGTTAGACTTTGCTTCTGTTAAATCTACTTTTGTGGTTTCGTTATAGTAACATATACTCACTACGCTTTAAAATTATTGTCACTTTTTTTAAGAAACTTTTTTTATTTTTTATTTTAAAAATATAAAATAAATAAATAATTTTTAAAGCCTATAAACTTTGTTAATGTATATATACAAAAAAAAAATTAATTACTTTAAGGATTTAACATTATAAAAACTAATTATTAAATTAGATAAATAGTGAATGTGACACTTATTATAAGACATAAAAAAAATACATATTTTTTTAAAATATCTCAAACTCAAATTCTTTCTTCCTAACTATAAAATAATAATAATAATTCTCACCACAAACTACAATTAGTCATCTTTTCAATATAATTTAAAAAACATATTTTTTTAAAATATCTAAAACTCAAATTCTTTCTTTCTAACTATAGATATTGTTTTTATCTGGTATAGCATTAAAATTGGGGTTGAGATTAATTACATGTCAATTACATTAACCTGTTTAAACGGCTATAGTTAAACACATCTATCAATTTCAATGATTTCATAATTTTGAATTAATAACATATAGATGCAATTAAGAATATAGTGGGTAGGAGAAAATGCATCAACCATCCTTAAACTATGGTCTTCTAACACATAGGCCCTTTAATTATAAATTTGTTATATGAAATTCTCAAACTTTCAATTAATTACAATGTAACTCTTTTAAATATTATTCATCAATGAAAATTATCTTAAAAACTTAACATTACAAGAAATTCGATCATGATTTTTTTAATGTAAAGATAAATGTAATAAATCATGAGAAAAAAAAAACTAAAAAAGTTAGTATTGAAGATTTTTATTATCTTATTTTTTAAGATAAAAAATTAAAAAATAGCACACAAGTAGAAAGATCTCAAAAATTATTGGGTGACCTTCATACGGTTCATGTAGTTTATTGGAAGGATGTTTTAGTAGTGTATTCAATTATCTTAAAGCGAACAAAATATGCATTATGCTGATACAAAGAATAAGATTGCAACTAATTGAAAGTTTGAGGAATTTTGATGTCAAATTGGTAGTTTAAAGACCTAAGTTCTAGGCCTCCATAAGTTAAAGATGACTAGTGCAATTACCCGTATAAAATGTACTATTATGTGCAATTTGGTACCAAATTTGAGGGTTTTATATGCAATTAAACCTAAATAATTTAAATCACCGAGTACTTTTCACGCAATGTCAATTCGAATGCTCCCAAATTAATTGGTAGGTCTTGTTTTAGAGAAATTACTGATCCATTTTGGTTCCACGTAATGTAGACCTCCATGCAACCTGCCGTATACATAAGGCTATGGATATCCCCATAGTTACATTAAAATGATTTTGAACTTGATATAGCCATAAATATACCCATCAATTAGAAGAGTGTGTAAAAAATGTAATAAAAAATAATAGGGTGTAAAATTTTTAAATTATAAATATACTCTTATTTAAATGAGTAGTTTTGATTTATAATTATTGGCTATATAAAAAAATATATTGTAATTCTAATAGAATTTGGAATGATATAATCTTTTAATCTTTTGTTGTTCTATTATAGTTTGGATTAAGCCTGAATAGGGTGTAAAACTTTTGATAGACAAAAATACCGTTATTCAACTTCATATAAACAAGATATTTATGTTTAAAAAAGTATTGTGTGTGTGATATAATAAAAATTGTAATAAAAATAATAGGGTGTAAAACCTTTAAATGACAAAAATATTTTTATTTAAATGACGTAGTTTTGATCTATAATTATTGGCTATATAAAAACAGTATTGTAATTCTAATAGAATTTGGATTGATATAGTCTTCTAATTTTTTTGTTGTTCTATTATAGTTTGGATTAAGTCCAAATAGGGTGTAAAACTTTTGGTAGACAAAAATACCGTTATTCAACTTCATATAAACAATATACTTATGTTTAAAAAAGTATGTCAATTAATATGTTAATTGACTGCCATATAAGAATTTTATGGTTGTACTTTGTACATATTTTTTAGTTTATTCATCACTCTTTTTTTCAAGAAAAATATAATATATATCGTTACATAAAGAGAAAAAAAAATTATTATATAAGAGTGGAGACTCAAATGACTGCTTATCTTGAGTAAGGGGAAGGTATATAATTTTTTTTCTTTGTGTCAACATAGTTTCAGTTAAAATATTAACTTCTACATATATGAGTTGATTTTCTCGATCTGTATAACTGGTGATTTTGTGAGATTTGATTTGATAGTATTCTACATCCAACTTAGGGGTGCAAATCAGTTGATAATCGAACATAATGTTTTGGTTATTGATATACATAAAAATAAAATAATTTATAAAAAATAGATATTTTTTCCAAATTTTCAATGATTTGGTATTCTCAAAAATATAATTTTATAATTTGTTACTGAAAATATTTATAAAAAAATCATTAGATTTCATATTTATTAAAATTAACAAAAAAAATCAGTCATTCAATATTACCATAAGATTTAAAAAAAAAATTTGAACCAATCTCAAACCAAACTACCGAATTTCTAAAAGTATAACATTGACTACCAAAATAATCAAACTAAAATTTGTTGTTCGGTAATTCATTTTTTCCTGTGCACACCCTTATCCAATCATTGATCAATTTTTTCTCACATAAATTGACAATTATTATCACACTATATTCCGAAAATCATGCTCGTATGTTTAGAATTTCTATAACAATATTTTTTATTTTTTTTTGTGGTTTTTTACCATTTAGTTTTTCTTCACCTATAATATCTTCAGCAAGAGATACTAATTATATAGTGCTATAATTCCTTTATGGTTTGTTTACATCTTCACTTTTAGAGTAATATACATATATATATATATATATATATATATATATATATATATATATATATATATCTGTGTGTGTGTGTGTGTGTGTATGTATATTTGTAAAACATTCAATAGACAAAATATTTGTACTTAATAATTTTTTTTTCTTTTTCTCTTAAAATTAAGATTTTCTATAAGTAATTGTTTGACAAAAAATTCATGACTTTACATAAACAAGTTTTCTTTTACAAAAAATAAATTATTATGTAATTAAATTGTAGGAAATGAAGATGGACAGATTTGAGGAACACAGACTCAAATCGTTCTATGATTCTTCATATATTTTTCGTTAAGAAAGAAATTGAAAATATGTAGATTACATAGGCGAGATAATTCTGGAAGGAATTTCTCATAAACGGAAAGGAAATCACATAATTACAAGAATATGGCAACTACCAGCTAATTACAACCAACCTAATTATCCAATAAATGACAGAATAATAAATACAAATTATTCTACAATAAATACTGATTATGAAAATCTATAAAGGAGAAGGCTTGAATTTCAACACTCCCCCTCAAGCCACACTGTAAATGTTGATCATGCCTAGCTTTCTTGACAAATCATCGAAGTTTAATCTGGCAATAGCCTTCGTGAGTATATTAGCAGTTTGAAAATTCGTTGGGATGTAATTAACAATGAAAGTTCCTTCATCAATTTTCTCTTTAATGAAATGACGATCGATCTCAACATGTTTTGTCCTATCATGATGAACTGGATTCTTGGCAATATTGATTGCCGCTTGATTGTCGCAAAATAATTCTATAGGTTGATCTAAAGTCACCTTTAATTCTAACAATAGTCTCTATAACCAAATTCCTTCACAATGGATTATTTATTACTCTTCCAAGTTACCAAATTACCCTACACATAAGAGTAATAGCCTGATGTTGATTTGTGATCCGTTAATGAACCTACCCAGTCTGTATCTGAAAAAACTTCAACATTTCTTTTAGAGGTTCTTGAGAAAAATCGACCCTTATCCGGTGTCATCTTGAGATATATCAGAACTCTGTAAACTACAGTCATATGTCGCTATATTGGGAAATTCATGAACTGGTTAACAATACTGACGGAAAAACCAATGTCAAGCCTTGTGTGAGATAGATAAATGAGTTTTCCCACAAGACGTTGGTACCGTCCTTTGTCGACAGGAGCACTCCTATCATTTGCTTCTAGCTTAACTGTTGAGTCCATGGGAGTCTCGGCAAGCTTGCAACCAAGCTTTCCTGTTTCACTTAACAAGTCCAGGACATACTTACGTTGGAAGACGGAGATACCTTTTCTTGATCGACCAATTTCCATCCCAAGGAAGTACTTCAGATTACCTAGGTCCTTGATCTCAAACTCTTTGGTCAAGAACTGTTTAATCAGCCCAATTTCCTTCTCATGATCTCTTGTCAAAATAATATCATCCACGTATGTATACAATAATAATAGCCTTCTTCATGTCTGGGAAGTGCTTCACAAAAAGTGTGTGATATGACTGATACTGAGAATATTCATACCTTTTTACGGCCTTTGTGAATCTCTTGAACCAAGCGCGAGGAGATTACATGAGGCCATACAAGGATTTTCGAAGTCTACAAACCTTGTTGATATTTGACGTTGTCTCAAGACCGACAGGGATGTCCATGTAAACTTTCTCTTCTAAGTCACTATTGAGGAATGTATTTTTTACATCGAGCTGATGGAGGGACCAATCAAGGTTGGCAGCAAGCGATAAGAGAATGCGAACAATATTGAGCTTGGCAACAGGTGTGAATATCTCCTGATAATCAATGTCATAGGATTGGGTGGATCCTTTGGCAACCAGACAAGCCTTGTACCTGTCCACACTACCATCTGCCTTATATTTTATTGAAAAAATCCATTTACACCCCACAGATTTCTTATCCTTTGGCAGTTCAGTAATCTCCCACGTACCATTCTTTTTCAGTGCCTGAATTTCATCATTGATAGCAGCTTTCCACTTAGGACATTCAAAAGCTTCCTGAATATTCTGAGGAACTTGTATCTCTGTAATACCAGTAGTGAAGGCACAAAAAGAAGGTGATAGCTTATTATAGGACACAAAATTTCCAATAGGATGTTGGGTACATGACCGAACTTCTTTCTTCCAAGTAATAGGCATATTAAGAATATCATTTTCTAACTCGGAATCAACAATACCATCAGAGTCAGAAATGTTATTACCTGTAATTTCGCTTGGATTTAAGCTTGGTTCGGTCTCATGGTTCTATTCAGTATGTGCTTCTTCCTCTATCACTTCTTGGACATGCACTTTATCTCCCAAGTCAACAATGAACTCAGTGTCTTCAGCAGGTAGAAGTTGAATGGGTGACTCTGGAATATTATGATTTTCTGACCCTGGAAGAATGGATGTTCTATGGTGATGGGTGACTTAATGAATGACTCAAAGTCTCAAGACTAATATTCTTGAGTTGAATTCTCCCCCTGAGTATCAGTCTTGGGGTAGTATAGCTTACTCTAAAAAATGGTAACATCCATCAAATTGTAGAATTTTTTCGTGATTGGAGAATAACATTTGTATCATTTTTTACTCGAAGAATACCCAAGAAAGATGCACTTGAGTGACCGAGGATCGAGTTTACTCTTTTGCTGTTGATTGATGTGAACAAAGACAGAACACCCAAATAATTTAGGTGAGATAGACGAAATGAGACGAGTTGTTGGAAATGATTTTAGAAGAGTCTGACATGGTGTTTGGAATTTTAGGACCCTAGAAGGCATTCTATTGATTAGATAAGTTGTCGTAAGGACAATCTCTCCCCAAAAATTTTTTGGAACGTTCATAGAGAACATAAGGGACCTAGCAACCTCTAGAAGATGTCTATTTTTCCTTTCAGCGAATCCGTTTTGTTGTGGGGTGTCTACACATGAACTTCAATGAACTATCCCTTATTTTACTAGAAAATCTCCTGGAATGGAGTTGAAGTAATCCTTAGTATTATCTAATTTTAGAACTTCTATTTTTGTCTGAAATTGGGTCTGAATCATATTTTTGAAAATTTTGAATATTTGACTCGTTTCTGATTTTTCTTTCATAAGGAATATCCACGTTAGTCTAGTGTGGTCATCTATGAATGAGACAAATCACCTAGTACCAGTGACATTTTTTTATTTTTGAGGGACCCCAAAAGTCGTTATGAATCATGGAAAATGGTTTAAACGCTCACATGTTTTAAGTATTGACAAATTTCACATTTAAGAGAATTTGAATTTTTATTGAACAAACTTGGAAATAAACGCTTGAGAAATAAAAAATTAGGATATCCTAAGTGATAGTGCCACAACATAATTACACTATCGTTATTTGAACAAGAAGCAGAAAAAGAATTACCACTAACTGCTAGTTGAGGTTGTTCTTGTGGATAGTGGCACTCTTTGAAGATGTAGAGTCTGGAGTGCTCCTCAGCATTGCCAATCATCCTCCCCGAATCCAAATCCTGAAATCCACAATGAGTAGAGTAAAAATTAGTAACACACCTCATTTCTTTAGTGAGTTTACTAATTTATAACAAATTGCAGTCCAGGTTTAGAACAAAGAGAACAAAATTGAGTATCAGGTTTTTTGATAACACTACTGAACCTGTACCAGCAACTTTTGACAATGAGCCATTTGCTATTCGAACCATTAAATTATCTGGACATGAGCTATATGTATCAAAAATAGTAGCATCTCTTGTCATATGATCAGAGACTCTTGAGTCCATGATAAAAGTTTTTTTACATGTTTTACCCACGTTAAGAGCGCTCAAAGGATTACCTTTGTGGGCTAAGGTGCTTGACGCAATGACATGACCAGAAGATGAGCCTATTTGAGACTACATAGACAGGAAAAATTTCTGAAGTATCTCCATGTGTTCCTTGTTAAAGGGACATTCTTCAGGTTGATTTGACAGTTCCTCGACAGCAACATGATTTCCATGTTCTTCCTTCTCAAGCTATTGACGAAGCTTCCAATCCGCTGGCTTTCCATGAATCTTCCAGCATGTTTCTCTTAAGTGTCCAGGCTTTCTACAATAATTGCACCACGGCCTACCTCCATTTTTCTAACAGTTGTCAGAAGGAGGAAATTGGGTTTTGAGGGCCAAGCTTTCTGCCATGTTGAGTTGTTGATGAGACCCTATCATGAGTTTCTTCTGGCTTTCTTCTCGGCGGACTTCAGAGAAAGCCTCTACGAGGCTAGCTAGAGGGTTAACCCCCATAAGTCCTCCTCTGATTTCATCAAAATTTTTGTTCAAGCCTAACAAAAATTTATAAACCCGTTTCCTTTCGATAATCTTTTTGTACAATAAACCATCAGTAGCACAAGACCAATTATAAACTTCAAGAGTATCAAGCTGGCGCCATAGACGAGTAAGGGTATTGAAATATTCAGTTATAGTTTGTTCACCTTGACGTAGGTCGTGAAGGATACCTTCAATCTGTACAATTTCTTATGTGTTTTCCTTGTCAGAGAACGTTTCTTTCACTATATCCCATATTTCCTTGGCTGTATCAAAAGACAAAAAAAATTTTCCAATGTCAGGAGTCATCGAGTTAACAAGCCATAAGATGACCATATTGTTCTCTACCATCTATTTTTTATAGGTTAGCGCAGTGATTTCTGGTGCGGTTGTAGCCCCTATGGTATAGTCGTCTTTCTCCTTCCCTCGAATGAACATATGTATAAACTGGGACCATTGCAAATAATTTTGCCCATTCAATTTATGAGTAGTAATCGAAAAGTGAAAAGATTTTATCTGATGAGAGGTAGAAGAAGAAGGATAATTATGTCAGAAAATGATGAAGAGGATGATGAGTTGGTATTCAATCTAAAAGAGGATTCGTATTAAGTCATGATTCTGAAAGATAAAAGATGAAGATGTAGAAGAAATAAGAGACTCGAGTATGAAAGACTCGATGACAACGATGAGACAGGATTAAACCTGCTCTGATACCTTGTAGGAAATGATGACAGAAAGATTGGAGGAACACGGACTCAAATCGTTCTATGATTCTTCATATATTTTTCATTAAGAAAGATACTAAAAATATATAGAGTACATAGGCGACCGGAAGGAATTTCTCATAAACGAAAAGGAAATCACATAATTACAAGAATAGGGAAATTACCCGCTAATTACAATTAACCTAATTCCCTAATAAATGACGGAATAATAAATACAAATTATTCTACAATAAATACTGATTATGAAAATCTATAGAGGAGAAGGCTTGAATTTCAATATAAATAAATTTTCTTAGTTTCTTCAAATAATTGAGATTCAGTTTTACTCTATATAAGCGAGTTATATACATAAGGAAAAAATCATCACGTAAGGTAGGTGAACACAAGCCCTTTATCAACTTGAAGAAGTGCACCTTTATGATGGACCAGCTACTCTTTCTTGAATTTGTAGTCAGTTCAGATGGGATTCGGATTGATGAGTACAAGGTGAGAGAAATCTGAGAGTGGCCCACACCGAGAACTGTCGGGGAGGTCAGAAGCTTTCATGGGTTAGAAACCTTCTATCGGAGGCTTGTTCAAAATTTCAACAACATAGTAGCCCCTATCATTGAGTGCGTGAAGAAATGTGGTTTCTATTGGGGTGAAGAAGCCGAGAAGAGTTTCGAACTAATCAAAGAGAAGTTATGTACAACACCTGTACTAGCTCTACCCAACTCAGGAGAGACAAGACCATTGTATTGGTCGAGGATTGGTATTATTGGCCACAATTGAAGAAAGACGTTGGAAACATCGTATGGAGATGCCAAGTATGTCAAGTAGCTAAGGGGCAAACGCAAAACACTGGTATGTACATGCCTTTACCGATACCCGAGGCATCATGGGATGATGTGTCCATGGATTTTGTGTTGGAACTTTCAAAAACCCAATGATAAGCTGACTCTATAATGGTGGTACTGGATAGGTTTTCCAAGATGGCTCATTTTATTTCTTGCAGGAAAACTTCTGATGTTATCTAGGTAGCCAACCTATTCTTCCAAGAAGTGGTAAGATTGCATGGGGTGCCAAAGTCGATTACTTCTGACCGAGACACCAAGTATTTATCCCACTTTTAGAGAATTTTATAAAGGAGGTTTGACACAGCCTTAAATTTCAGCAGCACTAGCCATCCGCAGACGGACGGACAAACTGAGGTTATGAACCACACATTAGGCAACTTACTTCATTGTAAGCCAAAGCAATGGGACCTGGCTTTAGCTCAGGTCGAGTTTTCCTATAATAATATGGTGAACATGTCTATTGGAAAGACACCATTCGAGGTTGTGTATGAAAGAACTCCGAAGCTTATTGTAGACTTAGCAAATATGCCCAAGTTTCCCGGGACCAGTATAGCAGCTGAGCACTTGGCCGAACGGGTGAAGACAACTCATGAAGAGGTTCATCAGCATCTCGAGGATACTTATGCTAAGTATAAAGATAAGGCATATATGGGTCAAAGATCAAAGGTTTTCCGAGAGGGAGATCTTGTGATGGTGTATCTACGTAAGGGGCGACTGCCGACTGGAACATCGGGAAAACTACGAAACAAGAAGTTTGAACCTTGCAAAGTTCTCAAGAAGATAAATGATAATGCCTATGTTGTTGATCTTTCGGAGGACATAGCAATTTGTTAGATGTTCAATGTGACAAACATTTTTGAATATTTTCCACCAAAAGGGGACAGAACGTAACTCGAGGACGAGTTATTTTCAAGAAGGGGAGACTGGTGTAGGACATAATAATTAGCATTTTATTTTGTTTTCCTTTCCTTATTAGGATAACTTTAATTTCTCTAAAACCATTTTCTTTATTAGGATTAGGTTTCCTTTCTCAACCAGGATTATGTTTACTTTTCTACTAGGACTAGATTTATTTCTTTTACAAGGAATATGATTTTCCTATCACTATAAGTGATCCCATTATTGTATTTTTTATAACTTTGATCAATAGAATTATTAAGAGAATTTCTCTCAAAGCTCTACGAAGTGTTATGTTTGTAACCTGTGAGTTGGTGTTCTATCTTTGTGTAAGAAACACTGTTTTCTTCTCCATTCTAAGGTGAGCCTAGAAGAAAAGGGTTGAAGACACTATTCTTCTTTCCTCCTTGGTGCGCTAAGGTTAAACTCAAGTTTTCCACTACATCAAGTTAGTTGCGGTAAGTATGTCTCATGGAGTCCCGCCCATTTCTCATTTCCTATATGCAGAAGACTGCTATTTTTTTTTTTCAGGCAAAGAAAGATGGCCCTCAAAAGTTTCAAAAGGTACTTAATACCTGTTGGTATTTGTCTAAGGTTTAAACATGGTTCAAACATGGTTAAGGTTTGAACAGGTCCAAGTATGGTTCAAATATGGTTAAAGTCTAAACCAAAGGTAAAGGATCAAAGTTCAGCAAGTTAGAAGGCTGCACACATGTGTGTGCTTCATTTTGGAGTAAGGGAAGGCCATGCGCACTAGTGTGCGCACTTCTGCACACAAGCATAAGGGTGTTGTGTGAAGGGGGCAGTAACTCGAAGCTGCAGCACGGAGCTACAGTGCTGGAACCTGGCAGGAATAGCACAAGGGACAAGCCGGCACACATGGACAGCATGCTTTAGCCTTCTCTTAGGTGCGTGAATGCAAGGTTAAAACACATAGCACCATAGGTTGTGGACCTTAGAGAAAGAAGGATTAAGACTCATTGTAAGTAGGGATGTTAATTTTAATGAATTGTTGTTTCCCTACTTGGAGAAAACTAACCCTGCAGGGGCTAGTGAGCAAACCAGTTTAGTTCTTGTGGAGCATAGCATCAAGGAAGATTCAGTTCAGGTAGAGCAAGGAAGGCAAGAGGGTTCAGACCAGGTAGAGCCCTTGGATGAAGGCCATGCTCAGGGCACTCAAGAGGAGGCTGAACTAGAAGAGGTTGATGCAGCAAGTCGAAAAGACTATCAGCTCACAAGAGACCGGGAAAGAAGGCTGGTCGGACCACCTTCAAGATATGGATTTGCGGATGCTGTGGATGTAGCAACTCTTTAGACAAAAGGAGGGATGACTGAACAAGGGACTTACATAGGATGTAAGGATTCGCCAAGATCGAAGCTAGCTATGGAGGAAGAAATGGATTCTTTGAGGAAGAACAACTTCTGGGAATTGGTGCACATTCCGGGAAATCAGAGAGTTGTGGATTGTAAATGGACTTACAAGGTCAAAGAAGGGTACCCTCCTGGAGATGAAGTCCGGAACAAGGCTAAGTTGGTCGCGAATGAGTTCACAAGAAGAGAAGACAGGTTTCACAGAAACTTTCTTACTTGGACACAAGGTGGAGAAGATGATGAGCATCCTCACCTATGTCATTGATGGGCTGTTGGTTTGGAACAGCAGGAAGATGATGGAAAGGTTTACATCTCAACTCAGTGAGGAGTTCGAGAGGAAATACCTCAGCCTTAGACAAAAGATCCTTGGGATGTGTATAATCCAAGAAAATGAGAGAAACTGGTTGAGGGTTTCTTGGGCAATGGGTGTTCTCAGCAAATTTGTGAGTAATCCCGGAAAGAAGCATTGGCTTGGGATGAAGTGGTTACTGAGGTATTTGAAGGCTCAGTGGCAGCTACTGGTAGCACTCATAACAACCAGGGTAGAATACATAACGGCTATGGAAGCCATAAAGGAGGCTATGGGGTGCAAAGGGTTGTTGGACGAGTGGGAGGTCCTAAAAGAGTAGGTTGTGGCGTCTTTGGATAGCCAAAGTGTAGGGCACTTGTGGAGGAATCTGGTGTTCCATGAGGGAACGAAGTATATGGATGTTCGGTATCATTACATTCTAGAAAATGGTACGAAATGATGCATTCATGTTGACAAGAAGACCACGGAGGAAAGTCCTGCAGATTTAGGCACTAAGGTTCTACCTCTAAGAAGGTCCAATCATTGCCTTGGACTTCTTAAGATTGGAGTCAGTTGATTGATGACTCAATATGAGCTTGGATCCCGAAGATCTCTGCAAAAATGGTTCGGGTTTAAACGCTTAGACAAAGGTAGAGATTGTTGGTATTTGTCTAAGGTTTAAACATGGTTCAAACATGGTTAAGGTTTGAACAGGTCCAAGTATGGTTCAAATATGGTTAAAGTCTAAACCAAAGGTGGAGGATCAAAGTTCAGCAAGTTAAAAGGCTGCACACATGTGTGTGCTTCATTTTGGAGCAAGGGAAGGCCATGCGCACTAGTGTGCGCACTTCTGCACACAAGTAGAAGGGTGTTGTGGGAAGGGGACAGCAACTCAAAGCTGCAACATGGAGCTACAGCGCTGGAACCTGGCAGGAATAGCACAAGGGACAGAAACTTGGAGCTGCAGCTTTGGCCGGAACACATGGACAGCATGCTTTAGCCTTCTCTTAGGTGCGTGAATGCAAGGTTAAAACGCACAGCACCATTAGGATTGATGGAGGGCCATGGTTAAGTGGTCATCAAGATCTAAGGGTGGAGAATGACACACAAGATTGGACAAGAAGTTGGTGCATTATATAAAGGGTCACCTAGGTTCAATCTCAACACCACAAACATAAGGTTGTGACACAAGATGTAATGTAACTTGTGAGACATGTGTGTGGATGAGAGAATTGTGTGAGAGTGCAAAGACATAAAACACAAGAGGGACTCATTGTAGAAAGGCTGGTTGTAAAGAAGAGAGGGTAGTAGAGAATTAATAGGAAGCATTGTAATAGGTCTATCACTTTCTCGTTCTCTTCTTGGTTTCTTCAAGAACATTGTGGTTTCTTGAAGAGGGTTGCTGAATTGTAAAGAACCATTGATTTAGTGCAGAGAGTTCGGAGGAACTCACGGGGACGTAGGCACATTGACGAACCTCGACAACAAATTGCTTATCTTCTTTCTTTCTTAGATTTTCTGTTCTTGTGTTCGATTGCTGAAATTCTTTCTACAAGTCATTCTAGACTTGGGTGTTTTGAAGATCACCACCTGGGCATCTTGTCAAGGTGATTTCCAACAATAACTTCTGTCAATAGTCTGGTCAACGGGTGAATTTTCACAAATCTGAGTTTGTTATTAGCCCAAATGCCTCAAATGAACAACGCCATTTGATTTCCTCCTTGTTTGATGTTAAAGCTTGTGATGAATCGAGGAAATATTTAGGTATTGACATGAATTTAACCAGGAATAAGAAGCAAACTTTTTTAGAAAATCATTGACAATATAACAAACAAATTGGCATGATGAAAAAGGGAAGCTACTCTTCCAAGCTGAAGGCTGGTTTTGGCTAAATCCGCACTTGCTGCCTGACTCATTTGCACTATAATTTGCCTTATGTTCCCTTCTTATGTGTGTGATCAACTGGATTCTACAATTACAAATTTTGTTTGGGGGCATAATAAAACAGTTCTGAGACTCTCGAAATGTAAATTAGGTTTAGGAATTCGTTTGTATGCTCAAATGAATCAAGCCCTCCTTGCGAAACAGGCGTGAAGGATTTATATGTACCGAGGCTCTTCCATAATTAAGCCTATCTAGCAGAAATATTTCAAGGATGGGAATATCTGGGAATGTAAGAAAAATCTTTCAGACATGTGGATTTGGAAAGGTATTCTCCAAAGATGTGATATCTTGAAGCTTAGATTGGATCTAAGTACATTTTTTTATTCATTTCAGCACCAGGTCTATTCCCAAGCTATTTTGTTTGTGAGTGATGAAGGGAGACAAAATCACTCTGATAGAATTATCGGGACTTCTAATCATCATATTTGGCCTTTTTATCCATCTGGACAGTATCCGATTTGGTTTGGATATGGAATTTTTAGTACAGAGAAAATATCAACTCATTGGCGCACGAATCATTTGCCCTCTCGTGGGTGGAATAACCTTTGGAGTTGTAAGCTCCCTTATAGAGTCATTTTGTTCACTTGGAGACTTTGTGTTGGTGGTATTCTTACAGGTAATTAACGGCGTGGGATTCATGGTCAAATTCAATGCCCTTGTGGAGAAGGAGTTGAATATGTGGATCACCTGTTTTTTGGTTGTCATTTCCTTTGTGTTGTGTGGATTAGGACTTGCCTTAACTGAAGGACTAAGAGGGATGGCCCAACCTCTATTTTGAGTTGACTAGTACTTCATCTGCATGTTCCTAAGGAGATGTTTCTTCAGAGTGCTAGTTCTTTCTCCCTTGTCTACTATATCCTCTGGCAACTTTGGAAGCACTAAAATGAAGTTAAATTTAATGGCATGCAGCCCAATCCTTACAAGGTTTTGTTCCAGGGTGAGTTCATGTTTTCTTCCTATCTTCAAGTACATAAGGATGCTAAAGAGGGCAAGGATCTCCAACGTGTCACCCCTTTTTAATATTGCTTCCTTTTGTTTCCTTTTGTTCTTGACTTTATCCTAAAAAAGACTTTATGTCTATCTCAGATAAAATTTTCTATTTTATCACTATCCATTAACAAGCAATTTTTTGTTTACAAAAGAATATCTAGGTAATTCAAGTTTTGAGTCGGGCTGTTTCAAATCAGGTTCTCTCGAGTTCTGATCATTTCTAACTTAGGTCATTCGAGTTCATGCCATTTTGGGTTTTGGGTCATCTTGAGTTTCGAGTGCCTTAGATTCGGATTGAGTCACATTCAAGTCATATTATTTTAATATGTTTTCTGGTTTTGGGTTAATCTGGTTGAGTTTTCGGGTCAATCAAATTTTGCCACCTCTAATTAGATATAACAACAAATACAAATAAGTTTAAAAGATAAAAAAAGGGATAAATTCATTGAAGGTCTGTCAACTATAGTTCTCTAGCACTTAGATCCCTAAACTATAAATTTTGTACCAGTAGTCCTTAATTAAACTTTTAATTAGTTATAATGTAACCTTTTTATTCATTGTTCATTAATGAAATTGTCTAAAGATTTAGCAATACAAAAAATTTGATAATTATTTTTTGTAAGTGTAAAGATTAATGTGATTTACCATGAGGAAAAAAATATAAAAATTTAATATAATACTGAAACTATTTGTTTCTTATTTTTACTATTATATATATATATTTATATATATATATATATATATCACAAAAAATAGCACGTAAGTGAAAAATTCTCAAAAATTACTGGATGATTTCCAAATGGTTTACAAATACTATTGAAATGTTTATGTAAAGCATTTAACCATCTCAAAGTGAAAAAAAAATAAGCATTTATATTGTTAAAGCGGATAACATTGCAACCAATTGAAAGTTTGAGGACCTTGGGTGCTAAATTCATAATGTAAAGATTTAAGTGTTAAATTATAATTAAGGATTTAAGTGTGAAATTCATAATTTCTGAAAACGTTTGCTTCTTATTCGTGGTAAAATTCATGTCAATACCTAAATATTTCCTTGATTCATCACAAACTTGAAAGTTTGCTTATGAAAATTTTTTCTTCTTATTCTTGGTAAAATTCATGTCAATACCTAAATATTTTCTTGATTCATCACAAGTTTGAGGACCTTGGGTGCTAAATTCATAATTTTAGGGTAAAATTAAATTGAAATGAATTCTAGTAAAATTAAATGAATTGTTGACAAATTCTATCAATTTATCAAAACTGATAGAATTTGTAAATAAACTCTATAGTTTTAAACATGAGCTTCTATAAATGAACTACTAGAACTATAACAAACTTAAGAATTAATTTGAGTTCGTTTGTAATTGAATTTTAATTTTAATTTATTTGAAAATAAAACGTGAATTGATTTGTTTTTATTTGTAAATGAATTCTAATTTTAGTTCATTTGGTAATGAATTGAATACTATACTTAAATTCATACTAAATGGAGTGTTAAATTTGTAAATCTAAAAAAAGTTTGGAAGTTTCCTAAAGTGGCGTGGAGTTTGTATAACTACAAATTTCCTATGGTAGAGAACTTATTAGTAATTATTAGTAGTATTAAGTGTTTATGCTTAGTCTGCTCTTTTAATCTTTCTTCTTTTTAGGCAAAATCTCATACACGCATGATGACACAAGCACAACATGTTGGGAATATTCATGTGAAAATGAAGAGATGTGTGGAAGACCAATTCCACATGAAAAATAAATTGGATTAATGAATAACATATATATGGTGGTGGAACCAAGACCCATTGGTTTAAACTTTTGGGTTCATATGATATCCAACATCATATATTGGGCCTTTGCTTGGTAGACTCTTAAAGCCCAAATTTCTCCCAAACTTGGGTCATCACACCTAACAAGTAGTACCAGAACCGATTCTTTGGCTGGACGTGAAAGACCATGTGATTGACTTTAGGATGCGAGCATCCCAAAGTCAGCGTGGTTCACAAGTTGGACTCTATAAAGCTCGTTATTGGAAAATCATTATTGAGTCTTCACTTGGTGCACTCTTCAAGCCCAAGTTTCAGGCTTTTGTCTCTAGTTTCTTTTTTTTTATTGATAAGAATGCCCTTCACTAATGTTAAGGGCTTAATCCTTTCAATTTTTTGTTTTCCTTGCGTTTCTCTCAAATTGATTTGTTTGTCTCTCCTCACCCTCGAGTATCTCAATTTTTTTTCTCCCCTCTCATCTCTATCTGGTCTAAGACTCTCACTTTCTATGCTTTCAATTATCTAAAACGGTTCCACAAATCTTTTATTAATTAGTATTGTTTTCTTATTCCTCCATTTTCGTTTCATTTTTTCTTCTTCCATTCTATTCTTCTTTTTCCCACTTGTTTCTCTACTATAAACTTCTTTTTCTACACATTTTACACAAAATTCCTTTAAAATTATGGGTCTCTGATATATAATAACTAGTGTTTAAGCATAACTCTTACTTTCTTCACAATTAAATTCATCTTTTATGAGCACACATTGCTTGAGATTAGTGAATGTTTATAGATAACCATAGATAATATCTACTAATTAGTGACCTTTATTTACCTTACTTTAGGTATATATAAGAACATTTAGCTTAATTTTAAGAGTTAAAAGTATTGGAAAATGTCCTTAAAGAATTAGTTAAGAAAATGAAGAGAGAGATCTATAGAAAGAAGCCATGCATGTAAACTTGATACGGGTATGAAGCGATTTGTGGCCTTATTTATCAAGGTTGTCGAAGGTTGCCTAGATGATGGAGATAAGTTATCAACAGTTAGGAACACGAGTATGTGTAAGGTTGTGTCCCAAGACTGGTGCTAGACCAAATGGATTACTAGCTCGTAGTGTCCCTATGGCCCTAAAGTTGGTGATCAAAAGGTAAGAAAGTGCTCCAATCAATAGGAGCTTGGACTTAGTCCCCCCACATAACCTAGAAGTGATATGCCAACATCTAGCTAGTTTATAGAATTATCATGTGGAATTGTTGGGGAACTGTTAACTCGAACGTGAGAAGGAAAGTTGGTGAGCTAACCAATGCTAATAGACCTCAGATTTTGGTTTTGTCTAAAACTTGCATTAGGGTGTCCAAGCAAATCGTATTGCAAGTTCTTTTATTAAAAGGTAGTGTGTGGTTGACTCATGTGGTCTAGTGGGTGCTATGTGTTTGCTTTGGAATGAGGTTGAGATTTTTATGATCATTGTGAAAAGCTCTTCCTAACTTAGTCATGCTTCGGTTCAAGTTCATCTCAATATCCTTCTTGGTTCTTTACCACCGTACATGCTAGTCTCATAATAAACCAAAGGAAAATGCTTTCAAAGAACCTAAAGTTTATCTCAGGCAGATATTCTTCTCCTTAGGTTATTTTGGGTGTTTTTAATGATGTGTTGGTTAGCTCAGAGAAATGTAGAGGAAAATGAATTAGTCAGAGTTGAGCTAGCCTTTTTAGTAATTGTATGGCTTATTGCAATATCACTCATATAGGGTTTAAGGGTGCTTAATTTACTTGGACGAATTTGATGTGTTGATGCCAAAAAAGTGGACGAAGACGTCCCATCTTCAATGGCCTTCAACAGTGTGTGCTGAAGGTTAACCCTGGCTAAACTGGTCTTGGATTGAAGGTATTTTTTGTGCTGATGATGGGCAATGACCTGCAAATGAAGTCTCCAGAAATTTTTGTAGTCTAGGGAGGACCCTTCGATGCTAAAGTCAATGAACACTCCTATGAGGTGAGAGAGGAAATTTTTTAAGATGTGAGGGGATATTTGGGAGGAGGATAATACTTGATGAGTTCCCTTTATTTCCTCGTATGATTTCTTTCTGTACCTAAGATTCTCTCTGTTTTCTATCTCTTTAACTGGGAGTGTTATAGTGTATGGTTGTGTTTAGGTCCTACCTTTTGGGGTCTCTTTTTGCCTAGTTTGGCATAGTTTTCTTTTCTCTATCATTGTGTGTTTTTCCTTCTCCTCTCTCTCCTTTCGGTTAAAAGGTGAGAATCTCTTTATATAGGCGTTGGCATGTTTCTAGGCTGATTTTTCGGGGTAAAACACTATTAGACTAAGGTGTTAGCACCTTGAGCCTCACAATAGATGACTTTTTATACTTGATGCATGGTGTCTTTCTAAGTTTTCCCATCACTATGTCAAGAGGTATGGTCGTGTGTATAATTTAATAGCCAGTCCGAGTCACTTCGATGCTCAGGAGTTATTGAATGGCCACGTGTTAGGTTATTATTGGGTCATATTATTTGATCACTTCTGATGTCCCTACTCCCCAAAGAATCTGGATGGATTCTTTAGCATAGTAGTTTCTTTCTGTTGTTTGTCATGAATCAGGGCTGGGACTTCGGTTGGGAGCTTTGTTCTGAAGTGAACAGTAAGTCCGACGTCTTTTATGGTCAAATTTGTCATGTAAAACTGGGTCGGAGTGGGATTGAATAACTTTTTTATCCTGACTTTTGTTAGTTATGGCTTGGATCTAGATTGCCTGACCAGGAATTCACGTTGGGGTACTTTTACGTCTTGTCCTAATCTCTTCTGAAAATTTTCATCGACCTGAGACTTAGATTCTAGTTTGGTGAAAACTTGACCGGGGCCATAGTTCTTTTTCTACTCAATTGAACTTATAAGGCGTAGGAGTCATAGTTCGACTTCGATGGGAATTGTATAGCCAAGGTCACTTTTCCACGATAGTGAGAGTCGTGGGGCACAAACCTTCAAGTCTTTTATGGCGATCCCTGTTTGACCGAAGTGGATCTATATGAATGAGGTTTTAGTTCCTCTTTTAGCCTTGATGGAACTATGTACCTACGGAAGCCTTATTTCTATGTAGGCGGGAACTAAACGATGGAAGTCATACTCTCACTCTTATAGGAATTGTTCTATCGGTCCTTACTTATCTTGGGGATTCCAATCGGTTTCAACCTCGAACCATTCGTTGGTGTAAGTGTTGTCGAGTAGTAGTTTCTTTTCTACTCGAGTGAACTGTGAGTACAAGTTTGTAGTTCTACTTCAGTGAAAACTATAGGGTTGAAATCACTACTCCATTAGGCGAGGTTGAAAGGTGAGAAATTTAGTGTCCGTATGAGTTAGAAGAGAACAGATAGTTTTTTCCTTGAGATTTGTCGGATTGTAGCTTAGATTCTGAATTAGTTTAGGTGTAACTGGTGGTGTAGTTCCTCTTTTGCTCGAGTGAATTGTGAGGTTTAAAAACCGTAGTTTCTCTTCAACAGGAACAGTAGGGCCAAAGTTATTTCCTTATGATGGTGAGAATCGTAGGCCGCGAATCTCAGAATCATCCAGTAATCTCCGTTGGGTTAGAGTGAAATTTTTTGTGACTGAAATCTCAATTCCTTTTAACCTGAAAGGAACTATGCGACTGTGGAGGCCTTTGTTCCATGTAGGTGAGAATTTAGTGACTGGAGTCATAGTTATGTTCTTCTAGGAATTGTTGACTATAGTAAGAATACTGAAATCATAATTCCTGTTGATTGGAGTGGGACTGTATGACCTCGGAGAGGCCTAGTTCTACTTCGGGGAGAATGCTGACTGGAGTCTTAATTAATTCTCGGGGCACTTCTGTATAGTTGATGTCGTAGTCCTTATATGGTTAGGGATTGTTAAACTGAAGTCATGATTTCTAACTGATCCGTTGTGAAGTTTTATGGCAGCAAGAGCTTTTAACCCTAGCTTCGGTTGAAATCTATCCTTTTTATGATCCACATTAGAATGCTTGGGGACCTTGCTGGAAAAAAAAAAAAGGGTAATCAACAGGGTCATATGGGTACACAGCCTAAAAAACTATTGGTGCTTCACTAGAAAAAAAAAGATTCAGCCACAACAAAACCTACAAAAGAGGGAAGGCTCTCAGTGGGAACTAACCAACAATTAAATGGAAATTCCTTGGAGATAGGATTAACTAGGTTCTCATACAACTAATCTTGTTCTCGAGAAGATTGAAAGAGGTCTCTAGTGTGAGCAAGAAACCCATCATTGGTTTCTTTCTCTGGAACTTTAGCTGATGTAGCACTTTTCCTTTACCAGGTGAAGGTACAATGGTACGACAAGGTGAATGTTTAGGGGAGACGTCACCAATGTGAATGTTCTTTCCTTTAGCAACCATTGAAAGATTAAAGAAACTTGAGAAATAAGAAATGAAACAGAAAAGTGAAGATTGCTAAGGGAATTTAGTAACGTTAAGGTTTGCAAAGAGAATGTTTGAAGAAAATCAAAAGAGGGAACAAGGTATTTATTGAGTATGGAAGTATAATCAATTCGAATCCCTGAAGTGATTAAGGATTTTGTGTAATCACATTAAATGGTTCTCATCCTCGAACCAATCTTGTGCGGGGGTAAATTGTTTATACCATAAATAATTTAATGTTTTAGCATGTCTTAATTAGGCCACATGCAAAGGCCCTAACAAGTAAGAGAGAATGCAGCTAAAAAATGAAGAGAAGTGATATGAACATTAAATAAGATAAGGCGATCAACCGTGGGCCGCGAAATAAGGACTTTCAAAAAGAAGTTCGAGGGATAACATCGAGACAAGTACTATAACTCGAGAGTTCGAGGCCGATAAGCTCAAATTAATGTTCTATACCTCTAACTCGAGCAAAGTGGATGAGTCATAACAGCCAATCCGACTATTCAAAGATTGAGGACAACCCAAGAGTCGTACATTTAACTAGCTAAGGTAAAAGTGGCCATGATTAAATATGACTCACGTAGTAGAGGTAAATATTTCATATTTTGACATGTGGAATGATCAACACATTTAACTAAGCAAACGTAAGGAAGTAGAAACGTGAGAGTCTCTTGGGAAATATCAACACAACAGTATAAATAGTAGCAGAATCAATCATAAGAAAACATAAACAATCATTCAAAAATTATTATCTATCTACATTTACTCTATGCACTTATTTTCCAGTCGCAATAGGAGTAGTTGTAATGTAATCCTAGCTATAATTCCCCTTCTTCATCCCCTTTCTTTGTCTATCTCAAATTCAATCTAAGCCATGGATACATTGAAAGCTTGGCTTACATTACAACGAGCTCGATGAGTCTGTATCTAGTACCTTGAGGTTTTAATCCTGTAAACCCTTTGTGTCAAAATTGCTTTCAATATCAATATATTGAGTTTGTTGTTACTGTGCGCTTGTTATTTATTTTGTGTATTAACTGCTAGACTAAATTCATTTCTTCGAATTTATAATGGCATATCATTAAAGTCCTCTTATTTGAGGCAGTACATGACCCATGCATCTAGAGAAGTATTGTTCAACCGAGTCTATTTCAACCTTGATTAACGCATAAATTTAATCTTAAACCAATAGATCTTAAATATGATTATACCTTCAAATAAACATAATTGTTGTAAAAAATAGGACTCGTTAATCTTTATGAAGTCTCTATTGATGAATCAAGTCTACCGAAACGAACAAAATATATATAAAAAAAAAAGTTATTGTTGTTGATCACATTTGCTTTGAGAATTAGGGAGTCTGAGACGTTAGTGTTATGTCCTCGGCTTGAGCTCAGGTTAGGGGCTTAACAGTTAGAATGAAATTTTCTTGCAAAATTGATGTCTAAATCTCTCTTTCTCTAGTAATTAGTAATATGAAGAACAAACTTCACCGTGAAAACAAAAGATTTGAAACATCAATTAAAAAAAAAAAAATCAGCATACCAAGTTCTCAACCTCAAATGTTACTAATACACATCAAATGTAACCGAAATTCTATCTTAAACAGAGAAAGCTCTATATAGCTAAGATGCACTATAATATAGCAAAAGGTAAGGGAAGAAGTAGTGTATAAGAGATTATACCCTAATTCCAACAATCTTTCCCCCTTTCACGCCCAACCCAATGAAAAAACTAGAGTTTTATCAATGCTATAATCCTATAAATTTTTACATTTTTTAAAGTTTCCTTTATGTATTGTGCTTAAATCTTCACACTTGCTCAACAAAAATTTCTTTCACCAAGCTCGTGTTTTGCAGAGTGGACATAATGCATTGATCATTAGCCATTTATTCACACAATATGAATGGAACAAATGAGAACAAGGCAACTCCTTCAGCTCATCATTATTCATATATGTTGCCAAGCAAATGCAACAAACCTGAAGCAAATCACAACAAAGCAAAAAATTTGTTAACAATGCAAGGTAGCTAAAGCGTTTCAAAGAAAAATTTTCCTAATGTAAACATTTTTTTTTTTTTGCCAAAGATTGCTAATCAATGGAAAGAGCATATTAGATCTTACAGCATCATCCCTTGAAATAGGACGTTCCCTTTCGGTTCCTACTACCACAACTCCTGAACTAGCTTCTCCACTATCATTACTTTTGTCTTTTTGTTCCACATACTTGTAAGTTGGTAGAGAATTGGTGTATTGTGCAGAAGATTCTGTAGTTTGATTCAGGTTCAAATTTGCAGAAGCATCTCTATTTTGATTCAGGTTTCTAAGGGAACCAAGTACTAAAATTGCACAACCAAGGCAGCTTGAGAATATTAGCCACGCAATAAGACAGCACGCCAAAAGTAGTTCCATAAAAATCCAACTACAATAGGCGTAGGAAAAGATGGAAAAGGCAAAAAATAGCCTAGAAAGAAGCCAAAGAACATAATTAATTTTCGTTGAGTCAAAGTAAACAAAATGAAAACATTTAAGCTGATCTTTAAGCTATTGACTGATACCTATATAAATCACGAAGATCAGAAGAAGGTGAGTCCGAATAGCGGCGCACAGGAATGATAGAGACAAACAAGAAAACGAACAACATATCCAAGGCAATCTTATAGAACGCCACTGATCTGCAAAGCTTATAGTTGTTCATAAGAACTTAAAAAACCTTTTAAAAAAATTATTATAGAATCTTGTTGTAACATTTTTCCCACAACCCATATCTAAGGTAATCAATCCAAAGAGGAAAAGAAATCAACAAAGAAAAAAACTGATGCCGCACAATAGGGGAGAAATAAAGGTAAACTAAAAATAAAAGATAAAATCGATTTAAATCACATAGATCTTCTTAAATCACATGACAATCACAACCAAATCACATGAGAACAATAACCAAATCACATTACACGAAACAAGTACTCAATCTCAGAGAGTTTAATTTCAATAATCTATTTTTTTATTCATTCCAAGCTGACTACAAATGACATAGGGACGCCTCTTATATAGAGATCTTAACCCTAATCCGATAAGGAAATTGAACTATAAAAAGAAACCCATAATATTTTTTTTATTACATAATTATCCTCATATCCCCCAATTCCTAAATAAAAATCTTCAATTCTAATCTTCCTCGTGTTCCCTATCACAAACACACTAGCACAAGCAATAAACGTGGTTCGGCATAGAAGCCTACATCCCCGATCAAAAAACAACATAATAAATCTACTTTATATGGAGATTTAATGTTGTGGTTAGAATTCCCAACCCAAATCTCTTTCACTTAAGTCTCACCCTTAGAAACTCTAGATGTTTCACTCTCTTAAGGAAGTACCTTCAAGAAGAATCACCAATTCTAAACAGCCCTCTACTGATACAAAATGTAAAGTAGGCTGAATTGAGCTATGAAAGAGCTCAAATCAAGCCAAATCTTCGAACTACATAATTAGCCACTTGGAAAACACAAGTTGTCGAGTGGAAATCAATGCCAGATTCAAAAGATTAGTGGACTTTCATTGTTCCCAATTGGTAAAGAATGGAATTTGAGCCACAACATAACAAATCTTCACTTTCACTCAAATATTTGGAACCAATACCTTATACCTCTCTAGCAACTTGCTGACGTGCCTTAAGGCCTCACTTGTCACTATTACGCACCAAATCGAAACTCTTTTTTAATTTAGAACACAAAACAATATGTGGCTTGCATGCGACCTTCAATGAGATATCTCTGATCATTAATACAATACCACATACTAACAAACAGTGATAACCATGAGATGCACCTCAGACCGATAAACAATCCATACATATCTTCTTAAGCATATCTATTATCAGACATTATTCTCTTTACTTGAAACCTCACACTTAAGCATATCTAGAGTCCGTAAGAATAGTGATCCTAAACTCCACCTTCTCCTTGACACCTTAAAGGCACAAGTGCTTGATCTTGCTCTTAGCCTCAGTCAACACTAGTGACACAAGATCGATCAATTTCACCCATCTAGCATTATCGCGACCTATGGCTACTATTCTAACAACTCATAAGAAACCATACAATAAGTCACTCAGAATCATACCTTGGATCGCATTCGATAGGAACCCCACAAATCATGGCTAGTCAATTTTACAGCATCAACCCAAAAAAATAATGAGAAAATATATCGTTTCCTCTAACCCTAAGTAAATCACTCATTTGTTCCACCATTCTGTGTGAATACTCACTAGGGCAACAAACGATCCCCTAATCCAAGCAAAACAATTCAAAAAGATTCAAGTAACTTGCTAAGCTCACATTGAGCTTCGCACACTTGGTCTTTGTTAAGCCCACGATTTGACCAGGTTATACCACTTCTTGAAGGCTACAACTGAGTCATTCATATCTTGAAAAGTATATGCCTAAACCATTTAAGAAGACTCATCCAACACTATTAACACATACCAGGAACCACCCTCTGACATAACACGAGACGAACTTAAGCACACATGAACTACATCCATCATATTAGGAAAGTTATAAACACTCAAGTCACTCTCACTTCTCAAGTTACACTTGCCCATCTCGTTTGTTCTTTGATGCCAACACTTTGAGTTTTTACACACCATTTAAGGTTGAGAGTACATCAATATGACTTAAAATATTAATCTCAAGAGTTTTGGACCCATTCCATATATACAACCCACTCTTTTTTTTTAATTTCTTTCTAACGTGGAAAACCTCACATGTGGATATCTCAACACGTGTGAATACTTGACAATGAAACTTATGATCCCCTAAACCAAGCAAACTAATTCAAGAAACTTGATAAGCTCACACTGAGCTTTACACACTTGATATTCGCCAAACCCATGATTTGACCAAGTTATACTACTGCTTAAAGGTTAAAACTGAGTTATTCATATCTTGTAAAGTATCTGCCAAAATTGTTCGAAAAGCTTCATCCAACACCATCAGCACATACCATAAGCCACCTTGGGACACAACGCAAGAAGAACTTAAGTAGGCATGAAATACATCTATCATACTAGGAAAGTACTTGGAAACATTCAAGTCACTATCACTTCTTGAGTTATACTCGTCCATCTCGATTGTTCTTTTATCCCGACACTTTTAGGTTTTCACACACTTTTAGAGTGTACCATATCCATTCTAGGTCTCCCAAATTGACACCGAATGGCTTCCACACACCATGTCTCCTCGAATATGGTATAAACCGTGAACTCTAATTCACTCCATCATGTTAGGATTTTGGCTCAAATCCTCACAAAGAAGAATTTTAATTGATTTAGGAAAAATAGTTTCCTATTTTATAGTTGGTTGTTCTAGTAGGAGTAGTACTAGTTTCTTACAAGTAGTAGTAATAGTCTACTAATATGTTGTTATTCTTTTCTTAATAGTATTAGGAAAATATCTTTTATATAAAATGGGTCCTAGAGAAGTTTTGAGACACACTCATAATTCCAATATTATAACTAGAGCTAGCTGGAGAGCTTTGAGTGTATTGTAGATTTTGGGTTGTGAGGTTATCAAGGTAATAATTTTGTTTTTACTAAAGTTGATGTTAAGGATTAATAAAATTGTGAGTTTGTTGGTGGCATAGGCAAGAAGGTTTTCCAAACCACATTAAATTGTTGTGCTTGATATTTGTTTGTTTATTTTCCTGTTAAACTATTATAAGTTTAAGTAGGTGGCTTTATGGGGTAAAATCCAACAAGTTGTATCAGAGTCTGGTCATCTATTTGAAGAAGCTGCCTGTTATTCTTTGTTGTGTCTGCGCCACTATGTCGACAAGTATATCTAAATTTGAGAGTCATTTATTTAATGGAAGAAACAACTTTACTCTATGGTAGAGTACAGCTCAAGATCTTCTAGTGCAACAAGATCTTGATCAAGCTTTAGAGGAAGAAAAGCCAGAAGAGGTGACTGATATAAAATAGAAATTGATTCAGAGGAAGGCTATAAGCACAATCAAGTTGGTTGTTGCTCCTGAGATCAAGTATAGTGTGTTGAATGAAACTAAACCTAAGGGTTTATAGGATAAGCTCGAGAGTATCTATACGTCAAAGTATTTTACCAACAGTTTGTGTCTCAAGATGGAACTCTACTTTCTAAAGATGGAAGAAAGTACAAGTTTTCATGATCACTTAAATGAATTTAACAAGTTAGTGTATCAATTGTTGAATGTAGAAGAAACATTGAAAGATAAGGAGAAGGCATTGCTCTTGTTATCATCTTTACTAAAATCTTACAAGCCATTAGTGCAAACATTGTTGGTGGGCAAGTCGATATTGAGCTTAGATGATGTGACAGTGCTCTTGCGTGGGAATGAGAGATTGATAGGAAACAAGAGCTTATCTATTGGTAGTCAAGTGTTTGCTGTGGAGAGTTTTAATCAAGGGAGGAACCAATGGAAAGTGAATAGTGGCTCAAGGTGGAAATCCAAATCTAGGCCTATAGATGATAGTGACACTGAGTGCTTCTATTGTTGAGAGATAGGACACATACAATATTATTTTAAGGCCGTGAATGATAATTTAAAAGAGTTGAAAAGGATGAGTAGGAAGAAGAGTCATGATGAAAAGACTAATAAAAGTGATAATATCACCAAGGGAAGTGATGAAGATGTGCTAACTATTGAGCACATTGAAGAAAAAGTTGATGAGAGTAATATGGTGTTACTTGATTCGGCATCCTCCTTTCACATATTCAATAAGAAGAAGTACTTTGATTGTGTGAAGGAACTTGCCCATCTCATAGTTGCTACCGCATGTGGTAAATAGAAAGTAATTTATGGTAAAGGTAGCCTAAGGTTGAAGCTCCATGATAGAAGCGTTATGACACTTGAGAAGGTAAAATTTGCTTCCTCTCTCACTATAAATATCTCTTTGGAGAAACTTGATAAAATGGGATACACATGGACTGCAAGCAATAAAGAGATGTAAGTTATTAATGGATCAAATGTAGTGTTGAAGGCTACTATGAATAAGAAGGGCTTGTATATTTTGGATGGAAGGTTTTGCTTAGAAAATTAGGTGAAGGAGATATGGAAGGACCAAAAGGAAGGATCGCAACAACCAAGAAGAAAGTGAGATTTGTTGATGAGGTGTGGAGAATTTGAGCTAAGGTTGAGATTTGTTAAGATTTTGGCTCAAATCCTCACAAAGAAGAATTCTAATTGGTTTGGGAAAAGTAGTTTCCTATTTTATAGTAGGCTTTTCTAGTAGGAGTAGTGCTAATTTCCTATTAAATTGTTCCTTGTACAAATAGTAGTAGTAGTCTACTATGATGTTGTTGTTCTTTTCCTAATAGTATTAGGAAAATATTCTCTATATAAAAGTGGTCCTAGAGAAGTTTGGAGATGCACTCATAATTTCAATATTATAACTAGAGCTAGGTGGAGAGCTTTAGGTGTATTAGGGATTTTGGGTTTTGAGGTTGTGAGGTTAATAGTTTTGTTTTTCCTAAAGTTGTTGTTAAGGATTAAGAAAATTGCGAGTTTGTTAGTAGCATGATCAAGGAGGTTGTCGAACCACATTAAATTGTTGTGCTTGATATTTGTTTCTTTATTTTCCTATTTAATTATTGTAAGTTTGAGTATGTGGATTTTAGGGGTAAAATCCCAACACATCACAATAGATGTTCCATGAGAATTTCACATGACTATATCACTACACACATACTAATACTTGCATGAGTCACGCCTACTTAAAGAGATGACATTTTTCCTTAAACCCAAAACGGGTCGAACGTCAACCGTTGTAACAATACCATCAAACATCCAAAACCAAACATTTTCTTTACCAATCCCTAAAAACAAGAATCGACACCTAGATGAACTATCCTTAAGTCAATCAATTTGTACTCAACAAAGTAATCGCTCATAGAACTCATATATAAGAAGTAAGTCAAATCAAGAACCCATTCGCCAAATGAGCAACGGTTTGATACATCAAGAACATGATCAACATCATCTGAATGAGTCATAGCCAACCATATTAGCCCTTCTGAAATCTTATTCCTTATCTCTCTCATAATATTTGAGCTTCAAACAATTTCTTCAAATATTTATACACTTCCTTACCACACTCGAAACATCGAGGTTGAAATTTACCTTTAACCACCAAGCTTACTTCTTGGTAATCTTCCTTGTCATCGGTCTTCAACTATCTTGATTTTGAGGATGCCCTAACAATAGAATTTAAACCACAACACAACAAATCTCCATATTGATTCAAATTTTTAGAGCCAATACTTTAGATTTCTCTTGTAACATTTCAACATGCTCCAAAAGGGCTCATTCATTGCGAAGAGTTCTTTTTTCGAAAAATTATATCACCAATTTTTACTTTTTAGATAATATCACAGAGAGCTTATAATGATTTGGGAATCTCTTGTCATTAGTGGATATATGACATGCCTTGTATATATGTTTTGAAAGCAAGACATGCTTAATTATTAAGCAAAACAAATACCTATTTTTGGATTGTTTATATATTGGCATAGGCACTTTCATAGTTCAACATATATGAAACTGTTCATACTTAAAAGGGTGAAGAAATTTAGCGATTACTAAAAAATAAATGGAAAAAAGGTTACCGTTGTGATGACTCACATCTCACATAAGTAGTGTAATAAGGAAAGTTTTGATTCATATGTAACGTCTAATGATCTCAATAGGTTGAACTAATATTTTTGGATAATGGATCATGGTACTACAAATGGTTAGAGTCAACTCAATACCACCACTACGTAGATTTATAGTGTTTGAGTTTATCGTGGTATTTAGTCTCTAAGAGGAACAAATGGTAGTGGAATGATGGCGATCCATGTTTAAATTTCCAAGGAACAAATGATAGTATAATGATGAAGATTGATATTTAAATTTCCAAATCCTATATATCCAAGATTGAATTTTCAAACCCCAAATACTCGTTGATTAAAAACACATCCTCTCATTTGATAGTAGTATGCTCTATAAGCCGATATCGTTTGATGTTATGAGCATATTATTTGTAATTAATCTTATTCATTTATTGATAATAAACATTTATTTATGGTATTATTATATTTATTGTGTTCATTACAAAATTACATTCCACATGTTTACATAATAAAGCCCATAAAATAAAAGAAATGAAAATAAGTACCATGATCAGATCATGCTAATGAGATGTATTTCCTTAAGTTTCATTCTTAAATGTTCCTAATAATGGGATCACTAAGAACGATATTAGTGAATCTGAATCGATTAGTACATACTATGTTTCCTCAAGGAGTTTGGGTAATTGATCTTATGATCACTAATGTATGAGACACTAAAACAAGTTATATAGTTGTTTGTTAGAGAATAGGTACACCGAACTGAGTCAACTTAAGAAATTCCTAATAGATATTTTACTGGCATTCAATAGGGGTTCTTATGTTGCAGTTGTGCAAGTGATCCTTAGACTTGCGGTACCATGGATGTCTTATGTATAGGTCATCATACTTTGATGCTACTTAAATGTGGTTATAATCATAGGCTACATAAAAGTAGTAAATAAGTATGACCATTTATGCATGGAGGTATGTGAGTGTACAATAGAGGATCAATCACTCTCAATAAAATAGAGAGAATTCCATGTTATCAGACTAAGTCATAGCTTGAAAATTCCTTGGCCCAAGTGGGCTAAAAATTAGAAAAGAATTTTTAATTTCATCATTTAAGTTGTGGCCTTGATATCGAGATATATGTGATTAAATAATTAAGATTTGGTATTAATTTCATACCTTAGGTTTAATTAAGGAAATTGCTTTATGGAAAGATTGAATTGCACGATAAGTGGCAACAAAAAGTTCACATTAAATTCATATTATCTATGTAGTCATGACATATTGCTAGGTGTCAATCATGACTTGTAGAAGCCCTAAAGAATTAATTGATAAGGTCAAATTAAAATGAGTTTTAATTCGAATTAAATTAAAAAAGAGTTTTTAATAATTGAACAAGGTCCAATTGTTACGTAAAAGTAACAACCTAGTGCCAATGCAATATTGAACATGAGGGTTCACGTACACACAATTGAGCTACTGTAAGAATGAGGAAAACTAAAAGGCTAATAGAGAGAAATACTGGAACTAAATTAAACCACGGGTTTAATTGTAATTCAAGAAATCTTAGAGCTTTTAGAAATAAAGATTTTGTATAAGAGCTCATATTTGATAGAAATCCTAATGGAATCTTGGAGAATTAAAATCAGATTTTAAAACTCTCTCTTTCTCCATGGACAAAATTATTAGAGTTAGTACTCATGGATTTTCGACCACCCCTTTGCTCTTCCATGTGTGGTCTTTGGCATCATCTTGAAATAGAGCTTTGCTCTTGGTTGTTCTTGTGGATATGCTTAATGGTCAGATGATTGAATGGCTCGCGAACTCTTCACCGAATTTTTCAACCAAAATCTTTATTGAGGTATAAATCCTAACCTTTTATAGAGATATTGTGATCTTATCATTTTAATATATTCGAAGAGAAATCTTGGTTTTAAGTTTATCGACATAAAAAAATTAATTTTCCACTTTATTTTTATGCTGATAGACTAATAGTGGTATCAGGGCCAACTCTATGAATTATTAGAATGAGTGTTAGTTTTGTTGTTATGGATTTGTTAGATTTGATCATGAATTGTTGGAAATCACCTTGACAAGATGCCCAGGTGGTGATCTTCCCAACACCCAAGTCTTGAATGACTTGTAGAAAGAATTTCAGCAATCAAACACAAGAATAGAAAATCAAAGAAAGAAAGAAGACAAATAATTTGTTGTCGAGGTTCGGCAATGTGCCTACGTCCCCGTGAGTTCCTCCGAACTCTCTGCACTATCTCAATGGTTCTTACAAAGTTACAGCAATCCTCTTCAAGAATCCAAGTTCTTGAAGAAACAAGAAGAGAAGGAAGAATATGAGAACTCAACAATGTTCTCTAATCTAATCTAGACTCTCTCTATCTTATTACAACTAGCCTCACTACAAGAATCCCTCTTGTGTTTATATCTCTCACACAATTCTCTCTCATGTTTACAATGATCTCACAATGTCACAAAACTCTCTTGTATGTGTGTTTTTGTATCTTGTATTATCTTATGAAATGAGGTCTTGAGAACCCCTTTTATAGCCTCTTAATTCTTGAACATTCTTGTGAGTCATTATCCTCCCTTTGATCATGTTCTTCCTTTAATCTCAGCCCTACATCAGTCTCCAAGTGATGCTGTGCGTTTTGGTGTGGTACACACATGATTGGAGAGGTCTTATGCATACTAGATCATGTGTGCAGCCATGTGCTGTGTGCTGCGGCACTAGTACTGTGTGCTGCCGCGCTGGTGCTGTGTGCTGCGGCGTGACCTGATGCTGCAGCCTCCTGATGCTGTGCGCACACCTCCTGCTTGTGTGCTGAAACTTGCACAGAAGTGTGCCTGACCTTCCCACACTCAAAACTTAAGCACACACTTGTGTGCAACCTTTTAACTTGCTGAACTTTGATATTCCACAATTGGTTTGGACTTTAACCAACTTTAGACCATGTTTGGATATGTTTGAAACTTAGACAAATAACAACAATCTCTACCTTTGTCTAAGTGTTCAAAAAACCTGAACCATTGTGCAGAAAACTTCGGGATCCAAACTCATATTGAGTTACCAATTAACCAACTCCAATCCTAAGTAATTCAAGGCAATGATTGAACTTACTTAGAGGTAGAACTTTAGTACCCAAGTCAGCAGGATTTTCTTCCGTGGTCTTCTTGTCAACATGAATGTATCCTTTCGTATCATTTTCTGGAATGTAATGATACCGAACATCCATATACTCTGTCCCCTCATGGAACACCAGATTCCTCTGTAAGTGCCCCATACTTTGGTTATCCAAAGATACCACCACCTGCTCTTTTAGGACCTCCCACTCGTCCAACAACCCTTTGCACTCCATAGCCTCTTTTATGGCTTCCATAGCTGCTACGCATTCTGCCCCGGTTGTTATGAGTGCTACCATCGACTGCCACTGAGCCTCCTTATTCCTCAGCAACCACTTCATCCCAAGCCAATGCTCTTTTCCGGGATTACTCACAATTTTGCTGAGAACACCCATTGCCCAAGAAACCCTCAACCGGCTTCTCTCCTTTTCTTGGATGATTCTCATCCCAAGGATCTTTTGTGCAAGGCTGAGATCCTTCCTCTCGAACTTCTCACTAAGTTAAGATGTAAACCTTTCCATCATCTCCCTACTATTCCAAACCAACAACCCATTAACGACATAGATGAGGATACTCACCATCTTCTCCACCGTGTGTCCAGGTGAGAAAGTTCTTGTGAAATCTATGTCTTCTTTCCTTGTGAACTCATTCGCCACCAGCCTAGCCTTGTTCCAGACTTCATCTCTTGGAGGGAACCCTTCTTTGATCTTGTAAGTGCACTTACATTCCACAACTTTCTGATTTCCTGGAATTTTTACCAATTCCCAGAAGTTGTTCTTCCTCAAAGAATCCATTTCTTCCTCCGTAGCCAGCTGCCACTTTGACGAATCCTTACACTCCATAGCATACGTGTAAGTTTCTGGTTCAGCCATCCCTCCTTCTTTCCAAGGAGCTGCTGCATCCACAGTATCCGCAAACCCACATCTTGAAGGTGGTCCAACCAGCCTTCCTTCCCAGTTCCTTATGAGCTGGTAATCCTTCCGACTCGCTGCATCAACCTCTTCTAGTTCAGCCTCCTTATGAGCGTCCTCATGAGCGTCCTGAGCTTGGCATTCTTCAATGGGCTCTACCTGGTCCGAACCCACTTGCCTCCTTTGCTTTACCTGAATAGAATCTCTCTTGATGCTATGCTCAACAATTTCTGGATTGGTTTGCTCACTAGCCTCTGCAGGGTTAGTTTTAAGTAGGGAAATAATAATTCATTAAAGACAACATCCCTACTTATAATCAGTTTCATGCCCTTCTTTTCTAAGGACCACAACCTATATCCCTTAACCCCATCACCATATCCTAGAAATACACATTTTCTAGACCTAGGGCCAAGTTTATCCTCCTTTTGATGTGCATATGTTGCACACCCAAAAGTCTTAAGGTTGCTTAATTCAGGGGGTTTTCCACTCCACAACTCTTCGGGAGTCTTATGGTATACAATCCTAGAGGGTGATCTATTAATAAAATATGCAGCTGTAGCTACAGCTTCTCCCCAAAAATATTTTGGTAACCCGGATCCATCTAACATGCACCTAACCTTTTCCATAAGGGTCTTATTCATCAACTCAGCAACTCCATTTTGCTGAGGAGTTTCCATAACCGTTCTATGTCTTAGAATGCCATTTAACCTACAGAATTGATCAAGTTCTTGGTTAAAAATTTCTAAGTCATTATCGGTTCTTATCCCCTTAACTACTCTACCCATTTGAGTCTCAACCAGCCCTTTCCACACCACTAATTTATTCAAGGCATCTAATTTATTCTTAACCTAATAAACCCATACTTTTCTTGAATAATCATCAATTAAAGACAGAAATTAAATGTTACCTCCCTGTGTTAGTGTCCTTGCTAGTCCCCAAAGGTCCGCATGAATGTAGTCAAGAATGCCCTTAGACTTGTGCACTCCGGTGTTGAAGCTGACCCGATGTTGCTGCCCAAGAACACAGCTCTTACAGGAATCCATTTTTTCTACTTTGTCACCACCAAGTAGACCTTCCTTGCTAAGCACTTACAGGCCCTTTTCGCTCATGTGTCCCAAGTGAGTGTGCCAAAGGGCTGCCTTGTCCAGCTCAGCCATCAAGCTTGCTGCTTTATCATTGGTTTCTGTTTCTTCGATCATCTCATAGAGTCCATCATTTTTTGCTGCCTTGATCACTACCAAAGATCCCTTGGCCACCTTGATCTTTCCTCCCTCTATCTTGCATGTATAGCCCATGGAATCCAGCTGCCCCAATGAGATCAAGTTCCTCTTCAAATTTGGAACATACCTCACATTTTCCAGTAGCTTTGTGACCCCATCAAACATCCTCAATTGGATGTCTCCAATCCCTCTCACTTGGCAAGAATTATCATTCTCCAAGAAGACCCTTTCATCATTGATCTTCTTGAAATTCTTGAACCATTCTTTGTGAGGGCTCATATGATGAGTGCACCCGAAATCAAGAATCCACTTTTCGCTACCTTGCCTCCTGCTCACATCCGAGCACACAACAAGAACATCATCACCTTGCTGTTCTCCCATGGCAACCGAAGTCTCTCCATTGTTGGTATGGCTTCTCCTCTCATCCCACATCCTCTTCTTGCAATCTTTCTTGAAATGGCCCTCTTTGTTACAGTAGAAGCACCTCCTTCCTCCAACCCTTGGTTTAGAGTGTGCTCTCCTATAGCTTTCTCCTCTACCATTGTCCCGGTAGTAGCTATTGTTACTGCCATTCCGAGCTGCTGGCCTTCCTCTTATGAATAGCCCTTCACCACTTGATGTCTCCTTCATCTTGGCTTTGAAATCATGTGCCCTTATGGCATTGATCGCAATCTTCTTTGTCAAAGAATCCCTTCCATACTCAATTGCATTAATCAAATTATCAAAGCAATCTAGAAGTGAATTTAATAAAATAACAGCCAATTATTCATCTGGAAAAGAAATGCTACAGCTATTCAAATCTTGAACTAGCTTATTAAAGACATCAAGATTATCTTGCAACTCCTTACTAGGGTCCATTTTAAAACAAAGATTCTTCTAAGAAGATAAATTTTGTTAGGGAGAGTTTTGGTAAGAAACAGCTCATCTAGTTTCTTCCATATGACAACCGGATCCTCTGAGTCTCCGCACTCCCTTGTGACACTATCCGACATGTGCAAGAAAATGGTGTCGTAAGCCATCTTCTTTATCTCGGTCCACTGGTCCTCCGTGACACTTACTGGAAAAGCATCATCTTCTCCAATAGCCAAGTCCACTTTCTGCTACATTAGAACCGCCTTGATCTTCCGCTTCCATAAGGCAAAGTCCCCCTTTCCATCAAACTTCTCCACACAGAAATTTGAAGCCATCTTTTGCGGAAAAGATCCCAGATTTGTACAGTAACCATAACTACTTTCTTCAACCTCAAGAACACAGATCGAAGATGGATCTTTAACACCGTTCTTGAATCAACCTTCAAGAACACGACCGGATCTTGATCTTTACACCGTTCTTGAATCACCCAGGAAGTTTGATCTTTGATTCTTGGAGTCTTGGCTCCGTACCTTCTACTTCTTATTCCGATAACCAGCTGTTGTGCTCTGATACCACTGTTGGAAATCACCTTGACAAGATGCCCAAGTGGTGATCTTCCAAACACCCAAGTCTTGAATGACTTGTAGAAAGAATTTCAGCAATCGAACACAAGAACAGAAAATCAAAGAAATAAAGAAGACAAATAATTTGTTGTCGAGGTTCGGCAATGTGCCTACGTCCCTGTGAGTTCCTCCGAACTCTCTGCACTATTGCAATGGTTCTTACAAAGTTACAGCAATCCCCTTCAAGAATCCAAGTTCTTGAAGAAACAAGAAGAGAAGGAAGAAGATGAGAACTCAACAATGTTCTCTAATCTAATCTAGACTCTCTCTATCTTATTACAACCAGCCTCACTACAAGAGTCCCTCTTGTGTTTATATCTCTCACATAATTCTCTCTTGTGTTTACAATGATCTCACAATGTCACAAAACTCTCTTGTATGTGTGTTTTTGTATCTTGTATTATCTTATGAAATGAGGCCTTGAGAACCCCTTTTATAGCCTCTTAATTCTTGGACATTCTTGTGAGTCATTATCCTCCCTTTGATCATGTTCTTCCTTTAATCTTAGCCCTATATCACTCTCCAAGTGATGCTGTGCGTTTTGGTGTGGTGCACACATGATTGGAGAGGTCTTATGCATGTTGGATCATGTGTGCAGCCATGTGCTGTGTGCTGCGGCACTGGTGCTGTGTGATGCAGTGCTGGTGCTGTGTGCTGCGGCGTGACCTGATGCTGCAGCCTCCTGATGCTGTGCGCACACCTCCTACTTGTGTGCTGAAACTTGCACAGCAGTGTGTCTGACCTTCCCACGCTCAAAACTTAAGCACACACTTGTGTGCAACCTTTTAACTTGCTGAACTTTGATATTCCACATTTGGTTTGGACTTTAACCAACTTTAGACCATGTTTGGATATGTTTGAAACTTAGACAAATAACAACATGAATTCTAGAGATTTCAAATTCAAAATCTAAAAGTTAGATTAGGGTTTATGAAACCCTAAGTCAAATAAATTCAAGAAAGAGTTCTTGAATTTTTTTATTGTCATGTGATGATAATGAAATTATTGTAGATTATATTTCAAACATATAAAATCAATAAGGATTGATTAGATTTAGTTTGGATGTTTAAAATTTTATTTTAGATTGAATTGAATCAAGTTTGGGGAACAAAAATGCTAGAAAACACTTCAAAAATTCTATAGCATCAAGTCATAGTCGACTATCACGAGTGACAAGCAACTATTTCCCTTCAAACTTGATGATTAAATTGAGAAAAAAACCTTTTGATAATCAACTATTAAAAGTGATAGTCGGCAATCACATGTAAAATTAGTAAAAGTAGTTGTTTTTTAATTGATGGTTTTTACTCGTTCTTGAGATTCTAAATTCGATTTGACTTGAAATTTGAAATCTAACTTTTATTTAACTAAATAAATTATTTTGGTTATCAAAAACTATAATTATGTTAATTAATATTTATTCTTAATTTTGGATTAAAGTTTTAAAATTAGTGCCTTGTAGCCTTGAAGGACAAGTTTTCAAAAGGCATGTCCGATTTGTTTGTTATTGATGTTAACAATAATTCTTCATTGGAATTGGATACCAGTTGTAGTTCACATATCTCCAATAATTTGTAGGTACTGACAAGAAGTAGAAAGTTGAGATATGGTAAGGTGGATCTACGCCTTGAAAATGGAGCAAAAGTTACAGCATTAGCCACAATGACTTATTGCTTAGAGTTTCCATATGGACAGACTTTAGAACTAGAGATTGGTATTATATAACGGTTTTAATTAGAAACATTGTTTTACTTTCTAAATTAGAAAAGAAAATTTATGAATTTTCTCTTATGGACAAGCGTTGTTCTATTTATTTTTCTAATAAATATTACGGTACTGGTACATTAAATAATGGTCTTTATATTCTTGAAGTAGATGGTAATATTTTCAATATCGAACAAAATAAAAGGAAAATAGATAATGATCTGAATCATTCAATATCGAACAAAATAAAAGAAAAAGAGAAAATGATCTGAATCATTCCTACATGCTGCACTTAAGACTAGGTCATATTAATGAAGATCGGGTAAACAAGTTGAAAAATGATGGATATTTGGATCTATCAGATTTTGAATCCTAACCAAGTTTTAAAGCTCGTCTCATGGGGAAGATGACTATCCATTTAGTGGACATGGAGAAAGTGTCGCAGAGGTATTATGTTTAATACACATTGCGTAGACCCCTAATAGTCAATGCTAGAGGAAATTACTCCTACTTCATAACATTTAACGATGGCCATTCAAGGTATAAGTACTTGTACTTAATGAAGTACAACTTTGAATTATTTGAACTTGAAAAGAAAATTGGGAAAGACATTGAAACTCTTTGATCTAATTAAGGAGACTAATATTTGATTGATGATTTTCTTGATTATCTTAAAGAGAATAAGATTCTCTCTCAGTGGACCCCTCTTGGAATATCACAGTTGGATGGTATCCTAAAAGGAGAAATCATACTCTATTAGATATGGTACAATCCATGATGAGTTACATTGATCTTCTTATATCCTTTTGGGGATATGTCTTCCTAACTTGCACATATTTATTGAATTAAGTTCCTACAAAAGCAATTCCTAAAACGCCATATGAGATATGGATAGGGAGGAAACCTAATTTTAAACACATTGTGATTTGGGGTTGTTCTACATATTTAAATAAGTTTCATACATAAAAATTGGGAACTAGGTCCGACAAATGTAGGTTCGTGGAATATCCTAAAAAAGTTCAAGATATTATTTTTATCATCCACATGAACAAAAGGTGTTTGCTTCTAAGCATGTTGTGTTTTTAAAAAATGAGTTTATACTAGAATGGAGTAGTTGGAGAAAGATAGAACTTGATGAAGTGTCACAAGAACCACAAACTAGTATTGTTCAAATTGAGGAAACTAAATCAATAGACCCTCCTATTACACAACCAGTTTGTCGATCTAGCAGAATACCCAAAGCTCTAGAGAGAGATGAATTTCTCATAAATACTGACCTAGAGGTACACCTTATAGATGATAAGGGACCTACTTATTACGAAGAAGTGATGTGAGACATCGATTTAGAGAAGTGGCTAGAAGCCATGAAATCCAAAATGGATTCCATATATTACAAAAAAGTATGGACTTTGATTTATGCACCTAAAGGTATAGTGCCTACAGGTTGCAAATGGGACTTTAAGAGAAATAATGGAGTATATGAAAAGGTAGAGACGTATAAGGTTAGGCTACTAGCCAAGGGTTTCAAGCAAAGGCAAGAAATTGACTTTGATGAAGCCTTCTCTCCAATAGTTATGCTTAAATCTATTAGTATTTTACTTGCTATAGCTACATACCATGACTATTAAATATTACATATGGATGTAAAGACTCTCTTCCTCAATGGAAAAATAGAAAAAGATGTGTATATGATACAACAGGAGGATTTTACATCTGGTGGCGTAGTGACCCCAAGGTGTGCAAACTTCAAAAATCCATTTATGGATTAAAGCAGGCTTCTAGAAGTTGGAACATCCGTTTTGATGAGACGATCAAATCGTTTGAGTTCATTAAAAACGACGATAAACATTTTTGGTGTTGTATGTTGATGACATACTAATCATTGGGAATAATGTAGGAATGTTGCAGTTAGTCAAGGTTTAGTTGTGAAATAACTTCTCCATAAGGATTTGGGATAATCATCCTACATTTTGGGGGTAAAGATCTATAGAGATAGATCTAGAATGATGCTAAGCTTGTACCAATTTTCCTATATAGACAAAGTGCTAAAGAGTTTTAGCATGAAAATTTCCAAAAAGGGGACTCTTGCCAATGAGTCAAGAAATTACTCTATCTAAGGATATGTCCTCAAAGACTCTTGAAGAGAGAGAGAGAGAGTGCTTGAATAGAATAACATATGCTTCGGCAATTGATTCTATAATGTACACCATTTTGTGTACGAGATCTTATGTCACATACACTCTATATGTTACCAGCATATTTCAGTCCAATCGAGGTGAAGGTCACTATATAGCTGTGAAGAACATTATTAAGTTTTTAAGAAGAACTAAAGATTTTTTCCTCATATATTGAGGAATAGATTTGAAACTTGAGGGCTTTACAAAATTTAGTTTTCAATCTAAAAAATGACAGTAAATTGGTATCTGGATATGTGTTCACCTTAAATAGTGGTTCAATGAGTTGGAAAAGTTCCAAGCAAGAGACTACTGCAGATTCGAACACATAGGCTGAATATATTGCTACATCAGAAGTTGCGAATGAGGCTGTTTGGATGAAGAAGTTCATCACTGAACTTGGAGTGGTTCCAAATATTGTCGATCCAGTAACACCTATGATAACAATGAGGCTATTGCGCAAGCAAAGGAACCAATGTCTCATCTGAAGTCCAAAAACATTTTATGGTGATTCTATTTTATTAGAGAGATCATAGGAGGGGATGTTGTAAAGTTAGAAAGAGTTTCATTGACAGATAACATAGCAGATCCACTAACTAAGGAGATTTCACAACAATAATTTGATCGCTATTTTGATAAGATGGGCATGAGATACGTGGGTGATTGTATTTAGTGCAAGTGGGAGATTGATAGTAATATGCCCTACAAGCCAATAACATCAAATATTATAAGTATGTTACTTGTAATTAATCTTATTCATTTACTAACAATAAACATTTATTTATAGCATTATTATATTTATCGTGTTCATTACAAAATCACATTCCATGTGTTTACATGATAAAGCCCATAGAATAAAAACAATGGAAATAAGCACCATGATGAGATCATGCTAATGAGATGTATTTTCTTAAGCTTTGTATTTAAAATGTTTCTAATCATAAGATCACTAAGAATGGTAGTAGTGAACCCGGATAGATTAGTACATACTTGTTTCTTTAAGGAGTTAAGAGTGAATGATCTTAGGGTCATTAGTGTATGAGACACTAAAATAAGTTATTTAAGTGCTTGTTAGAGGAAATATACACCGGAGTGACTCAACTTAAGAAATTCCTAATGGACATTTTATTAGCTGTCAATAGGGGTTCTTATGTTGCAATTGTGCAAATGATCCGTAGACTTGAGGAAACATGGATACCTTGTATATAGGTTATCATGCTTTGATGCTACTTAAATGTTGTTCTAATCATGGGTTACATAAATGTAATAATTGGGTATGACCACTTATGCATGGTGGTATGTGAGTGTATAATAAAATATTCATCACTCTCAGTAAAAAAAATAGAGAACGTCCTATGTGATCTGATTAAGTCATAATTGGGAAATTTCTTGGTCAAGCTGGGGTGGAAAGTATAAAGGAGTTTCTAATTTCACCATTTAAGTTGTGGAATTGAAATTGAGATACATGTGATTAAATAATTAAGGTTTGACAGTAATTTCATAGCTTAGGTTTAATCATAACATATTGCGTGATGGAAGAAATTAATTGCACGGTAACTGACAACAGAAAAGTTCACATTAAATCTATATTGTCTTGGTAGTCATGACATACTGTGAGGTATCAATCATGACATGTAGAGCCCTAAATAATTAATTGTAATTAATTTTTATTAAAAAAGAAGGATTAAAAGGAGTTTTAATTCAAATTAAATTAAAATAAATTTTAATTAATTGGACAATTGTTATATAAAAGTTATGACTTACTTCTAGCACAGCATTAAACCTAAGGGGTCACATACAATTTTGCAATTATAAGAATAAAGAAAAATAAAAGGTCAATAGAGAGAATTCTAGGAACGAAATTAAACCAGGGGTTCAATTGCAATTCTAAAAATCCTAGAGCTTTTAAGAGTAAAGGCTCTATATAAAGGTTTCTCTTCGACAGAAACCCTAATGGAATTTTGGAGACTTAAAATCATATTTTAAAACACACTCTCTCTCTAGATAGCCGAAATTCCTAGAGCTGGCACTCAAGGATAACTCCACACGTGGTGTTTGACATCATCTTGAAGGAGATCATTGGTCCTGGTTGTTCGTGTGGATAGGCTTAGAGGTCAGGCGCTTGAACGGCTTGCGAACTTTTCACCGAATTTTTCAATCGGAATCTTCCTTTAGGTATAAACCCTAACATTGTATAGAGATATTGTGATCATGTCGTTCTAATATATTCGTAGAAAAATTTTGGTTTTAACTTTATCGGTACAAAATTTTTAATTTTTCGCTGCGTTTATATGCCGATAACTAACATCATTTACAACAGAAAATTTTCCTTTGAAATAGAATGTAAGCTTACTACTTCTAAGCCCAGAATGTTGTATTGTTGGATACAACAACAATATTTCTGACATAAAAGCAAGCTTAATTAGACATAGCAATCCAAGCAAAAGAAATAATAAAGCATGATGAAACAATAGATAGGGATGTCTTTAACAAATATAAACATGCTAAATGTTAAAAGGTATCACAAATCTGGGGAAGAGATAAAACGGATACCTATTGATAGACAACTCCTGGCGATTTCGATCTTCTTCACACAAACTTGTCATGATACAAAAAATGCTGAAGGGAAATTTTTCAATCCAAAGACGTTCAATAGCCGCGTAACTGCTAGAGAAAATGAGAGGAAGCCATGCTGCACATCCAGTTGTATAACCCATGATCCAGTAAACCAATAAAACTGGTGGCTTCTTATGCCATGACAACACTAAAATAACTATAGATGCTGTAATTTGGCTGAGGATGGAAATTAGTGTAAGTAAAAATCTTGAATCAATAATAGGTAGGATCCTGCTGCTACTATGGCCAGCTCCATCATGACCTCTTCTTGCGACCAAGTCAGTCACAATGTTCGATGGTGATGAAGTTTGAGTGACAGGATTTGCATCCCTTTCTATGTCAATTATATGCTCAGCATTGTTATGGTTTCCTGGAGGCTGCTCCATTAATAATGGTTACCTGTCAATTGAAAAGATTTTCACTTGGAGAAGGAGAAAAATACTAGCAGTAAAGTTAAGAGACCAAAATCTGGCCTTTGTTAAAGCTTATTGTGGAAAAATGATTCTCATGATACTTCTCTCTCTCTCTGGTATGACAATTTACAGAAAAATGCAGAATCCAGCCTCATATAAGTTTTCTGTTCTAGTTACTCTAAATCCGTTTGTCAAGGCGTCTCATTCTGATCTTAATTTAAAGACTGAAAAGTTATTAAACTTTCGAATTCAATAGGGAAGAATTCTCTCAAAGGCAAATTTCTTGTTACTAAACTTTTTATGCCAGCTTATTTCTGGCTTTATCGATTACTTTTGGCGACACGGAAATCAAACCTTATCAATAAATCCATTAGATACACATTTAAGTAAATTGCTTATGGTATGAGCAAAAATTTAAATGAAACACAAACAGCAGAGACTAATAAAGGATTAGCCATCAGTAATTAAAGAAAATTTAAAACAAAAAGATGACAGAGAAACTAGAAGTTAATTTACCAACGATTGATCCTGACTTTGATGAACAAGCTGACTAGAAGTTACTTTTTTTCTTTGTTTTGCCCACTTGTGCGGACGGTTCAGAAACGGGAGAATATTTGTCTTAAAAGATAGGTTACGAGAAATTCACATTGAGCACTTTCTTTCGCTCTTCTTTCTTGGGAAGTCAGTCCTCTTGGTAATAATCGCATTCCGTTACTTCCTTGGGAATTAACTGTTGGCTTATGACAAAAATTATTAAAGGGTACAAGTGCTATCTTATGACAAAATTTAACTTCATTTGCTCCTTGGCATCTGAATATTTGTCTACGACTGCTAGCTCTTTACGCTCATAGGCTTTCAAATAAAAATATTGTTGAAGGAATTTCTAAGAAAAGGGTTGTTTATCAAAAGAAATAAGAGAGAATAAGAAAAATGACTTTAAGGCATGACCAAGTCGCTTTTCTTAAGGTTTAATACTGGTACAATAAAGTTTCCGGCGAAATTCCTCTAAGTTACAATGAAGCTCTATTGTTATTCTGCACTTTGTACTTGTGAAGAATAACTCACAACAGCTTCTATGAGTTTATGTATGATGAAAACCTATGTCTGAAAATTTGCAAGATTTCAAACATAAGCATACCAGTGTTTTTAGAAATGAGAAGAAGAAGAAGAAAAGAAATCCAAGAAAAACTAATTATAATTTTTTGTTCTCTTTTTATTTTGATAATTAAACACTTAAAACACTATTTATAGTGTTTAATTAGTGTCTTTTTATAATAGACGATTTGGTTCAGTAATAAACTGACTCAACTAACTTAACTGAGTATCTCTTCTCAACAGACACTCCAGTTCACGAGCAACTGTGTTTTAACGTTCTGAAAATTCAAATTTTCGAACATCCAGTCGACTGGGCCTTCCATTCAGTCGACTGAAAAAGTTCCAGAGAGTTCCAAGAATTTTTAGCCTTCCATCTAGCCGACTGAATCAATCATTCAGACAACTGTATATACCATTCAGTCGACTGTATCAAACATTCAATCAACTTAATCAATTCTCATAAGCTAAAACTGGTTTTTCCTTTTCTTTTCTCCTATACTTTGATTTTCTAAAACATCTCAAACTTAAAATTCAAGTTTATTTTGAAAAAACATCAACAATCCCTCACCATTTTCAAAATATTTTGACTCGATAAATCTCTGAAAATCTAATCTTTTATCATCCATTGAAGTTCATGCCTAGATGAAGATATCGTTTAGACTTGAATCTTCACTTAGTGAAAACATATCAAAGTTAAACAGAATATGTGGTAGTATAATACTTTAAACCACAAATCCTATTTGTTTAACCGAACATGTCTCACACACGAGACTTCTCCTCATAGAATTTGCCAGAAAATTTCCAAAACATTCACAAACCTTGTATCATGTATTTTATGTCATGAGTGCTCTAGATTCAAACCCTTAAACTCAACAGAAGTGGGCACACTTCACACTCACTAGGTAAGCTTATCAAGTATTTTTCGTAATTTAACATACTTGTTGGGATTTGTCAAAGAATTAAACAAATGGAGTGTTCAGCATCAGGTCTGGTTGTGCGCCACGGCCTCGCTCATGTCCGAGAAGTTCAGCTTGGTGATGCACGCCGCGGCTCAAGGTATGCTAGCCATGGCACGGCCCTGTGCGCCGCGGCACAGCCCACCCACACCGCGGCCTCCAGCATAGCAGCAAGTTTCCCCTCTTTTGAGCCACAGGACGCCCTATTCTGAGCCTCAGCACGAAGGCACACCTGACACCTTATGTTCTGCCTCTTCAGTTGGTGCGTGAGACTTAGTTAAAATGCACAGGATTACTTAGACTTTTAGAGAGCCATGAGTCTTTGGTTCTTGAGATTTAAAGGTTGAGATTGATCTCAAAGATTGGATGAAGAAGTTATTGCCCTATATAAAGGGTCATCTAGAAGCAATTCAATATAATATGTAAGCATCAACAAAGACACAAAACACAAGAGAGACTCATTCAAGAGAGACTGGTTGTTTAGAGAGAGAGTAGTCTAGATTGGGGATTCAAGGGCTTTGTAATTTGAATTTTCTTGGGGAAAATTCTAGGGAAACACTTATTCCTTATCACTTTCTTTTTCTCTTCTTTCATTCTTCAAGAACAAGAGGTTTCTTGAAGAGGTGTTGCTGTAATTATAAGAACTCCATTGAATTAGTGCAGAGAGCTCAGAGGAGCTCATGGGGACATAGGCAAATTGTCGAACCTCAATAATAATTGTTTGTGTTCTTTCTTTAATTGTTTGATTTCTTTTCATTACAAGTCATTCTAGACTTGGGTGTTTGGAAAGATTACAACCTGAGCATAGAGGGTGATTTTTCAATAATGGTATCAAAGCTTGAATAGCTGGGTATCGGAGCAAGGCGACAAGAATCAAAGGTCAACTTCTTGGGTGATTCAAGAACGGTACTGGGATCAAGATTTGATCGAGTTCTTGAGAGTTAGAAGTTGGAAAGCAATTTTGGGTGCTGCGTAAATCTTGGGATTTTCTCTGCAAGATGGGTTCAAATTTCATTGTTGAGAAGTTTGATGGAAAGGGAGACTTTGCCCTTTGGAAGCAGAAAATCAGCGTGGTTCTTATACAACAAAAGGTGGACTTGTCTATTGAAGAAAATGAAAATTTTCCAGCAAGTATCACGGAGGTCCAGCGGATTGAGATGAAGAAGATGCCGTATAGCACCATCTTTCTGCACATGTCGGATAGTGTGACAAGAGAATGTGGAGATTTGGAAGATCCAGCTGTCATATGGAAGAAACTAGATGAGTTGTTTCTAACTAAAACTCTCCCTAATAAGATATATCTTCTGAAATGAATCTTTGCTTTTAAAACGGATCCTAATAAAGAGTTGCAAGATAATCTTAATGTGTTAAATAAACTAGTTCAGGATTTGACTAGTTGTAGTATAACATTCCCGGATGAACAATTGGCTATTATTTTGTTGAATTCTCTTCCTGATTGTTTTGAAAGTTTGATTAATACTATTGAATATGGAAGAGATACACTAACCAAAGAAATTGTGATCAATGCTATAAGGGCTCATGATTTCAAAGCCAAGATGAGGGAAGGATCAAGTGGAGAAGGGTTGTTCATTAGAGGAAGGCCAGCAACTCGGAATGGCAGTAGCATCCATGGAAACTACTGGGAGAAATCAAAGGGTAGAGGGCAGAGCCATAGGAGATCGCATTCCAAACCGAAGTTTGAAGGAAGGCGATGCTACTACTGCAATAAGGAGGGTCATTTCAAGAAAGATTGCAGGAAGATGATGAGGGATAAGAGAGGAAGAAGCCATACCAACAATGGAGACGCTTCGGTTGCCCAGGGAGAACAGTAAGATGATGTTCTTGTTGTTTGCTCAAATGTGAGCATGAGGCAAGGCAGCGAGAAATGGATCTTGGATTCTAGGTGCACTTATCACATGTGCTCTCATAGGGATTGGTTCAAGAATTTCAAGGAAACCAATGATGGAAAGGTTTTCTTGGGGAATAACACTTCTTGCCAAGTAAGGGGGATAGGAGACATCCAGTTGAGGATGTTTGATGGAATCATAAGGCTGCTGAGGAATGTGAGATATCTTCTAGAGTTGAGAAGAAATTTGATCTCATTGGGGCAGCTAGATTCCATGGGGTACACATATAAAGTAGAGGGAGGAAAGATCAAGGTAACTAAGGGATCTTTGGTAGTGATCAAAGCAGTAATGAAGGATGGTCTCTATGAGATAATCGGAGACACAGACATCAAGGATCAAGCAGCAAGCTTGATGGCTAAGATGGTTAAGGCAGCCCTTTGGCACAATCGCTTGGGACACATGAGCGAAAAAGGCCTGCAAGTTCTCAGCAAGAATGGTTTACTTGATGGTGACAAGGTAGAGAAACTTGATTTCTGCAAGAGTTGCGTTCTTGGGAAGCAACATCGGGTCAGCTTCAACACCGGAGTGCACAAGTCTAAGGGCATTCTTGACTACATTCATGTGGATCTTTGGGGACCAGCAAGAACACCAACACAAGGAGGTAATCTTTACTTTCTTTCTTTAATTGATAATTATTCAAGCAAAGTTTGGGTTTATTTGTTTAAAAATAAATCAGATGCTTTGAATAAATTTGTGGTGTGAAAAAAGTTGCTGGAGACTCAAATGGGTAGGGTAGTTAAAGTTTTACGAACCAATAATGGCTTAGAATTTTGCAATTAGGATTTTGACAAATTCTGTGATTTAAATGGGATCCTAAGACATAGAACAGTTGTGAAAACCCCTTAGCTATATAGGGTTGAGACAACCAGTGAAGATCCCTTGGCTACACTTGATGCTTACATGTTATATTGAATTGCTCCTACATGACCCTCTATATAGGGTAACAACTTATTCATCCAATCTTTATGATCAATCTCAACCCTTAGATCTCAAGAACCAAAGACTCATGGCTCTCTAAGAGTCTAAGTAATCATGTGCGTTTTAACTAAGTCTCGCGCACCAGCTGAAGAGGCAGAACATAAGGTGTCAGGTGTGCCTTTGTGCTGAGGCTCAGAATAGGGTGTGTTGTAACTCAGAAGAGAGGAAACTTGCTGCCATACTGGAGGCCGCGGTGTGGGTGGTCTGTGCCATGGCGCACGCACCTTGAGCCGCGGCGCACATCACCAAACTGAACTTCTTGGACATGCTGGAGGTCGCACCGCCCAAGGCTGGGCTGCGGCGCACAACCAGACCTGATGTTGAACACTCTATCTGTTTAATTCTTTGACAAATCCCAACAATCTCTACCTTTGTCTAAGCAATTAAACCCGAACCCATTGTGCAGAGAACTTAGGATCCAAACTCAACTAGAGTCACCATATTAACTGACTCCAATCCTAAGAAGTCCAAGGCAATGATTGTACTTGCTTAGAGGTAGAACTTTAGTGCCTAAATCTGCAAGATTTTCTTTCGTGGCCACCTTGTCCACATGAATGCATCATTCCGTAACATTTTCCCGAATGAAATGATACCGAACATCCATATGCTTTGTCCTCTCATAGAACACCGGATTCTTACAAAAATGCAACGGACTTTGGCTATCCGAATACACTACCACCTGCTCTTTTAGGACCTTCAACTCTTCCAACAACTCTTTGCACCATATAGCCTCCTTATGGCTTCCGTAGTTTCTATGTATTTAGCCTCGGTTGTTGAGAGTGCTACCACCAGTTGCAACTCAGCCTTCCAACTTATACAACATCTGTTTAAGTTGAAGAAGTAGGAGGTAATCGATCTTCTCTTATCCCAGTTTGCTCCATAGTCCGAATCAACTTAACCCTCTAGACAGATGGACTTACTTCTCTTCTCGTACACAAGCCCCACATCTGGGCTTCCCTTCAAATACGTCAGCAACCACTTCATCCCAAGCCAATGCTCCTTTCTAGGATTACTCATAAACCTACTAAGAACATTCATTACATGAGCAATGTCGGGTCTAGTGCTTACCATCATGAACATGACTGATTCAACCGCACTAGAGTAAGGGACCTTTTCCATTTCCTTTTTCTCCTTATCTATTTTAGGACATTGATTGCTGGAGAACTTGAAATGACCAGCAAGAAGAATCTTCACTGGTTTACTATCTTCCATAAAAAAAACTTAGATATCATCTTTTCTATATAGGAAGACTGAGAAATATTCAATCTATTTCTTTCCCTTTCCTGGATTATACTCATCCTAAAGATCTTTTGTGCATGGCCAAGATCCTCCATCTCAAACTCCAAACTGAGTTGATATTTCAACTTTTCTATCCTCTCCCTGCTGCTACCAACCAGCATCATATCATCAACATAGATGAGGATAATCACCATTTCCTCCATCTTGTGACTTTTGTAGTACAAGCACAAATCATAGTAGCTCCTCATGAAACCCAAGCTAGTTACGGAAGAATCGAACCTCTTATTCCATTGCCGAGGTGATTGCTTCAGGCCATAGAGAGATTTCTTCAATTTACACACCAAATCTCCCTACCTTCTTTCCTCATAGCCTTTGGGTTGCCTCATGTAGATGGTCTTATCAAGCTCTCCATGTAAGAACGTTGTCTTCATATCCATTTGCTCAATTTCCCAATTAAATTGGACCACCATTGCTAACAATATCCTTATCGTCTTGTATTTCACAACCGGTGAGAATATTTCGGTGAAATCTATGTCTTTTCTTTGTATGAACCCCTTCGCCACTAGCCAAGCCTTATACTGGAGTGTTCCCTTTTTTGATCTTGTAAATCTATTTACAATCCACAACTCTCTGTTTTTCTGGTTTGGGCACCAATTCCCAAGAGTTGTTCTTCCTCAAAGAATCCATTTCTTCCTTCATAGCTAGCTTCCATTTTGACGAATCCTTAAATTCCATGGCATCCATGTAAGTATCTGGCTCACTTATCCCTCCTTCTGAATAAGGAGCTATTACATTAGCATCCGCAAAACCATATCTCAAAGGTGGTCTGACCAGCCTTCATTCCCGGTCCCTTGTGAGCTGATAATCATTCTGATTTACTGCATCATCCCCTTTTAGTTTAGCCTCCTCTTGAGTGTCTTGAGCTTGGCCTTCATCAATGGCCTCTACCTGGTCCGAACCCTCTTGCCTTCCTTGTTCTACCTAAACTGAATTTTCCTTGATGCTATGCTCCACATAAACCGGGCTGGTTTGCCCACTTTTCCCTACAGGGTTAGTTTTCTCCAAATAGGGAAATAAATGCTCATTAAAAATGACATCCTTACTTATTATGAGCTTAGTTCCTTTTGGTTCTAAGGACCACAACCTATACCCCTTAACCCCATCACCATATCCTAGAAACACACATTTTCTAGACATTGGGTTAAGTTTATCATCCTTTTAATGTGCAAATGTAGCACATCCAAAAGTCCTAAGGTTGCTCAACTCAGGGGGTTTCCCACTCCACATCTCCTCGGGAGTCTTAAGGTCTAAAGCCCTAGAGAGTGATCTATTAACCAAATATGCAGCAGTAGACACAGCTTCCCCCGAAAAACATTTTGGTAAATCGGACCCAATTAACATACACCTAACCTTTTCCATAAGGTTTCTATTCATCCTCTCAGCAACTCCATTTTGCTGAGGGGTTTTCACAACCGTTCTATGTCTTTCTGGATTACCCAAATGTTTTGGGGGGTAGCGGTGTCTACTGCTGTGTATTCGATTAATAGATCACCCTCTAGGGTTGTGTACCATAAGACTCCCGAAGAGATGTTGAGTGGAAAACCCCCTGAGTTGGACAACCTTAGGACTTTTAGGTGTGCTGCGTTTGCACATCAAAAGGATGATAGACTTAGCCTAGGATCTAGAAAATATGTGTTTCTAGGATATGGGGAAGGGGCTAAGGGGTATAGGTTGTGGTTCTTAGAACAAAAAGGATTGAGACTCATAATAAGTAGGGATATTAATTTTAATGAATTGTTATTTCCCTATTTGGAGAAAACTAACCCTGTAGGAGCTAGTGAGCAAACGTCCTTTAAGGGTCTTATTCATCCTCTCAGCAACTCCACTTTGCTGAGGGGTTTTCACAACCGTTCTATATCTTAGAATGCCATTTAACCTACAGAATTGATCAAGTTCTTGGTTAAAAATTTCTAAGCCATTATCGGTTCATAACACCTTAACTACCCTGCCCATTTGAGTCTCTACCAGCCATTTCCACACCATTAATTTATTCAAAGCATCTGATTTATTTTTAACCAAATAAACCAAAACCTTTCTTGAATAATCATCAATTAAAGACAGAAATTAAAAGCTACCTCCCTCTGTTGGTGTCCTGCTGGTCCCCAAAGGTCCGCATGAATGTAGTCAAGAATGCCTTTAGACTTGTGCACTCTGGAGTTGAAGTTGACCTGATGTTGCTGCCCAAAAGCATAGCTCTTGCAGAAATCGAGTTTCTTTACCTTGTCACCATCAAGTAATCCATTCTTGCTGAGAACTTACAGGCCTTCTTTGCTTATATATCCCAAGCGAGTGTGCCAAAGGGCTGCCTTCTCCATCTCAACCATTAAGCTTGCTGCTTGACCCTTGATGTCTGTGTCTCTGATCATCTCATAAAGACCATCCTTCATTGCTGCTTTGATCACTACCAAAGATCTCTTGGCTACCTTGATCTTTCCTCCCTCTACTTTATATGTGTACTCCATGGAATCTAACTGCCCCAATGAGATCAAATTCCTCTTCATATCCGAAAGATACCTCACATTCCTCAGCAGCCTTACCATTCCATCAAACGTCCTCAACTGGATGTCTCTTATCCCCCTCACTTGGCAAGAATTGTCATTCTCCAAGAAGACCCTTCCATCAATGATCTCCTTGAAATTCTTGAACCATTCCCGGTGAGGGCACATGTGATGAGTGCACCTAGTATCTAAGATCCATTTCCCACTGCCTTCTTGCCCCTTGCTCACATCCAAGCACACAACAAGAACATCACCATCTTGTTGTTTTGTCTTGGCAACCGAAGCCTCTCCATTCTTGGTATGGCTTCTTCCCTCATCCCTCATTTTCTCCTTGCAATCTTTCTTGACATGACCCTCTTTATGGCAATAGTAACATTTCTTCCCTCCAAATCTCAGTTTGGAATGCATTCTCCCATGGCTTTCTCCTCTACCTCTGTCTAGTAGTATCCATGTATGTTGTTGTGCACTCTCCCATGGCTCTCTCCTCTACTTCTGTCCTGGCAGTAGCCATGTATGTTGTTGTGCACTCTCCCATGGCTCTCTCCTCTACCTCTGTCCTGGTAGTAGCCATGTATGTTGCTGTGCACTCTCCCATGGCTCTCTCCTCTACCTCTGTCCCGGTAGTAGCCATGGATGTTGTTGTGCACTCTCCCATGGCTCTCTCCTCTACCTCTGTCCCGGTAGTAGCCATGGATGTTGCTGCCAACCGAGTTGCTGGCCTTCTTCTAATGAACAGCCCTTCTCCACTTGATGCACTCCTCATCTTGGCATCATGATCATCTTACAACTCTTTATTAGGATCAAATTTAAAAGCAAAGATTCATTTACGAAGATAGTCTTGGCAAGAAACAACTCATCTAGTTTCTTCCATATGACAGCTGGATCTTCCGAGTCTCCGCACTCCCTTATGACATTATCCAACATGTGCAAGAAAATGGTGTTGTAAGCCATCTTCTTCATCTCATTCCACTGGTCCTCTATGGTACTTGCTGGAAAAGCATCATCTCTTTCAATCGCCAAGTCCACTTTCTGTTGCATAAGAAGAGCCTTGATCTTCCGCTTCCAAAGGGCAAAGTCACCCTTTCCATCAAACTTCTCAATACCAAAATTTGAACCCATCTTGCGGAGATGATCCCAGATTTGTACAGCACCTATAATTGCTCTCCAACTTCTTTTAAATCTCAAGAACACAGATCAAAGATTGATCTCAATACCATTCTTAAATCAACCTTAAGAACACGATCAGATCTTGATCTTTACTTCGTTCTTGAATCATTCTCAAGAACACGATCAGGATATTAATTTTAACTCCATTCTTGATTTACCTCAAGAACAAAATCAGATATAGATCTTAACTCCATTCTTGAATCACCCAAGAAGTTGACCTCCGATTCTTGGAGTCTTGACTCTGTCACCTTCTGTTCTTGCTCCGATACCCGCCAATCTTGGCTCTAATCTCGCTGTCCAAAGCTCTTATACCACTGTTGGAAATCGCCTTGACAAGATGCCCAAGTGGTGATCTTCCAAACATCCAAGTCTAGAATAACTTGTAAAAAAAAGATACAACAACCAAAGCAAGAAATAAGACAAGCAATTGTTATCGAGGTTCGGCAATAGCCTATGTCCCTGTGAGTTCCTCCGAACTCTCTGCACTAAATCTCAATGGTTCTTACAATCACAGCAACTCCTCTCCAAGAATTCACAAGTTCTTGAAGAGGCAAAGAAGAGAACAAGACAGTGATAAGGTCTTGAGGTACCCTGGAACTTTCCCCCTTGGAAATTCCACTTACAAGTCCCTTAAATCCCCTTTCTATACTAATCTCTCTCTTTACAGCCAGCCTCTCCAATGAGTCCCTCTTGTATGTCTGTGTCTTTGCACTCTCATACAATTCTCTCATTCACATGATCTGTCACAATTATTTATGTCACATTGTTGTTGAGAATGAAGCTAGGTGACCCTTAATATAGTGCACCAACTTCATGACCAATCTTGAGTGTCATTCTCCACCCTTAGATCTTGATGACCAATTAACCATGGCTCTCCATCAATCCTAAGTGATGTTGTGCATTTTAACCTTGTACCCATGCACTTAACAAGAGGCTGAATCAAGTTAATCATGTGTGCATCAGTGTGCCTAGCGCCTAGGCACTGAACATGGCGCGCTGCGGCCTTGGGCAAAACCCATTTTCACCACTTTCTAGGCGCTGCGGCCTTAGTGAGGGAGAGGTGCGGTGCTGCCCTCCACCAGGACTTCTTCTTTGCTGGGTGCCGTGGCCTAAAAGGATCAGGGCTACGGCGCACACTGAAGCTAGACCTCCTGATGCTGTGTGCACTTCTTTGTCTTGCTAAATAGAGGTGTGCACACATGTCCAAAGTGATGCGCACACTTATGTGCACTTCTTTAACACGCTGAAATTCATTCTTCCATCTCTTTTTTAAACCTTAAACCATGTTTAAAGCTTAGACAAATACCAACATGTTTTCTTTAAGATTTTATTGGTCCCTACTCTATAAAGAGTTTGCTAATGGGTTACAGACAAATATTCTCCATGATACAACAAAATCTCTAGGATCTAAAAATAGCGAGTATGAAGAGTCCATTAAGAATTATCCTTGAAATAGTTCATTGTAATTGTTGTAAATCTGTGTAGAAGATGAAGATGAAAAAGAGATAATGGTTTTAAAATAGAAAATTTATATTATTAACATTTCTTAACTTTCGTAGATTTATAGAAGGGGAGAGTTATGAATTAGAAGACATAACTCTCTGAAAAAAGCGGTTGAAAAATTCAAATTTTTAAAAATAACAAACCTTTAGTCTACTGGACCCATCCCCAGTTGATTGGAAAAAGTTTTTGTTTGAAACAGAAATTTCATCTTCGCATTACTAGTCGACTCGCCCTCAACCCCAATCGACTGGCCTCTTTGTTCTGAAAATAAAATTCCAGCACTTCCTACTGACCTATGAACAATTACAAATCTAGCTTAGATTATGAGAGAAAAAAAGAAAAGAGATGAAAGAGAAGGGGAAAACCAAAAAAGAAGAAGAAGTGAAGAACCAAAAAAGAGAAGATAAAGCCATAGAGAGAGCCGCCACTGTACAAGCAAGGGTTAATTTTTTTTCGTTATTTGCAATTTGTCAAATTTTTAAAATATCTTTACTTAACTAATGTGGTTGCATAGACAATTGTGGTCCAACTAAATGTGAGCACAATAAAATGTGGTAAGTTAACATTCTCCATATATCTAATATTAGTTAAATAATAATCAGGTTATCAGTTTGGGTCGAATTACGAAAACCTGAAGCCACAATCCAACCTAAACCGACAGGTGCATCATTTCCTCAACCTAGCATTTAAAACACCCAACTCAACCCAGTCTGTTGCATCGGTTTGAGTCAATTTGACGGTTCGACCAAGTTAATTGCTCACCCTAGTGCTTGAGTTCGTGTCCTCTGATTGTGGTAAGGTAAAACATATTAGATACAATTAGTATTGCTTAGAAGTAGAATTGTCACAGAAGCATACAAGGCAGGATAAAGTCTTGGGCCAATATTGGTTAACTCTAGCACAATATGTCATGTTGTTCTTTGATCTCTACTAGTTTATACCCCGTTGCAGTCATATCCTAACATCCCTGTGACAGTCTGTTGAGACTTTAACTCTAAAATTCATCTACTCAAATTTTAAGTAAAAAAACACAACCACATTAAATAGGTAAATAAAATAAAGAGTAAGAACACAACAATTTAACATGGTTCTATAACCTTTTTGCCTACGTCCACCAATAAACCCACAACTTTATTAATCTCCAATAACAACTTTAGGAAGAGAAAAGTAGCTAAACTCTCACTACCTCACAACCCAAAAGCTCCAATACACCCAAAGCTCTCAACCTAACTCTACTTGTAAGTGCTTTATCTACTTGACAACCCAAAATCCCAATACATCCAAAGCTCTCAACTTAACTCTAGGAGTAAATCCTTCTGATTTACAATGTATATTGGAATTATTAGTGTGCCTCAAACGTACTCTAGGACACCCTTTATATAAAGAATATTTTCTTAATACTAATAGGAAAATAATAACAACAACAAAATAGGAAACTAATACTACTCCTAGAACAAGTAACAATCTAATAGGAAACTACTACTACTGCTACTAGAATAAGCAACTATAGAATAGGAACTTAAATTTTTTTTTTCAAACCAATTAGAAGTCCTCCTTGTGGGGATTGAGTCAAAATCCCAATAAATATGCACCTTCGCTCAAATTCTCTACCTCATCATCAAATTTTACTTTCTTCTTTAGTTGGTGTGAATCTTCCTTTTGATCTTCACATCTCACCCGTTTATTTTTCGAAGTAACAACTTCTCATTCAACATGTATAAGCTCTCTTCATTCATGGTAACTCTCATTACTACCATTGAACCATTAAGAACTTGCATCTCATCATCATCATTAGCCTTTCAATTATCATTATCCTTCAGTCTTAGGCCAACATTGGCTAACTCTAGCATAATATGTCATGTTGTTCTTTGTTCACTACTAGTTTATACCCCGCTGCAGTCATATCCTAACATCCCTGTGACAGTCTGTCGAGACTTTAACTCTAAAATTCATCTACTCAAATTTTAGGTAAAAAAACACAACCACATTAAATAGGTAAATAAAATAAAGAGTAAGAACATAACAATTTAACGTGGTTCGGTAACCTCTTTGCCTACGTCTACCAATAAACCCACAACTTTATTAATCTTCAATGATAACTTTAGGAAGAGAAAAGTTGCTAAACTCTCACTACCTCACAACCCAAAAGCCCCAATACACCCAAAGCTCTCAACCTAACTCTACTTGTAAATGCTTTATCTACTTGACAACCCAAAATCCCAATACGTCCAAAGCTCTCAACTTAACTCTAGGAGTAAATCCTTCTAATTTACAATGTGTATTGGAATTATTAGTATGCCTCAAACGTACTCTAGGATACCCTTTATATAAAGAATATTTTCTTAATACTAATAGGAAAATAACAACAACAACATAGGAAACTAATACTACTCTTAGAACAAGTAACAATTTAATAGAAAACTACTACCACTGCTACTAGAATAAGCAACTATAGAATAGGAACTTAAACTTTTTTTCAAACCAATTAGAAGTTCTCCTTGTGGAGATTTGAGTCAAAATCCAAATAAATCTCCACCTTGGCTCAAATTCTCTACCTCATCATCAAATTTGACTTTCTTTTTTAGTTGGTGTGATCCTTCCTTTTGATCTTCACATCTCACCCGTTTATTTTTCGAAGTAACCATCTTTTCATTCAGCATGTACAAGCTCTCTTCATTCATGGTAACTCTCATTACTGTCATTGAACCATTAAGAACTTGCATCTCATCATCATCATTAGCCTTTCAATTATCACTCTCCTTCATTCTTCTCAACTCTTCCAAGTTCTCCATCATGGCATTTGCAATTGTGTGTGTTCCTCTTCGTCATTGTAGATGCATTCCTTATTTGAAAATCTAGAGACTTTGATCTTGATCTTTCCTCTACATTCCTTCAAGTACTCCACTCCCTTTCTTTGTTTAGCTCATCTCATTATATAGTCCCGAACAATTCTTCAACCTCAAACACACATATCCTCTTCAACTTATCTCTCTCTGGAGGCATCGTGGGAACCTCTCCATCCATACAAACTTTCTTGCCCACCATTAATACCTTGACTATGTCATCTTCTTCCGGTGGTAAATACTCATCATCTACCAATAAACTACTCAACAAATTAGTGATAACGAAATTGAAAAAGTTAATATTCATCATATCTTCTTCCATCTTCAGTTCATCAAATAGTTCAATATTAATCATGCATATTTTTATTTTTATTTTTTTTGCCATTGGAACCACAACTCTGACACCATTTGCTGTGATTTTACATCTAAAATCTACCTACTCAAATTTTAGGCAAAAAGCACAACCACATTAAATAGAAAAATAAAATAAAAAGTAAGAACGCAACAATTTAACTTGGTCCAGCAATCTCTTTGCCTACATCAAAAAACAAACCCACAATTTTATTAATCTGCAATGACAACTTTAGGAATAGTAAAGTTGCTAAATTCTCACAATCTCACAACCTAAAAACCCCAATACACTTAAATCTCTCAACCTAACTCTAGTTGTAACCGCTTTCTCTACTCGACACCAACACACCCAAAACTCTCAATCTAGCTCTAATAGTAAATCCTTTTGATTTATAATGTATATTGGAATTATGAGTGTGCCTCAAACCTTCTCTATGACCTTTTTATATAGAGGACATTTTCTTAATACTAATAGAAAAAAACAATAACATTGGAAACTACTACTACTACTACTTTTAGAACAAGTAACAATCCAATAGAAAACCATCACTACTACTACTAGAATAAACAACTACAGAATAGAAACTTAAACTTTTTTTAAACCAATTAAAAGTTTCCGAGATTAAGTCAAAATCCCAACACGGTCCACATTGGAGTTTTTCATATTGCAGTTGTAAATTGGACAAAGTATGTCAACAATTCATTCCTTGTTTGTAGTGTCAACGGCTGTTCATATATTTAAGTTTTTCTATGATCTCATATTGATTTTTTTAGTCAAACTATTTTTCTGAAGTGTTAGATATGATGAACCGTTGTGCAAAGTTAAATGCTCGCTTCTTTTGATATTGCCATTTATGTACAAAATTTTAGCCAAGGCTCATGATCCATGATTTTTTCAGCACAACTATTTTAATTGGGATCATGGTTTATTGTACCATAGATCTTTGAATTATTGACATCAAACACTTTAATCTTTAAACTAAAAATTTAGCATTAAAGATCACCAAATTTTTAATTAATCGCAATGTAACTATTTTATACATTATTTATTAATGAAAATATCTTGAAAACTTAGCAATATAAAGAATTTGATAACGATTTTTTTTGTAAACATGTAAAAATAAATGTGATATACGGTAATAAAAAATATAAAATTTTCTTTAATACTGAATTTTTTTATTATTATTAAATATTGATAAATCAAAAAAAATCACGCATTGAAATTTTTTTAAAATAAATATTGGATGATCTTCAAATAATTTATAGATTTTATTAAACCTTATTTAGCGTATTCAACTATCTCAAAGTAATATATATATATATATATATATATATATATATATATATATATATATATATATTGATGAAGAAAAAAACATTATAATTAGTTAAATATTTGAAGATTTTTAGTGTCAAATTCATAATTTAAATATTTAAATATTAAAAAATAATAGTTGAAAAGCCTCTAGTACAATTTATCTTTTTTTAGGGTAAATTACATAAACTTCATTTGAAGAAAAATATTATTACACAGATCTCCCTTATATTTTTTAAAACATCACTTATACTCCCTGATAAAATAGTATAATCACATAGAATCAAATTTAATATTTCCTATCAAAAATTGTAAAGAAACATTTTAATTACATGAAATCGCATGAAATCAAATTTAATCTTTTCAATTAAAAAATATAAATAATATTTTAAAAAGTATATAAAAATATCTATGTAATTACATGTTACTTCAAAAGAAGACAGTGTAATATACCATTTTCTTTATCATTAAACTTAACGTCTCTTGTTACCGAATTTGCAGATGATAATGATTGTCCATGACAAAAGCACAACAATATACGTACCTATAAATATATTATTAGTCACAAACTTTCTAATCATATCGTTTTCCGGCTCTGTCAACTGTTTATGTTACAATCTAATAATCTTCTGGGTCCCATCGTTATGGATATTTGTTAGACTTTGCTTCTGTTAAATCTACTTTTGTGGTTTAGTTATAGTAACATATACTCTCTACGCTTTAAAATTATTGTCACTTTTTTTAAGTAACTTTTTTATTTTTTATTTTAAAAATATAAAATAAATAAATAATTTTTAAGCCTCTAAACTTTGTTAATGTATATATACAAAAAAAAATTAATTACTTTAAGGATTTAACATTATAAAAACTAATTATTAAATTAAATAAATAGTGAATGTGACATTTATTATAAGACATAAGAAAAATACATATTTTTTTAAAATATCTCAAACTCAAATTCTTTCTTCCTAATTATAAAATAATAATAATAATAATAATAATTCTCACCACAAACTACAATTAGTCATCTTTTCAACATAATTTAAAAAACAATATTTTTTTTTATTTCTCATCTTTTTCAATTTTATGTTAAAAATATTTTCCAATATTATTTTTGAAATTGTTAACAAAAATGAAGGTAGAAAAAAAAATATAATTTTTACAACTAAAAAGACCCTTAATTACTCTCTTACTTTATGTTTCATCACTATCTTAATATATTTACTTGTGGTATATATAAATATATATATATATATATATATAACTGTTTATTTTTAATGGAGTAGTATAATTAATCAAAAAGAATATATTTTTGTTGATTTTCTTATATTTTTATCCTGTGTTTATATAAATTTTACGTAGATTTCTTATTTCTTTTCTTCTTTATCTTAAAGAAATAATAATTATAGATTAAAATCTTCTCAATTTAGAAATGGCTAAATTACATTTTTATTCTCAACAATTGCTTTTGTTTTTTTAATTAGCCCCCAACCTTTAATCACTAACAATTGTGGACCGAATGTTTGCATCCATTTTCAATTTGATCCTTTCGTCCAACTTCCGTAGGTATCATAGACGGAAATCCAGCATGGCAGTCTTAAGGATCTTCAAAATTACCGCCAAAATAAAGGATCTTCCGTGGATATCTTTCCCCAAGCTTTCATTTTGTTAAACAACTCCCAGAGAAAGTTATGTTTACATATCAGATTGCTCATGGTAATCCTTAGGAAAGATCAAAGGGGCTGGACTGTTTCCTTTGATTTTAGCGGTAACTATTTTACCGCCCAAAACGAAGATCCCATGATAAAAACACTCTATTTCAGAACAGATTTGTCCATCAATAATGGGATTACATTGGTAGAAATATAAGTCAATACGTTTTCAACTTGTATTTCAATGGCAACTAAGACGACCAAGTTACTTTCATCTATTTGATTCGATCGTTTAACAAAAACACGGGAATGTAAATAAAAAACACCGTCTGAAAAAACTAAAACACCTATTTTACCATGTAAGATTTCCGTGCAAATTATTAGAAAAAGACCAAATTGAAAATGGATGCAATCATTAGATCCATAATTGCTAGTAATTAATGATAGGTTGGGAATCAAATAAAAAACAAAAGCAATCATGGAAGATAAAAATGTAATTTATACATTTAAAAATGATTATGTAATTGAAAAGATTTAGTATGAATATTCTTTGATCCCATATATAGTTGCGGCAGTTCAAGCTCACAGAAAAATTTCGTTTAAATTAATATGGGCATCATTATTAATACTGTTGGGAGAAATGGTTAGCTCTCACTCTCCAACAAATGTCTTTCAATGCCTGCCACATGCCATCATGTTAACATCGTGTTGTTATTTGCTCTTTGAATTAGAAAGTTAGGACTCGGGACTTTTTGAAAGGTAGAGGCTAACATATTTAAGTAAGCCCAGCAAATTAATTATGCGTAGCAGTTGACAAGATTTTACAGTCAGTGGGGTATTGGCTTGGAATGGATTAATTATAACAGGTAGAACCAAACGATACGTTGTTTTCTAAATAAGCATTAGGTGCATTTGATTGTCAAATTTTACCATAATGTTACTTAAACCCATCAAATTTGGGCTGGAGAAAGCAGGATTTTAGGGGTTTTTTTGGTCATTTCATTTACTTTGTTTTCATTTTTAGTTTTTTTTTTTTATCTGGCATGGCATTAAAATTAGGATTGAGATTAATTACGTGTTAATTATATGACTGATCCGTTAACCTGTTTAAATGGCTATAGTTAAACACATCTATCAATTTCAATGATTTCATAATTTTGAGTTATTAACATATAGATGCAATTAAGAATATAGTGGGTAGGAGAAAATGCATCAACCATCCTTAAACTATGGTCTTCTAACACATAGGCCCTTTAATTATGAATTTGTCATATGAAATTCTCAAACTTTCAATTAATTACAATGTAACTCTTTTAAGTATTATTCATCAATGAAAATTATCTTAAAAACTTAACATTACAAGAAATTTGATCATGATTTTTTTTAATGTAAAGATAAATGTAATAAATCATGAGAAAAAAAAACTAAAAAAGTTAATATTGAAGATTATTATTATCTTGTTTTTTAAGATAAAAAATTAAAAAAATAGCACAAGAAATAGCACACAAGTAGAAAGATCTCAAAAATTATTGGGTGACCTTCATACGGTTCATGTAGTTTATTGGAATGATGTTTTAGTAGTGTATTCAATTATCTTAAAGCGAACAAAATATGCATTATGCTGATACAAAGAATAAGATTGCAACTAATTGAAAGTTTGATGAATTTTGATGTCAAATTGGTAGTTTAAAGACCTAAGTTCTAGGCCTCCATAAGTTAAGGATGACTAGTGCAATTATCCGTATAAAATGTACTATTAAGTGCAATTTAGTACCAAATTTGAGGGTTTTATATGGAATTAAACCTAATTAATTTAGACCACTGAGTACTTTTCATGCAATGTCAATTAGAATGCTCCCAAATTAATTGGTAGGTCTTTTTTTAGAGAAATTACTAATTGATTTTTTTTTTCATTTCGTTTATTTTGTTTTCATTCTTAGATTTTTTTATCTGGCATGGCATTAAAATTGGGCTTGAGATTAGTTATGTGTCAGTTACATGACTGATCCGTTAACTCGATTAAACGTTTATAGTTAAACACGTCTATCAATTTCAATGATTTCATAATTTTGAGTTATTAATATAGAGATGCAATTAAGAATATAGTGGGTAGGAGAAAATGCATCAATCATCCTTAAACTATGTTCTTCTAACACATAGGCCTTTTAATTATGAATTTGTCATATGAAATTTTCAAACTTTCGATTAATTGCAATGTAACTATTTTAATTATTTTTCATCGATGAAAATTATCTTTAAAACTTAATATTACAAGAAATTTGATTATGATTTTTTTAATGTAAAGATAAATGTGATAAATAATGAGAAAAAATCTATAAAAAAAATTAGTATTGAAAATTATTATTATCTTATTTTTTAAGATAAAAAATTAAAAAATAGCACAAGAAATAGCACACAAGTAGAAAGATCTAAAAAATTATTGGGTGACCTCCATACGGTTTATGTAATTTATCATAACTCTGTTTTAATAGTGTATTCAATTATCTTAAAATGAAAAAATATGCATTATGTTGACACAAAGAATAAAATTACAACTAATTGAAAGTTTGAGGAACTTTGATGTTAAATTCGTAGTTAAAGACTTAAATTCTAAGCCTCCATAAGTTAAAAATGACTAGTGCAATTATCCGTATAAAATATACTATTAAATGCAATTTAGTACCAAATTTGAGGGTTTTTTATGCAATTAAACCTAATTAATTTATATCACTGAGCACTTTTCATGCAATGTCAATTCGAATGCTCCCAAATTAATTGGTAGGTCTTGTTTTAGATAAATTACTGATCCATATTGGTTCCACGTAATGTAGACCTCTCTACAACGTGCCATATACTTATATGGATATCCCCATAGTTACATTAAAATGATTTCGAAATTGATATAGCCATAAATATATCGTGAGTCAGAAGCTAACACGTGTGTGTGATATAGCCATAAATATACCTGTCAATTAGAAGCGATTGTATGTGTGTGTGTAAAAATTGCAATAAAAAATAATAGGGTGTAAAACTTTTAAATGATAAATATACTCTTATTTAAATGAGTAGTTTTGATCTATAATTATTGGCTATATAAAAAAAATGTAATTCTAATAGAATTTGGATTGATATAATCTCCTAATCTTCTGTTGTTCTATTATAGTTTGGATTAAGCCTGAATATGATATAAAACTTTTGATAAAAAAAAAATCATTATTCAACTTCATATAAACAAGATACTTATATTTAAAAAAATATTGTATGTGTGATATAAAAATTGTAATAAAAAAATAATAGGGTGTAAAACTTTTAAATGATAAAAATACATTTATTTAAATGACGTAGTTTTGATCTATAATTATTGGCTATGTGAAAACAATATTGTAATTCTAATAGAATTTGGATTGATATAGTCTTCTAATCTTCTGTTGTTCCATTATTCAACTTCATATAAATAAGATATTTATATTTAAAAAAGTATGTCAATTAATACGTTAACTGACCGCCATATAAGAATCTTAAGGTTGTATTTTGTACATATTTTTTAGTTTATTCATCGTTTTTTTTTTAATAAAAAAATAATATATATCGTTACATGAAGAGAGAAAAATTATTACATAAGAGTGGAGGCTCAAATGACTACTTATCTTGAATAAGAAGGTATATAATTTTTTTCTTTGTGTCAACGTAGTTTCAGTTAAAATATTAACTTCTACATATATGAGTTGATTTTCTCGGTCGGTATAACTAGTGATTTTGTGAGATTTGATAGTATTTTACATCTAACTTAGGGGTGCAATTCAGTTGATAATCGAACATAATGTTTTGGTTATTGATATACATAAAAATAAAATAATTTATAAAAAATAGATATTTTTCCAAATTTTCAATGATTTGGTATTCTCAAAATATAATTTTATAATTTGGTACTGAAAATATTTTTAAAAAATTAGTAGATTTCATATTTATTAAAATTACAAAAAAAAAATTAAATCATTCAATATTACCATAAGATAAAAAACAAATTGAAACAATCTCAAACCAAACTACCGAATTTCTAAAAGTATAACATTGACTACCGAAATAATCAAACTAAAATTTTTTGTTCGGTAATTCACTTTTTTCCTATGCACACCCTTATCCAATCATTGATCCATTTTTTATTTTCACATAAATTGACAATTATTATCACATCATATTCCGAAAATCATGCTCTTGTGTTTAGAATTTCTATGACAAAATTTTTTTTTGTTAGTTTTTTACCATTTAACTTTTCTTCACCTATAATATCTTCGGCAAGAGATACCAGTTATATATAGTGCTATAATTCTTTTATGGTTTGTTTACATCTTCACTTTTAGAGTAATCTACAATTCCACACACATATATATATATATATATATATATATATATATATATATAATATTTATCATATGGATGAGCCGAAGGTTCATGCATGTCCGTACCATAAAATATGAGTTATGATAACTAACTTAATCAAATTTGGACCATCAGTTTGGATTTTGTCAGATTTTGGCCTTAAAACTTTACAATGTTCTTTATAATTCATTTTTCTGCAATTAATGAATATCTTATGGTTTGATTGTGAAATATGTTCATATCGTCTATTTTACTGTTTTCTTTAACTTTTTTTACAAGATCCTGCTGAGGAAGCACAGAATCAAGACGGTAATGGTGAATATTTCTCAAACCTATCAAATCTTTTATTATTATTATTTTTATGAGAATACTTACTATGATAATTGTATTTTGCATATTTTTAATTAATTTATATAACTTAGCAGATTGCATAATTTGGTTTATTGATTGTGAAATATGTGGGTCAAACAAGACTTAAAATATAATAATTTCCATGTTTAGCATATGATTTTAAAAAAAAAAACAATAAAAAATTTCATTATCTGCGACGACGTTTTGGTCGTTAATGCTAATTGAAATATGTCGCATATAAGACGGACATAAAGCGGTCACTCATACCATCTGCGACGGCTTCATGTCTGTCACAAATATTATCTGTGACGGATTTGCATCTATTGCACTGCGATGACGGACTTGAATCTATGATGAAATTTTCATCGTTGAAAGTTTTAATAAAAACTTAGTTTTTTAACATAACATTTTTTTATTTTTTCAAAATAGGGACTAAAACATCAACGACTGATATCATATCGCTAATTCTGTTGCAGATAATATTTTTGACAAATTTGAGGTTTTCTGTCGCAGAAAAAAAAATTTCTTGTAGTGCAAAATTTATTGTCATGATGAACTTCTACTAGTAAAATTTATTGCCTTGTTTTGGTTTACCGTATATATTAATTTGATCTTGCTATAGCTTTACCAAATGGCTTTTGAAGCTTTAGAAAAAAAAATTTCATTTTTTTGGTTCAAAAGTTTGCTAAATTTTGGAAATTATTTTATGAGGGGTGCATATGCATGTTTAGGTTATAATGTTGAACATTCATAAAACAAAATCATAATGATAAAATTATACTTTTTGGAGTATAAAAAATTTATCAAACTTTTTTTATTAACTTAAAATTTTAAAATAATTAGTAATTCAATAATTCTAAATATAATATAAAAGTTTTAGGTTTTGATTTTGAATTTTGAGTATGTCATTTTCCATTTAATATTTAACCTAACTATTTGTTTTTGGATATTTAAGTTTTTTTATATTTAAAGTTTTACCTGGCTTTTTATTTAAGTTTTATATATTCCAATATAAAAAATTAATTAAATTTTTTTAATAATTTAAAATTTTAAAATAATTGATGACTCCGATATCAACATCTAAGTTCTTTGGTGGCTAAAATATGCACTAAAGTCGGCAAGAAAAGACTGTCGGAAGGCGGTCCATTGTTAATTAATACACCATACTAGCTAGCCACCAAGGCAGGCAGGAGACCTATACAGGCGATGACAGCTTTATTAGGGTTGTGGTTCAACAAACTAACCTAACCACGTTAACCTGAGCTAACACGCAATGCATGGGAATCTTACGATTCTCTCTATCCATTAGATATTATGAGGAAGAAACAGTTACTACCTACGAGAAGACAAGGTATGACCTGTCTCAGTTAATTGTTTGCACCACCGCATGATTAGTAGTGTGAAACACCAACTGGCCAACTGTTTGAGGTAATGCAACCTTAGCCTGTTTTCTATAATTATGTCATCATACAATGATAGCCAAATAGTATACCCACCCGCTTTACAAAAGTTCATCTACCGTTCAAACCATAGGAAATTTGTTAGTTATGATTATTCAATTAAACTTGAAGTTTTCTCTTGAAACAAGGGATAAGAGTAAATCTGAGTAATTGGACTGCAATTTCTTAACTACTGCATTTTCTACTATTGTTAATAGTTTAGCATACTTTTTATTGTTAACTTCATTCAACTACATATAAGTCTTATCTGAAAAGATAACTCTGTAATTTGATCTTCAAGATAAAGATGATCAAAAAAATTGATAGACATTATCCATATTTTAAAATTCAAAAAGTGTTATCTAATGAAGAAAATGAAACTAGAAGCCTCACTAAATAGATAGATTATTCTCATATTTTGTTATCAGTTTTCATCATAACCCCCTTGAAATATTCTCAAACCACAAGAAATCAGGAATCAAATTAACGGGTTTTCAATTGCTAGGTGTTAATCAAGAAAAAATTTTGTTTGCATCAGATGCACCAAGTGAAAATTTGATTGATAATTATTGAAAACTTCGTTAATAATATTAATTAAATATATATAGACAATAATAAAATTTCTCAAAATTATCAATAAAATTTCCACCACTCGCAGAGTCAGAAATCTCTAACACTAAAGAGAGAGATATTTTTGTACCGGTTACTATTTACGATTCAATACAGTATATTATTCAATTAATGCAATATATCTTCGCATCGATTACTATTTAGGATTTAACCCCAAATATTTGGGGAAATTAAAAAAGTACTATACCTCAGTGGCTTAGGTTCAGCTAGACTATGGATTGTGGAGTGGCTAATAATTTTTTTCTTTAATTTTATGGATAAATGAAGCATTCAAAACAAATCAAAGATGTGAAGAACATGCTGCTCCATCTCATGGTAGTTGATAGCTCAGTGAGTCATTTCACATGCAATGAATCTCAATTCATGCAAGAAGTTTAATTTTTGGTTGGCCAATTTGGTTGTCATCCGGTGATTACTCTTTTTTCAGTACGAATGCATAACCAATTAAAACGTTCAATTATTTTTTATAATTTAACTATCATGAAGTTAGAGTTGAAATTATGAAAAGTTTAAGTGATAAATGATATGTTTGAGTATGATCAAAAACAAAAATTTTACTTTCTCAACACTGTGTGACATTTTCTCATGTTATGAAAGCTTAGTCAGTTAGTGGTTCCGTTTAATAAGGTTCAAATTACTCGCTTAATCTCAAGATTTGGTTTGGTTGAGATAATAGTAAAACATTTCAGAAATTTTAGCATTTCAAATTGTTAGTAGTGCATTGTGATTTATTTGTAGGAGCAATTCTTTATGTTAGTTTCTTCTTTGTAGGAAAGTTGTTAATCTTTTCTTTATTTAAATCAAGTTGTAAGCATTTCAGATCATGCAATATCAAATAAACACAATCTCTTGATTGCGGTTCTTTACTCATTCTTTAATTATTTATATGGTAGCTATAAAAGAGGGAAGGCAGCAAGGAATACAAGTTGTTCTAAAGTTGCAAAAGTTTTTGTCTCACAATGTCATCATCCAATGCAATTGTACCTGAAGTTCTTACAGAGAAGAACTATGCTAAATGGTAAGTGTGGCTGAAGAGCTATTTGAGGGGACAAGGTCTGTGGGATATTGTTGATGGATCTGATGCCAAGCTTGAAGGAAATCAACTTGGCTTAAATGCATGGGAAAAGAACAATGGCAAGGCACTTCATGCAATCCAAATCTCTTGTGGATCTGACATGCTCTCATATGTGAGAGAGTTAGATTTAGCAAGAGAAGCATGGGACAACTTGGCCATCGTGCACGAACAGGAAAATGGAGCGAGAAAAGCCTTTTTTGAAGCTGAACTACGAGCAAGCAAACAAGGAGACGATTTCATTGTTGTATTCTCTCGCAAGGTTAAAGACCGTTGTGATCAATTGGAGGGCATCGGAATCAATATGGAGAATAACTCTCGTGTTGCCAACATATCAGGAAATCTAAGACTTGAATTTGATGCTATGCGAATTTAATTCGGAAAGAGAAGCCATCCATGAATGAGACAGTCAGTCTCCTCGTGCAATAAGAAGCACTGCTTGAAAGACATAAACTGGAGAGCAAAACTGAAAGGTATGAAAATTCTAATGAAGTTTATTCACTAATACTCGTGGAAAATTTCGAGGAAAAGGAAAGTTTCAAGGATCTAGGAATCCAAACAGCAACCGGTCTCAACCATCTACTAACAATGGTAGGAATTTCAATTGCTACAACTGCGGCATGAGAGGTCACTTTGCAAGGGACTGCTGGCACAAGCAAGGGAATGAAGAAGCCTTGTGTATGATGGAAAAATCAGATCTTGCAAAAGATCAGTGGTTCATTGACTCATCATGCTCAAATCACATGACTCCAAGGGAAGATCTGTTTGTCACCAAAGAACTATTCATAAATTCCTCAGGTTTCATAACTAGAGATAATACCGCTCTTGAAATCAAAGGGCAAGGCCAAGTTGAATTGCAAGAGTCAGATGGAGGTATTAATAAATTATTCAGTGTTCTTCATGTCCCTAAACTCTGCAAGAATCTCATGTCTATAGGACAGCTAGTAGATCAAGGCTATGATGTTAATTTCAGAAATGATGGGTGTAAGATTTACAAGAAAGAAAATGGTGACTTAGTAGCATGAGGCAAGAAGGTGGGAAGACTATTTGCTCTAACAATGGAAGAGTCACATTCTAAGAAGAATTCCACACTCACCGTAGCCCATCTTTGGCACAAAAGATTAGGGCATTGCAATTTTCAACGTGACAGATATGTCAAGAAAGAAGCTGGTCATTGGAATTCCTCTCATTCAACACTGTAAGCAAGCCATTTGTGAAGCGTGTGCTTTCGATAAAGCATCAAGACAGCCCTTCACAGCCTCTAAGACTTTGGCACACTACCCTCTTAAAGTTTTTTATGGTGATGTTTGGGGACCAAGTCCAGTTGAGTCACACAGTCGAAAGAGGTACTTTATATCATTTATTGATGAATATTCACGATACAAATGGTTGTATTTTCTTCGTTATAAGTCCAAGGTTTTAGAAATGTTTAAAAATTTTAAGGCTCTTGTTGAGAATCAACTTAATAGGAAGATAAAGAACCTACAGACAGATAATGGTGGAGAATTTATATCGAATGAGTTTTTCAATTTTCTCAAAGAACATGGTATAAAAAGGCAGCTGACATGTGTTAGAACACCTTAGCAAAACGACATCACTAAAAAGAAGAACCACCATATTGTTGAAGCAATTAGAGCAATGCTTAACGGGAAGCAAATGTCGAAGATCTATAAGGCTGAAGAAATGAATACTGCGGTATATTTAATCAATCAGATATCATTGAGAGCTGAAATAGAAGTTCCATATCAGCTTTTGTTTCGAAGAATACCAAGTCTAAAACACTTGCAAATATTTGGAAACATTGCATGTGTGAAGAGCACCAATGAAGACCAAGATAATCTTGACAAGAAAGCTATAAAGTGCATCTTTGTTGGCTATTCATAAAAGAGAAAAGCATATCGATGCTTTGATCCCATCAGTCAGTGTATATATGAAAGCATGGATGTCAAGTTTGATGAGGAATCACAATGGTACCAGTCATCTCAAGAAAATAAAGAATAGTTACTGTCCATCATACCACATCATGAAGAAGAAAAAGAATCTGAGTCAGGAAATTCTTCACAGCCAAATTCTCCAGAGAATGATAATATCTCCACTCCACTCAATTCTCTTGCTAGAAGACATCAATATCCTGCACATGAAAGGTATCCTCCAAGAAGGCTTGTTGATTACTATGTCATAAATCTACACTATGCTTACATGTTGCTGGTCATAAAATCCTATCAACCAAAAAGTTATGAAGAGACATCAAATGATCTAAAGAGGCAACAAGCTATGGAAGAAGAAATGCAAGCATTAACTAAGATGCTACATGGGAGTTTGCTCCACTCCCAACTGAAAAGAAGCCCATTAGTTGCAAGTGGATTTACAAGATTAAGCGAAAATCCAATGGTGAAGTTGAGCGCTACAAAGCTCGATTAATGGCAAGAGGATTCTCTCAGACCTAGAGCGATGACTATGATAAGGTGTTCAACCCTGTTTCTAAAATCACAAGCATTCGGGTTGTCATAGCAATTGCACCTGAAAGAGGATGGAAACTGCATCAAATGGACGTGAAAAATGCATTCTAAAATAGAGAAATTGACGAAGAACTCTAAATGGATCAAGTAGAAGGATTCGAAGATCATAACAAGTCAAATTATGTTTGCAAACTCACAAAGACATTGTCTGGGCTAAAAACAAGCTCCAAGAGTCTGGTTTGCCAAGGTTAGAGAATTCTTTTACTCTCATGGATTCATTACCTCACATGCTGATTCTTGCATATTTATCAACAAATCTCCACAATCATTAACAATATGTGTCATACATGTTGATGATCTCATCATTATGGGGAGTAATCCTGGAACTGTTGAGAAAGTAAAGAATGATCTCTTCCAAATCTTTAAGATAAAAGACTTGGAGAAACTTCGATTTTTCCTTGGCATTGAAGTTGTACGAAATGATCATGGCATTTTAATCATGCAAAAGAAATTTTCTCTAGATTTGCTTGAGAAGTTTGGATTGTTGGATTCCAATCCAATGCCAACACCATTAGAAGTGAATCATAAATTGACAAAAGATGAATGAGCACCCATTGATGATCCATGTTTGTATCCGAAGATTGTTGGCAATCTCATCTATCTAACAAATACTCGTCTAGATTTGGCTTATGTTGTAGGAATTATGAGTCAATTCATGCAAAATCCAAGGAAATGTCACATGTAAGCTGTCAATTGTGTCTTAAGATATGTAAAGGGAATAATCAATGAAGGAGTGTTATAAAAATGTGGGGTTCCAACAAACTTTCAAGCTATTGTGATACAGATTAGGCTGGAGATCCATCTACACGTCGCTCAATATCAGGATTTTGTTTTAGTTTACGCAAAGGAGTTGTATCATGGGCAAGTAAGAAACAACCCATTGTAGCACTATCATCCACCAAAGCAGAATATGGAGCTACAATGCTAGCCACCTGTGACAGTGTTTGGCTAACTTAATTATTTGAAGATTTTGGGGAAAAGGTTGATTACAACATTCAACTCAAGAGTGATAACATCAGTTACATAATGTTGACATCCAATCTAACATTTCATGCTCGTACAAAGCATATAGAGATTCATTATCATTTCATTAGAGAAAAGGTTATGAACAAGGAAATAGAAATGATCCATGTACCAACAGATGATGAAATCGTTGATATCTTCACCAAATCCTTGAGTGCAGAGAAGTTCAACAGGTTCAAGACAAGTTTAAGGATGAAGAATGTCGACACCAACTAAGTAATGAGAGGGGATGTTATGAAAACATTGCTTAGTCAGTTAGTGGTTCCATTCAATAAGGCTCAAATTACTCACTCAATCTCAAGATTTGGTTTGGTTGAGATAATAGTGGAGTATTTTAGATATTTTAGCATTTCAAATTATTAGTAGTGCATTGCGACTTAATTGTAGAAGCAATTCTTTATATTAGTTGCATATTTGTAGGAATGTTGTTAATCTTTTCTCTATTTAAATCAAGCTATAAGCATTGCAAATCATGCAATATCAAATAAATACAATCTCTTTATTGTTGTCCTTTACTCTTTCTTTAATTATTTATATCTTATTGGTCCATCTTTATGTTATCCAAAATAATTAGCCAATTTGGTTGTCTATTACTCTTATTGGTTTAGTTGTTTAGGGTAGCTTAAAAGGCAAAAGCCTTATTTCCTCTCATTTTAAGATGAAAATGATTAATTAAGAACCTTACGTAGATGTTATAATTAACAGTAAGCTAGAGAACAAAAAATTAAAAATATAAGTCAATCCCCTAACCAATAAAATCATATCAAACATTTGCAAAATCTTTTTTTTTCCAATCTTTCCACATTATTAGTGAAGGTCCCTCATGTTACTAATGGATTTTAAGGCAAATACCAGTAAAAGTTTTAGACGAGAATATTAAACCTTGTTGTTTCTCTCGATGTACATGTATCATCACTTCACACTAGGGGTGGCTCGAGTTCGAATCGAGCTTAAAAATTGGGCTCAAACTTAAGTTCAATAGATTTTCTGATGGCTCGAGCTCGATAACAATCAATCCTATTTGAGCTCAAGCTTGAACCTTGGATTGTCCATTTGAGCTCACGTTCCAGCCTAGACTTTAATTTTAATAAATAAAAATATTAGTATTAATATAAATATTGGCTCGAGCTTGGTTCGAGTTCAAATGAACAATCCAAGATTCAGGCTTAAAGACGAAAGCCTTATTTCCTCTCTTTTAATATGAAAATAATTAATTGAGAACCCTACATAGATGTTATAATTAATGGTAAGCTAAAGAACAACAAATTATAACTACAATTTGGTCCTCCAACCAATAAAATCAAGACCATGATCCTCTCCATTTAAGAATTGAAATGGAGGTCAAGATCATGGTGAGATTGAATGCCACCATGATAAATTTGAATTTGAATATCTTCATTTGATGATGCGGCATTCGATCTTACCATAAACTTGACTTCATTTTAATTTTCAAATGAAGAGAATCGTGATCCATAAAATCACGCCACATATATGAAAAATGTTTTTTTTTTTCAATCCTTTCGCATTATTAGTGGAGGTCCCTCGTGTTACTAATGGATTTTAAGGCAACTACTAATAAAAGTTTTAGACAAGAGAATATCAAACCGTGTTGTTTCTCTCTATGCACATGTATCATCACTTCACATCCATTTTTTCCTTACAAGAAATAAAAGTAGCTGTTAAGAATTTTACAAAGAAATTCATACAAATCCACAAGGATCACCATAGAAGAATATAGAATACAAAAATATGATTTGATAGAAAATTAGGAACATACCTTGTTTGAGATCCATTTTGAGATGCGCAACAGAATTACAACAATGAATCTTCTTTATAAGCATAGGCACTTCCCCTTCTTGATTCCCCTTATCGCTAGCCTTGATGAGAGAAGTTATAGAACCCTACAGATGAAGGTTGTATTCTTTTTTAGAGAATTCTGATAATTGGAATTAGAAGGGGGACCTAGCCATCTCTTTATACAATGGCTCATTATCTCACTCATCACAAGCTCAATGTTCACTACGGCCCACGCAAGCTAGCTCATATTAGACAATTAGAGTATCAAGCTTATCAGACTCACCGTATATCTCACTTAATAGACCAATCCCTTAGCCCATTTATTGTAAAACCGAAAAGCCCAATTAATGTAAGTTCATACCCATGGAATTTTCTAACATTCTCCCACTTGAGTGACATTAATTGGGATTAACTTTTGCAAACAAATTTTATCTTTTAAAAAATGACTCTCAGGCTAAGTCAACTTTAAAGGTTATGTGCACATTTTAAAACATTGATCTAGAGACTACTCCAAGTGCCAATTCGATATGATGGAGTCTTCAACACCGAATCATGGCAGTAATTGCATCTTTTATACGATACAAGACCTTCCATGGTCATAAGAGTTAATAAACTCCATCGATATGGATTCAATATGGTAGTATGGCAACCGGAAAACATCCACAAAAGTGGTCCTTTTATATGTTATCCTCTTATTGATCACTTTCAATTTTCTCTTCCGTAAGTGGTACAAGCACCTAGAGAAAATTCTTTATTGTATGTCTTATCTCTAATATCTCGAGATATACTTTGTGTGTCATAAGACATGCTCTTAAGGCCAATAACTGAATGCCCCTAGCCTTTTGCTCAAGATTAACACAATCTTAGACTTTAAGTGAATTTATATGACATGTCAACCTTATATAACAACTATATACTAAATACAACTGTAATGTCAGAAACTTTATTAAATTGCATGCAATAGATATAGTAAATATAATCCAATACATCACCAAATGATGTAATCAATTGAAGTACATTGCCAAAGTATGTAAAGAATAATGAAAACATATATAGTAAATGTAATGTCTCCCACTAACCAAGTATATCCATAAGATATTTTAAGCTCATACTTTATTGCATGTCACTTTATTACATTAGGGCAAAGGCTCTTGGTTAGAGCATTAGCAACCAAAGTATTTGTTCGATTATTATTTTCTGTAATGTCACCCTACTTTATTGATTTCCTTAATTGTCAAGAACTTTACCTCAAATGCTTAGACCCTCTGATATCCTTCATTATTCTTAGAGAACAATTATAACCACAGTACAATCGTATGGTCCTAGAAATAGAGATAACCATAAACGACTCGGAAACTTAATTCTTTAATCAAGAAGCTTGTGTGGCAGCTCAAAGCATGCCACAACCTTAGCTTAGAAGAAACAACAAGTGTTTTCTTGACACTTTCTTAAACTAGCACCTCCTGCCACCATTACCATATAATTTGACAAGAATTTCCTTTTATCCTAACGAATGATAAAGTTTGAATCCATATACTTCATCATCTCAAGATTTTGAGAATTTTTTGTAAACCAGTTTGAAATTTTGGGACATCTTCATGTACGTGATGGCTTTCTAAGCACCCACCCAAAAAACTAGAACCTTTAAGGCCCATGAAAATCTTATTGTGATAATGTCTATCTTTATGCATTTCAATTCCAAGAAGAACTTATTTTTTTATAAGATCTTTTATGTTAGAATACCTAGACATTAGTTACTTAACTTTATGCAATGGTTCTAGGACATTACCAACAAGCAAGATTTCATCCTCATTCAAGATAAGGAAGGAAAAATTAGTCATACTGACCTTGACATATATTCACCGATTTTACATTTGTTCTCAACAAAAATTTATGAAGTTTATTTATCATCAAATTTTAGATACAACTGGTTAGAAGCTTGGTTTGAACTTTTATATAGACTTTTGTGTCTACATATACAATACTGTTCACCATCTTCCTTAAATTACTTAGGTTGAACCATGTAGACTTTCGTACAAAGTCTCCATACAAAAAACCACTTTTCATCCATCTAATGTAACTCTAAAACCTAATGAGCTAGTAGCTTCATGATCACTCTAAAAGTATCATTAAAGGAACAAAGAGAGAAATTTTTGTTGTAAACAATCATTTCTCTCCGAGTGAATCATTTAGCGACCATTATAGATCTGAAACTTTCAATTCTTTAGCGTCATTCTAAGTCTTACAACCATTAGTAAACTTTACAAGCTCACTAGATCCTGATGAGTATCCCAGAATGCAACCTATCTCTCATTGCTTCTCTCCATAGATCTAACTGAAAACTATAAAACAATTTCTAATAAGTCACTGGGTGATCTAACACATAGCCAATATTATAGTCACTTTTATCTGAATATATCATATATATGATAATATTAGCAGATCTTCTCCCTCTGGTGGATCACAACTAGTACTCTACACAATTGCATCATGTTGTTGAGGAGTCTTAATAGAAACTAGTTGAGTAACAAACTCCTCCTCCACAGGTCACACCATAGGTGTAGGAACCCTGTGTCCATCTTTATAGGTAGAGAAAATATTTTATCCAAACATATTCACTATCCTTAATAATTTGAGAATAATTACGTTTTCAGCTAGATCAATACAAAAAAAAAATAGTTATTTTTTATTCCACAATTCTAGTATTTTCGAGTAAGACTATGAAACTTAAGTCTTAAAAAGATCTTTGTACCATATAAGGAAGCAACAAGAGTATCTTAAATCTAACTTATCTTTATTTGGAATATATATAGGTGTATTTCTGCAAAACATTCCCTGATTACGTAGACTATTAATCACCCCCACATTAAAGAAACCCAATTTGTTCACTGAGTTGTGAGAACAATCAATTCAAATCTCTAAGGCAGTAAAAGATCCTATGTAATTATGCTCAGTGGTTCTTGCCTTCGAACCAATAGTGTACGGAGGGCAATTGTTTATACCCAAAATAATTTAATGTGGTTACATGCTTTGATTGGGCCATGTGTAAAGACCCTAGCGTATAAGAGAGAATACGGTTGGGAAGAGAATAGGCGTGATAGGAGCATTAAATAAGATAAGACGACTAGCGGTCAGAAAACCCCACGAAATAAGAACTTTTAAAAGAGAAATTCGAGGGACAACATCGAGACAAATGGTTAGCTCGAGGCCAATAAGCTCGAAAGAATGTTACTTCAACCATGAGTACACATAACTACTAATCCGACTCTTCAGGGATCAAGGATAAAACCAAAAGTCGTGTATTTAATTTGGCTAAGGTAAAAGTGGTCACGTTTATATATAGCTCACGTAGTGGAGTAAAATATTTGAACACATGGTATGCTAGGCGCAATTAATCCAAAGAATGTGAGGAAGTGAAAACGTGGGAGATTCCTTAGGAGAATCAATACAATTGTCCAAGCCTTAAGCATTATAAATAGCAGCGGAATAAATCATAAGGGAAACACAGACAATTATCCAATAATCATTTATCTATCTATATGCATTTACTTTCAGTATTTTATTTCATTTACTTTTCGGTCATTTACTTTCCAATCAACAGGAGTAGTTGTACTATAACTGTAGTTGTAATTTCCCTTTCCATTCAAGTTCTGTGTCTGTCTCGAAGTCAAGTTAGAGTTACATTGAAGGCTTAGTATACACTACAACAAGCTCGAGGTTTGTATCTGGTATCTTGAGGTTTCAACCTTGTAAACCTATTGTATCAACATTGTTCTCACTTTCAATATCAATATATATTAAGTTTGTTGCTACTTTACACTTGTTATTTATTCTATTCGTTAACTACTAGATTAAATTATTCTCTTTGAATTTATAATGGTATATCATTAAAGTCTTCTTAACTGTGGTATTACTGGATCCTTCTATAGAAGTATTATTCCAATCGATCCCGTTTTAATCTCAATTGACACATAAATTAAATTTGTACCAATAGGACCAACGTTTGAATTCCAATTTATGACCACTTCGGATAATTATTTCATGAAAACTTGTGTTTGTTGATTGCAGACACTTATAGATCTATAAAGAAGTTTGTTAACTGTCATTTAGACACAAAATTTTCATTTTCTTCTATTTTTTCTCTCAAAAACATATATTCTTGTTACTTATTTGTAAATTGTCAATTACAAGTTCTTATAATCCATAAACTTAGTAGAAGTGTTGTGGATTGTTCAAGTGCAAATTGAATAACAACATAGTGTTTTATTATATTATATTTTATTAAATATTTCTCTAGTTCATTTCGACGTCAGCCCTCAATTCCTATCAACAGATTGTAGACTAGCTAGACCAATTATGTTTCCCACTTTCCCTATTAACAGATTTCAACTCTAAGTAGCCATTTATTTCCAACTATAAAGCCACGCATTAACTCATTGAGTTATTGTTTACATGTATGTTTCAGGAGCCTAAATAAGGATATTTAAGAAATTACTCTTTCTTTCATATTTAAATCTGAAATTTATGGTTGAAGATTCTCAGTAACGAATTGGGAAAAGAAAATTTAGTGTTTCATCGTATGAATATCACATCATTAATAGTATTGATGTGATATTTATATTTATATTTATTAAAAATTTATCTCAAAATTTTATCTCAGGAGAAAATTCTAAACCTTTGTACTTATATGTTATAGGCTCTAGTTGGTTGAATGATGGAGTATTAAATACTAATAGGGAGTTACCTGGTGTAACTCATAATTGTTAAATGATGACAAATCATGAGGCTGTTCTTGTCTAAAACTTGTAACTCTCTAAAATATATGCAAGTTCTCAGTACCGATCGAGTTAAGATTCCTTCCAAAAGATACGCAAGTAATTAGATTTCAATATCATTAATTAATTGATCCCAACTCTATCAAGTATGTGATTGAAGCGCCGCTGGTAGGTGTGTTTAGAAAAAGGTTTCTTGTTTGCTAGTCCTATTTTAGCTCAATCACAATAGTAGGAATATTATTTTTTTTTTTTAGTGTTTTGATCCCACAAGCTCAATTTCATAAAGTGGAACATTCTTCTACAATAAATTTTAAAATATTTCTTAATTCGTTTAGCACGAATCAAATTTGTTAAACAACACTCTAAATTAACTATATATGTCACCAAGGATCCATGAAAACAATCACATTTGAAATTTTTCTCTTTTTAAAGATGATTACTAGTTGTATCAAAGAGATCTAAAATTGAATGTCAATTACTGTATTGTTATTAAATGTTAGGCATCAAGAAGATTTTACATAAATTTGATATATATAAATGAACACCAATTTAATTTAAAAATTAAACTCATAAATCTTGAATCTAAAAATCACAAACAATGTATACAAGTTACAAATTTTTTTATATTTCTTTTCGATGTTGTGATTGCTCTTTTATATCTGACTTTACATGTCTATGTTTATATTCGCACAATAATATTTTTCTCACGTGCCAGTCATCATTCTCCTTGAACAGAAGCTATTTATTTTTTTGTCTAGTGTCACGCGAGTGAACTACAAAGAAATTAAAAGCTTAAGATCATGAATTTTTGGCTTAACGATATATAAAAACCAATCCTTTTTTTGTCAGAGATTTGTGGGTTAAAGTAACAAAAAATGTGGATTTATATATAATAAAAAAAATATGAGTTACACAAGAAAAATAATAAGAAAAGAACAAAGTGGTTTAAGACTTTGAGGCGTATAAATCATTTTCATTAAAGTGATAGTTGTCCTCACTCCAAAGAGTTTGCTAATAAATTCATGGTAAATTCACCTTCATGATACAAAAAAACCTTATGAAATTCTGTACATAACAATTTTGAAGAGAAATTGTAATTACGCATCTTATTATATGCAGAGGAAGAACATAAGGGAACGAAAAAAAAAAAATAATAGAAAAGTTATTAATGCAATTATTTCTAAATTCATATAACTACTGTTTGCATCTTTTCGAAATATTACAATAAAATAATACATCTTTTTATTTTTCCTCTTATCTTTAATTTAAATCGAAAATTTTAACAATTTTTATTGTGGAATTCTTTTTTCGCATTTCTTATTACTCAAACACAAGTATTTCCAACATGAGATACGGGGAAAACCTACCTCTGGTGGCTGGGTAACCCAACTACTGTACAAAGATAATTGCTTTCTCAAAAGAAATTTTGTCACGAATCCACCAGTCCATTAATAAGAGATGAACCAGAAAGAACACACTCTCTTCCTTTAATTTTGTTTTGTTTGTTCCTTCGAATTTTGAACACTGAAATGGTGAAAATAATGATACTTGTAAAAGTGAGAGCATCAGTTATGCAACCTGTCAAAATTAAAGAAGGCATAAATCAGCTGGGTCCCTTTTGGATTCTATAATTGGGCATTATAAACGGATGGATAAATGCTATAAAAAGCTGAAACTGAAGAAATTGTTAACCATTTCTTGCCTTGTAGTTTGCATTTTTTTTTGTACTCTTCCCAGCGGAACATAACAAAAAATGAGACTTAACCAAGAGCTGTCTCAAAAACAAATAGCGCCCACAGGCTAGCATTCTTTTCAGTTACCACATCAAAATTCAAAAGCGGGCATACTTTTAATATTCCACCAATATCTTCCTTGTCAAGCCTCATGTGAATGTCGGCAATTCAGAATTCTCTTCTAAAATTGTCAGCAAATTAACTCCCATTTGTATATGGACACCAACCCAAAATGGACAACTTGGTTTGTTGAGCTAAAAGGATCAAAGGTTGGGCAATGGAAAAGTTAGTGCTATAAGTGCTAACTGATATTGAATGCATTTAATAACCCAATTGCTAGACGTATCTTTCTTTTATAAGAAAAAATCTCTCAAAGCATAAATCACTTACTTTTAGTAAATCATAATTGATCAAGAAAAAAAATCACATTCAAAAAGCAAACCCAAATTATTCTTAAAATAAAATACATATTGTTTATGTAGATTTAGATTAAAATATTACCGTGCACTACCATATAGTATAAAAAAATTATACTGAGCACCATCTAATTTTTCAACACAACAATGTAAACCATGTAGTGGTAAGATCTAACACCTAACACATTTCTTACATTTTTCGTTAGTTAAAACTCAGGTTTTAATTTCATATTTTTATTATATTCTCCTTAATCATTTATTTTCAAAAATAAATAAATAAAACACATATTGGTGTCTTGTTTTAAATATTTTACAGTTCAGTAATCGAATGTTTCTTTTTCATCATTTTTTAAAAAAAAAAACGACATTTGACTGAGGGTTTGTTCTTCAATAAAAGGGAGAGGGTTATGTCCATCTCAAATTCAAAAAATTTAATGACAATAACATGAAAAACCATCGTATGCATTCCATCAAACATATTGTATGCATATATCTAACTTACCCATATTAAACTCGTTTGAATAACCTATCAGAAAAATGATTGTAAATTATGTAGCTTTGTATCTTTGAATGAAAAATAAACCCAAAATAATAACAAAAAACTTTTATTGTTGTAAGAAGTTGGAGTATTACGGATTATTAACTAGAATGTTATTTTAATCTTGCTTCAACTTTCTCCATTTTATTGAAGAACATAACCCTCCCAGTGGTCGTTTCTTTTTTAGTAAAACATTTAAAACGGAGCACTAATAAGATAAAAACATGTGTAGTCATCTTTAAGTATGAATTTTAATTTTTTTTTTCAAAGATAAATAACTATGAAGGGTATAATAAGAATAGGAATATAAAATTATGACTTAAGTTTTGACTAATGAAAAGTAGAGAAAAATAAAAAATGTGCTTAGGTATTGAGTCTTGCCACTACATGGCCGTGTTGTGTTGGAAAATTAGATGATCCTTAAATGTAATTTCTTCATGCTCTATGGCAATGCACTGTAATATATTCTTAGATTTATAATTTGAAAGCATATGTATTTATATAAGGTGCATAGTGCTATCTAAAATGTCGGCACCTAACATCTAGATCTTCAAATTACTAAAAAAATTTAATTGATTGCAATATAAATCTTTTAATTACTATTCATCACTGGATTGATAATAATCTTTAGCATATGCAAAGAAATATGTTGTTATATATCATGAAAAAATCTAAAAATTTCTTGAGTATTGAAGAGATATATATATACACAAAAAATTTTCTTACTGGTAATAAATTAAAAAATTGCATGTTAAGGTGACCTTCAAACGATTTCTTAAATTTATCGTGCCATTTTTTGGTGCATTTAATAACCTTAAAAGCAGTAAATAGGCATTTCAATGAAGAAAATAAAGACATTACAACTAATAGATATTACAAACTTTATATCTAATATCTAATAGATATTTTGTAATAAAGACATTACAACTAATAGATATCACAAAATTTTGTAATAAAGACATTATAAGCATGCAATATATTAATAGATATTTTTTGGTGTATATGCAAAAACAGTATATTGTATGCTTTACTTAACAATTTTTACTGCAAGAGAATTGATCATTAAATAAATATGTTTTTTTGGTATTTTGATAATAAAAATAATCTCATTTAAAAAAATTACAAAAAAAAAATACCAAATGAGCTTAAATCACCTAAATTTCCCTGCTTTAAATTGCACTTGCCACGTACCAGACAACACGGATATGTGGTCTAAATATATGGCTAGTTAAATTTAAAAAAAAAAAAAAATAAAGTAGCCATATGTTCTATAAATTTTATAATTTCCTCAAGCAGCTTCAAGGAAATGATGATTAAAGAAGAAGTAACATGAGGGATTTGTCCTTTTGGGTCCAGCCATCCAGGTTGTTGTCGTTGGCCTAGGTGGCGCCACAGACAGAGGAATTGACTCTGGCGCAAGAAATAATGACAAGTCAACACTGTATCACAAAACGTGAGATCATCAGCTACGTTGCAACAGCACGTCAAGCATTTTGTGCTTGAAATCCAATTACATTTCTTTTAAATGTCAAAAGAAATAGAAAAAGAAAAGTGGTAATCAATTAGAAAATCATCAAAGACAAATTTCTTTTACGGAGTAGACATATATATGTAGTTGAACTACTGCTCTTATTTTATAGACGACCAACTTTCTGGTCAAAGGTGACATCCTTCTATTTTTCTTCCACAACTAGAACAAAGATTTCATAATAATACAAAAAACATGAAAGAAAGTAGGGGTATATTTGAAATAAGTTTTTAAAAATTAAAATTAAAATTAGTTTTTAAAAACTCATTTCTTTGTTTGGCAAATAGTTTTTAAAAGTAATTTTTAAAACAGTTTTAAAAAATTAATTTTTAAAAATTGTTTTCTGAAAACCTCAAATTAGTATTTTTTAATATAATTTTTGAAAAATAGCGTTAAAATCAGTGTTAATTTTTCTGTTTCATTCTTCCTTTATGGTATATAAAAAATATTAAAATTTTAAAAATAAAATAACATTAATTATTTTTAAGTATTTAGTAAATATGATAAATAAAATTAATATAAATTTTAAATTTAAACTCAAAACTAAAAATAATTACAAAGTGTATCAAAACAGTTTTCAAAATAAGATTATCTAAACAACATTTCACTATTTTATGTTTTGAAAACAGTTTTCGAGTTACAGTTATCTAAACATATTTTCTTCAGAAAACTGTTTTCAGTTTTCAGTTTTTAATATTCATGTTCGAAAACAGTTTTCAAAAACTGAAAACAGAAAACTGTTACCCAAACATATCCTAGAAAACTTAGATATATATTTTTATTAGCAATATGCATGATCACATAGAAATGGCAAGAACATGCATGTCCCTAGTTTTTTTTAGTCAAATTGAGTTAGATTAAGTTTCATTAACTTACCCAGTTGGACAAAGGTCATCCACATAAATTCCTTATGCAAAGTGAATAAGAATTATGGCTGTGTAAATAAAATTTTGCTAATTTGTTTGAGAAATATACTATTATAGGAGATGATCTTGCTTAGTGCAGGTACATAAAAATATATACCACAAATATGTATTTTATTATGGAATTGTTTGAGAAAAAAAGAAAAAAAAAATTGATTTTTTTTTTGGGGGAAAATGCTATATAAGAAATTTTCTAATTATAAAAATAATATTTATCTTTATATCTATAATTGTTTTTTCTTTTAATTTATAGATATATATAGGAGTAGCATTTATGATAAATTATAATAATTGAGGGAAGTGCATTCAAACTTAAATTTCTTCTCTGAGTAAAAGATGCATAATGATTGAGACTGCTAAACTAAGTCAATTAAATCAGATTAATCAATCTATGGCATCGACTTACTTTAAATCTAACTTAAAACAAAAAATAAATTGTTAAAGTAAATCAATTAAATCAGATTAATCACCCATATCATTCCCATGTGATTAAAACCTTCATCCGGTATTCCAATCCATAGCACAATATAATAAATTGCTCATGGCCTGGATAACTAGGCTAACCTTAATTCTTAAGCACTCCATAGAAACATGTTGAAAACTTTTGTTGTATCACAAGTCATAGCTTAACTAAATGATTAAGTGAGCATAAGCTTTAAATTCCACGTTAGGATATTAATTAAAATATATTTAAATTTATCTCTTAAATGATTCGAAATATTTTTATCTTAAATGGATTAAAGTGGTACCATCCAAACATTGTCTTTTGAAAACAACGAATTCACTTTTCCCTGAAAATAAATTACATAAGAAATATTAGATGAATATTCATTTTTATAAAGATTTAAAGCTTTTTTTAATTATTTATTTGGTAATTCAAATTAACAGTAAATAATTTTTTTATTCATTATAATTTTTATTATGATTTTTTAAAAATAAAATGATAATTTATTAATTTAGTCTTCTTTAAAAATTAAACAACTTTTTTAACACACTCATGGAATTAACGCAAGTATGTTACAAAAAAAGAAGAGTAAAGGGCAATTACGTAAATGAGAGGAGCAATGTACAGCAACTGGAACTTTGAAAGTAAGGGGGAGGACGAGGCGGACACTATAAAAGTAGCCCGTGAACGCCAATTCCCTTCCACCCACAAAAACGCTGGCCCTAAATTCTATCTTTTTCTCTCTGTCTACACATATTCTCTATTTTTTTTGGTTTTGCTTTTTTGGAAACTGGAACGGAAATTCAAAAAAATAAAAGTAAAAGCGAGAGAAGAAAATTAGAAGAGATCCCAAAACCTTGAAGGGACGAGAAAGAGGTCGAAAATGACGCAATAGCTCCTCACTGATCGGGATTCTTCCTTTTTTATTTTAGAAAATAATTTCCTTATTTTTGTCTTTCTTCAGCTGAAACCTTTTTAGGTATGGCCTTACTTTTTCTTGTAACTCTCTTTCATTGTTCTCATTTTCCCGTTTGATCTTTGTTTCGTGATTCGAAATGTTGGTGATCTGTTTGGGTGGTGAGAAAGGTGAGGTGTAGAATAGAAATTGAAATTTGAATAGCTTGTTTTCTTTTTGAAATAAATGATTTGTTTTGTTTGGTTTGGTTTTGAATATATGGAGATCTAAGATGTTGGATTTTAACTTCTTTTCCTCTTCCTCTCATTTCCTTAGCAACCAAATGCGGTTCAAATGTTTTTTTTTTCAATTCATTTTTTTTTGTTGTTTATGCGCTGATGGTAATTTGTGTTGGAAATGTAGGGGCATAATGGGGAGAAAATTTTGATTATTAGGATGAATTTTCATTTATGTATTGTTAATGTATGTTAGGGTTGATTTTAGATCAGATCTGCTTTGGTTCTTGTTCCAGATTCTACTTGATGTTAAAGCAACAGCATCTCTGCTTCTACTTCGAATCTATTGCTCACTGCCTTTTTTTTCTTTGAAAGACGTGGTGGTTTTCATAGTGTGATGCTTTGTTGATTTCGTATATTTTGGAAAGAACATAAATTTCCTTTTAGCATCCGGTAAAGTTTACGCATTCATGTTGTTTTGTCCTGTAACAGAATATAATTTCATTTTTAAAATAAATTCTTTCAAAGGTCAGTTTCCAGGAATAAAACATCTTTTGTGAATTCGATGTGGTTTAAAAGAGCCCAATTTTTCTGGTGTATGGATTGGTTTTGGGATTATCTGGATCTAAAAAGAAAATTGAAGGATTTGGGGGATGAAATTGTGAAAATTTTGGGAACGGTTCTGCAGCGGAGTTTCCATTGTTGCCAAAGACATTCTTTTTGTGACTTTTCTTTTTTTTGTTTCCCTGTTTTTGGAAACAGAAATCTGTTTTTATTTGCCTTCTTGCTCAATGTTTTACTGCACCTAAGTCAGTCTTGAGCTATTGTTGATGGAAAAAAAATTATATTTAAGGCAATTAAAAGATTTATTCTCTCGTCAGTGTGCTGCTCTCTTGATGCTTTAATTGTAAGGTGTATTGTCTGCCTTTTAGATTTTGGGCATTAACATATTATTTTTTTTATGGAGGCATTAACATGTTCATGTGTCCTTCATACTTAAAATTGAGCTACTTGCTTTTCTTTTCTTGTAAAGTTGCATTCACGAAGAGGAAATTTACCAAATTAGTGCTCTGATTGGTTGCAGACTCTGTCTGATTTGCATATTTTACTACGACATGGTTTCCGCTGCTGCTACCTCTGCATTATTTCCAGTTGGTTCTCCCTCACTGGACCCCAACTCAAAGGCCAACAAGCTTGGATCTGCAAGCTTAAGTGGAATCAAGTCAAAACATACTTCTGGCAGTTTGCAGGTTAAAGCAAACGCCCAAGCACCTCCCAAGATAAACGGCACTAGTGTTGGTTTAACAACGCCAGTAGAAAGCTTGAAGACTGATAATGACATGCCCTCGCCTGCCCCAAGGACTTTTATTAACCAATTACCTGATTGGAGCATGCTTCTTGCTGCTATAACAACTATGTTCTTGGCAGCAGAGAAGCAGTGGATGATGCTTGACTGGAAACCAAGGCGCTCTGACATGCTTATTGACCCATTTGGTATAGGGAAAATTGTTCAGGATGGTCTTGTGTTCCGGCAGAACTTTTCAATTAGGTCATATGAGATAGGTGCTGATCGTACTGCATCTATAGAAACGTTGATGAATCATTTACAGGTAGGATCAAATATTAATTTTATTTATGTCTTGAATGCATTTTCATCATTGTTATTTATGACCAGAATGCTAAACTACTTTGTTAAACGACAAAATTTGAGTCATATAATTGATATATTGGTAAGTTTCCTATCTATTAGCTTGATTTATTTCTATACTCTTTTTTTTTTTTGGTCAGGAAACGGCCCTTAATCATGTTAAGAGTGCTGGGCTTCTTGGTGATGGATTTGGTTCAACCCCAGAGATGTGCAAAAAGAACCTCATATGGGTGGTTACTCGTATGCAGGTTGTGGTAGATCGCTATCCTACTTGGTAAGCCACTATTTTATGTGCCCTTCTTACGAAAATTTAGCATAACCTAATGTCCTTGTATCATGTGTTTTAGGAGTTTCTTAGGTCATTATATAATTTATGGTTTGGATATGTGTTGTGGTTTTACATCATCTACTGGAATTTCTCATCAATGCTGTCCATCTTATGGAATTTAAGAGACATACCTTGTTGTGGAGAATTGGCTTAATACTTGAGGTTCTACCTAAGTTATTGTAAAGCGGGTCATAACTTTAGATTTGAAAAACTCAGGCCCTGAATTTGCATCCTGTGGGAATCATATATGTATGTCTTAGGGTCTTTAGTGTAGTTGTGAAGGTTAAGGCAATTTCTGCCTGTTTTCTTCCACTCCCCAAAAACAAAGAAAAAAAGGTGAAAGTTTTCCTGTGAGAGGGTGAGATTTGTACTAAGGTTTTTTGTCTTCTTCTTTTCCTTTTTTTGATGTGGTTTATGGGCCTCTATAGATGAGTTAGGTACTATAATTTTGCGCTGTGTTTGGAATAATAACTGGAGGTTTGATAAGGGAAAATAATTTAGAGTTGAAAGTTTATTGGTGCTGCCTATAACATTTATCTCTTCTGAAGATGCTACCACGGAGGTTGATGCATGGCACCAAATTTCTTGAATCCTTTAATGTTGTGCAAGTGTTTCTTTGGACCTTATACCTGTACGTTTTCTTATGAATATAATCTTTTGTTTCATATCTCTGCAAAGAAAAATGAAAGTTCTGTTCGGTCTTTCTCCCATTTTCTAAAGAAAACAAGGATGAAATGGTGGAGGGTATGGTGTTACTAATGGGGGTTATTGATTTAGCTAAAATAATGAGCTTTTTGGAGCAGAGGTTCATCGAATCTTATTTTTCATACTTGGTTCTTTTGGGGAATAGAGGTACGACTTTGGACTAGGCATTGAGAAAGTTTATTTTAGGGTATGTTTTGAACTTCGGAGGGGGAAAAGAAATGAGAGAAAATGGAGGGGTAAATATACCCGTTGTTTGGATGTTTTGAAAATGAGGGAAGGAAAGGATATAATGTACTTTACCATTTTGCCTTCATTAATTAAAGGAGATGTCATAAAAGTTGGGGGTGTGGTCGTTAGTACCATAAAAGAGTTACACTCTCCCTCCAAAGTCCAAATCCTTCCAATATGGGGAAAATAAAAGAATGGGGCTTTGAAGGGAAATGGGTGGATACATGTTCCCCTTTCATTTCCTTTCCTTTCATTCAAGAATCTTCCAAACAAAGGAATAGATGTTCCCCTTCCCTTCCTTTCTCTGGATTTCCCATCATTCCACTGAATCCAAACAAGGGGTAAAAGCAAGTATGCTTAACAGTGTTAATATATGAATTTGACATGTATCATGCTTACATTGGCAAAAGAAACTTTATTTGAGTTTGAGGATTAGTTTCTACATTATATCTTTTTGTGGCCCAAAAATTCTGTATAGTTTCCCTTATTTCTACTTGAAGAGTCATTATTTCTGGAATGCAGGTTGGATATATCATGAGGGTTTGTTCTTTGTTCCTCTGTCATTTGTTGGTTTGAATTTTCTTTGATAAGTTTGTTGGTTTGAATTTTCGTTGTGATTTGCTTAGTTCATGTTAAATACTTAGAAAGGGAAGAAGCTCAACACAAACCAGTGAACTAACCAACAGAAGTGTGGGGATTAACATTATAAATGACTTCATATTATTGATCAATTTGGCATTGATATAAATATGCATGTGGTAATTTGAGTGTTCATTAAATATTGATGTACTAACTTATGCCTGCTTTACAGGGGTGATGTTGTTCAGGTAGACACTTGGGTTAGTGCATCTGGAAAGAATGGTATGCGTCGTGATTGGCTTGTTCGTGATTGCAAAACTGGTGAAATTTTAACAAGAGCATCCAGGTGGGAAATTGCTTTGTAATTTCATGTGTTTTTCATGAAATAATAGGCTAATGGCTTGTAAATGGAACTATATGTAGATTTTCTTTTAACAACGCATTTGTTAACACATCGAGCAATATTTGACTTTATGGATCTATTACTTCTGGTCAAAATAATGAGAGCAATAGAACATTAGAACCATGTGCATTATTTTGTAAGGTTTTTGAGTGGGGAAAATTTGTATGGGTTGAAAAGATGTTTCCCATGGAGTATGTCAAATATGGTATCTTGACAAGCAACAGTGCGGTTATCTGTTTGTGGTTAGATTGTGCTTGTATTGTTGAGTGGGGTTATCAGGAGCAACTGTTCAGGGTTTCTATAGTATTGATTTTGGTTTTGGTGATTTGCAGTGTGTGGGTTATGATGAATAAACTGACTAGGAGATTATCTAAAATTCCAGAAGAGGTTCGAGGGGAAATAGAGCCTTATTTTATGAATTCTGATCCTATTGTGGATGAGGATTGCAGAAAACTGCCAAAACTTGATGACACCACAGCACATTATGTTCGTAGTGGTTTATCTGTAAGTCAATTTGTTTTGTATGACAATAGTAATAGATATTTCTGTGCATAATAGTTTCTGTCCTCATATGTTGCTTCTTACTATGATAATCTGTCTTGCAGCCTAGATGGAGCGACTTAGATGTCAACCAGCATGTTAATAATGTGAAGTACATTGGCTGGATACTTGAGGTAGATTTTTCCGTTTTATTTCGGTTTTTTTTCGTCTTTGTATTCTATTCCTCTCCCCCATCTCAATTCTTCTATTCCTCTTCTTTAACTTTATGCCTGTTCAGTAATTTTTATATGTTAGCTTACTAAGACTGGGGATGCTAAGCCAGATCCAACTACTCGAAACTCTTACCTAGAATAAGAGTTACAGGTAGTTAGATGTCATTGGGTCCAATCAGAACTGACCCTTTTGCAGGTATTGTTCAATCAGAATGCTGACAAAATCAACAATAGCCAATTTTCAATTTAAGATTCGTTGTCCTGGCTTTAATTAGAGCACTTAAATGGAATCGTGGAAGCATTTGAAGTTGATTTTTGCTGAACCAATAGAATGGCATGTGTCATTATCTTCTAGAAATTTAGTGCATCTATATCGTTGCATAATGGTTGTTTTAACTAGTCCGTTGTTTTCTTCTGTGGTGTTTAGATGAGTCTCTTTTGTGGTGTTTCAACATTGCATTGCAAACCTGATATTAGATTGTGCAAAGCTCACATGGTTTTTCTGTAAATTCTGTTCCAAAAATCTAAAACCTATTATTTTAGTCTTTGAGAGCTGGAAAACCTTTTAAACTAAGAGAATGTTGGTTTTTGCAGAGTGCTCCACTGCCAATCTTGGAGAGTCATGAGCTCTCTGCTATGACTCTTGAGTACAGGAGGGAGTGTGGGAGGGACAGTGTGCTGCAGTCCCTGACTGCCGTCTCTGATCCTAGTGTGGGCAATCTGGTTAAGTTTGGTGATGTTGAGTGTCAGCACTTGCTTCGACTTGTGGATGGAGCTGAGATTGTGAAAGGGAGAACCGAGTGGAGACCTAAATATGTGAACGACTTTGGGAATGTGGGTCAGTTTTCGGCAGGAGATGCGTAGTATGGATTCTTTTGTGGCTGGAGTGGCAGAGGCCAATTTGCTGTGTGTCACATTTCTTGTGTAGTATACTGCTTTGTGTTGTTGGATTTAAATATGTTTCTTCTTTTTATATATAATTTCATTTCGATTTGTCTCGAGAAAAAAAAAGTTGTAAGCTCATTGTAATTAGCTCTGGATGGTACTCTTGTCTCGCACGTTCTCTATCCTGCTCATTTATTAATTGGTTTTCTCCATAGGGTTGGTTCTGCTGTTCGAAAGCTGGAAGAATTATTATTTAGGGGAAAGAGGTTCTCTACTCTGGTCAGTTAGCGGGATCCAATGTAGTCGTCATTGTGAGAGCTGCAGGGGTATTCTGGGTTAATTATATCGTTAATTGGGAAAGACGTGTAAATTTATTTTTGGATTTCATTAATTTAATTTTAGATTGGATGAAAGTTCAAAGTGATGGATTTATGGTTCATCCGTTGCCCCTGGAGTACCCAATAATGTAATCTGTCTTTGCTTTAAATAATGTCTTCGTTGCCCCCATAAGTTATGGTCCAAAGTGATGCTCCAGGTTCTATGCCAGCATCTAACACGTGCCTGTTGGTGATGCTTGAAAAATAATGTCATCGTTCTGTTTTAAATTCCAATATCCAGAGCTTCCTAATGAAAGTACGTTACATCCTGTCTAAGAATCTCACCATCGTTTCTCTCAGTCGCTCAAGGAGGGTTTTAGGTATCTTACTTTACCAGTTTATGATCCAATTAGCAATCCCTTTAAATCGAACCAATGGCCGTCTCGACGGCCAGGTGGTTAATTCGTTTTTTTATTGAAACACCATAGACTGATAGTTATCTGTGGTTGACGGTATAATAGAAGTCTATGGTTTGGCCTCCAGTTCGGTGTCAGGTTCGGTTTTGATATTTATGGTGTAGACTATTAGCAGCCTCAACATGTGACCAAAACCTGAAATTGAAGTACTTATCAAACTTTGGGGTAGGGGAGGCAACAGGGTCCTCTTGTGTCGTCCATCTCTTTTTTATATTGTGTTAATTTTTTAAGAATATAAGTCTGGTAAAGATCCGCATGACTTTTGGATTGTGTCGTGCTGACTCATGAGCCTCATAAGTATATATTAAATTTTTTTGTTGAAAATAGTAAAAAAAATATTGTAAATATTGAATTGAATGCTTATAATTGTATAGAAAAATAATCATTTTATTAATGAAGTTAAATATTACAAATAACTTAGAAATTGAACAAAAACAATAATATAAATAACTTACAAAAACAACATAAAAAATAAAAAAATAAGTTAAAATAAACAAAGAAAAGGAAATTACTTGCAAAGGAGTGAAATATAAAAAAGAAATTAGTAATTTTAAAAATTTTAAAAAATATATTATTATTATTTTTTAACTTTTCATCGTTTATATTCTTACGGGGAAAGAGTTATAAACATTTCTTTATTCTTAATATATTTAATCGTCACTCGATCCATTATATTGATCTTTCTTTAATGTATTGCTTGTATAGCTTTTTGCATCTAGCCAATCTTTTTTGCATATTAGCATTTGCAACGTTTCCGGTAGTAGTCTTGATAGTAATTCATCCAAAATTTTAGAACCTGAACTAAAAGCTTATTCCGATGATATGGTAAACATTGAAACAATTAGTAGATCACGTACCATTATGCTAAGAATATGGTAATAATGTTTATTTTTCTTACCATTCTAAAATATCAAATTTATTACAATCTAATTTTTTTTTGACTCATCATTCTAATGCATCAAATTGTATGTAATTTTGAATTTTATTAAATATTATGGATCGTATCTCATATCGTGTCGGATCGTGCCTTGTACCGTGTCGTGCTAGGTCTCTGTGTTGTGCTTTTTTTGGTACTGTGTCCTAGACCTTAAAAACTAGGTCCGACACAATCTATCTACTTGAATCGTGTCAAGCTCGACATGCCACGTGACAGTATGGGCCGTGATTGCCACCTGTGCTTTTGGGAGCATATTGATGCAATTGAGAAAATAGGGACCAATAAAATTTCAATAGAACTTCCTTGAGCTGAAGAATCAGGCTGCGTTAGGTTTCAAAGATGCTAGTTTAGCATAATTGGATATCGGTAGGGTCATGCCATTGGGTCCAGTTGGTGTTATTTATGAAATTTGGGCTCTAACAGACCGGGGGCTTATTTGAAGTAATTGGGCTGAGACTTGCGTATCTTTTGGTTCGAACATTAATACATTATGCTTGGGTTTCTCTGTAGCTATTACATTCTTGAATTGGGTCTTTACTCATAAAGACTTGGGCCTCCTCTAGGGTTTAGGCCTCTTGTTTGGATTAAACGAGCATAAATCCTGTGCCATGCACGGGAATCAACTTAACATAAAAAAATAAAATAATGGTATCATAATTTTATTACGATAATACAACCAACGGTAAAAAATTACAATATAACGATAAAATATAATAAGTTGTAAACAAGTGAATCCTTGCGTGTTAAATATTGTTTTATCTAATCAATAACGTCATAATAATGCTGTCTTTCAACAGTTTAGATAATAAAATTGTCTTGTATGACACATGATGCATATTGAACCAGATATTCTAAAAAAAATGTTAAGATCGATCAACCTACTCAATCATAACTCACATTGCAGAAAAATGATAAATTATCTAATATAATCATCCCAACATAATTGATCCATGTTGTCTTTGTGGCCTTTCAATTCAATATCTATGAACTTACCCAACACCCAACATCCAAATGAAAATAATAGAACAAACAATACTTATAACATCTAAAACAACAATTACGAAAATAAATAAAATTATAAAGAATAAAAATAATAAATGTTCAAAAAGTAATGCATACAACGTTTCTGTTATCAATGATTTTCAATTTTATTTCCGTTATAAACAAAGTGTTTGTGTTTAGTATTTTAAATAACGCTTCAACTAAATTATTTTATGAAAAATTTTAAGATTATTATTATTTTATTAAGAAAAATCCTTTAAATGAATAATATAAAAGATTTGAAAGTGAGAGAAGTTGATTAGGTGAACGTGACCCTCAATTTGCCAAATAGGCACAGTTTGTTCAACAAAAAATTGTCCCATACCTTAATACTATGATTTTGTAAGAAAAAAAAACATTCTCTTTGATACCTTAATACTTTTTTACTATAAAGATACTTAATCGAATGAATCAAATTATTATTAAAATTAAGATAAAATCATGATAAATTAAACTTAATCCAATGAAAACATAATCAAAACACTTCCGTGGCAAAATATTATAATAACATAAAAGAAAAAAATAACAAACAATATATGATTTTGTACGAAGTGTCAACTACATGGTTTCTCTATAGCTATTACATTCTTGAATTGGGTCTTCAATGATAAAGACTTGGGCCTTCTCTATTGTTTAGGCCTCTTATTAGGATTAAATATGCTTTTCAGGGTGTAGGTTTGGTTTTGTCACGGGTTTAAATTTAATTGCTTGAACTTACTTTTACTCATTTCGCCCAGTAGTAGCAATGTTTATGGACTATAAAACAACTTGAAATAGTTTATAATAAAATAATAATAAAATTATAAAATGTTTAATATTAGATAAAACAACTATGAACAATTTTCTAACATTAAATTTTTTAAAAACAAAAAGTAGTTCATAAACTCTCGAGGTTCTTAAGCCGATTGACTTAGCAGTAAAAACAGAATAAGGTTTAAAAATTGGTTTTTGAAATGGTTTATGTTTATAAAATGGTTTTTGAAATAGCTTATGCTAAAATATCGGTAGACCTATAAATTGTTTACCTATTTGGTATAGTTTATAAAGTAGTTTTTGTTTCCTATAAACAAAAACTAGGCCGAACACTAATTTTTTTTTTATGCCAAACACTAAAAAATGATTTATGAAATGGTGTCTACATTTAAAAACTCAAATTTATCTTTTAAAAATTGTTATTGTTGTTTTACTAAACACTAAACAATTTTTAACTTGACTATTTTTTTTATCATAAATCGTTTAAAAAATCATAAACTAAATCATAAATCAGTTCTACTACTAGGCAACAACAATGAAAAACGAATTTTCTTACACAAATTTAGTTTCTTATTAATAAAAACTATTTCATAAACCTTTTTGGGTGTTTAACTTTAATTCTTTTTTTTTTAATGATAGTGGTATCACAAGCTAGCTTGCATGTACTATACTAAGTCTACTTGCCACGGAAGGATCAAAAGTAAGTCATCCACGATTGACCTAAAAAATTCATAAGGAAAATTCTTGTGGCTTGACCACTCACAGATATGGAGATTGAATCCAATGACTTGGCAGATATTGTACATAGTCTCTGTCATTTCACTTATACTGTGGTAAAATTCTCCCAAACATCAAAAGCTGTTTTTAAGGGCGGGCTTGGGGCGAGCCCAAGGCCCGCCCAGAGGCGATTTGGGCCCAAAAAGCCCCGAAGCCAAAACTACATCGTTTTGGCGAAATTAACTTTCTTCTTTTCTACCATGACTTCAAAGTGTCATAGACCTTACCACTAAGCTAGTATTACTAGTATGATATTATTACACTTCATAAATATATAATACATATTATGTATTTTAATAATAATTACAAACAATTTAATTAATCACTTACAAATTATAACAATATAGAAATATAAGTTATACTTCATATAATTTATATATAAATATATATTAATATTTATAAAATTATAATTATCAGACTATAGAGAGTTAGTAAAGTATTAAACTTTGATAAAAATTAATTAATTAATTGAAAATTAAATTATTTTATTTTACTATTCTAATTAATTAATTAATATTATTTTATTAAAATTTCAAAACACCTCAAAAAATTCAAAAAACTTACCCGGATTTTTAGCCTTTTAAGTCAGAATTTTAAATTTTCAATATTTTGATTGAACGTCATTACAAATGGAACCACTATGTTGGAGGACCATAATGTAAATTGATGGATACATATGCAACAAACGATAGCGTACGTCTAATATCATATGTGATTAAAATTTTCATCAAATTGTTTGATATTTGTGTAAAAATATTTTGATAAATATTCATTCATAGGTCTTAAGTTAGTAAAGTTTATTGATAATTAATTAATTTATATTATTTTAATTTTTAAATATTTTTATGATTTAATTAATATTTTTTATTCAAAACGCCCCAACACTTCGCCTCATTGAGGCAAAACGCCTCGCCCAACGCCCTCGCCTCTGAAAACACTGTTGAAGACTATGGAATAAATGTTCACTTGCTTCACCATTCATGGTTAAATCATTCCATTTTTCTATGGTTATATATATTAGTTCATTTTTTAATTTCTTTCAATTAAACTAAAAAATGACACAAGAACATCCCAAAAGCAATTGATGATTTTGAGAGGCTTGAAATCCAATATATTTAGAATTTTGAGATATATATTTATAACTAATATGATATTTATGTAATATAGATATTTGGGTAACCCATTATCTCAAAAACTTAAATTGATGAAAAATTATCCAATTATTTTTTTAGTCTAATAACATCAAACAAAGTGTACAAATTCATAATAATGTGTTAGGATTTTGGCTCAATTCTCCGCAAAGAAGACTTCTAATTTGTTTGCGAAAAAGTTGTTTCCTATTTTGTAGTTACTTGTTCTAGTATGAATAGTAGCAATTTCCTATTAGATTGTTGATTGTACAAGTAGTAGTAGTAGTAGTAGTAGTAGTAGTAGTAGTAGTAGTCTACTATGATGTTGTTGTTCTTTTCCTAATAGTATTAGAAAAATATTCTCCATATAAAAGGGGTCCCAGAGAAAGTTTGAGGCACACTCATAATTCCCATATATATTGTAAACTAGAGGGGTTTACTACTAGAACTAGGATGAGAGCTTTGAGTGTATTAGAGTTTTCAGTTGTCAAGTAGAGAGGACACTTACAACTAGAGTTAGGTTAAAAGTTTTTGTTGTATTGGGACTTTGCTCCTCCTAAAGTTATAGTTGAAGATTAATAAAATAGTGGAGGTGTTGGTAGACGTGGGCAAAGAGGTTGTCGAACCACATTAATTCTTGATATTATTACTCTTTATTTTATTTTCCTATTTAATTGTTGTAATTGTGTTTTTGCTAAAATTTGAGTAGGTGGATTTTAGAAAAAAAATCCTAACAAGTGGTATCAGAACTGTGGTTCCGATGACAAAAATATAAAAAGTAGGCATAACTAATATTGAGCTATGTGATGAATTAAAGATGGAAGAAGTGTTAAGTACTTAAATATTCATATTTAAGCCCCTTAATTAACATTTGTTAAGTTCTTAGTTTGTGTTATGTCATGCTATTTTATTTCCTTTATGTATTTTCTGTGTTCTTTTAGGTTTTTGGAGAAAATGGAGCATTATGGAATTATCTGGCTTAGAGAGCAAAATCTGGAAGAGCTGGAAGCTGCCTGTTGTGAGTTTTAAATTACTCGCAAGCGCACGAATCATTTGCAATATAGCGTGTGCAAGTGCGAGGTCGAATCCACAGAGAATTGCATCATAAAAATGGATTTTTATCTAAACTAAACCTATTTTAACCTAGTTCCAAATTTTTGAATTGTATCTTGCAAAAAATGTAAACTTAAACTAAATTGATTTGAAACAAATAATAAAGATACTAAGGTTTCTGAATCCAACCCACCTAAGTAAAACATATATTTTCATGTTCTATATAAAAGTAATCTATCAAATAATTCCATGAATCCACCATTATACAAATCACAATGAATACTCTAATTCAACCAAATCATCAAATGTATCCTTTTAGAATCACAATGGATATCCAATTTACTTTGGATGATCCGCTGTATCCGGCAGATGAAACACAAGGAATATCCAATTTGAACAATTTAAACACAATCAATCATATGAATTTACTCAAACAATTGAAACAGAACATTATTACTAAAAATATCAGAATTGTACGAACATATCTGAAAATATTATGCCAAACAATGGTGAGGCTTCATCTTCAACCTTAGATGAAGGTTTTAGCCTCTAATGATTATGAAAATAAATTTCATAATTAAAGTGCTAAACATAAAACTTTAAACTCAAAAGAAATAAATTAAAAATGACTATACATGGAGAAATTTCACTCGCAGCTGTTGTGCGGCGCTTCCCCCTTTTAGTAGCAAAGCCTTGGAGATTCCCCATATTTCTCGCAAAAGTCATCTGGATTACACACCCATTTGATGAAGTGAAATGGGGCTTTTATAGGGAAACTCCATGAGTACAATGTGTTTCCAATCCGATGTGGGATGTGAGATATAGAATGTGTTTCCAACCGATGTGGGATGTGGGATTTAAACCTTCACATGTCGTTCAAAATTTCTGCCCACGCTGAAATCACTCATAGCCTAACCTTTGTCTACTAAAATTGCCATAACTTTCTCTAGAAAAATCATATTTACGAGCCGTGAAATTCCCCAAAAAATAGACACTAGATCTTTCCAAGCGCATATGGCTCATCTAGTGGTTCTTCCTAAATCATTACAGTTTAATCCTAAAAAATCACTTCTGTCACGCTGAAATCACGCACAGCTTGACCTTTGTTTACTAAAACTGCCATAACTTTCTCTAGAAAAATCATATTTACGAGCCGTAAAATTCCCCAGAAAATAGACATCCGGATCTTTCCAAGCATATATGGCTCATCACCTTGTTCTTCCTAAATCAATACAGTTTAATCCATAAAAATGACTGATCTGTACGAGAAATCCTGACAATTTAGTGAAACTCCTTTTCAAGTGCTTGTAAACCTGTAAAACAACGAAAAAAATAACTCAAAGTAACAAATTCCTAAGCTAAAAAATGTAAATTAAGGGGTCAAAATATGCAATATTTGACATTCATCATTGCCTAGTGCAATCGAGCATAGAGACTAGTGATCGAGCGCAACAGCGCTCAAGCGCCCAATCCAAAGATTGAGCGCACCTGCACTCGAGCGCACCAGTATGTGATTGAGCGCACACGCACATCAGTGAATAGTAAAATAGCAGAACCTATTTTGAAAAGTAGGGTAGGGTTTTTTTTAGGAGTTTAGGGTTTCCAGATGTTCCTAAACTTTATAAATAGGCCTGTAAACATAGAAAGATGGAGGCTTCCGGGGAAGAGATTTTGGGAGACGAATTAACGGCTCTTCTAGGAAGTATTTTCAGGTTTATTCTTTTCTCTTTACTTTATGTTATGAAGATGTTAAACATCAAACTCATCTGTAACTAATTTGCTAGTATGGCTCGACTGAAGCCCTGATTATGTTTTTCCATTGAAAAATATTGTTGCCTTTGCGATAATTATATTATGATGCTTACTTGATTAATGTATGTTTTATTGAATTCCTCATATGTATTTGCCTGATCAACATATGTATGTGGTATGGATTAGTTAATTTAATCAATTTGGATGACCGAATAATGGGTTTAATAATAGTAACAAAAGAAATCAACGCCGAGTTCTTGGGTTAATCAACATGGGAAACCGGGAGTATATAACATGCCCTAGGTATTGTGTATTTGTCGATTTTCATGGATATTATGCTCTCTTAAGGAACAACTTAGTATACACCATGCTAAATTCTTTAAGAGAGAAAAGAGTTAGAGTATACACCATGCCTAACTCGTTGCTTGGGGAAATCAATAGCTTAAGGAGTATACACCATACCCTTAGGTTAACAACATTAGGTATTCAAAATATGATTAAAGCATCGACACAGTATTTTTTGGGAAAGCATGATTAGTGGTGGATATCAAAGCCCTACACTTTTATCATTATCGAATCAAACTTACTTTTCCTTTATCTTGTTTTATATTGCAAAACTAATTTTAAATCAAAATTTACCAATCCTTGTGGAAATGATCTCGCATTTGCACACTATACTACTATGTTGACCTTGTGCACTTACAAGTAAAACTTCAATTATTTGCTTATTAATTTAGGTAGATATTTGTACGACAAGTTTTTGGTGTTGTTGCCAGGGATTGCGTTAAAATTCTGTTTAGAATTATTTTTTTTTTAGTTTTCTTATTCTTTTCTGTTTATTTTTATCAAAAACCTAATTTTTTTGCCTTTTTGTTTTTCTGTTTTCTGCTTCAGGTTTTCGGCAGAGTAATTCCTGGCCTTGCAATCGAGTGCGAGTCCATCGCGATCAAGCGCACTGTGATCGAGCACTGTTCTTGGAGTGATCGAGCGCAAGTCCAACAGTACTGAAACTGCTGCACTGAACTATCTCAGCTGATTCATGCAAGGGCTTCGATCCAGGATTCCAACCATCTTTCCACTCGATACGAAGATTGAGCGGACCATTCGACAAAGGCCTAGAGACAACATTGAGGAGGAAGAAGAAGAATTCAAGGGAGAAGCACCGATGACGGAACAGCTTGACAACCAACCCCCACCAGAGCGAAGACCTATGAAGCAATCTTTCATCCCACATAACCTCAACCAGCCCTCATGCATTGCTTATCAACCTGAGGCAGAGGGCAATTATTACATATCCCCGCAGATACTCAGTGCTTTGACTCATTTCAGGGGTACACCTGCTAAGGATCCACACTTGCATCTTCGGGAATTATTTGATCTCTGCAAGTTTCAGCACATCCGGGGCCTAGATCAAGAGGGAATCAGGTTAATTATTTTCCTTTTTTCATTAAAAAATAATGCTAAGTTGTGGTACAACTCATTATCTGCAGTTTCTATCCATACTTGGGAATAGTATACAGTAAGTTCCTAAAGAAAATTTTCCCAGCACAAAAGACAAGACAGATGAGGAAGGAGATTCAATCTTTCCAACAGAATGATGAAGACCTTTTCTTTGAAGCATAGGGACACTTCAATAAGTTGCTTCTCAAGTGTACACATCACAATCTACCTCAATATGAGCTGGTGCAAGCTTTCTATAAAGGTCTGAGTGAAATAAATAAAGGTATTGTGGATTCAGGTTATGGAGGTGTGCTAATGGAAAAGAGCAATGAAGAAGCCATAGAGCTTTTTGAGACATTAAGTGAGCACACCCAACAGTTCTCATCCAGAGGTAGACAAGGAGTTAAGAGCAAAGGCATGTATGAAGTGAACTTAAATGGTGGATCTCCAAATCAGATGGATGTTATGGAAAAAAAGCTAGATATGATTGTAAAAGCCATGACTGTTCAGAACATCCCACCTAGTCCACAAGCTACACAACTCCAGGTATGTTCTATATGTTCTCATTTTGATCACACTACTGAAACTTACCCTTTGTATTCATCTGCAGATCTAGAGCAAGCAAACTATGTGGGACTGAACAACTATCCTCCCAAGAACAATCAATATGCAAATACCTACAATCCTGGATGGCGAAATCACCCCAACTTCTCATGGAATAACAATTAGAATGCCCTGAATCTTCAAGGGTAGGAAATGCACTCCCAACCAGTAGTCTAGTCAGTTTCGGAATCAAAGAAGAGTGACCTAGAGAGTATTGTGAGGCAACTGGCAACTCAACAGTAACAATTGATGGCTTCACAAGATTAGTATATGGCAGAGGAAAGACAATTTCGAACTAAGTAAAAACAAACCAATGCAAAGCATGAGCAAATTATTCAAAGACTAGAAGTACAAGTGGGGTAATTGGCTAAGGAGTTGAGTGGAAGAAAGCAAGGTAAACTCCCAGCCTAAACACTACCTAATCCAAGAGGACACCAGCAATTGAAAGCCATTACAACTCTTAGAAATAGTAAGATTATAGAAACCGATGAGCCTGCATAAGCATCTCGAATTAAAACATCCACATCAAAGGTAAGTGAAATGGAGAAGGTGAATGCACTACCTTTCCCTAAAAAGTTAGTAAAGCCAAAGAAAGAAAATAAATTGCTTGATATTTTTGGAACTTTGAGAAAAGTAGAGATAAACATTCCTTTATTATATGTAATTCAACAAATTCCTACTTATGCTAAATTTTTGAAAGATTGTTGCACTCATAAAAGGAAGTTTCAGGAGCATGAAACAGTGGTTTTAACTGAAGAGGTAAGTGCGGTGTTGTTAAGGAAACTACCACCAAAGCTAAAAGATCCAAGTAGTTTCACCATTCTTTGCAGGATAGGTGACCAGTTTTTTGAGTGTGCACTACTGGATCTAGGGGCGGGTGTCAATTTGCTGCCATACACTGTATTTGAAACACTGGGTTTCGGGGAGCTTCAACCAACTTCCTTCACCTTACAATTGGCAGACAGAAGCATCAAAAGAGCAAGAGGTATTCTTGACGATGTCTTGGTAAAGGTAGGTGAATTTATTTTACCTACTGATTTTATTGTATTAGATATAGAAGAATCTCATATGCCATTTCCTTTGCCCATCATCGTAGGAAGACCCTTTATGAGAACTACTGATACAAAAATTTGTGTGAAAAAGGGTATTGTAAGTATGAAGGTAAATGGTGAGAAGATAGAATTTAAAATATTTGATGCATTAAAATTACCCCAAGATGACATGGAATATTTTAATGTATGTATGATGCAAGGTGTTGTTGAGCAAGCTTTTTAGGTCTATCACATTGATCTATTGGAGACCACCCTCACCCATAGTTTCACAAGATCAGATATTGAGCTAGAATCTGAAGATGTTACTGATGACATCATTGAAGTTGGGCGTCTCCTTGAGGCCTTTCCAAAGCATCTAAGTTTTCTAACCCCCTGTGGCGCTTTGGAGGTTCATAGTTTCGACAGCACTCAGACATTCATAGTGAATGGACACAGAGTAAAGCCATACCTTGAAATCAAATTGTTACCAAGAGATGAAGATTTGGCACTCCAGTCTGTCCAGTATGCAGCAGCACCAAAAGCACTTGAGCCACATGTGGTGGATTTTAAGTGCTTCATTCTAAAAGAGTAGCACTGAAGCTACTATAGAGACCATTTGAGCAATCCAGGCTTTGATAAACATGTAGCTCAAGCACCTCTATTGAGGTCAATGGTACTGAGGCCACTGCGTACGGTACACTTTTATTTATTTTTGTTTTGTTTTTCATTATTTTTAACTTTTTCGTCTTTTCTTTAGTTAATTTAGTAATTCAGTACATAGGTGTGACATTCTGTCCTTGCGATTGAGTGCACTTCACTGTATGATTGAGTGCAATCTTGCCATGTGCCCACTGGCGCGTGAGGACATCCATACACGCACACACCTAAGCATAAGTGCGATCGAGTGCACTCGGGACAGAGAGTTACTTGCCTACTTTAGGTCATTTTATTTCTTTTTCCCTCACTTTCACTCTCTTCACTTCAATCACACTTACCCTCTGCATCGCCCATACTCATAGCATTACCACTCATTGCCGCCCACCACATACCGACAACCACACACCACTGCACGCCACCACCGTTACACACCTCCCACCCACCACACATCACAATGCACCCACCACAGTTTTTTTTCTCCCTTCCTTATTCATATTTTCCCCATCTCCCCACAACATATCCTTTATGTTTTTATTGTTTTTCATATTTCTTGTATTTATTTATTTTTAGTACTTTTTTTTTTCTAGTATTACTTTAGTATTTCTTTTTCAGGGACAATGTGTGCATCAGTTCAAGTTTGGGGGTGTGCTATGAGCCATGCCAGTCCAGCTAGTTCTCCACCTCCCAGGTCAGCTCTTTCTATATTATTCACACATTGGGGACAATGTGTAATTTAAGTTTGGGGGTGTGGGAGACACATTTTTACACACTTTGTCTAGACACATTTACAAATACTTTGTCCCAGTTTTTATTTATATATTATTGTTTAAAAGAAAAGATAAATGCATGTTCATGTTGTTTTGAATTTTTGGTTGATCTAAACAAATACTGTGATGTGATTCCATTGGTGAGATTAAATTCTTGAACACATGATTTGATAATAGAGTTTTAAAGTTTAGTTACTTACTTTAGGCATTTGAGAATTCACATGTTTAATCCAATCTAACATGAGCAAATTAGCACATAATTGTGTGAGATATGACATGTGATTTGAATGTGTATGTTTTCACGGCTTAACTGAAACCTGATGACTTGTTGGATGAATACTTTGGCATAGAAAAATAGAAAAAAAACAATTTGCACAAAAAGAGAAAAATGCTCATGATGATCATTAATAAACTTTCCATTGAGTAACTGTACCTCTTGCCTCAGTAAGCAGTGAGTGTTCATGTCAAAAGGTGGGAATTTTGCTTAGTAACATTAAGGCTAGTTTAGTTTCATAGCCTTTTTGACTCGAGTTAGTAAGTCCTTAGGGGTGTCTTTACACCTAATGCCCTAAAACTATCTGGTTTGGGAGTCATTGACTCAACACTCGCTGCATGAGTCAATTAGAAAGCTTAAGGGAACTAAACATGGCAAAGTCTCATAATAAAATAAAGAAGAAAATAAAACTATGTTATTGGAAATCACCTACAAGATGCCCAGGTGGTGATCTTCCAAACACCCAAGTCTTGAATGACTTGTAATAACATCGAAACAAAACAGGAATTAAACTAATCAAAGAAAGAACACAAGCAATTGTTATCGAGGTTCGGTAATGTGTCTACGTCCGTGTAAGCTCCTCCGAGCCCTCTGCACTAAATCAATGAGTTCTTATAAGTTATAGCAACACCTCTTCAAGAAATCTCTAGTTCTTGAAGAACGAAAGAAGAGAAAAGAAAGTGATAAAGGACTTGAGTTACCCTGGAATTTTCTCCCAAGAAAATTCCACTTACAATGCCCTTGAATCCCCAATCTATACTACTCTCTCTAAACAACCAGTTTTTCTTGAATGAGTCTCTCCTGTGTTTAGTGTCTTTGCACTCTCACACACTATGTGTTCTATTTCACACATATTCATATGTCATTCCCATCACACCTCTCTTGTTGAGATGATTGTCACACTCTTGAATGGCTCCTAGATGACCCTTTATATAAGGCAATGACTTCCTCATCCAATCTTGGAGATCAATCTCCACCCTTAGATCTCAAGAACCAAAGACCCATGGCTCTCTAAGAATCTAAGTGATCCTGTTCATTTTAACCATGCTTCATGCACCATCTGAAGTTGTTGGAAAAACTTGTCTCAGTGTGCCTGGTGCCATGACCCAGAACAGGGCTGGCCATGGTGCACAACAGGGCCACACTTCTCCAGGTTCTAGGCACCATGGCGCAGCCTCTCTGAGGTGTGGCGCACACCTGTGCTTGAACCACTCTCCTTGCTATGGGGTAAGGTGCGTGATGAGTGCCAAATATTGCATATTTTGGCCCTTTAATTTACATTTGTTAGCTTAGGAATTTGTTACTTTGAGTTGTTTTCGTTGTTTTTCAGGTTTACAAGCACTGGGAAAGGAGTTTCACTAAAATTGCCAAAATCGCCTTACAGATCAGTCATTTTTGTGGATTTTACTGTATTGAGTCCGGAAGAACCAGGAAATGAGCCATATATGCTTAGAAAGATCCGGAAGTCTATTTTCTAAGGGATTTTACGGCTTGCAAAAATGATTTTTCTAGAGAAAGTTATGGCCATTTTAGTAAACAAGGGTCAAGCTGAAGATGTCTAGTGCGCTCGATCGCACCAGACTTGCGATCGATCGCAAATGCGCACTCGCACATCCCACATCGGTTAAAAGTGCTCTGTAGTGCGCCAATGTGCGCTCGAGCGCACCAGAGTGCGATCGATCGCACTCGGGCAGTATCCCACATCGATTTTGAAACCCATTGTGCTCCGGGACTCCCCCTATATAAGCACCATCTAACTTCATAATTCAGTGTACAATTCCTGAGCCACTTTGGTGTTTACCGGTGGATGTCCGCCAGCATTCTGGTGGATCCCGAAGGCATTGCTATCACGAGGGAAAGCGCCGCCCGTCAGCGAGTGGAATTTCTCCCATGTAAAGTTGTTTATTTATTTCTTTATATTCAGTTGTTGCAGTTTAAATGTTTAGCACTTTTTATTATAGTTTTATAATTATGAGTGGCTAGACTCTTCAGCTAAGGTTGAAGATGAAGCCCCGCCGTTGTTTGGAGTAGTAGTTCAGATTTGCTTGTACAAATCTGACAATTTTTAGTATAAATGTTCTGTCAATTATTTGAGTTAATCTTATAATTGATTGAGTTTAAATTGTTTGTTGGATTTTCTTTGTGTTTCATCTGATGGATACATTGAATGCTTTTCGATTAAATTGGATTCCCTTTGTGATTTGTTAAGAGCGGATACATCGGGTGCTTTTGGTTTAGTTGGGATATTCTTTGTTTTTTGTCTTATAGTTGGATTCATTGAATGTTATGATAGGCTATATTTTTAGAACATGTATGCTTAACTTCGGTGGGGTGGATTCGGAAACCCTAGTGCTTTTTATTATTAGTTTTAAAATCAATTTAATTTAGTTTTAATTTATTTTGCAAATTATCATTCAAAATTCGGAACTAGGTTAAGATAGAGTTAGTTTAGATTAAAAATTATATTTTCACAACGCAATTCCCTGTGGATTCGACCTCGCACTTGCACAACGCTATACTGCAAATGACTCGTGCGCTTGCGAGTAATTTAAAACTCACAACAAGTTTTTGGCGCCGTTTCCGGGGAATTGTTTGGTTTATGAAATTTTTTTGTCTGAATTGATTTTATTTTTCTACTAGTTAATTTAAAAAAAAATTTAATTAATTTAAAAAAAAAATATGGATGAATCCAGCACCGGTTTCACAGTCTTTAGAGGACGCCCTCAAGGATTTCATTAAAACAACCGGCCCGTCCCTCAATGCTGCCAACACTTTCAATGTTGAAAGCTGTTCCATCTGTGCTAGTCCCATGCATCTAGCACAGAATTGCCCTTCAATGCCTGCTTGTGCCGAGTATCCTATGGAACAAGTAAATGCTTTCAATGACTTTCGAAGGCAGTCAAATGGATTGTACTCCGAGACGTACAATCCAGGGTGGCGGAACCACCCAAATTTTTCATGGGAGCAGAACCAACCAATGAATCAGGGAGGAGCCCCTTACCATGCTCACAATCAATACACTCCCGAATTTCCTCCACCAATTTCAAATTATGGTCACTCAGCTTATCCAGCACCATCACCCGCTTACCAAGCTCCCATTCAAGCGCCAGTGTCAGTTTCACAGTCATTGGAGGACGCTCTCAATGATTTCATGAAAGCGACTAGCCAATCTATGAGTGAAGTGATGAGTGCAACAATAGAAAACACCCAAGTGATTGCCACACTAGAGAGTCAAATTGATCAAATCGCAAGTTACGTGGGTGAAGGAGAGGAAGGAACGTTCCCCAGTCAAACTGATCCTAACCCAAAGGAACAGTTTGCAGTGGGAAATTCTTCAACTCCAATGCATTGGCAGGAACAAGTGCAATCAACTGTCCCATACTTGTCTGGGAGACAAGTGGACAATCAAGTGGAAGAGAACCCTGCTATGCACCAAGGGCAAGAGAGTGGCAACAATGAGAAGAGAGATGCTGAGCCATCTACAGCCACTCGTATTATTAAGGATCTCTCTAGGTCGTTTTTACCTAAAGCGCCTTACCCTGCGAGACTACAAGTGCCCAAGAAAGAAGGGAAGTCTGAGGACATTATGGAGGCATGCTTTGCTCAGTTTGAAGAGGATTTGGATTTAGATAAGTTACTTGAGCAAGCAAATACTATCGTGGAGTATGCTCCTCAGAAGAGTAGTAGGACAGAGGAGACTATGGATGAATCCCGCACTGAGGACCCCCTAGAGGCATGCTTTGCTCAATTTGGAGAGGATATGGATTTAGATAAATTACTTGAGCAAGCGAATGCCATTTTAGAGTCTCCTCCTCGGAAGAGCAATAAGACAGAGGAGACCGCCGCACCTGAAACCCCCAAGAAGGAACTTAAGCCTTTACCAGATAATCTTAAGTATAAGTTCCTAGGTTCAGTCGATAGTTTGCCTGTGATTATACCTTCAGATCTAGGTGATGCTCTAGAGGAGAAATTATTGGATGTCTTAAGAGAGCATAAGGAAGCTATAGGCTGGACCATTGAGGACATCAAGGGGATCAGCCCCTCGGTGGTGACGTACAGGATACATTTGGAGGAGGATGCCAAGCCATCGAGGGAGCCACAAAGAAGGCTCAACCCTGCTATGCAAGAGGTTGTGAGGGCGGAAGATATTAAGCTGTTAGAGGCAGGGATCATTTATCCCATCTCTGATAGCAAGTGGGTGAGCCTGATTAAAGTCGTGCCCAAACGTGCTGAATTGATGGTAGTAAATAAAGACGATGAGTTGGTTCCAACTCGAGTGCAGTCAAGATGGAGAAAGTGTCTAGACTACCGTAAATTGAATGCTGCCACTAGACCTGATCATTTTCCATTCCCATTTATTGATCAGATGGTGGAGAGCTTAGTTGGGTATGTTTACTAATGTTGGGTCTGGCTGAAGACGTTAAACTTAGCGCTCATGGGAGGCACCCCACAGCTTATCTTTTCTTTTGTTTATTTATTATTTCGCATTTTTATGATTAATGTTTGTTTCCAGTATTTTTTGTTTTCCAGTTTTTTATTTTCAGGGACAAAGCGTACTTCAGTTCAAGTTTGGGGGTATGCTATGAGCCATACCAGTCCAGATAGTTCTCCATATCTCAGGCCAGCTCTTTCCATATTAGTCACATATTGGGGTCAATGTGTAATTTAAGTTTGGGGGTATGGGAGACACATCACACACTTTGTCCTAATTTGTTGTCTTTTCGTCATAGAGATAAATGCATGCTCATGTTATCGTGAAATTTTGGTTGATCTAAACATTTTCTGTGATGTGATGTCATTGGTGAGCTTAACATTTTGAACACATGATCTGGTGATAAATTTTTAAAATTTAGTTACTTACTTTAGGCATTTTGAGAATTCACATGTTTGATCCAATCTAACACGAGTACATTAGCATAAATTATGTGAGGTATGACACGTGATTTTAATGTGTATTTTTCCTTATCTTAACTGAAACTGGATGACTTGTTGGATGAACTCTTGGGCATAGAAAAATATAAAAAAAAAAAATTATCAATAAACTTTTCGCTGAGTAACTGGACCTCTTGCCTCAGTAAGCAGTGAGTGTTCACTTCAAAAGGTGGAATTTTGCTTGGTAATATTAAGGTCGGTTTAATTTCGTAGCCTTTTTGACTCGAGTTAGTAAGTCCTTAGGGGTGTCTTTACACCTAATGCCCTAAAACCACCTGGTTTGGGAGTCATTGACTTAACACTCGCTACATGGGTCAATTAGAAAGCTTAAGGGAACTAAACATAGCCGTGCCTTATTAAAAAAAAAATACTATGCCTTTGTCGTTCATTTTTTATGGGAAATTCGGTGAATCTTGAGACATGGAGACCTTACACATTAGAGTTACTTGGAAGCTTCATTTTTATATGCTAATTCACCTTACACTGATTCAAGCTTGTGATGCCTTATCCTGCCTTTTGTAAGTAATTAGATTTTAACATTTCTATTCATTGCGAAGATGGGTTTACCTTTTTAAGCTTGCTTATGAATGAATATCATGGTGATGTGTGCTCCTTAAATTTTTGGATACCATGAGTGATGACTTTATCTTTATGTTCTTTGTTTTTCATTGAGTCTTTTATTTTGTTTTGCTAAGGGACTAGCAAATTGTAAGTTTGGGGGTATTTGATGAGTGCCAAATATTGCATATTTTGGCCCTTTAATTTACATTTGTTAGCTTAGGAATTTGTTACTTTGAGTTGTTTTCGTTGTTTTTCAGGTTTACAAGCACTGGGAAAGGAGTTTCACTAAAATTGCCAAAATCGCCTTACAGATCAGTCATTTTTGTGGATTTTACTGTATTGATTCCGGAAGAACCAGGAGATGACCCATATATGCTTGGAAAGATCCAGAAGTCTATTTTCTGAGGGATTTTACGGCTTGCAAAAATGATTTTTCTAGAGAAAGTTATGGCCATTTTAGTAAACAAGGGTCAAGCTGAAGATGTCTAGTGCGCTCGATCGCACCAGACTTGCGATCGATCGCAAATGCGCACTCGCACATCCCACATCGGTTAAAAATGCTCTGTAGTGCGCCAATGTGCGCTCGAGCGTACCAGAGTGCGATCGATCGCACTCGGGCAGTATCCCACATCGATTTTGAAACCCATTCTGCTCCGGGACTCCCCCTATATAAGCACCATCTGACTTCATAATTCAGTGTACAATTCCTGAGCCACTTTGGTGTTTACCGGTGGATGTCCGCCAGCATTCTGGTGGATCCCGAAGGCATTGCTATCATGAGGGAATGCGCCGCCCATCAGCAAGTGGAATTTCTCCCATGTAAAGTTGTTTATTTATTTCTTTATATTCAGTTGTTTTAGTTTAAATGTTTAGCACTTTTTATTATAGTTTTAATTATGAGTGGCTAGACTCTTCAGCTAAGGTTGAAGATGAAGCCCCGCCGTTGTTTGGCGTAGTAGTTCAGATTTGCTTGTACAAATCTGACAATTTTTAGTATAAATGTTCTGTCAATTATTTGAGTTAATCTTATAATTGATTGAGTTTAAATTGTCTGTTGGATTTTCTTTGTGTTTCATCTGATGGATACATTGAATTCTTTTCGATTAAATTGGATTCCCTTTGTGATTTGTTAAGAGCGGATACATCGGGTGCTTTTGGTTTAGTTGGGATATTCTTTGTTTTTTGTCTTATAGTTGGATTCATTGAATGTTTTGATAGGCTATATTTTTAGAACATGTATGCTTAACTTCGGTAGGGTGGATTTGGAAACCTTAGTGCTTTTTATTATTAGTTTTAAAATCAATTTAATTTAGTTTTAATTTATTTTGCAAATTATCATTCAAAATTCGGAACTAGGTTAAGATAGAGTTAGTTTAGATTAAAAATTATATTTTCACAACGCAATTCCCTGTGGATTTGACCTCGCACTTGCACAACTCTATACTGCAAACGACTCGTGCGCCTGCGAGTAATTTAAAACTCACAACAGTGCGGACTGCCTGAGGTGTGGTGCACACCTCCAAACCTGATGCTGAACTTCAACTCGTTTAATCCTTGGATAAATACCAACAATCTCTACCTTTGTCTAAGCGATTAAACCTGAATTCATTGTGCAGAGAACTCAAGATCCAAACTCAACTTGAGTCACCATATCAACCGACTCCAATCCTAAGTAGTCCAAGGCAATAATTGAACTTACTTAGAGGTAGAACTTTAGTATCTAAATCTGTAGGATTTTCTTCCATTGTGATTTTGTCCACATGAATGTATCATTCCGTAATATTTTCCCAAATGAAATGATACCAAACATCCATATGCTTAGTCCTCTCATGGAACACCGGGTTCTTACACAAGCACCACTCCCTTTGGCTATCCGAAGACACCACCACTTGCTCTTTTGGGACCTTCCACTAATCCAACAACCCGTTGCATCACATAGCCTCCTTTATGGCTTCCAAAGAAGCTATGTACTCTGCCCCTGTTGTTGAGAGTGCTACCACTGGCTGCAACTGAGCCTTCAAATACCTCAGCAACCACTTCATCCCAAGCCAAAGCTTTTTTCTCGGATTACTCACAAATTTGTTGAGAACTCTATTTCCTGAGAAATGTCGGGTCTAGTGCTTACCATCATGAACATGACTGATCCAACCGCACTAGAGTAAAGGACCATTTCCATTTTCTTCTTCTCCTCATCCATTCTAGGACATTGTTCGCTGGAGAACCTGAAATGACCAGCAAGGAGAAGCTTCACTGGTTTACCATCTTCCATAGAAAACTTGTACAGCACATTTTTTATGTCGGAAGATTGAGAAACCTTCAACCCGTTTCTCTTCATTTCTAGAATTCTTTTCATCCCAAGGATCTTTTGTGCAAGGCCAAGATCCTTCCTCTCGAACTCCTTACTGAGTTGAGATGTCAACCTTTCTATCCTCTCTCTAATGTTCCTAACCAACAACATATCATCGACATAGATGAGGGTCATCACCACTTCCCCCACTTTGTGTCTAGGTGAGAAAGTTTCTGTGAAATCTATGCCGTCTCTTTACGTGAACCCTTCGCCACCAGCCTAGCTTTGTTCTGGACTTCATCCCCTGGAGGGTTCCTATAATACCCGTAATCGTAAAGTAAGGATAAAAAAGTAATTTAATAAATATGATATAGAATTAAAATAAAATATAGGTGAAAGCTTTTTATTAAATAAAATAATTTTTAAAAAAGAATGGATGCATGACGATGTATTTACAAAGAAAAGAAAAGAAAGAAAAAAAATAAAATATATTGGACGTCCAGGTCCAACAAAGAAGGAAAAAAAAGAAAAAGAAAAAGAAAAAAAAGATTTTTATTAAAAAAAAAACACGTGTGGCAACAGGTGCAAATGAGAAACTTGAAATTTTGCATGCTTCCCACGTACCCTATGCGTGGCAGCTTGAGAATTTGTGGGAGTGGTGGGCTGATGTGTTAGTTTTGTTATAAATAGTTTAGTTTCTTTTTTTTTCTTTTCTTTTGTTATTCATTTTCAACTTTGGTTTAGTTTCTTTAAATTATTCTATTTCTTTAAATACTTGGGGACCGAAAGAAAAGTTGAAAGAGCAAAATTTTAAAGAAGTTTACTGCAGAATTTCATAGAAAATCACGAGAAGCTATCAAAAAAATAGAAGGTAATAACATAATGTTTATTTTTAAATTTCTGACATTTAAGAAGTTTCTCTGAATTCAAAGTGAAAAATTTCAAAGTATGTGGTTTATAACGAATTGAAAAATAAATTATAAATTTAATATAAAAACGATGTCAGGTGTTGACGGTCTACAACCGGGGGAATTTTTTAGAGGAACGGGGAAGGCAAAGAGGTGATCCACAGGTAGCTTTAAGTGCTACGTGGTGAGTTAGATTTACTTTAATTAGTCTATATAAAAAAATGAAATATCTAGTGATAATATTAAATTTAATTATTAGCGTATGTTTTGGTAATAGATAAAGATTTGGTTGATAGATATGTTATGAATATTGGACACGTAGAAAAATTATTATGTGAGAAGAAATATTATTAGAATAATAAGTTGATTTAATAATGATGGTGATAAATAAATTCTTGATAAGTTATGGTTGATGTTTTGATACAATTTATGAGCAGATGAAATTTAGTGGATCTTGATAAACTTTGATGGATGATTTGATGTGATTTGGGATGAAATTAGTGGATCCTGACAAGCTTTAATGGATGATTAGATGTAATTTGGGAAGAGAGAAATTTAGTGAAATTTTTTATAAAAATTGAGAAAAATCAAGATAGCAAGTATGAATACATGCTTGCTTTTATATTATTTATGTGCATATTTCATACCATTGTTCATGTGCATATGCATTTAATAATATAACTGAAAGAACCGGGAAGGGGCCAGTCTTAAGGAACAACCGTGACAGCCGATATATGCTGAAAATAAAAGGGACACCGTGACAGCCGGTATATGCTGGAAATAAATTCCGTGATAGCCGGGATAAGCTGTAAAGAACTGGGAAGGGGCTGGTCTAAGATAATAATAACATGTCGACAGGTGAGAAGACGTTCCCATCATAAGCATTCATGCATTGCATCCATGTTAATTATTCCTTGCATTATTGAAATATTGATGTGTGGTATATTATTGTGAATTTATTTATAGATAGATGAGTCTCCCAAAGAGAGACAATTAAAATGAGAAAAAGAGAAAAAGACATAGAAATATGATACTATGGTGATTATTTAAATGTTAGACATTATGCTATTATCCAGTTATGGTGAGAAAGAATCAGAGAATGATAAGAACCATCTAAATGTTGGATTTTATGATGTGAACCTCATTTCGAGATAATTATGAGATAATCGATGGTTTTAACATGAACCAATGAATGAGAAGAAGAGATTAATAGAGAATGAATCTTATGACATTAGTAGTTATAGTAGAAAGTTATTATCAAGTTATGTGAAATATAAATGATTAAATATAAAAAGTGCTATTATGCAAACTGAATACTTTTAGTAAATTTAATTCACTGAGCTTGTGAAGCTCACCCCTCATTGTACAATGATTTTAGGTAGCAGGCATGACAAATAGTTTGATGAATTGAGGTTCAGACGAAACCATTATCTATAAGCCATGTACGTGTCAACATCTTCAGACTAATGAGAAAATAAAATATAAAAAAATTATTTGTAAATATTCATGCATTTTACGTTGTATAGAATGTTTAAATATCAGATTCATGTAACTCCCCTATTGAGGGTTGAGGATTGATGTAAAAATTTTCTTTTGGTGTTGTTTATTTTCCTTGTTGCATATATGTGTCGTGTTGAGATTTTCATAATGTGATGACACCGTCTCGGAGGTGGCCAACCCGGGATGGGTCGTTACAATTTTGGTATCAAAGCATTAGGTTTTAAGATTCTGTAGACTGCATAAAAAGTAAGAAAGTGGAAGATTAAAATAAATTATATTTTAATAAGTAGTCTGAGGATGACACGTTGACGTGGACGTGCTAGAGCTAGAGTTAGAGTTGTTGATTTGAGAGGGCATGGTAGGCCCCCAATATTTTTGATAAATCGATGTTGAGTCTGAATCTGTGGTTCTTAGAAAAGAATGTGTTGATAGTATGATTGATATTAGTAATATAATTGATATTAGTAAAGGTATGAGAGAATTTGAAGTTGAAAGAGATGAGCTAAGATAAGCTCTTGCACATGCTCTTGGGAAGTGAAGGTAACAGATGATAGAGTTGATAGCTTATAGCATAAACTAAATGAACAAGCTAGAGCAGTGCCTGAGATTGTTAATCTAGTAATGGTAGATATTTAAAAAGGGAGAAAAAGTGAGTTTATGCATGAGATGTAGAGAGATATATTAAGCTGAATGCCTTGTTGTTTAAAGGATTTATGAATCCTTTTAAGCCTGAGTTTTGGGAGAAACATGTTGAGACATTATTTGGTATTTTACCAGTAACTGACAAGCAGATGGGTGCCTTTGTTTTGTTTGAGTTAGAAGGATAAACTTTAGAATGATGAGAGGATACTCTTCCCAGGGTAAGTGCAGAAGTTGATAGACCCTTAACCTAAGATAGGCTTAAGGAGATTTTCCTTGATCAATACTTTTCTTTTACCTCTAGAGCCCAACAAAATAAAGATTTTATTTATTTGGGGTAAATGTATTGACTATGACTCAGTATGATAAGAGATATTGTGGCTGCCCTAGAGGAGAAGAAATGTAAGAGATTCATAGATGAACTATGTTTTAAGATTTGATCAAAACTATCTTACATGAAGCATATGAATTATGTCAGATTAGTGGATATAACACTTCAGATTGAGAAGGATGTGATGAAAATCAGAGGTAGGAGGAATCGGCAGAAGAGATATAGATTTGAGGAACCCAGAAGTGGTACCAGTATGAGTGTGCAGGGTGAGAGACCACCCAGAGGAGGCGTTCCTTGTCACAGATAAATTATAGTACAGAGTCAGAGGTAAGCAGGACATGTTGCTTCTGTAGCTCAGAGTAACATTGGTGGACCCTTAGATTTGAAAGATAGGTTACGGGAACTGGAAATTACAGTAAATGTGGGAGTGTACTACTTAAAAGATGTGATAACATGATAAAAATATTAGAAAGTGTTGTAATCCGATAAGATATTTATCATATAATTGTTCTAATTTGAGGTGTTTTGTATATAGAGAAAGTAGACATATCAATGTTAGTTGACCTTGGTGTAACCCATTCTGTTGCATCCAGTATTCATATGAAGTCTGTTGAAGTATGTATTAGTCCTTGGATGCAAAATAATTCTATCGAAGTTCCCACTACAGATAGAGTGATAATCATAAAAGTTTACAAGAGTTGTGTGATACGAATCAATGATAAAGAATCTAAAGCTGATTTATTATCTTTGAATATGATATAATTTCATTTAATGTTTGGGAAAGAATTGGTTATCGACGTATTATGTCTGGGTTGATTGTTCCAGAAAGATGGTAGTATTCAAGATATGGATATGAGGAGTTTAACTTTCAGGGAGCACATAAGATACTCTCGAATTATCTCATTTTGCTCTGACCACTAGGAGATGGTTGAAGAAGGGTTGTAAGGAATATTTGGCATATATAATAGATTCTAAAAACGAAAATTGGAAGTTAGAATAAATCTTAATGGTGAAAGATTATTCTAATGTAATTTCTGATGAGTTGTCTAGGTTGCCTCTAAGTAGGGAGATTAAATTCTCTATTGATGTGATACCAGGATCATCATATATATTTAATAGCACCCTACAGAATGATGTCAACTGAATTGAGAGAGTTGAACGTACCATTTTAAGAATTTTTAGGTAAACAATTTTTCGGACCTAACGTATTTGGGGAGCCCCTGTATTGTTTGTGAAAAAGAAAGATGGAACGATGAAATTGAGTATAGACTACAAATAGTTGAATAAGAACAAATACTTTTTTCCAAGATAAATAAATTGTTTGAGTAGTGCAAGGAGTGAGAGTGGTTTTCTAAGATAAACTTGAGATCAGGTTATCACCATTTGAGGATAGAGAAGGGAGACGTGTCTAAGACTGCTTTTAAGACACGTTACAGTCATAAGCTTTTTCTGAGGTCATGTGGATTAACTAATGTTCCAGAAACATTTATAAACTTGATGAATAGAATGTTTAAACTATATCTTAACAAGTTTATGGTTGTATTTGACATTCTAATATAATCTAAGAAGGAATAACAACATGTGAAACATTAGACAGTGTGTTGGAGATTCTAAGGAGAAAGAAATTATATACAAAGTTCTCTAAGTGTGAGTATTGGTTGAATGAAATAACTTTCTTGGAGCATGTAATATCAGGAAATGGTATAACAGTTGATCTACAAAAGGTAGAGGCAATGTTAAGTTGGGAGAGACCAACTAATATGATTGGGATTAGATGGTTATTATAGAAGATTCGTTCAGATTTTTTTCTATTGTTATAATACTGTTGAATAGACTGACTTGAAAAGATGTAAGACTGGTATGGTGAGGAAAGTGTGAGAAAAAAATTTCCAATTACTAAAAGAGAAATTGACTACAGCTCCAGTGTTAGTGTTTCCTTCTGGTGATGAAAGATTTGTGGTGTATAGTGATGCATTACATCAATGATTGAGATATGTGTAATATAGGAAAGTTGTGGCCCATGCTTCTAGGTAATTGAGAAATCATGAGAGAAATTACTCTGCCCATAGTTTAGAGTTGGCTGCCATAGTGATTACTTTAAAGATTGGAGACAGCATCCGTATGGAGCCACTTGTGAGATATTCATGGTGTTGACCCTCACCTATATTTTAATGATGACAAAACAAAACTCTTATTATACTAACGATGCTATCTAAGTGTATTAAGCAATAAGAGCATTCAACCAAGGAACAAGGTGCAAGAACTCAACCCGAATCAAACATCAAGTGAAGACAGAAGAACTAGTATAGGTCTAAGGTATTGAAACAAGTTGTAAGTCTCACTTGTTCAGGTAATTAGCTTGTCCAATGGCTCTTTTTGAAAAAAGCATTTTAACATAACATTTTTAAAAAAATGTTTTTAAATTTAAAATCTCTTCAACACATGTAAACTGGGATGTTAAAGCAACCTAGTTGACTGGGTACTTATACCAGTCTTCTGGTATAAAGGTCGGTATATTCCCAGTTGACTGGATGCTTCATACCAGTCGACTGGTAAGACATATCCAGTCGACTGGCAATCTGGGTAGAAAGTTCCCAGTCGATTGGTAAGTCATGCCCAGTTAACTAGTACCTTCAACAGCCTTAAAGATGTGATTTTTAAAAAGGACCCAATCGACTGGTACTAAGACCCAGTCGACTGGTAATTCAAAAAATATGACCGTTGAGATGCGAGATTTCAGCTCAAATTGTACCAAAATGGACAAAATCAGTTACAAACAGGCATATTACATCAAGACTATATAAATCCACTCTATTAAGCATTTTAAAATAGGGGATTACACATTCAAACAAGTTTTTACTCATTGAAACTCAAAAAGCTTTGAAAATTTGATTGTTGAGCCATTCTTCAAGCTTTATCTAGAAAGAGAGATATTATTCAGTTGTATAAGCTTCCATTGTTGTCTCTCTACTATTTTCTTTACAGTATTTATTGTAAAGGGATTTGTTTTCGAAAGGAAGGGGTTTTTGGTTCCGAGAGGAAGGGGTTTGCTTCAAAGAGGAAGGGATTGTAAGGTTTGTGCAACACCCGTGAAGTTGCACGACTAAGGTCCTTAGTGGATTGCTTCAAGGAGGTTCTTTGAAGAGAGTGGACGTAGGGTCAGAATGATTCCGATATTGCCGAACCACTATAAACTGAGTTTGCATCCTCTATTCCTTAATCTTTTTATTTACAACACATATTACTTGTTTATATTCTTGTTGTGTTATCTGTTTTATAAACTTATGTTTTAATTTGCAAAAGATTTAAAACCCAATTCACCCCCCCTCTTGGGTTGAAACCTCAGTCTACAATTGGTATCAGAGCCTCGTTCTCAATTTTAGGCTTAATATGCTTGAGTTGATTCGATGGCAGCAAATAGCTATTTTGAGGGACACTCATATACTAGGCCTCCCTTGTTCAATGGCTCCAACTATAACTATTGGAAAAACAGGATGAAAATCTTTGTCAAATGACAAGATTATAATCTGTGGAGAGTCATTGAAGAGGAACCTAGAATTCTATCAAAGGAAATCACTATTGGAGAAATCATTCATATAATACCTAATCTCAAAACTGAGTACAATGAGGAAGATTGTAGAATAATGTCTTTCAATAGTAGAGCAACAAGTATTTTACATTGTGCTTTAGATATATCTGAATACAATAAAATCTCTGCATGTGTTTCAGCTAAGGAAATATGGGATAAATTGCAAATTACATATGAAGGAACTAGTGAGGTTAAAAAATAAAAAATTTGTATGCCAGTGTCTGAATATGAATCTTTTATAATGTCTCCTAACGAAACAATTTCTCAAATGCACTCACGTTTCACAACTATTGTTAATGGTTTGAAGCTTCTTGGTAGGAACATTGAGGAATTTGAATTAACAAAAAAAATCTTAAGGTCTTTTCCATCAACATGGAAAGCAAAGAAGACTGCTATCACGGAGGCCAAAAATCTTTACAAACTTGATGTTGAGACACTTCTTAGGTCATTGTTGACATATGAAATGGAAGAAATGAATCTCATTGTCAATGATGATGAGAAGAAAAAGAAAGTGATTGCTCTCAAAGCCTCTACATATAATAGAAAAGAGGAATCAAAAGAAGAGGCGGAGAGCAGCGAAGAAGATGGTGAGATGGCCTTAATCACCAAACGGTTTCATAGATTCTTGAAGAAAAGCAAGAAACCATACACAAATGATCCCATCTAAAAAAAAGGGAACCACTTGTGTGCTATGGATGCAAGAAGCCTGGTCACATCAAGGCTGATTGTATGGCTACGAGCAAACCACACAAAAGCTTCAAGAAGAAGGCTACGATTGTAACCACTTGGAGTGATGACGAAGAAGAAGAAGAATCCTCGGATAAAGAAGTTGGATATGAGGAAATTACCAACCTATGCCTTATGACAATTGATGATGAAAATGAGATATGTCTCCACACAAAGGAAAAGAGTAACTATTGGTACCTTGATAGTGGATGCTCAAAACACATGACCGGTGATAAAAGTGTATTCAATGAGCTAACTCTAAGAGATGGTGGACTTGTCACCATTAGAGACAGCACAAAAATAAAGATCATTGGGCATGAAAAAGTTGGTAATGATTTCTCAACCATAGATAATGTATTGCTAGTACAAGGCCTTAAGCCAAATTTACTAAGTATTAGTCAACTTTGTGACAAAGGCAACAAAGTCACATTTGAGACCTCTCGTTGTCTAGTTATAGAAATCAAGAGTAACAAGATTAAATTTGTTGGCCATAGACATGAAAATGTCTATATAATTGATTTGAAATCCTTGCATTCCGAAAATGAAAAATGTTTTCCTGCCATTAGTGAAAATCCATGGCTATGGCATAGAAGGCTTGGTCATGTGAACATGAACGTGCTGACAATCATTTCAAGGAAAGATTTAATCATTGGACCTCCCAAAATCAATTTTGAAAAAGACAAAGTATGTGATGCTTGTCAAATAGGAAAACAAACTAGGATTTCTTTTAAATCAAAGAATGTAGTCTCAACTACTAGACCATTGGAACTTTTGCATATGGACTTATTTGGTCCAATTAGTACCATTAATCTAGGTGGCCATCAATATGCTCTTGTTATTGTTGATGACTATTCAAGATATACCTTTGTTATTTTTATTGCTTATAAGGATGAAGCTTACAAAGGATTTGAATTTTTTTGTAAAAAAGTTCAAAATGAAAAAGGAATTTGTATTTTAAGTATTAGAAGTGATTATGGAAAAGAATTTGAAAACCAAAGATTTTCAAAATTTTGTGATGAAAATGGAATTGATCACAACTTTTCAGCCCCTAGAACTCCTCAACAAAATGGAGTTGTTGAGAGAAAAAATAGAGTTCTAGAAGAATTTTCAAGAACAATGCTTTGTGAAAATAATTTACCAAAATATTTTTGGGCTGAAGTGGTAAACACCTCTTACTATATCTTAAATAAAATTTTAATTAAGCATTTTCTTGACAAAACTCCATATGAATTATAGAAAGGTAGAAAGCTTAATATCTCCTATTTTCGTACTTTTGGTTGTAAATGCTTCATCCTAAACAACAATAAAACTAACTTGGGTAAATTTGACTCTAAAACTGATGAAGGGATATTTTTAGGATATTCAACCTCTAGTAAGACTTATAGAGTTTTCAACAAGAGAACTCTAGTGGTAGAAGAAGCCGTAGATGTAACTCTTGATGAATCTAACCCAATTAGTAGTAGAGAAGTTTCTTTTAATGATGATGCAGATTTTATTCCAAGAACGGAAACTCCTACTCCCATCGTTGACCCAAAGGAAATTCCACCTCAAACAAATGGAGAGATGGAAACTCTCAAAGTAGACCAACCATCTACAACTCGACAAGAGGATAGTCTTCCCAAAGATTGGAGGTATGTAAATTATCACCTGATTGATCAAGTGATTGGTGATCCTTCACAAGGGGTAAGAACTTGTTCCTCTATTAGAAATATTTGCAATTATGTAGCTTATTTGTCTCAAATAGAACCTAAAATATTTATAGAAGCTAAAAAAGATAATGATTGGATAGTTGCAATGCAAGAAATAAATCAATTTGAAAGGAACAATGTATGGAATCTAGTTCCTAGACCTAAGAATCATTCAATAATTGGAACTAAATGGGTATTTAGAAATAATATGGATGAAAATGGAATAGTAACTAGAAACAAGGCTAGAGTAGTTGCTAAGGGATATAATCAGGAAGAAGGAATAGACTTTGATCAGACCTATGCTCCTACAGCTAGACTAAAAGCTATTCGAATGATGTTGGCCTTTGCATACTTTAATAAGTTTAAGTTATTTCAAATGGATGTAAAGAGTGCTTTCTTAAATGGCTTTATAGAAGAAGAGGTTTATATTGAACAGCCCCTTGGATTTGAAAATCCTAGCCTTCCAAATAATGTCTACAAGCTTTCTAAGGCTCTATATGGGTTGAAGCAAGCTCCAAGGGCATGGTATGAAAGACTAAGTAAATTTTTGATTGACAATAACTTTGTAAGAGGTAAAGTAGACACAACTTTCTTCACAAAAACTCACATAAATGACACTCTACTAGTTCAAATATATGTTGATGATATTATATTTGGTGCTACTAATGAATCTATATGTCAAGAGTTTGCCAAGTACATGCAAGGTGAATTTGAAACGAGAATGATGGGAGACCTTACCTACTTCCTTGGACTTCAAATAAAACAACTAAAAATAAGCATCTTCATCAATCAATCAAAGTACACTAAGGACCTACTAAAGAGGTTTGGGATGGAAAGCTCAAAGCCACTTGGAACACCCATGAGCACCTCGACAAAACTTGATCTTGATGAAGGAGGTCAATGCGTAGATACTAAATATTATAGAAGCATGATAGGAGCTTTGCTTTATTTGACTGCAAGTAGACCTGATATAATGTTCAATGTATGCATGTGTGCTAGATTTCAAGCTAATCCTAAGGAATCACATGTAGTTGCAGAAAAAGAATCCTTAGATATCTACAAGGAACTCAAACCATAGGATTATGATACTTTAGAGAGTTATCTTTTGAGCTTGTAGGATATTCAGATGCTGATTTTGCTGGATGTGGATTAGATAGAAAAAGCACAAGTGGAACATGCCAATTCTTAGGTGCAATGTTAACCTTTTATTTTCTAAGAAACAAAACTCAGTTGCACTATCAACCGCCAAGGCGGAATAGGTAGCAGCTGGAAGTTGTTGTGCTCAAGTGTTATGGATGAAACAACAACTAGTAGACTATGGCATGATCTTTAAAAGTATCCAAATTCATTGTAATACTAGTGCTATCAACCTAACTAAGAATCCTATTCAGCACTCTAGAACTAAACACATAGAAATTAGACACCATTTCTTAAGAGACCATGCTAAAATTCATACCTTCAGAAGATCAAATAGCTGACATTCTTACAAAACCTCTAAGTGAAGCTAGCTTCTGCAAAATTAGACTGTTAATGGGATTGCTGAATTATGATAAACTGAATGTCTAATTGCTTCATCATTCATCATTATGCATATTTGACATCTAGTGAATGAGTATTAATTCTTGTTTAATATCTCCCTCACTCAAGATGGCATAGATAAAAAAAAATTGCATACAAATTTGTTTATACATTATTTTGATGTATTTGATATAGACCTTTTCATTGTTCCTAGCACAGACATAGTCTCATGTTCTATTTCATTTTGTACTTTTGCATGGCTCTACGAAGCCTGTACATGTATAGAATTTTTATATATATGATGATGCTTTATGCTTAGACCTGTGTCCTGTACTAGTTCTATGTAAATGAAATTTAGTTGCATGCTTTATATCACTTTATATTTGTTAAAAGCTTTAAAACTGGAAGCTTTCGGTTCTTTTTGGGAAGGTTACCAAACTCTGAATGATGCCAAGTTTTTGTACACAAGTTTATTTATACATACTTTTGATGATTATGGTAGCTAAGTAGCTTATTTTTTAGTTTACAGCCCCCTTTTCTGCTGTTGTCAAAACGGAGGAGAAAAATGAGAAAATGTGATAACCTAATGAAAACTCAAAGATACTGCATAAATTTAGGGGGAGCAGTGCTCCAAAGATATTGAAATATGTTTTTATATGTTTAGTTACTTGGTTGGGTTAAATATAATCTGCTTTCGATCTTTTACAGGTTGGTTTTGTTCAAAAAATAGAGGAGACTCTGCCCGATTTTTTTTTCTCAGAAAACCAACACTTAGTTTTTTATTAACAGTTTTCTCTCATTAGTTTTGTCATCATCAAAAAGGGGGAGATTGTTGACCCTCACCTATATTTTAATGATGACAAAACACAACTCTTATTATACTAACAATGCTATCTAAGTGTATTAAGCAATAAGAGCATTCAACCAAGGAACAAGGTGCAAGAACTCAACCCGAATCAAACATCAAGTGAAGATAGAAGAACTAGTATAGGTCTAAGGTATTGAAACAAGTTGTAAGTCTTACTTGTTCAGGTAATTAGTTTGTCCAATGGCTCTTTTTGAAAAAAGAATTTTAACATAACATTTTAAACAAATGTTTTTAAAGTTAAAATCTCTTCAACACATGTAAATTAGGTTGTTAAAGCAACCCAGTCGATTGGGTATTTATACTAGTCTTCTAGTATAAAGGTCAGTATGTTCCTAGTCGACTGAATGCTTCATACCAGTCGACTGGTGTTTTGGTCAGAGATTTCCCAGTCGACTGGTAAGACATATCCAGTCGACTGGTAAGACATATCCAGTCGACTGGTAAGATATATCCAGTCGACTGGTAACCTAAGTAGAAGGTTCCTAGTCGACTGGTAAGTTATACCCAGTCGACTAGTACCTTCAACAGCCTTAAAGATGTGATTTTTAAAGAGGATCCAGTCGACTGGTACTAAGACCCAGTCGACTGGTAATTCAAAATTATAACCGTTGAAACGCGAGATTTCAACTCAAATTGTACCAAAATGGACAAAATCAGTTACAAATGGGCATATTACATCAAGGCCATATAAACCCACTCTATTAAGCATTTTAAAATAGGGGATTACACATTCAAACAAGTTTTTACTCATTGAAACTAAAAAGGCTTTGAAAAAATTGATTGTTGAGCCATTCTTCAAGCTTTACCTAGAAAGAGAGATACTATTCAGTTGTATAAGCTTCCATTGTTTTCTCTCTATTGTTTTCTTTACAGTATTTATTGTAAAGAGATTTGCTTTTGAAAGGAAGGGATTTACATCCGAAAGGAAGGGGTTTTTGCTTCCGAGATGAAGGGGTTTGCTTCAAGAGAAAGGGATTGTAAGGTTTGTGCAACACCTGTGAAGTTGCACGACTAAGGTTCTTAGTGGATTACTTCAAGGAGGTTCCTTGAAGAGAGTGGATGTAGGGTCGGAACGATTCCGATATTGCCGAACCACTATAAACTGAGTTTGCATCCTCTATTCCTTAATCTCTTTATTTACATAACATATTACTTGTTTATATGCTTGTTGTGTTATCTGTTTTATAAACTTGCATTTTAATTTGCAAAAGTTTTAAAACCCAATTCACCCCCCCGTTTGGGTTGAAACCTCAGTCTACACATGGGTTATAAGAGTTTGACATATTTACCTGCCCAGAGAGAGTTGAAATTGAGGCAAAGATGGTAGATGGAGTTGATTAATAACTATGATTTTACAATTCACTATCATCTAGAAGATGCGAAGGTGATAGCTGATACATTGAGTAGAAAGTCTATAAGATGGTTAACTGCTATGAGAATCCTGATGTGAAATTCATGATAGATTTAAAAGAGATAAGAATGAAGTTGAATATCAGTGATAGAGGATCATAGTTAACAAATATGGTTGTACAGTCATCTATAGTAAAATGCTTTAGAGATGCAAGGTAGAGATGAAGAGATAGAAAAGATTAAGCATTGAGTGCTTATTAGAAAGCAATATGAGTTAAAAAATTTGGAATGAGATTATTTTGGTCTTGGAACATAGAAATAGTATTCCCAATAATGCGGAGTTGAGAAAATAGATAATGAGGGAGGCACATGATGATGTAGATTTGATGCAATCAAGTAATAATAAAATGTATACGGAATTGAGACAAAATATCTGATGGTCAGGATTGAAGAATGATATAGGTGAGATTGTGAGGTTGTATGGAGCACCATGAAGCATGGAGTCAAATAGAGATGCTAGATTTACACCTTAGTTTTGGAGAGGCTTTCTAGAAGCCACAGGTACATAGTTTCATTTTAATATAAATTTTCATGCTCAGACATAAAGGATTATTATAATACTAGAAGATATGTTAAGGGCAAATGTGATGAGTTTCTCAGTAAGTTAGGATGCTTACATGCCATTGATTGAAGTTGCTTATAATAATTAGTATCAAATTTGTATTGGGATGGCACCGATTGAGACATTGTATGGTGGAGGTGTAGAACTCCTATATGTTGGAAGGAAATGAGAGAGAGAAATATATCTGGTCCATCAATCATTGAGTTAACAACTGAAAGGATCAAATTGATTAGAGAGAACCGTAAAGCAGCACAGAGTAGATCGAATAGCTGTTAATAAGAAAAGTTGAGCCTGAGGTAAGTGGGACCCTATGAGGTTGCTGAGAGAGTTGAACTAGTTGTGAGTAGCTTGGAGTTGCCTCCAGATTTAAAACATTTATATAATATATTTCATGTCACTTTTAAGAAAGTGTTTACATGATGGATATTAAAATATTTGAGCAAAGCTATAGAAATTTAGAAAGATTGGGCTTATATACAAGTACCAGTGAGAATTTTAGACAAACAGAACAAATTGTGTATAATAAAGTAATTGCATTAGTTCAAGTTTTGTGGCGAAATAAGGATGTTAAAGAGATTACGGGAAAGCGTGAGACAATTACGAAGAAACACTAATCACATTTGTTTCTGGAGTAAAAGTAAGAAAATTTCAAGGACGAAATTTTTATAAGGTGGGTAGAATTGTAATACCCGTAATCGTAAAGTAAAGGTAAAAAAAGTAATTTAATAAATATGATATGCAATTAAAATAAAATATAGGTGAAAGCTTTTTATTATTTAAATAAAATAATTGTTAAAAAATAGATGTGTGACAGCATGTTTACAAAGAAAAGAAAGAAAAGAAAAAAAAATAAAATATATTGGACGTCCAGGTCCAACAAAAAAGGAAAAAAAAAAAGAGTTTTGTTCAAAAAAATAATAAAAAAAAACACACGTCGCCTGCTGCCAAATGAGAAACTTGAAATTTTGCATGCTGCCCACGTATCCTGTGCGTGGCAGCTTGAGAATTTGTGGGAGTGGTGGGCTGATGTGTTAGTTTTGTTATAAATAGTTTAGTTTTTTCTTTCTTCTTTTCTTTTGTTATTCATTTTCAACTTTGGTTTAGTTTCTTTAAATTATTCTATTTCTTTAAACACTTGGGGACCGAAAGAAAAGTCGAAAGAGCAAAATTTTAAAGGGGTTTACTGTGAAATTTCATAGAGAATCACGAAAAGCTATCAGAAAAATAGAAGGTACTAACATAATATTTATTTTTGAATTTCTGACATTTATGAAGTTTTTCTGAATTCAAAGTGGAAATTTTCAAAGTGTGTGGTTTATAACGAATTGAAAAATAAATTATAAATTTAATATAAATACGATGTCAGGTGTTAACGATCTGTAACTGGGAGAATTTCTGAAAGGAACGGGAAAGGCAAGGAGGTGATCTACGGGTAGCTTTAAGTGCTACGTGGTGAGTTGAAATTACTTTAAGTAGTCTAAATAAAAAATGAAATATCTAGTGATAATATTAAATTTAATTATTAGTGCATGTTTTGGTAATAGATAAAGATTTGGTTGATAGATATGTTATGAATATTGGACACGTAGAAAAATTATTATGTGAGAAGAAATACTATTAGAATAATAAGTTGATTTAATAATGATGGTGATAAATAAATTCTTGATGAGTTATGGTTGATGTTTTGATACGATTTATGAGGAGATGGAATTTAGTGGATCTTGACAAACTGTGATGGAGATTTGATGTGATTTGGGATGAGAGGAATTTAGTAAAATTTTTTATATAAATTGAGAAAAATCAGGATAGCAAGTATAAATACATGCTTGCTTTTATTTTATTATTTATGTGCATATTTCATATCATTGTTCATGCGCATATACATTTAATAATATAACTGAAAGAACCGGGAAGGAGCCGGTCTAATGGAACAACTGTGACAGCCAGTATATACTGGAAATAAAAAGGACACCGTGACAGCCGGTATATGCTAGAAATAAATTCTGTGATAGCCGGGATAAGCTGTAAAGAACCAGGAAGGAGCTGGTCTAAGATAATAATAACTTGTCGACAGGTGGGAAGATGTTCCCATTATAAGCATTCATGCATTGCATCCGTGTTAATTATTGCTTGCATTATTGAAATGCTGATGTGTGGTATATTATTGTGAATTTATTTATAGATGGATGAGTCTCCCAGAGAGAGACAGTTACAATGAGAAAAAGAGAAAAATACATAGAAATATGATACTATGGTGATTATTTAAATGTTAGACATTATGCTATTATCCAGTTATGGTGAGAAAGAATCAGAGAATGATAAGAACCATATAAACGGTGGACTTTACGATGTGAACCTCATTTCGAGGTAATTATGAGATAATCGATGGTTTTAAGGTGAACCAATGAATGAGAAGAATAGATTAAAAGAGAATGAATCTTATGACATTAGTGGTGATATTAGAAAGTTATCATCAAGTTGTGTGAAATATAAATGATTAAATATAAAAAAGTGCTATTATGCAAACTGAATGCTTTTAGCAAATTTAATTCGCTGAGCTTGTGAAGCTCACCCCTCATTGTACAATGATTTCAGATAGCAGGTATGATAAATAGTTTGATGAATTGAGGTTCAGACGAAACCGTTATCTGTAAGCCATGTACGTGTCAACATCCTCAGACTAATGAGAAAAGAAAATAAAAAAAAAATTATTTGTAAATATTCATGCATTTTACGTTGTATAGAATGTTTAAATATCAGATTGATGTAACTCCCCTGTTGAAGGTTGAGGATTGATGTAAAAATTTTCTTTTGGTGTTGTTTATTTTCCTTGTTGCATATATGTGTCGTACTAAGATTTTCAAAATGTGATGAAACTGTCTCAAGGGTGGCCAACCCAGGATGGGTTGTTATAGTTCCCTTCTTTGATATTGTAAGTCCACTTACAATCCACAACTCTCTGTTTTCTCGGAATGTGCACCAATTCCCAAGAGTTATTCTTACTCAAAGAATCCATTTCTTCCTCCATAGCTAGCTGCCACTTTGACGAATCCTTACATTCCATGGCATCCATGTAAGTTTCTGGTTCACTTATCCCTCCTTCTGTCCAAGGAGCTGCTGCACTCGCAGCTGCAAAACCATATCTCAAAGGTGATCTAACCAGCCTTCTTTCCCAGTCCCTTGTGAGCTGATAGTCATTCTGACTTGCTACATAATCCCCTTCTAGTTCAGCCTCCTCATGAGTGTCCTGAGCTTGGCATTCATCAATGGGCTCTACCTGGTCTAAACCCTCTTGCCTTCCTTGCTTTACCTAAACTGAATTTTCCTTGATGCTATGCTCCATAAATACTGAACTGGTTTGCTCACTATCCCCTGCAGGGTTAGTTTTCTCCAAATAAGGAAATAAATGCTCATTAAAAATGACATCCTTACTTATTATGAGTTTCAATCCTTTTGGCTCTAAGGACCACAACCTATATCCCTTAGCCCCTTCCCCATATCCTAGAAACACGCATTTTCTAGACCTTGGGCTAAGCTTATCATCCTTTTGATGTGCAAACGCAGCACAGCCAAAAGTCCTAAGATTGTCCAACTCAGGGGGTTTACCACTCCACATCTCCTCGGGAGTCTTGAGCTCTAAAGCTCTAGAGGGTGATCTATAACCAAATACGCAGTAGTAGACACCGTTTCCACCTAAAAACATTTGGGTAATCCAGATCCTATAATCATGCACCTAACCTTTTCTATAAGGGTCTTATTCATCCTTTCAGCAATTCCACTTCGCCGAGGCATTTCACAACCGTTCTATGTCTTAGAATCCCATTTAACTTACAGAATTGATCAAGTTCCTTGTTAAAAACTTCTAAGCCATTATTGGTTCTTACCCTTCTAACTACCTTGCCCGTTTGAGTTTCCTCCAGCTTTTTCCACACCACTAATTTATTCAAAGCATCTGATTTATTTCTAAGCAAATAAACCCAAACCTTTCTTAAATAATCATCAATTAAAGACATAAAGTAAACATTACCTCCCTTTGTTAGTGTTCTTGCTGGTCCCTAAAGATCTGAATGAATGTAGTCAAGAATGCCCTTAGACTTGAGCACTCCGGTGTTGAAGCTAACCCGATGTTGCTTCTCAAGAACACCACATTCGCAGAAATCAAGTTCCTCTACTTTGTCACCATTAAGTAGACCATTCTTGCTGAGAGCTTGCATGCCCTTTTCGCTCATGTGTCCCAAGCGATTTTGCTAAAGGGCTGCCTTATCCATCTCAGCCATCAAGCTTGCTTCTTTACCCTTAATCTCCGTGTCTCCGATCATCTCATAGAGACCATCCTTCATTGCTGCTTTGATCACTATCAAAAATCCCTTGGTTACCTTGATCTTTCCTTCATCTGCCTTGTATATGTACCCCATGGAATCTAACTGCCCCGATGAGATCAAATTTCTTCTCAACTCCGGAAGATATCTCACATTCCTCAGCAACCTTATCATTCCATCAAACATCCTCAACTGGATGTCTCCCATGCCCCTCACTTGGTAAGAAGTATTATTCCCCTGGAAAACCTTTCCATCATCGGTTTTCTTGAAATTCTTGAACCAATCCCTGTGAGGACACATATAATGAGTGCACCCGGTATCCAAGATCCATTTTCCACTGTCTTCTTGCCCCTTGCTCACATTTGAGCACACAACAAGAACATCATCATCTTACTGTTCTGCCTTGGCAACCGAAGCCTCTCCACTTTTGGTATGGCTTCTTCCCTCATCCCTCATCATCTTCTTGCAATCTTCCTTGAAATGACCCTCCTTATGGTAGTAGAAGCATATCTTCCCTCCAAATCTCGGTTTGGAGTGTGCTCTCCCATGGCTTTGTCCTCTATCTGTATCCCGGTAGTAGCCATGTATGTTACTGCTATATGAGTTGTTGGCCTTCCTCTAACGAACAACCCTTCTCCACTTGATGCTTTCCTCATCTTGGCATCAAGATTATCTTGCAACTCTTTATCAGGATCCAAAGCAAAGATCCGTTTGCGAAGATACCTCTTATTGGGGAAAGTCTTGGTAAGAAACAACTCATCTAGTTTCTTCCAAATGATAACTGGATCTTTCGAGTCTCCGCACTCCCTGGTGACATTATCCAACATGTACAGAAAGATGGTGTTGTACGCCATCTTCTTCATCTCATTCCGCTGGACCTCTGTGATACTTGCTGGAAAATCATCATCTTCTCCAATCGCTAAGTCCACCTTTTGTTGCATAAGAACAGCTTTAATCTTCCGTTTCCAAAGGGTAAAATCTCCATTTCCATCAAACTTCTCAACAATGAAGTTTGAACTCATCTTGCAGAGAAAATCCAAGATTTACGCAGCACCCACAATTGCTTTCCAACTTCTTTTAAATCTCGAGAACATGATCAAAGATGGATCTCAATACCGTTCTTGAATCATCCTCAAGAACATGATCAAAGATGGATCTCAATACCGTTCTTGAATCATCCTCAAGAACATGATCAGATCTTGATCTCTACTCCGTTCTTGAATCATCTCAAGAACACGATCAGATATAGATCTCTACTCCGTTATTGAATCACCTCAAGAACACAATCAGATATTGATCTCTACTCTGTTCTTGATTCACCCAAGAAGTTGACCTTTGATTCTTGGAGTCTTGCTCCGATAATCCCTTGTTCTTGCTCTGATACCAGCCAATCTTGGCTCTGATACCACTGTTGGTGGTATCTCTTCCAGCTCTGATACCACTGTTGGAAATTACCTACAAGATGCCTAGGTGGTGATCTTCCAAACACCCAAGTCTTGAATGACTTGTAATAACACCAAAACAAAACAAAAATCAAACCAATCAAAGAAAGAACATAAGCAATTGTTATCGAGGTTCGGTAATGTGCCTACGTCCCCGTGAGCTCCTCCGAGCCCTCTGCACTAAATCAATGAGTTCTTACAAGTTACAGCAACACCTCTTCAAGAAACTTCTAGTTCTTGAAGAACAAAAATAAGAGAAAAGAAAGTGATAAGGACTTGAGTTACCCGCTTATAAGGCCCTTGAATCCCCAATCTATACTACTCTCTCTCTAAACAACTAGCCTCTCTTGAATGAGTCTCTCCTGTGTTTAATGTCTTTACACTCTCACACACTATGTGTTCTATTTCACACACATTCACATGTCATTCCCATCACACCTCTCTTGTTGAGATGATTGTCACACTCTTGAATGGCTCCTAGATGACCCTTTATATAGGGCAATGAATTCCTCATCCAATCTTGGATATCAATCTCCACCCTTGGATCTCAAGAACCAAAGACCTATGGCTCTCTAAGAGTCTAAGTGATCCTATGCGTTTTAACCATGCTCCACGCACCATCTGAGGTTAATGGAAAAACTTGTCTCAGTGTGCCTGGCGCCGCGGCCCATAATAGAGCTAGCCACGGCGCACAACAGGACCACACTTCTCCAGGTTATGGGCACCGCAGCATAACCTCTCTGAGGTGCGGCGCACACCTGTGCTTGAACCACTCTCCTTGCTGCAGGTGAGGCGCGGACTGCCTGAGATGCAGCGCACACCTCCAAACCTGATGCTGAACTTCAACTTGTTTAATCCTTGGAAAAATACCAACATATGTCATTATTGTTCATTCTGATGGGGCAGTCGGCGAATCTTGATATATGGAGACATTACACATTGGAGTTATTTGGAAGCTTCATTTTTATGTGCTAGTTCACTTTACATTGATTCGGACTTATGATACCTTAGCCAGCCTCTTGTAAGTAATTAGATTTTAAAATTCCTATTCATTACGAAGATGGGTTTATATTTTAAGCTTATTCATGAATGAATATCATGGTTTTGTGTGATACTTAAATTTTTGGATACCATGAATGATGGATTTATCTTTGTGTTCTTTGTTTTTCATTTAGTTTTTAGTTTCGTATTACTAAGGGCGCGATGTGATAAGTGCTTAAATATTCATATTTAAGCCCCTTAATTTACATTTGTTAAGTTCTTAGTTTATGTTATTTCATGCTATTTTATTTCCTTTCTGTGTTTTCTATGTCCTTTTAGGTTTTTGGAGAAAATTGAGCATTATGGAATTATCTGGCTTAGAGAGCAAAATCTGGAAGAGCTGGAAGCTGCCTAGTGCGATCGAGCACAGAGACTCGCGATTGAGCGCAACAGCACTCAAGTGTCTAAGCCAAGGATCGAGCGCACCTGCGCTCGCACGCACGAGAAAAAGGCTCGAGCGAACCAGTCTGTGATCAAGCGCACACGTGCATCTGTGAATAGTAAAATAGCATAACCTATTTTGGAAAGTAAGGCAGGGTTTGTTTTAGAAGTTTAGGGTTTCCAGATATTCCTAAACTTTATAAATAGGCCTGTAAACACAGAAAGAGGGAGGCTTCCGGGGAAGAGATTTTGGGAGTCGAATTGACGGCTCTTCTAGGAAGTATTTTGGGGTTTATTCTTTTCTCTTTACTCTACGTTATGAAGATGTTTAACATCAAACTCATGTGTAACTAATTTTCTTGTAGGGTTCGATTGAAGCCCTGATTATGTTTTTCCATTGAAAAATATTGTTGCCTTTGCGATAATTATATTATGATGCTTACTTGATGAATGCTTGTTTTATTGAATTCCTCATATGTGTTTGCATGATCAATATATGCATATGGTATGGATTAGTTAATTAAATCAATTTGGATGACCGAGTCCTGGGTTTAATAACAGTAACAAAAGAAATCCACACTGGGTTTTTGGGTTAATCAACATTGGAAATCAGGAGTATATAACATGCCCTAGGCCTTGTGCGTTTGTCGATTTTTACGGATATTATGCTCTCTTAAGGAACAACTTAGTATACACCATGCTAAATCCTTTAAGAGAGAAAAGAGTTAGAGTATACACCATGCCTAACTCGTCACTTAGGGAAATCAATAGCTTAAGAAGTGTACACCATGCCCTTATGTTAACAACATTAGGTATTCAAAATATGATTAAAGCATCGGCACAGTATTTTTTGGAAAAGCATGATTAGTGGTGGATATCAAAGCCCTATACTTTTATCATTATCGAATCAAACTTACTTTTCCTTTCTCTTGTTTTATATTGTGAAACTAATTTTAAATCAAAATTTACCAATCCCTGTGGAAATGATCTCGCACTTGCACACTATACTACTATGTCGACCTTGTGCACTTGCAAGTAAAACTTCAATTATTTGTTTATTAATTTAGGTAGATATTTGCACAACAAGAATGTATGATGAATATTAGCCTTTTTAATTTCATTATCACTAGCTTGTTGAATAGTTTGTTGACAGTATGAAGTACTTACAACCGGAAGGAGATGACATATTCACGATGTTAATGGTGGGTGAGGAAGTTTGGATAGATGGGGAGGTTCTTGTGGTACCTCCAGAGAGAGATAAGTATGTTCGAGGTTGAAGAATTGTTTGTTATTATATCAAGAGAAAAGCCTGACAAAGTTAGCGAGTGGAGCACTTCAAGGAAGGTAGAGGAAAGATCAAGATCCAAGTCTTTAGACTTTTCAAATAAGGAGTGCATCTACAATGAGGAAACACACATAATTGCAAAGCAAGGCCACGATGAAGGACTTAGAGAAGATAAGTAGAATGAAGGAGAATAATAATGGAAAGGCTAATGAGGATGATGAGATGCAAGTTCTTGATGCTTCAAAGGTAGTGACGACGGATACTGTGAACAAAGAGAGATTGTACGTGTTGAATGAAAGAGTGATTGCTTCAAAAAGTAAATGGATGAGATGGGAAAACCGAAAGGAATGATCACACCAACTAAAGAAGAAAGCGAAATTTGATGATGAGGTGGAGAATTTGAGCCAAGGTGGAGATTTGTTAGGATTTTGGCTCGATTCCCCACAAAGAAGACTTCTAATTAGTTTAGGAAAAAGTTGTTTCCTATTTTGTAGTTGCTTGTTCTAGTAGGAATCATAGTAATTTCCTATTAGATTGTTGATTGTACAAGTAGTAGTAGTTTACTATGATATTGTTGTTCTTTTCCTAATAGTATTAAGAAAATATCCTCCACATAAAGGGGGTCTCAAAGAAAGTATGAGGCACACTCATAATTCTCATATACATTGTAAATTATAGGGATTTACTACTAAAGGTAGGATGAGAGCTTTGAGTGTATTAGGGTTTTGGGTTGTCAAGTAGAGAGGACACTTACAACTAGAGCTAGGTCGAGTGCTTTTGTTGTATTGAGACTTTACTCTTCCTAAAGTTGTAGTTAAAGATTAATAAAATAGTGGAGTTGTTGGTGGATGTAGAAAAAGAATTTACCAAACTACTTTAATTCTTAGTGTTATTACTTTTATTTTATTTGCCTATTTAATTGTCATAGTTTTGTTTTTGCCTAAAATTTGAATAGGTGGATTTTAAAAGGAAAATCCCAACATAATGTATTGTCAGGTGGGATTTGATTTCCATCATTTGAGAAAATTATGTAATCTCAAAATTTTGTATATTATGTGGGATCTATAAAAACATGAATAATTAAAATTACCTTCTTTTCTCAAAAAGATGAAAAAAAAATTTAAAAAAATATATAAGTTGAACTCTGTTTAGTGTACATGAGTCAGAGCATTTAGAGTATATTTGACTGATACAAATCAATATATATATATATATATATATATATATATATATATATATATATATATATATATATATATATATATATATATTGATTTGGATCAAGCACTAGTAAACAAAGACATTCAAGGTTTGCTCAATGATGTGGCAAAGAGGAAGAATTAGAAATTTATGAAGAGATACACGATGAGGAAGAAAAGGAGAAGGTAGTCGATAAAGTAGCAAGAGAAGACCAAGGTAGAAGAATTAGCAACAGAATTAAAGTCAAATCCGTTTGGAGTAAAGACTATGAAATGGAATGAGGGGATGGTTAGGATTTAGTTAAAGTCGTTACAAGTTAGTTCAATTCATTTAGTAGTTAATTGACTTGGTCAGGTCAACATATTCTCATTTAAATAGGGGATTTCTGGTTGTAAGAACTCATTGAAGAATAATAAAGCAATTATCTTCTTGAACCTCTTCTTCTCTTTAGAGCATTCACTAGCTCGATAGTGAAATTCATTCTCACAAGATTTGTTTAGGCATTAGTGTAGGTATCTATTGACCCCATATTTATTTTGATAATGACAAAACACATTATTGTGCTAATTCTCTTTATCTAGTCTTATTTCGATTTTAAGGAAAAAGGAATGCACGTTAGAAGAAAATGTACGATCAATGGAACCTTGAAGTATTTCTGAAGACTTAGAAGCAAAGAGATTACTAGTCTAGTAAAGAATAAATTCCCTGTAAATATCTCTTTATGCTCCTAGATCAATTGTGGCTCAAAGATTAAAATGTTTTTAAATGATTTTTAAGCAAAATAAAGTTTTTCTTCAGGTCGTAGTCCGCTATAGAGAACCATAACCAACTACACTTTGTTGTAGCCAACTACAAAATCCTGTAGTCGACTACACACTGCTTAGTCAACTACAGGGTCTACAAAAAGGGCACAAAACCTTGTTGTAGTCGACTAAGCAATGCGTAGTCAACTACACCTTTCTGTAGTCGACTACAAGACCTTCATGCTGTTTAATTCTTATTCTCAAAAGGTTGTAATCGACTACCCCAAGTCTAGTAACGGCTTTTTGCATAAAATCTTGCGTGAATCAGCTACGTTTAATGCTCAAACGATCATATTGTATTTGAATTAGCTGTTATGAGTTTTTGTTATAAATACTCAGCCATTACAAGCCTCAACAACCGTCTTGAATACTATAGAAAATATTTATTGCAAGAATCAAGCTTTCAGTTTTATTCTTGAGCCATTGTTGATATTTAAGCTTTAGAGAGAGAAATTTATAAGTTGTAAGCATTTATTGTACACTCTCTCTTGTTCTAATCTATTTCATTCCTTCTCAAAGCGAAAAAGAGTTGGTATAACTCTTAGAGTGTTTAGGCATTAAACATTTCCTTGTAACTTCCTTGTGGAAGAGATATTTGTAAGGTTTGGGCAACACTCGTGAAATTTCTTGACTATTCTTAGTGGATTGCTTTAAGGAGGTTCCTTGAAGAGAGTAGACGTCAAGCAATTTATTTATTGTGTGTTTTACTTAGTTAAATTATTGAAACTTGTTTTTTAATTGCAAAAAGTTTTTTAAAACCAATTCACCCCCCTTCTTGGGCTTGTACCTTGATTTACAATTGGTATCAGAGACATGTACTCAATTTTAGGCTTAAATCCTTGAGTTGATTCGATGGCTTCAATTAGTTATACCGAAGGTCATTCCTATACTATACCTTATTTGTTTAATGGCACAAATTATAATTATTGGAAAAATAGATTCAAAATCTTTGTTGAAGGAAAATATTATAATTTATGGAGAATTATTGAAGAAGGAGCTAGAATGTCTACAAAGGAAATAACTATTGGAAAAATCAATCATACAACATCTAAACTCAAATCAAAATTTAATGAAGAGTATTGTAGAATGATGTCTCTAAATAGTAGAGTTACTAGTATACTACATTGTGCTTTAGACATTACTGAGTACAATAAAAATTTTGCATGTGTTTCGGCTAAGGGGAAATGGGACAAACTACAAATTACTTATGAGGGCACTAGCGAAGTTAAAAAAATCAAAAATTTATATGCTAATGTCCGAGTATGAATATTTTAATATGTCTCCTAACAAAACAATTTTTCAAAAGCACTCTTGTTTCACCATTATTGTTAATGGCTTAAAGCTTCTTGGTAGGAACATTAAGGAGTTTGAAATACAAGGAAGATATTGAGATCTTTGCCATCAACTTGGAAAGCAAAGAAGACGGTCATAACGGAGGCCAAAGATCTCGACAAATTTGATGTCAAAATGCTTCTCGGATCGTTATTGACATACAAGATGGGAAAAATGAATCTTGGTGCCAATAATGATGAGATGAAGAAAAAGGAAATGATTGCTCTCAAAGCTTCCACAAGCAAGAAAGAGAAAGAAAATGAAGAAGATAATGAGAGTAGTGAAGAAGATGGTGAAATGAGTTTAATTACAAAGAGGTTTCATAAGTTCATGAAAAAGAGCAAGAAACCTTACACAAAGGACTCTACTCCAAAAAGAGAACCTAGAACATTAAAGCCAATTATCCAACAACAAATAAACCATACAAGAGCTTCAAAAATAAATCCATGGCTGCAACCACTTGGAGTGATGATGAAGAAGAAGAACTCTCGAACAACGATGTCGGATATGAAGAAATTGTCAATCTTTGCTTGATGGCAATTGATGATGAAAATAAGGTAACAAATTTTTCCCCCTCTAATAATAATAATATTGTTAGTAGTAGTGAAGAATTGATTAAGGCAATTAATGAAATACACGAAGAATTGAAGAAATTTGATTATAGAAATATTGCTCTCAATAAAGGAAAAAAAAAAGAAGAAAAAACTATCTTTTATTCTCTATAACTCATCACAAGATTTTTGAAAAATGAAAATGATGGTTTAAAGAAGAAAGTGATGGAGTTGAACAACACTGTATCTAGGCTTATTCTTAAAAAATAAAAACTAGATGAAGTGCTATCTTGCCAAAGAATGAGTGAAGAAAAATCCGGTTTGGGTTATCTCCATTAGGCAAACAAAAACCAAAATAGACTTTGTTCATGAAAGCAATATGTGTGGATGAACCCTCCACCTCTAAGGCCACTAGCAAGGTTAAGAGCTTCCTTCAAAAAATGCTAGTAAGCCTAAGAATGGAAATTTCAATTCAAATGCAATGAATTCTAAAGCATATACTAGGAATCCTAGAAATACATATGCATATATGTATGCTCATCCTAGATATACAAATGATAGGAATACACATTCAAGGTATGCACATACTAGGAATACACATTCAAGGTATGCACATGCAAGGAATACACATTCAAGATATGCACGTGCTAGTAATGCACACCCTAGAAATTACTATCATGCATATCCTATAGATAACATGTATGTTCATAACTCTCATGCTAGAAACATGTATCCTAGGAATGCTCATCCAAGGAATAATAGGCATACATATTCAAGACATTCTAGAGACTTCTATAACTATCATCCTAGGATTATGCATCATCAACATGTCTACAATTATAAAGCACCTTATAATATTAAGAAAGTATGGGTCCCCAAAGGAGCCGTATTTTCTAGGACTAACCTCAAAGGACCCAAGAAATTTTGGGTACCTAAAAATGCTATTGTATATCAATGTGTAATGTAGATATGTCTCCACACCAAAGAAAAAGATAACTATTAGTACCTTGATCGTGGATGCTCAAAGCACATGACCGGTGATTAAAGTACGTTCAAAGAGCTAACTCTAAGGGATGGCAGACACGTCACCATTGGAGATAATACCAAGATAAAGATTATCATGCATAAGTGGGTAAAGATTCTTCAACCGTTGACCATGTTTTATATGTGCAAGGCCTTAAGCTAAATTTACTTAGTATTAGTCAATTATTTGACAAAGGCAACAAAGTCATATTTAAATCTTTTCATTGTCTAGTAATAGACATCAAGAGTAACAAGATCAAGTTTGTTGGCCATAGACATGATAATGTCTATCTAGTTGATTTAAAATCTTTACATTGGAAAGTGAAAATTTTTTTCCCACTTTTAGTGAAAACCCATGGTTGTGGCATAGAAAGCTTGGCCATATGAACATGGATTTACTCAAAATTCTTTCAAGAAAAGAATTAGTTGTTGGACTTCTCAAAATTAAATTTGAAAAAGACAAAGTTTGTGATGCTTCTCAAATGAAAAAACAAACAAGAGTATCTTTTAAATCTAAAAAGGTAATTTCAATCTCTAGACCATTAGAACTTTTACATATGGACTTGTTTGGTCCAATAAGCACCATTAGTCTAGGTGGTCATTAATATGCTCTTGTTATTCTTGATGATTATTCAAGATATATCTTTATTATTTTTATTGCTTATAAAGATGAAGCTTATAAAAGGTCTTGTGAGCTTTTGCAAGAAGGTTCAAAATGAAAAAGGAATCTCTATCTCAAGCATTAGAAGTGATCATGAAAAAGAATTTGAAAACCAAAAATTTTCAAATTTTTTTGATGAAAATGGATTTAATCACAATTTTTCAGCCCCTAGAAGTCCTCAACAAAATGGTGTTGTTGAGAGGAAAAATAGATTTATAGAAGAATTTGCTAGAACCATGCTTTGTGAAAATAATTTACCAAAATATTTTTGGACGAAAACCGTAAATACTTTTGCTATGTTTTAAATAGAGTATTAATTAGGCATATGCTTGATAAAACTCCATATGAACTATGGAAAGGTAGAAAGCCTAATATCTCTTATTTTCGTGCTTTCGGTTGCAAGTGTTCCATCTTAAACAACAATAAAACTAACTTAAGTAAATTTGACTCTAAGACCGATGAAAGAATATTCTTAGGATATTCAACCTCTAACAAAGCTTATAGAGTCTTTAACAAAAGAACTCTAATGATTGAAGAATCTGTATATGTTGTTTTTGATGAATCTAACCCAATTAGTAGTACAATGATATCTCTTGATGATGATGCAAATTTTATTCCAAGAGTGGATGCATCTACTCCCATTGTTGACCCTAAGGAAAGTCAACCTTAAACAAATCAAGAGGTAGATGCTCCCAATCTTGATCAACCTTCTACAAGTCAACAAGGAAATGGACTTCCCAAAGATTGGAGGTATGTGAATTATCATCCAATCGATCAAGTGATTGGTGATCCTTCACAAGGGGTAAGAACTCGATCTTCTATAATAAATATTTGTAATTGTGTAGCTTATTTATCTCAAATAGAACCTAAGACTTTTGTTGAAGCCGAAAAGGATGTTGATTGGATAAATGCTATACAAGAAGAGTTAAATCAATTTGAAAGAAGTAAAGTGTGGACTTTAGTTCTAAGACTAAAGAATCATACTATCATAGGAACTAAATGGGTATTTAGAAACAAAATAGATGAAAATGGAATTGTAACTAGGAACAAGGCTAAACTTGTTACTAAGGGTTATAATTAAGAAGAAGAGACTTTGATGAAACCTATGCTCCCATAGCTAGATTAAAAGCTATTCGTATGTTACTAGCCTTTGCATGCTTTAAAAACTTTAAGCTATTTCAAATGGATGTGAAAAGTGCATTTATAAATGGCTTTATAGAAGAAGAGGTTTATGTTAAACAACCTATTGGTTTTGAAGATCCTAACCTTCCAAACAATGTCTACAAGCTGTCTAAAGCTCTCTATAGGTTGAAGCAACTCTAATAGCATGGCATGAAAGGTTAAGTAAGTTTTTACTTGAAAATGGTTTTACAAGAGGAAAAATAGATACAACTCTTTTTACAAAAACTCATAAACATGATACTCTCTTAGTCCAAATTTATGTTGATGATATTATATTTGGTGCTTCTAATGAATCTATGTGTCAAGAATTTGCTAAGTGTATGCAAGGTGAATTTGAAATGAGTATGATGAGAGAGCTTACATACTTCCTTGGACTTTAAATGAAACAACTGAAATGAGACGTCTTTGATAAGTGCTTAAATATTCATATGAATATTTAAGCACCTTAATTTATATTTGTTAAGCTCTTGGTTTGTGTTATTTCATTCTATTTTATTTCCTTTTTTGTTTTTTGTTTTTTGTTTTTTTTTTGTGTTTTTCTAGGTTTTTGGAGAAAATGAAGCATTCTGGAAATATCAGGATTAAAAAGCAAATTTGGGGAAAAGCTGGAATCTAGTAGAGCGATCAAGCGTTGGATACTTGTGATCGAGCGCAATAGCACTCAAGCACCCAAGCCAAGGATCGAGCACACCTACGCTCGCGGGCACAAGAAGAAGGATCAATTGCAGTGCGATCGAGCGCATTCGCGCATTAGTAAACAGTATAGCGACTGGTCCTATTTTGGAAATAAACTTAGGGTTTTGTTTTACAAGTTCTAGGGTTTTTATATGTTTCTAGGGTTACTTAAACTCTATAAATAGGCCTGTAAACACATAAATAAGAAGGGGATTTTTGGGAGAAGAATTTACGGCTCTTCAAGGAAGTGTTTTCGGGTTTATTCTTCTCCTTCTATTTTACTTTATGAAGATGTTTAACATCAAACTCATGTGTAACTAAATTTGCTAGTAGGGTTTGATTGAAGCCCTGATTATGTTACTCAATAATTCAATATTGTTGCCTTTGTGATAGTTATATTATGATGCTTAACTTGATTAATTCTTGTTTTCTTGAATTCTTCATATGTGTTTGCCTGATCAACATATGCATGTGGCATGGACTAGTTAATTAAATCAATTTGGATGGCCGAGTCCTAGGTTTAATAATAGTAACAAAAGAAATCCATGCTGGGTTCTTGGGTTAATCAACATAGGAAACCAGGGTTATATACCATGCCTTAGACCTCATGTGTTTGTCGATTTTCACAGATATTATGCTTTCTTAGAGAACAATTTAGTATACACCATGCTAAATCCTTTAAGAAAGAAAAGAGTTAGAGTATACACCATATCTAACTCGTTGCTTAGGGAAATCAATAGCTTAAGGAGTATACACCATGCCCTTAGGTTGGCAACATTAGGTATTCATAATGTGATTAAAGCATTGGCATATTGTTTTATTGTGAAAGCATGATTAGTGGTGGATATCAAAGCCCTACACTTTTAACATTATCGAATCAAACTTACTTTTTCTTTCTCTTGTTTTGTATTGCGAATTTAATTTTAAAGCAAAATTTACCAATCCCTGTGGGAATGATCTCACACTTGCACACTATATTACTATGTTGACCTTGTGCACTTGCAAGTAAAACGTTCAATTATTTTCTTATTAATTTAGGTAGATTTTTGCACAACAGTCTTTATCAATCAATCCAAACACTCTAAGGACTTGCAAAAGAGGTTTGCAATGGAGAACTTAAAGTCTCTTGGAACTCTAATGAGCACCTCTACTAAACTTGACTTGGATGAGGGAGGTAAGTGTGTAGATACTAAGACTTATGGAAGCATGATAGAAGCTTTACTATATTTAATTGCAAGTAGACCCAATATAATGTTTAGTGTATGTATGTGTTCTAGATTCCAAGCTATTCCTAAGGAATCTCACATTATTGCTGTAAAAAGAATTTTGAGATATTTGAATGGTACTCAAAATCTAGGACTATGGTATTCAAGAAAATCATCTTTTGAGCTAGTTGGGTACTCGGATGCTGATTATGCTGGTTGTGGAATTGATAGAAAAAGTACTAGTGGAACATGCCAATTTCTAGATTCCATGTTAACGTCTTGGTTTTCAAAGAAAAAAAATTCAGTTGCATTATCAACTATTGAAGCTGAATTTGTGGCCGCTGGTAGTTGTTGTGCACAAATTATATAGATAAAACAGCAACTAGAAGACTATGGCATGTGTTTAAAAAATAATATAATTTTATGCAACAGCACTAGTGCCATCAATCTTACCAAAAATCCAATTCAACATTCTATAACCAAACACATTGAGATTAGATATCACTTTATAAGATATCATGCTAAAAAAGGTGATGTCAAACTTGAATTCATACCTACAGAAGATCAAATTGCTAATATTCTTACTAAAACTTTAAATGAGGAAAACTTTTGTAGAATTAGAACGCTAATGGGCTTGAAAAAATTTGAATGTCTATATGTTTAATTGTATTTGCATCCTTTATGGTTTCTTAACTGTAATTCGATGTTTTAGATGCATGATTTTAGGGGGAGCTTTATCCTTCCTCTCCTTTTGTGATGTTGACAAAAAGGGGAGAAGAATTTAGTGACTTATTGTTAATGCTAATGATGTTTTGTTGCTACTTATTATTGCTTTGCTATATCATTCTATGCATGCTATTAATGCTTGAACTATTTTTCTCTTCAAGAAAGAGGGAGAAAAGTCTCTAAAGTTACTATGCTTGGTTGTTCATATATTGCTTGGTTGGTTCAATATAAAATTTCTCTCTTATGCGGGAGGAAATATTAAAAATACAGAGGAAACTTTGTCAAAATTTCTGTAAAATCTCAACACTTAGATTTTCTTAAAATGTTTTTCAAAATGGTTTTGTCATCATAAAAAAATGGGAGATTGTTGACCCCATATTTATTTTGATAATGACAAAACATATTATTGTGCTAACTCTCTTTATCTACTCTTATTTCGATTTTAATGAAAAAGGAATGCACGTTAAAAGCAATACGCGATCAATGGAACCTTGAAGTATTTCTGAAGACTTAGAAGCAAAATAAGAAATTACTAGTCTAGTAAAGATTAAATTCCTTGTAAATATATCTTTATGCTCCTAGATCAATTGTAGCTCAAAGATTAAAATGTTTTTAAATGATTTTAAGCAAAAATATTGTTTTTTTTCAGGCCGTAGTGAACTATAGAGAACCGTAGCTAACTAAACTTTGTTGTAGCCAACTACAGAATTATATAGTCAACTATAGAACCTTGCTGTAGTCAACTACACCACTTGGTGTAGCCAACTACAGAACCTTATTGTAGTCAACTATACACTGTTTAGTCGACTACAGGGTCTATAAAATGGCACAGAACCTTGTTGTAGTCGACTAAGCAATGTGTAGCCGACAACATAGTCCTTTTTGGATTCAAACAAAGTTGTAGTCAACTACACCTTTCTGTAGTCGACTACAAGACTTTCCTGTTGTTTAATTCTCATTCTCAAAAGGCTGTAGTCGACTACGCCAAGTCCAGTAACGATTATTTTGCATAAAATCTTACGTGAATCAGTTGCATTTAATGCTCAAACGGTCATATTGTATTTGAAATGGCTGTTAGGAGTTTTTGCTATAAATACTCAGCCATTACAAGCCTCAACAACCATCTTGAACACCATAAAAAATATTTATTGTAAGAATCAAACTTTCAGTTTAATTTTTGAGCCATTGTTGAGCTTTAAGCTTTAGAGAGAGAAATTTTCTGAGTTGTAAGCATTTATTGTACACTCTCTCTTATTCTAATCTATTTCATTCCTTCTCAAAGTGAAAAAGATTTGGTATAACTCTTAGAGTATTTAGACATTAAACACTTCCTTGTGGAAGAGATATTTGTAAGGCTTGGGCAACAACCATGAAGTTGCTTGACTATTATTAGTGGATTACTTCAAGGAGGTTCCTTGAAGAGAGCAGACGTAGGGTCAGAGTGATTCTGATATTGTCGAACCACTATAAACGAAGTTTGTATATTCTCTTCCTTTACTCCTTTAATTTCAAGCAATTTATTTATTGTGTGCTTTACTTAATTAAATTGTTGAAACTTGTTTGTTAATTGCAAAATGTTGTTTAAAACCCAATTCACTCCCTCTTGGGTTTGTACCTCGGTCTACAGTATTGTTCCGTTTCATCATACCTATGACTCTAAATTTCATGCCCAAGATCATTCCCTTCGAAGAATGATGAATCAAGGGTGCAGATCAAAGTGGAATGGTATATGGAAGGATTAAAACCTAGTAGACCTAACACAACCTTTTATAAGTAGTAAGGAGGCTCCCAAGTAAGGTGCACTTTTAAGTATTAGACTTTGTATGTTCGACATCTCACTGTATATGGTCAGGTCAGTATATTCTCATATAAATAAGGAATTTTTTGTTGTAAGAATTCATTGAAGAATAATAAAGCAATTCTCTTCTTGAACCTCTTCTTCTCTTTGGAGCCTTCACTAGCTCGAATAGTTAAATTTATTCTCACCAAATTTTCTTAGGCATTAGTATAGGTATCGCTCCTTTTTGTCATACGCATGATTTCGAGCTAATACCCAAGACCGTTCCCTTCGAAAATTGATGAATAAGCGAGGGTACGGATCGAAGTGGGATAGTATATGGAAGGATTATAACCTAGTATATCAACACAACTATTTATAAGTAGTAAGGAGGCTCTCATTGTATATAGTGTTAGGCATTACCGAGATACTTTTCGATGGATATTTCATCTAAGCACAAAGCAAAGACAACGGGTATTTTGAAGTCACTATTTAACCTTAAAAGAGGTAAAAAAAACCCTCATTATTGGTCCGCATGAGATTTGGAGTACAAGAGAAGAAAAATTTAAGGCTTCCCTTCTCACTTAGGTCAAAACCTAAGTAGCCCTTTTGTTCTTGAAAAAATATCTAATAATTAATTTAAACTACTTTAACTATATGCTAACCATGCACACATTTTCAATTATAGTTTATATCAATCAATTGGGCAAAAAGCAGTTATATCAATCAAATAATGAATCAGCTTAAAAGAAATTTAATTATTAAAATATATCATTGAAACAATAAAATAAGATATTTTACTTAACAATAGAAAGCAAGCGCGTTAGTACGGTGCAACTGGTGTTTGCATAATTACTTTCCTATTGCACTTATTTGGCATTTACACACCCATGATATATTTGAAATTGCTTTATCATTATTTAATGAATTTTTACAATAAAAAATGCCCTATTTACATGAGAATATACCAACCTGACCAAGTCAACTAAATACTAACTAAATTGGAACTAACTTGTAACTACTTTAACTAACTCCTAACCATCCTCACATTCCATTGCATAGTCTCTACTCAAAACGTGACTGGCTTTAATTCTACTGCTAACTCTTTTGCCATGGTCCTCTTCTGCCACTCCTCATCAATTTCTAATTCTTCCTCATCTTCTGTCACAGCATAATCAGCTGACCTTGAATGTCTTTAATTACCAATACTTGATCCAAATCAATATGTATATGTTGATCATTATCATTGATATAGTACAGTGTTTCCATTTCTCTTATACTTTTGTATTAAATTGTGAAGTTGTGATAAAATTAGTCTAATTGGTTTGATACTTTGATGCGGATGGTTAGAGGATGTTAGGATTTTGGCTTAATTCCCCACAAGTAAGACTTCTAATTGGTTTGGGAAAAGATGTTTCCTATTTTATAGTTATTTGTTATAATAAGAGTAGTAGTAATTTCCTATTGGATATTGCTTGTCCTAGTAGTAGTAGAAGTCGTTTTCTTTATTGTTGTTTTTTTTTCTTATTAGTATTAGGAAAATCTCCTCTAAAGAGAGTCCCAGAGAAGATTTAAAGCATACTCATAATTCCCATATACATTATAAACTAGAGAGGTTTGCTACTAGAGTTAGGATGAGAGCTTTGATTGTATTGGGATTTTGAGTTGTCAAGTAGAGAGGGCACTTATAACTAAAGTTAGGTTAAGAGCGTTTGTTGTATTGGTACTTTAGGGTGAGAGGTTGACAACTTTTCTATTCCTAAAGTTGTAATTGAAGGTTAATAAAATAGTTGGCATATTGGTGGATGTAAGCAAAAAGGTTCCCAAACCCCATTAATTCTTGGTGTTCTTGTTCTTTATTTTATTTGTCTATTTAATTGTTTTGATTGTGTTTTTTTGCCTAAAATTTGAGTATATTGATTTTTAAAGGTAAAATCCCAACAAGTGGTATCAGATATGTAGTTATGATGATAAAAAAAAATAGGCATGATTAATATTAAGTTATTTGATGAATTGAAGATAGAGGAAGGTATGATGAATATTAGTTTTTTCAATTCCATTATCACTAATTTGTTGAGGAGTATGTTGACAGAGACGAAGTACTTGCCATCGAAAGAAGAAGTCACGATGTTAATGGTAGGCAAGGAAGTTTGGATGTATGGAGAGGTTCCCATTGTACCTATAGAGAGAGATAAGTTGAAGTGATCAAGTGTGTTCAAGGTTGAATAATTGTTCATGATTATATAAAAAGAAAAGCTAAACAGAGTGAGTGAGTAGAGCACTTCAAAATAGGTGGAGGAAAGATTAAGATCCAAGTCTCTAGATTTTTCAAATAAGAAGTGCATCTATAACGAGGAAGAGGAACACACAATTATAAAACATGGCCACAATAAAGGACTTGGAGGAAATAAGTAGAATGAAGTGGAGTGATAATGGAAAGGCTAATGATGATGATGAGATGCAAGTTCTTAATGCTTCAAAAGTAGTGATGACAAATACTATGAACGAAGAAAGCTTGTACATGTTGAATGAGAGGATGATTGCTTTGAAAAGTAAGCGAATGGCGAATGAGATTGGAAGACCAAAAGGAATGATCGCACTAACCAAAGAAGAAAGCTAAATTCGATGATAAGGTGGAGAATTTGAGCCAAGGTGGAGATTTGTTAGGATTTTGGCTCAATTCCCCACAAGGAAGACTTCTAATTGGTTTTGAAAAAGTAATTTCTTATTTTATAGTTGTTTGTTCTAATAGGAGTGGTAGTAATTTCCTATTGGATATTGCTTGTCCTAGTAGTAGTAGAAGTTGTTTTCTTTGTTGTTGTTGTTTTCCTATTAGTATTAAAAAAATCTTCTCTATATAAAGAGGGTCTCAGAGAAGATTTGAGACACACTCATAATTCTATATACATTGTAAACTAGAGAGGTTTACTATTAGAGCTAGGATGAGAGCTTTGAGTGTATTGGGGTTTTTGGTTGTCAAGTAGAAAGGGCACTTATAACTAAAGCTAGGTTAAGAGTTTTTGTTGTATTAGTACTTTGTGGTGAGAGTTTGACAACTTTGCTCTTTTTAAAGTTGTAATTGAAGTTTAATAAAACAGTTGGTTTGTTGGTGGATGTAGGAAAAGAGGTTGTTGAACCACTAATTCTTGTTGTTCTTGCTCTTTATTTTATTTGTCTATTTAATTATTATGGTTGTGTTTTTTGCCTAAAATTTGAGTATATGGATTTTTAGAGCTAAAATCTCAACAGAGGAATTTTAGTTTAAATTTATTTACTTATCCAGCTCCAAAAACTCCTCTAAATTGCTCAAGCACAAATTGAGACCCTAATTAAGATTAGTAGATAACTCTGGTAAATTAAATGAGGAAAGCATGTGCAGAGATCCTAGTTATAAGGTTAGCAGTACGGAAAATAGATGAACAAGAGAGATTTTTTTTTTTTTTGCATTTTTTTGTGTAACACTTTAATGATAAGAGTATATTTGGAATAAGTGAATTTTTTAAAATTTTATAGAACTCGTTTATAAATGAATTTATTATAGAACGAGTTAGCTTATTACAAAACCTATCAAAATTGATAGAATTTTCAAATTAATTTTATAAATGAAGAAAAAAATAATAATTAACTAAAATACTCTCTCTCTCTCTCTCTCTAATGCAGCGCGAAACTAAAAGAAAGACTTGAACACGTCAAAACCTAAAGTAACAACTTGGAATCCACCATAAAACCTTTAATCCACAATGACAGAATTTGATAGAACTCTCAAAAAGGTGTTTATGATTAATTCTGGAAAATTGAATAATACAGTTCATGGCAGCCTTATTTATAGTTTTAGCGTTACAAGCTAAAATAACTAAAACAAACAAAGTTCTAAAATTAAGCCTAAACATCCAAAATAATAAAAGTAAACGCTACATAAATATTAATGCCATAATATCAGACATTGCGGTTCTTTTGTTTGGACTGTTGACGCTCAAATTGCTCAATAAAATTAACTTTGATATATTTGTCCTACGTCAGCTCCCTCCACTTGGAAAAAATTAGGGTTGTAACTTGTGCAAGTTAGTCAGATCCAATTTGAGTCCAACCTGAACTTCAGACAAATTACGGTTAAAATTTTGTAGGGTTAGATTGGATTATCGTTGAAAAATACTAACTCGAACTAAATTTGGGTTAGGTTAGGGTTGATGTAGCCCGTGATCTTGAACTTAGTTATGCAACCATTATTTTTAACTACTGATTTGAATTTAGATAAGATATTTGGAATATTTGAAATTTGAATTTCTAATAGACATTAAAATTTGAGTAATTTAATTTGATGCTTTCAATTTTTTATAATATATAGCATCATGATATGAAAAAATTGATTTCAAAAATCTAATTCGACTCAATTTAACCCAACTTATTTAAATCTATTCTGATTTCATAAGTCAACTCAAACTCAAGTTTTCGCAAGTTAGATTAGATTAGAGGTCACCTAGCCTGTGCACACCCCTGCGTAGCATGCTTCATTCTTGCCAATTGTAGGACAATAATTCAAAATTTCAAATTATTTGACCGTTACGTTCTTTCACTGGTTTTCATACGGCAGTCTTGCTTTTCTAGCAATAACTTCGTATAAATCGACGTATTTGATCTTGTGATTACTACGTGCTCTACTAGAGTTCTTGCACTAAGTGGAACATAACAAAGACAAAAACTTCCTCTCGTCCACATTTTTAATAATTATCCAACATCTGTACCATCATTTTTTATGGGCTAAAAAGAGAAACGGATCCAACTCTCTTATATAAAGATGGTTTTATCTCCGGCGAAATGTGATTTAAATTTTTTTTTACTTTAATCAAAATTTAAATACATTTTCAAACATTGCCTCTGTAATATTTCTGTTGCAGTTTTTTTATTTTGTATTATTTTTTATTTGATAATCAAGGAACCGATATGTACCTTAATCATTTTTGGTGATACGCCGTAGACCTTAAACCTCGAGATTCATAACTCTTTCATTCTACACATCGAAAATATAACCTATTTAATTAAATAATTATATATTACTTATAAAGAAATATAAAAAATAACAAACTTGAAAACGTGAGATTTCAAGTTCTACTACCGAACCAATCTTTAGTGGGTTTTTTTCCCTTGTATTCTAGTAGTAGCATAAATCTTTTGATAACATCATAAGCTAGGATTTAATTACATTTCAGTCAGTAAGTAATTAATATATATTTTATTTTAATGGCCCATTATCCAAGCTCTTATGGGGATTACCAAAACCTGCCTTTTGGCCAAAAGAAAGCAAATTTGAATGCAGGTTATTATCAATTTATTACCGGACTTCCCTTAGACCTAACTCAGAGGCAACCTGTTGGGAGGCTGCCTTGTCCTTACCCGCATTAATTTACATTAAATTAGGTCTGTCTCCCCAACATAAATTAAGATGACGTTGGACTAAAAATTGAAATTGCGCTATCGTCATGTGATTACTTCAACAAATCTGCTGTACGTACTGATAAAATGGGATCGTTGTCATCTCTATTGAAACTTGTTTTCATTTGATCCGATTCTTAGTGAGATGAGTGTCCAATTATGCTTATGTGCGGCTCATCAGTGCGTGGGACGCCTACGGTCTATTTCGGTCATATCTCGCAGTTGCGCTCCACAATTGTTTTTTTTCCAAAATCCGACTTAGTTGTCTAGGTGGTTTTCAATCATAGTCATTGTAAAAGAGCAATTCTAACACAGACGGCACGTGAGGGTGGTGTGATTGTAGAACCACGATGAATTTGGTGTTTGAATGAAAATTTCATTGAGCTCTTTTCAACGATATTGAAATTACATTTTTTTCAACCACTAATTAATCTGATATCATAAAAACCTTTTCAGAAATTAAAAGAATTAAATCTTTAACTTTATTAAATTACTTAATTACTCTTCTATTTGTTCAGAAGAAATTTGAATTCTTAAAACTATTTTTATCGTTTTACCATGAAATATTAGATCAAATAAAGAGGACTTTAGACTAGGGACTAACATGATCCGATGAACTTTTACTGACCTCCGGCATAGCTTTTCAGTCAATTTTCCCCTCGGTCAAATGTTTGGATGAGAGTGAGGATATAAAAATATTCTTTTAAATTCTTTCAAACAAAATAAGCTTTCAATAAAAATATTTTAGAAAAAAAAGAATTTAAACAGTGGAAACAACATAAAGCAACCATAGAGGAAACAATGATATTTTCATCAATAGCAATGGGAACAAACAAGCATAAATTTCCTTACTAAGCAAAGGTTAAGGTAATAGAGAATACTTAGACACAGATGACAACAACTGATTGAGTACATTGATTTGAACTCAAATTAATCAAACTATCGTGTAGTCTGACAAATCCTGATGAGAAATTTTTAAGTTAATTAATGTTATAGTTGGCGCATACTTCACTGGTCCAGGACTGTAGAGCTCCTGACGACCACGGGTCTCGCGTTAGGGTTTCTTAAGTTGCATATAAAGACTCTCTGTGTACTGAGCGCAAAACATACAAGAGATTTGAGAGGCTGATTATAGTGAAACTTCTTGTAGGACGTAGCTATATTCTGGGATGAACCTAGATATATCGTGTATTATTATTTTATTATTTTCTTTCCGTTTATTTTCATTATTTGTGTGATTGATAGGTCTCGAATCGTTCAATCAAGAACCCAAATAATCGAGCATACCGATTAACCAAGCAAATAGAGACATTTTGAATCAGTCAAACAAAATTAACTGATCTATCAAAGGAAACATGACATCAAACACAGTGTAGAGATAGAGGTGATACCTAAAACTCAGAGAGCACAGAAACAAGTATGAACCCAAAAAATCATAAAATCAAGAACGCATCACAAGGAGTTCAAATAAGACCCCTTATGCTAGTAACCAAATAGTCACCACAGAGAGCAAAGATAACCAGAAAATGAAACCCTAAATCTACCCTATTTCTTTTAACCCATCACTCTTATCTTTAAAATCACAAAAGGCGGCTAACTAAACACAAAAAATTTCAAATTCTTCTTGGACTCTTCCTTTTTCTCACTAAAAATACCAAATTAAGCTTTTTCACTCAGTGCTCCTTTTTCTCAACATTAGCATTCTCTTTTTTTCACATACCATTTCTTTCTCAGATCCTCCAATTCGTACCTTTAGTCCTTCTAAATGAAGAAAACCAGCCAATTTATAAGCAAGCTTAGGGATAAAATATGAATAAAAATCCATAGAGAGAAAGAGACCTGACATTTGGTTAGCGAAGTTGAAGGAACACATGAGGTTTCTGTGGTGAAGGAATCTTGTAGACATCAAATTTCATTCTAAATATTAGAATAAACCATGTGTGGGGTCCGATGATGAAACTTTGGTCTCGAGACACTCAAGATGGATAAATGTATTGTTGAAATTGAGTTTTGGATGAGAATTGATTAGTTAAACTCAAACTAAACCAAAATGGATCAAATTAAACTAAAACAGGCCAAAATAAGAAAGAAAAAAATTATCCAGGTGCAACCTACCGACTGGACCACAAGTCTGGCTAGTAGGAATGAAAATCCAAAGAGAGAAAGAGATTTGACATTTGGCAGCGAAGTTGAAGGAATACGTGAGGTTTTTGTGGTGAATGAATCTTGTAGACTTCAAATTTTATTCCAAATATTAGAATGAACCATGAGTGGGACCTGATGATGAAACTTTGATCCCAAGACACTCAAAATGAATAAATATATTGTTGAAATTGAGTTTTGGATGAGAATTGATCAATCAAACTCAAACTAAAGCAAAATTAATTATTAAATTTTTTCAAAGAAAACAAGTGCTAGATTTCGACCTAGGCAATGGGAGAAACCTTAAACCTTTTTCTCTTGTATCCAATTCTCTCACCCTGAATCTTTTGCAAATCAATGATAAGGGATTTTGGTCCCTTTTAAGGTCAAATGGAGACTCCAAACCCATCCTCTCTTCTTTATGTTTAGATGGCATATCCTTCGATTGTCCCTCGAAAAATATCCTTCAATAAGGCCTAACGCCACATACAGTGAGATGTCGAATATACAAAGTTTAACACTTAAAAATGTGCCCTCCTTGGGTGCCCTCTTACTATTTATAAAGAGTTGTGTTAAATTTAGCAGGTTGTAATCATGCACCATAGCTTATTCATTCTTCTTTAAAAGAAATAATCTTGAGTATTAAGCGCAGAGTCATGGGTAAGGCGAAAATGAGCAGTACCTACAAATCTCCTTCACATGCACTAACAAAATTCCATCAACTATGAGAAAGATGAACCTCGGGAGAGAGAGTATTAGCTAACGAAGATGATAAGGAAGAGTGACGCCAAAAATGATCTTATCATTTCTTGTTTGCGTAATCTAAAAGAAACGAGAGGCTTCTAGAAGATCATTTGGGTTTTAAAAGACGTCTACCCGAAAAATATGGAAGATTAGGGCCTTAATTCGTGGAAGAAGCGTGCAACCATAAGGTTTATGGTTGGATTTGCAGATAGGAATAACAAGGGGAATAGGTTGGTTGTTGTACAGGTTTTTGATCGCAAAGAGGAGGAGATAGCGGGCTCTATGGTTAGTGTTATAAAGAGAACGGGTCGGGTTATGGGGCAAATGGGTTTGAGTTAACCAATTTCCTTAATTTAGATTCAGGTGAGTTTTAGAATGGGCGGCCCAGGATCAATTCAGCTTGGTCTGAATATAATTAAAGAGCCTAGCTTAATTTAATTTACAATAGAGACATTTTGATTTTGGGCCCTGATTAAATTCTGAAATAGATTTCAGCCTTCTTTGAGTCACAAAAAGGGCTAAATTTAACCCAAAACTAAATTAGTTTCAATGTTATTCCTCATTTTTCCTTTTCACTTCTTATGTCGTTCTTCTCTTTTTTTATTGAAATTTACTTAAAATAAAATATCAAACTTTAATGTTCTTTCCTTCGATTTGTAAACCACTTGATTTTTAGGAGGATTTTAAATCCCAAGGGTAATTGATCATAAAAATCAAATGATTTTTTCAATTAGAGAAAATAAATTTAATTGTGTCTTTGAAAACGGAAATCAATTTTCTAAATGTTTCTCTTTTTCTAATTTTTTATATATACCAGGGCAAAATTGACATAAGATAGAGATGTAAATCTAAAAAAAAAAAAATTAAACCTTATGTGAATACATAATCCAACAATCATAGATCTCAAGAATTGGATTTTGAATGGAAAAAATGAATCATAATAGTCTTTTAGTGAAAGACGCACAATTAGAGTAAATAACTCCATGTCTATCCTAAGTTGTAGGTATAGCATCCTATTATGCAAATGGAGATTGAGTCCAAGACTCTTAATGAAGTCTATGGGTAGTTATGAGGGGGGTGTCTTAGTCACAGGAGAAGTACCGACAAATTTCACCCATGTGAGTCTTGAAGTGGGGTCATTCCGAATGAGAAAATGGACGAATTCTTTTGAGCACTCATAAATCTAGAATAAAACATAAGATTAGAATGTATTGACATTAATAGATCAATGGGACATCTGTATTGTTGTACGTGTGATGTAATCTGTATTTCTCTTAAATAATCATGGCTAAAGACTTAATTCACTGTTAGCTCTAGAGTATGAATTATCAATTAAATTAAAGTTAAAGGAATCACTATATTTATCATGAACAGTAGTTTTTCTCAATCCACATCTCATACTTTTTTGCTTTTTTTTATAATTAAAATGAGTAAGGAATATTGTGTGTTTTAATAAAAATAATAAAATATAAGTGTGCCTTGGTTTGCCAATGAGTCGTTATTGAGAAATTATTTTATTAGTAGTTGGGTTATTATTGGTCATAATCTTATACCATGAATAATTTCACTATTTAGTGGACTTGTAATTTTATAGTCCAAAAAACCTACTTATCTGTTTCACTTTATATGTCACCGTTGACTTTTTGAAACAATTTTGATTTGATTTTTTTAAAAATATTTTATTAATTTAAAATTTAAAAAACAATATTTTAATACTTGTAAACCTTATGAAACTATATTCACTAAATTTTACTTACTTTCCTAATTTATAATTAAAATAATTAATCTTTTAATTAAATAAATAGTAGTACAAAATGACATAAACTGGAATGAAGTATAAAAAGTCACCCAAATTATGTGTATATACACTATTTTCATATAATTAATTTGCACTGAGAAAGGTGGCATGTAGAGCTTTAGCTCATTGATATAAAGTGTCTCTATACATATATATTGAGAAATTGTTCAAGAAACACACATATGAAAAAAGAGAAAAGAAATAGTTACATATAAGATTGATTATACACATCAGCTTCAAAAGAGTATCAAACTTTTAAAATCACGGAATTATGTTTATATGTAACTCTTCTTAGACACATTTTTTTGACATGAGATGATAATCATTGTGAACTTTTTCTTTTTCTTCACTTTTTTATTTTTTAAGAGTGCATGTATCATTAAGTAACAATGAAGAGAGAAAGTTGGGATATTGTATCCGAGAGCGACGCGATGGCTCAAAATGTCTTAAAAAGAGCAATTGATCTGCCCCTTAGCTCATCCTATCCGAATTATAGATTTTTTTAATGATTTAATCAAGAAACATATACGTTGAAAAAGAAATGAGATAGTTACATATATTGGAATTATAAATGACATTATTCTATTATTTAATTTTATTCTTATTATGAAATTTAATTATTTATATGCTATAATATAATTTTGTATATAAGAATAACAAACAATGTTATTTTTTTACTTAGAAGAATCATTGTTTTCTTTATAGTACATTAGCGAGAATAAAGACCGAATATGAGTTTCCTCTACAAAAGACCCGGAGGTAATTACTAGTACAAAGAACCATGATTGAAGAAATCATTTCAACTCCAACGATTTTCCCACTTCTCTAAGATATGTTCTAAAGATAAAAGCAAAACAATTCTCAAACTTATTTCCTTAGTAATCCAGTATACTCAGCCGCCCTTTATATTCATGGTTGACCTTTCAAAGTAAAATTGATTTTAATTTCTTAATTTGAAATTATAAAAAAATATTTCAATACCGGTAAATCTTATGAAATTATATTTATCAAATTTTAATTACTTTTTAAATCTTTAACAAAAAATTTGATCTGTTAATTGAATGAATAGAATATAATAATTTATAAATGAGGAAAAAAAATACAAATACTTATTCAAATAATGCATGTATCCAATCACAAATGAATATATGTTCGAAGTTTCACCTTGTATATGCTTAACAATTTTTTATATGATTTAGTTAATAAATTAAATGCATTGTAAATATATTGTCATTTTAACAATCATTTCTTTTCCATTTTTTTTAAAGGTTTAACCATCAATTGTTATATTGGAATAGATATACACACTCGGTAACAAGGATAAAGGAAACAAAAAATAAAAATTTTAAGTAAATAATACTACAAATTATATATTAAGAGAATTACTACTACAAACTTTTGCAAAGCAGTGTGTAACTAGTTGATTAAGATTATCTCTTTTTTGTTTTTTCATACACATTTATAAAAGTTTTGAAACTTGAGAAAGGGAAATCCCAAAGAAATCTAAATAAGCTCAATCAAATGCGGTGTGATCTTACATGGAGTAGAATTATTATTGGTCCAACACAGGGACCCAAAGGCATTATTATTATAGTATTTATCACTTTTTACCCTGTCCTGGTGGACTGGTACCTGCAATTCTCAGAAAATGCCACACCTCTTATTCCCTTCAATCGAGGATCTTCTGTTCATCTTTCATGGAGATCCAACAACAGCAAAGAACACTACTTTATCAAAATCAAAATCCTCCCATTAAATATAAAAAAGTGAGATGTGTCCTCTCTTGCTCATAATATCTCAACGCTATTTTGAGCTTGCGATGAGTATCATTTAAATATCTCTTCTTTGCCCAAGATCTGTCTCTCGACACTCCTTGTCTGATTCTTGACAGCTCAAAAAGAACAGGTTTTTACTCTTTCTTTCTCCTTCAGTTAACCTTTATTGTAGCTTCGCTCTGCAGAAAGTTGTTTCCTTGTCAAATTTAAAGTTACATTAGATGCTGGTGATACAATTCTAGTTAATGGTTAGCCTGTGAAGCTTATGGGTTGCCTATTAATGCCGGTTTTTATGATAATTAAGATCTGGGTTTGTCCTTTTTGTCTCATGTTTATGATTTGGTGTAGATTCTTAGCGATTTACGATATTGATCTCATCGTTGACCCAGATCTAAAATTCTATCATCCCGTTATCCCATTATGGTCAAAACAATAGCTTTTTTTTTTCAATTTTTTTGAGTCATTGTTAACAGGAGGTTCTGGTTCTTTTTTATTCTAAGCTTATCTTGTTTTGGTGAATTTATTTTTGAATTTTACCATCGTCAAACGGGTTGCTGTAACCTTGATCTGGGTTTTCTGTTTACTGGGTGTTACCAACGGCAATTCGGGCATGGATACTGTAAATCTGGGAATAGCTTTTTATACTTGTAATAATTTAGAGATTTTACTGTCGGGCTTTTTTTTTTTTATAAGTACTCTCAGACTTTATTTGGCAAAAAAAAAAAAAACATGTGTGCTAATGCTAATAATTTAGGCTGCTCGTGAATTGTGATTGTTAATGACGACCTCAAAGAAGGTCATTTCTGGGGGAGTGTATTTTTTTATCAACAAAGTTATAAATCTGTGTAGCCCAAAAAGCAACAGTTTTGCTGCTTTTCTGTTATAACTTCCGGTATTCACACTTCCCAAATGACTAATGGAGTCTTGATCTTGGTTTTTGTTTTTAATTATTTTTCGCCATCCTCTCTTTGGGTCCTTATGCCACCAATCCTATTTTCCAAATTTAGGTTGATTTCATCTCTACTTGTCCATCGTTAACATCATGATGTATGTGTTGTTAGCCCTGCAGTTGCTTTCATTCATGGCCTTCTTTATTTCCATTTCATTCAGTGTACACTTACTTCACATGCACTAAGTGCTGAAGTTGCAGGTATTCTGCTCTCATAAGAACTTAAACCTCAGATAAAGTTCCTGCTCATTATAATTTCAGTACAGTTCTTTTGGCTGGCCACTGAATGATGACTGTTAAATTATTAGATGTGGATGATTTTCTTGCTGAAATGCTTTGAAACACTACGAATCCTAGGCTGCATCAGTTTTTCCTACCATATTGCCGGCAGCTCCTTCCCCTCTCCTTTATGATATTTTATTTATTGAGTCAATTGCTGTTACAGTGGCCCAAGCGGTGCTCTAAACTGCTACATTGCCACAATGCTCAAGCAAATTCTAAGCAAACTCCCACGGAAATCATCCAAGTTCGGCCAAATAGATTCTGCTGACATCGACTCTGGTAACCATACTTCCAACTCGGGAAATGGCAACCAATGTACAAATGGTGGGAATAGTCTCACAAGTCGATTAAGTGTTGTTAAACGGGTATCTTCAGCAGTTTTTCCCGCAAGCATCATGGCTGGAGTGGAGGCAGTGGAGCCCAATTTATCCTTCAAAGATGTTTCAAATCCACAAAAGCAGAACCTATTCATGAGTAAGTTGAATATCTGCTGTGAGATCTCTGATTTCAGTGATCAAGATAAGAATACTGTTGAGCAAGATCTTAAACGTCAAACGTTGATAGAGCTTGTTGATTTTGTTTCTTCTGGATCTGCAAAGTTCAGTGAACCAGCGGTTGCTGCAATGTGTAAAATGTGCGCAATTAACCTATTTAGGGTTTTCCCACCTAAGTATCGTTCAAACGGTACTGGGGGTGAAACAGAGGATGAAGAACCAATGTTCGATCCTGCCTGGTCTCATTTGCAAATTGTGTATGATCTACTCCTTCGGTTTATCAGCTACAGTTCTCTTGATGTAAAGGTGGCAAAGAAATATGTAGATCATTGTTTTATATTGAGATTACTTGATCTCTTTGATTCTGAGGACCCAAGAGAGAAAGATTGTTTAAAAACAATTCTGCATAGGATTTATGGGAAATTCATGGTACACCGGCCTTTTATCAGAAAAGCTGTTAGCAATATCATCTATCGTTTTGTTTTTGAAACTGAACGACATAATGGAATTGCTGAGCTGTTGGAGATTTTTGGGAGTGTTATTAGTGGGTTTGCTTTGCCACTGAAGGAGGAACACAGAATATTCTTGTGGAGGGCTTTAATTCCGCTGCACAAGCCCAAATCGGCAGGTGTTTATCATCAACAATTAACATATTGTGTTGTACAGTTTATAGAAAAGGATCCAAAGTTGGCTAGTACCGTGATTAAGGGACTGTTGAAGTACTGGCCAGTGACAAATAGCCAGAAGGAGTTGATGTTTATAAGTGAGTTAGAAGAGGTTTTGGAAATGACATGCATGGTTGAGTTTCAAAAGATCATGATCCCTCTTTTTCGACGCATAAGATGCTGCCTTAATAGTTCCCATTACCAGGTAAATCTGCCTCTTCAATAATTAAGTGCTCGTTATGGAAGTGTTTATTTGGTTAATATCTTTATCAGTCTTTTCTTCATGTCATTAAATGATTAAGAATCTCATATGATAACTTCAATCTCTTCAGTTTAAACGTGCTTCATGCAGAATACATAGAATCATTAACCACCAATAAGTGATTGAAAGTGCTTCCAGTTTTACAACAGTTGGTCCATATTGAAACTTTTCTGTCACCTTATAGTTCCAAAATAGAGTTAGAAGTGATGAGTCATAGGGAAAAAAGCGAACTGGTTGACAGACATGAAATGATAATTTGTTAATTACAGTGATTGTAGAGGTGGTTGCGTTTGTTGGAATTAGCATTTCACTAGACATAACAAATCTGTGTACTCAATGGGGATTATTCATGTCAAGGAGCTGTTAATTAGATTGTTATTAGAGGCCCTGCGCAAAGAACAATGATGAAGTAATTTTCACCAATTTCTTTTCCTTAAATCATTTTCAGGTTGCTGAACGAGCCCACTTGCTGTGGAACAATGAGCACATCCTTAATCTTATTACACATAACAGGCAGGTAATTGTGCCTATGGTCTTCTCAGCTCTTGAGCGAAACACCCAGCATCACTGGAACCAAGCTGTACTTAACCTGACACAAAACTTAAAGAAGATGTTATATGAGATGGATGAAGATCTAGCGCTTGCCTGTCAACATAGGTGGGAGAAGGAAAATTCAGTGTTATGTGTAGCAGCTGAGAAGAGAAAACTGACATGGGAACGCCTTGAAACTGCTGCTGGTTTCCAAGCTGCAGCTGCTACTACTTTAGCTCCATTAAAAATTGCCACGTGTTCAGTTGCCTGCTAATTGCTTGAGTAACATATTTTTGGGAAAAAAGAGAATTAATTAGCTGCTCGATTACTGGAAGTTTGTTCTTTGAATTTGGTAAAGTTGTGACGCCAATAGGGTTTGTATTTGTGCTAAGAGTTAGAGAAATTGTGTTGCATAGTGACACTGTTGTGCAGGTCTATTAGGCATGATGAGGGTGCTTGGGTGGAAGATCCCCTTGCTTCATGTTATGCGTGTTAACGCTTGTATTCGATGCCGGGCTGTTTGTTTGTTGCCCATATTTTATTCTTTGAAGAGTTGAATCGCTTCTCCTTGTTCAGGACATGGAGATCCTGCTTTTCTTCCTTACCATAGCAAGAACATTCAAACCCGTTGCCTTGGATATTTTATGTACATAGGTTTTTAAAACTCCATCTTCAGATTTATGGTAATTTTTCGGTTGTTAGATTCAGGTAGTGTATATTTAGTCCCCTCGTTTATGAAGGAAGAAGGCTTCTGACGGAACCACGAGGAAAATTGCCTCCCACCTTGACAAATGCGGCACTTAAAGTTAAGTGATTAGGAATACAATGAATTCAACTATTTCTAAAGTGTCTTTGCGGTGGTGGTTAGGAGTGAGCATGCATTGAGTTGGTCTAAAATATAAGTCCAACCTATGTATACCAAGTTGAGAAAATTTGTAACTCAGTTCAACCCTTCGAACTCTAGTTTAACTTAATTTATTTAAATCGGTTTTGGTTACTTATATTTTTTTTATATAAAAATTAATGTAAATACATTATGTCAGAAAAATTATTTTACTATAATTATTTATCATTCATTAGATCTAAAATCAAATTAATAGAAAAATTTATTACATCTTATAAACTATCATTTACAAATTAAACACCTTTAATCATTTCATACAAAGTTTAAACAACTTTAATTTAATACAAGCCATATAAAAATAAATAAAAAAACTAGATTTTAAAGGTGTATGATCAAACAAATTATTCAAAACTTCAACACTAGTATTAACTTGGTCTTAGAACATAAAGTGAATGAATATAAGATAAGCAAATCATTTAAACAAACTTTTGAAAAAAAATATTGAAAGTCCAAAAGAAACACCGAGAACAATTGGTCTTCTTCAACTAAAAAGTATTTAAAAAAAACGCTACTCGCATGTAAATTCTAATTGGTCTTTTTGATGAAACTAGCATTTTTTGTTGGAGGGTTTTTAAGAAGAAAAAAGAAAATAAATGAGGATATATATATATATATATATATATATATATATATATATATATATACACACGAAATATATATTGCAATCAAAACTAACTTATCAAAATATAAATGTAGTCCATCAATCCTTAGAGTAGTATATTTTAAATATATATAAAATATAATTATATAATGATCGGGTTAGCAGTTTGGGAAGGGTTGAAATTTTTTTAACCCGTGACCTAATCTAACCCATCAAGTTAAAAAATTTCTCAAACCAAACCCAACTCAATTTTTGAAAATCTAACCCCAACTCAACCCACACTGGTTTAAGTTAAGTCTACGGATCCACCGATTTTCATGTTCACTGTAATAGTGGCTACTTGCTACCTTAAAAGAGTCAGGCATTACCTTTCTCTATTATACGTGGCGGCTAGTTTTGCCTGCTTGTTGGAGAAATTTTTTCATTCTTTTTACATTCATGTGAGTTTCATGTAAAAAAATTATTAACAGTAGAAATGGTTTATGATTTTTAAAACTGTTATGATAAAATAGCGGTAAAGTTATAAATTGTTCAATTTTTGATAAAATAATAGTTCCTTACCGTATAAACAAAAACCATTTCATAAAAGGTGTTGGTAAAATAACAATGAAATTATAAACTGTTCAATATTTAATAAAATAACAGTAAAAATAATTTTTTCAAAATATAAACTATTTTATGAACAATATTTAGTCTAACTTCTGTTTATCAAAAATAAAAACAATTTCTTAATCTATACCAAACAAGTGTAAGCCACACATGGAGATGAAAGAAAGAGCAATTCACTAGCTAGTGTATGAAACATTTCACCATTCATTGGATATAAAAAAATAAGATATTGCTGCTTACAATGGAATTCAAATACCCACATGATGCAATTTTTAAGATCAAGCACTCACCAAAAAAAATGGTAATAAAAACTTTGGTGTGGTCTCATATACTGTGATCTGGCATGAGGAAACTCCTTTTTGTAATAAGTTTGTCGCTCCTGATATGACCTGCACTACCTATAATTAATCATTAGTTAGCACCGAAAAAAAATTAATTATTAGTGTCTCGCACTAAACATAAAACATAAAACATAAAACATAAAAATGCATGCACCACCAGGTTCATACTATGATCATGTCAGGAGACGCCATGAGGAGAAATGCTGTCTTTATGCTTGGTGCGTCTAACTATCATTTCTATTACTCTTCCTTCTTATTATTGCTGTTCCTTCTAATCATTTCATGTTTACTCTTAGTCTCACATTTAATTTGTATAAGGAGGGTTTTAGCTGTTCCTCTTGTCACAGTCTTTGACTATTTTGATTTCCATTTCCATTGCCATTCTTTTTTGCAAACTAAATCTAAAATTGATACAGAGCTAACATGAGGATATAGAGATGTCTCTCGACAGGCCGATCTGAGCTTTATTAACTCTGTTTAGAATAAATAAATTTTATAAAATTCATTTGTAATTTTAGATTTTTTATGTTTGAAAAAAAAACTTTTGAATTCACTATTAAATTAAATTAACGTATTACAAAATCTATCAAAATTGATAAAATTTACGATTAAAATTTTATTAAACGCAGAGCAAAAAATTATTTTGACTAAGATATTCTCTCCTTCTCTCTCCCTCTTACAAAAATTTTCATTTATTCTAAATAATACTCGCATAGAGCAATGATGTCCTAATACAAAAGGTGCAAAGAAATTAAATGGGGAAGTAATTGGGTTTAATTCTTGCTTTCTTTCTATTTTTTTCTTTTGGGGTGAGGGGGATTTAACTATTTAAGCATATAGTTGCTTGCTGGTAGAATTCTATTTTAGACAGGCCACTTCCAACCCTACTCTCCCCTCCTCCCCCTCCAAAAAAAATAAAAGGCGGACAAAGTATTTCTTACTGTGAATCGGAAGCAGGAACAAAATGGACCTCCAATTTTCAGAAGGTTAACAACATTAATTTCAGAATTCATGTTTGATGGATACATTTTGTTACAGTAGTAAACACATTATTCCACAATTACATAATCTGAACTCTAATCTCCAACGGACAATGTTAATCAGATGAAAATATGGATTCAGAAAATGTAAACGCAGGCAATGGAAGTAAGCAATGAGGTCAGCAGTATCGAAACAAGGTTTACAGCATTGTTATCAAGAATGTTAAGACCTGAAATCTTCTTCACTGTTGGCCCTGGTTTCCCAACAACCTGCCAAGAGAGTGAGAAATTCCTGAGCATGAAATTTTAAGAATTAACTCAGTACTAGCACAAAGAATCCGTTATAAAACATTATTGGTACCAGAAGGCTTCCGCTGATCTGGCGGCAGAATCTCTTGTAATCAACTGGTGGTAAAATCTTTTAAGAAATATTAAAACTTACCTTGTTGCGAACAGTGCAGAATCCACTGAATTGAAGGGTTGCTCCTAATAGAGAATCTAGGACACTTCCACACAGTCCTGCCAATGCAGACAGAGGTATAACCAACAGCTGCTTCAGAGCTACATCATATGTACATTTCGTGGTAAAATATCCAAAGAGAAGAAATGTCAGTCCAACAACACTGCCAGCTGCTGCTGCAGCTAGGAGCCCCGCTGTTGTCACACCACCATTTGTGCCCCTCCGAACAGGCTGACAACCATGTATAAACCAAATTAGAGTCAAATCTCTGAAACTCAAGTGGCAAGTTAATTTTCTCCAGTTTAAACATAATTCAAGATGTAAGAAATCACAGAGAAACTACCAATTCCATAAATTGATCTGTAACATGGCAAGCTATTAGAGTCTAAAAACCAAGGTTGATTGATCTAGTTTTCACATTTTGTTCCAAAGCATAGCTTCATATGCAGGCTAGCTGTCCTTAATAGATTTTCCACTAAGGACAGACAACAAAGTTGGGGGTTTAGGGAAAGCAGAACTTATTTACTGTGAAGCAAGGCAACAGAAACTAGAGACCACATCTTCTCCAGTTTCAGCTACTCAAACACCATCTCACAGAAAACTTGGATTAAAGGTGCTATTACGAGGAAAGCTGGGAATTCGAGAAAAGGAATATAATTGGGCCAAAAATCAGTTCAAGCGCAAAGTTTGGGTGGCTATCTTAATGAAGCTTGCTTCAAATGCCTGTATTATGTTTGGTGCGATAGAAACATGACTTCACCAGAATATTTTCACTCAGAAGAAGCAGTCTTAGATGCTATATATATTGGTAAGTAATTGTGTATTAATAAAACACGAAGGGGGTGAAATCCTTAGTACAATAGCTATTATCTGCATGGCAAAAATTCAATAAACTCTTCAAGGTCAATATTATTTACAAAAAGACACCCATTGAACCGAAAATAAAGTGTGCAACCACCTAATCCTTATTAGCCACTACTGACTTCTCCTCCTTATTGAAAGCTCTCCTGTTCCTTTCATTCCATACAATCAAAAGATGGAGAGGAGAATAAAAAAATGACTTTCCTTGTTTCTCTAAGCGCTTCAATACCCCACCAAGCCAGCAACTCTTCAGTGGAGCTGGCACCAACCCAAGAGAGACCAAGCACCGAAAGAGCCATCGCCCACAAATGTCTAGTCAAACATAACTCATCAAAATATGAGAAAAAAAAAAAAAAAAAACTCGGCCTCTTCCTTACAAAGGTAGCATCAATTAACAAAAGCTTCACCTCTTATTTTTGTAGGTTATCAATAGTCAACATCTTTACCCAAAACTAACACCCAAGGAAACAAATAAAAAGAAAAAAACTTGTGTAGGATCACTTGTTTTCCATGTGGCTTTTCAAGGGAAGTTAGAGTTCCCTTCCATAGATATGGTCCCTAACCAGGTAAGAATTGACATTAAAAGTCCCTCTTTCTTCCTTTTCCACCTCACTTTATCCTCTACTTATAGATCGATCCACAAACTACAGATTTCTTCAAAGACGCACCCCATGCAGAGAAGTTCCCAATCTGCAACATTCCGGCTAAACAGAATATTCCACACAAAACCATCCTAAGGTAAGGCAACACACGAGTTAACTAAGACATACTTATCCTTAACAATGAAAAAAATCTGGGAATTGAAGTGTACCATACATCATGCGACAACCAAAAGGTTTCTCCATTGCCTACCTCATACCAAATAAAGGGGTTAAAAGCATCCCAACCCTTTCCAATCTATTTTCACACTCCACCCATAGGGTCTCTGATAGGTGCTTAAATAGTCATATTTAAGCCCCTCAATTTACACTTGTTAGACTCTTTATTTATACATTTTAGTAGTTTCTACTTCATTTTGTGTTTTATATGTTTTTCACAAGACTTGGACAAAAAGATGATAATTTGGAGCTTTTAGAAGCAAAAGTCAAGATCTACCATCCAGCAAGGTGCGCTCGAGCGCACCCCATTGAGATCGAGCACACTTGCGCTCGAGCGCATCCCGCATACGCTTGAGCGCAATCACTCCAGAGGCGGCAAAGCCAGATATAGAAAGAAGTCTTCCGACTCCAAAAAGGAATTAGGGTTTCGGGATACCAAGAGGACCCTATAAATAGCCCTGTAAAACACATAAACAATACCTTTTGTTGAAGATTCGAAGTAGCAAGCTTAAAAGAGGAATTGACGACTCGTCTCTTGAGTCTTCTTCGGTTTTAGTTTTCTGTTTTTATTTCATTATGTTTAGAATATTTAGTTTACTTAGCATGTGTAACTAAACTCCTATAGGGCTCGATTGAAGCCCTAGTTATGCTTTTCCACATGTTCATTCATTGATTATCTTTGCTATAACCTTGTTAGAATATTTAACTTGATTAATACCTGTTTGTATTTACATTCCTCATATGTATGTGCATGATCAACGTATGCATGTGGTATGGATAAGTTAGTCGAATCAATTTGGATGACCGAGTCTTGAGTTCGACATTAGTAACAAGGGATATCCACACCGGATTCCCGGGTTAATCAACATGGAAAACCGGGAGCGGACCAAGCCCTAGGTCCCGTGTGGTTGCCGATCTCTACAGCCCTCATGCTCTCTTAAGGAACAACTCAGTATACACCCATGCTGAATCCCTTAAAAGAGAAAAGAGTTTAGAGTATACACCATGCCTAACTCGTTGCATAGGGAGATCAATAGCCTAAGGTGTGGACCAAGCCCTTAGGTTGGCAACTATTAGATATTCATGATAAGGCTAGAGCATTGAAGCTTTACTTGGTGGGAAAGTATAATTAGGGTGGATATCGTAGTCCTATGTTCCCATTATTGTTATTTACTCACAATCAAACTACTATTTCTCTTTTTAAACTTGAAAAAACTAATTCTAAATCGAAATTTACCAATCCCTGTGGAAATGATCGCGCACTTGCACGCTATGCTACCATAGACCTTGTGCACTTGCAAGTAAAACTCGGACGGTTATTTGCATATTTATTTAGGTAGATAATTGCTCCAACAAGTTTTTGGTGTCGTTGCCGGGGATTATGCTAAATTTCTTTTTGGAATTATTTTCATTAGTTTTATTTTATTTTATTTTATTTTATTTTTATTTTTCTTCTGTTCTGTTTATATTATATTTATCAAAAACCTAAATTTTTTTGTCTTTCTGTTTCAGGTCTGCAGCAGAGCAAATTCTGGCCTTGCGATCGAGCGCAGGCTGAAGTGTGATCAAGGGCAGTGCGCACTTCACATTGCGATCGAGGGCTGTTCTTGGTGCGCTCGAGCGCAAAAGCTCCAGAAAATACCCGAGCAGCAATACTGAAACTGCTGCACTGAAGCTTTTCAACTAATTCATTTGAGGGAGAAGCACTAATGGCAGAAGCTAGATATACTTATCTAGCTGCTATGGAGAGGAAGCTAGATATGCTTATAAAAGCCATGACTGCTCAAAACATCTCACCTAGTCCATGAGCCAAACAACTCCAGGTATATGCTATATGTTCTTGTTTTGATCACACTACTGACAGTTGCCCTTTGTATTCATCTGCAGATCAAGAGCAAGCAAATTATGTGGGACCGAGCAACTACAACATATATGCAAATACCTATAATCCTAAATGGCGGAACCACCCCAACCTCTCATGGAGCAACAATCAAAATGCCTTGAACCTTCAAGGACAGCAAAGAAAGTCCCAACAAGCAGCTCAAACAGTTCCGAAATCAAAGGAGAGTGACCTAGAGAGTCTTGTGATGCAATTGGCAACTCAACAACAACAGCTGATGGCTTCACAAGAACAGTTCATAGCAGAAACAAAATAATTCCGAACTGAGCAAAGGTAAATCACTGCAAAACATGAGCAAGCCATTCAAAGACTAGAAGTACAAGTGGGGCAATTGGCTAAGGAGCTAAGTGAAAGAAAACGGGGAGAATTTTCAGCCCAAACAATACCTACTTCAGGTGTTATTGAGCAAGCTTTTCAGTTCCATCACATTGATCCAGTGGAGACCACCCCTACCTTTAGTTTCACAAGATCGAATATAAAGCCAGAATCTGAAGATGTTACTGATGACATCATTGAAACTGCGCACCTCCTAGAGGCCTCTCCAAAACATCCAAGTAAGTACAACGATCCATTTGGAATTCTTGTGCCTACTAATACTATTTTTTTCCCTTTTATTGTCCAGGCACCAAATTTGGAGTTGAAGCAATTGCCGAAGCATTTGCCTTATGCTTATATGGGAGAGAATATGACACTACTTATGCTAGTTTTGGGGAAGAATAAGGTACGGTCGGGCTGAATACGTTAAACTTAGCGCTCATGAGAAGCACCCCACAGCTTATCCTTTTATTTTTATTATTTATTGTTATTTATTTATTTTTAGTACTTTTTGTTTTCCCGTATTATGTTAGTTTTTCTTTTTTAGGGACGATGCGTGCATCTGTTCAAGTTTGGGGGTGTGCTATGAGCCATGGCGGCCCAGCTAGTTCTCTATCTCCTAAGTCAGATCTTTCCATGTTATTCACACATTGAGGACAATGTGTAATTTAAGTTTGGGGGTATGGGAAACACATGCACACATTAAGTCCTAGTTTTTTTAGAAAAGATAAACGCATGTTCATTTGGTAACAAAAATTTTGGTTGATTTAAAAATTTGATAACACTTCGTTAGTAAGCATAAAAGTTAGAACACAGTCTTGTACTAGGAATTTTACAAAGTCAGTTACCTATCTCAAGGCACCAAAGAATTCACAAGTTTGATCCAAATTTGCACAAGCACATTTAGCACGCATTTGTGTGGGGTATAACACATAATTCTTTTATATATGTTTCCATAATCTAACTGTAATCGGAGGACTTGTTGAAAATAACACTTTGGCATAAGAAAAATAAAGAAAAATGTTCATCATGCACAAAGTGATTAAAAAGCTTCTAATGATCAATAAAAACTTTCCACTGAGTAACTGGGCCTTTTGCTTTAGTAAGCATTGAGTGTTTATGTCAAAAGGTGGAAAGTAAGCCTTTAATGATCATAATAAAAATTCCCACTGAGTAATTGGGCCTCTTGGCTCAGTAAGCATTGAGTGTTCACGTCAAAAGGTGGGAATTTCATTTAGAGGCGTTAAAACGTATTAGTTCCGTAGCTTTTTTTATTCGAGTTAGTAAGTCCTTAGGGGTATCTTTACACCTAATGCCCTAAAACCATCTGGTTTGGGAGTCATTGGCCAACCGCTCGTTACATGGGTCAAATAGAAAGCTCGATGGAACTCAACATGGCAAAGATAGCATAATAAAAGAAAAAGAAAGAAGAAACAAGTATTATGCCATTTTGTTCTCTTTCATAAGAAATTTGATAAAGGTTTGGGCATCGAAACACTATACACTAAAATTATGTGGAAGCCCCATCTTATATGTGCTAAGTCATCACACACGAATCAAACTTGCAATGCCTTAGGCTAACCTTAGGTAAGTAACACGAGCTTTTGAAAATCCTTTTTCAATACAAAAAGGTGTTTTTATTTTAAGCTTACTCATGAACGGTTATCATAGTTTTATGCACAACCCAAATCTTTGAGTATCATAGAAATGAATTTATCTTTAAATTTTGTTCTAACATAGTCTTTAGTTTTGTATTGCTGAGAGACTAGCAATATATAAGTTTGGGGGTGTGATAGGTGCTTAAATAATCATATTTAAGCCCCTTAATTTACACTTGTTAGACTCTTTATTTATACATTTCAGTAGTTTCTACTTCATTTTCGTGTTTTATGTGTTTTTCACAGGACTTGGACAAAAAGATGATAATTTGGAGCTTTTAGAAGCAAAAGTCAAGATCTGTCATCCAGCAAAGTGCGCTTGAGCGCACCCCATTGAGATCGAGCACACTTGCGCTCAAGCACATCTTGCATACGCTCGAGTGCAACCACTCCAGAGACGGCAGAGCCAGATATGAAAAGAAGTCTTCCGACTCCAAAAAGGAATTAGGGTTTCGAGACACCAAGAGGACCCTATAAATAGCCCTGTAAAACACATAAACAAGACCTTTTGTTAAAGATTCGAAGTAGCAAGCTTAAGAGAGGAATTGACAACTCGTCTCCCGAGTCTTCTTCTGTTTTAGTTTTCTGTTTTTATTTCATTATGTTTAGAATATTTAGTTTACTTAGTATGTGTAACTAAACTCCTATAGGGCTCGATTAAAGCCCTAGTTATGCTTTTCCACATGTTCATTCATTGATTATCTTTGCTATAGCCTTGTTAGAATATTTAACTTGATTAATACCTGTTTGTATTTACATTCCTCATACGTATGTGCTTGATCAACGTATGCATGTGGTATGAATAAGTTAGTCGAATCAATTTGGATGACCGAGTCCTAAGTTCGACATTAGTAATAAGGGATATCCACACCGGATTCCCGGGTTAATCAACATGGGAAATCGGGAGCGGACTAAGCCCTAGGTCCCATGTGGTTGCCGATCTCCACAGCCCTCATGCTCTCTTAAGGAATAACTCAGTATACACCCATGCTGAATCCCTTAAGAGAGAAAATAGTTAATACACCATGCCTAACTCGTTGCATAGGGAGATCAATAGCCTAAGGTGTGAACCAAACCCTTAGGTTGGCAACCATTAGATATTCATGATAAGGCTAGAGCATTGAAGCTTTACTTGGTGGGAAAGTATAATTAGGGTGGATATTGTAGTCCTATATTCCCATTATTGTTATTTACTCACAATCAAACTGCTATTTCTCTTTTTAAACTTGAAGAAACTAATTCTAAAACGAAATTTACCAATCCCTGTGGAAATGATCTCGCATTTGCACACTATGCTACCACAGACCTTGTGCATTTGCATGTAAAACTCGGACGGTTATTTGTATATTTATTTAGGTAGATAATTGCTCCAACAATCTCTTTTATGATCCAAACCATACTATGCCATGATGACTTTCCTCCATAAGTGATCTCCTTTTACCATAAACATCCACAACCATTTACCAAGTAGGCTTCATTGAGCAAAGTGAAAGATTTTAAGCCCATCCCTCCTCTCTTAAGAGGCTGTTTGACTAAGTGATATTTGTACTCTTCACCCATACTTCTCAACACCCAAAAGTGCTAGCTCAAGTTGCTTTTGGAATCATTAAGTCTTATATACAAACCAGGATCTTCTCCGTTAAATTACTGAAGTGGGATGTAAATCGTCAAAAACTCCCATCGTTTAGACCCTCACATCCTTGCGAGGTGGGAATACACAAATCAGAACTCACAGCAATCGAAAATCAAACCAGCGGTTTCAAACTGTTGGAAGCCCGAAAACCACTATCAGCTAATAGCTAGACCAAATACCACACATCCAAATAATAGTGGGTCTGAGTCGGCTCAGATATCGTTTGTAACAAAGATAAAGAAAACAATTCATCAATAAAAGTCATTCAACAAGGTTCTTGTGCAATAATTTTTTTTACCAAAACCAATCAATGACAAACAAATCCAAAAATAATAAATCATTAAGTAAATCGTAAGCTTTACGATTAAAACTTGTCAAAATCTAAATCATAATCTATCTTGTTTCAAGGGGCATCAAAAGGCTACATAATCTGCCCCCCGGTGAGGTTAAACCTAAGGAAACATCGAAAGGCAAGAATAAGCCTACCCTTCCTTAACGGGTCAAATCCCAAGGAAACATCGAAAGGCAATAAGCCCACCCAACTTACGGGCACAAACCAAAGGAAACATCCAAAAGAAATAAACCCATCCCTCATTAATGGGACCAAACCCAAAGAAACATCGAAAGACAATAAACCCACGCCTCCTTAGCAAGGTTAAACTCAAGAAAACATTGAAAGGTAATAAGCCCACCCCTCTTTTGGGAGTACAAACCCAAGGAACTCCTTGGCGGAGTAAAAAACAACTAGGTTGAGAGCCCCAAGACTCATGTTTCATTTCAACTACTTCAAATCACAAAAATCTTAATAATCTCACATTCACCAGCAGTCAACAAATATTGTCCCAAAATGATCTAACTATAATTGTGAGAAGCAACCGTTGACATCATCAATCACATTTAAACAATCTGTATCCCAATGGAAAGTCAAATAATCAACAAGGTCTCCAAAAATCAATAATTAGCATTTATTAATGAAACATTGTTCATTTTATATCAAAAGATTAGATTGGGTAAGATTACTTACCTCACTCACCCAAACAAACTAGTTCCTCAAAAAACGAAAGATATCCTAATCACCTAATGAGAGTGAAACTGCAATCAATAAAAGTTTATTAATGTATAATTCAAACACGATAATGCTTACTAGGTCTCCCAAGGTCATTGAGCAGTAGCCACACTTTTCACTAACTTGAAATCGAATTCTTAAAACTAGAAATTAAAACCTTTAAATAACTAATTACATATTGAAAAATGCAATTCAATTATCAAATGGGTGTATAAACAAAACTTACAGGAAAATAAGAAATCACTCCTAAGGAATGCTCATGTGCCATGTGTGTGGTACATGGAGCCACCAGTGGGCCCGCACATTTTCACACGTGCACAAGTGCGATTAGGCTTCACCCAAAAATAAATTTTCCATAATTACACTATTTCAACAATCTACTTTGATGATTCAGAGTGAGAATTCTTTAAAGAGTGTGAAAAAGCAATACTCTCAAGCCTCTAATGAAAATATCCCATGCCTCGTCGAGACTCGAGACAGACTACAACAGTTACGTGGTGATATTTCCTTGGTAAAGGTAAGAGATGATGATGGTGTAACAGGTTCTATATCGAAAATGAATGCAAATGGTGTATTGAAGCATGCTTTGAGTTTGGGGAAAAGGGCCATAAGGCTGCAGATGCCCTATGAAGAAACTGACAATCATACAGCCAGAACACTAGGCGTCTTCAACATGTCCAAAAAGAGAAGAGGGTCATCGTAATGGGCATCAAAAACCTCGAACTCATGGCTGTTTATACCCTCACCCAACATGAAGCTCATGCATCTATTGTAGTAGTCACAGGTACCATATTATTTTTTATGCATATGCATGTCTTATTCAATCCTGGTGTCTTGCATTCTTTTGTATCTTATAGTTTTGCAAGGAAGCATGATTTGTTGTGTGAACTTATGGCTACTGAAATGTCTAGTTGATACCCCAGTTAGGGGTGTTATGATTGCTGATTTGATTTGTAAGTCATGTATAGTTAAGATAGGTGATAAAGAAAAGGCAGCAACCCTTGTAATACAAGACATGAAGGATTTTGATGTCATTAAGGGGATGGATTTGATGTCATTAAGGGGATGGATTAGATGTCAGCCAAGTTTGCCAACATGTACTCTCATAGGAAGATTGTGACTTTTCAGACTTCAAGACAACCAGAATTCAGCTTTGTGGGCAGTCCGTGATGTGCACCCCCATCGTTTATGTCAGTCATTCAAGCCAAACAATCGCTTAAAAGTGGGTGTAAAATTTGTTTGGCTTCAGTCCATATATGAGACTAACAGAAATGAAGGTGGACATTCCTATTGTGAGAGAATTTCTAGATGTATTCCATGAAGAGTTACTTGGATTACCCCGACAGAGAGACAAATTTTACTATTAACTTAATTCCTGGCACTCGCCCAACCTCTAAGGCCCTTTACCGAATAGCTCGAGCAAAAGTGAAAGGAGTTAAAAGAACAACAGCATGAATTGTTAGATAAAGGGTATATCAGGCCTAGTGTATCAGAAATTGTTAGATAAAGGGTATATCAGGCCTAGTGTATCAGGAATTGTTAGATAACGGTACATCAGACCTAGTGTATCGTCTTGGGGTGCACAGGCATTGATTACCGGACTTAAACAAGGTCACAATGCAGAATAAGTACAACTGCCTAAAAAAGATAATTTATTTGATCAGTTGCAAGGAACTAAGGCATTCTCTAGGATTGACCTTTGATCTGCCTACTGCCAAAGATTAAAGCAGAGGATGGCTTCAAACCGCATTCCAAACACAGTACGGTCACTATAAGTTTCTAGTGATGCCATTTGGGTTTACCAATGCACATACAACTTTCATTGATTTGATGAATAGGATCTTCCATCCCTTCTTGGACAAATTTGTAGTGGTGTTTATTTTGGTGTATTCCAAAAGCAAAGAAAAGCATGAGGGGCATTTAAGAGTAGTGTTGAAGATTATGAGAGAAAAGAAGTTGTTCGCAAAGCTTAAGAAACACGAGTTTTGGTTGGATAAGATGACTTTCTTGGGGTATGTGATATCAAGAGAAGGTATGGACTCACAGAAAGCGCAGGCAGGGGTGGAGTAGAGTACGCCAACTAGTCTTACAGAGTTCAGAACTTTTCTTAGGTTAGCTGGATACCATCGAAAATTTATAGATGGGTTTTCTCGTATCGCAATGTCACTCGGTTAACTCAAAAAAGGGTCAAATTTGAGTGGACTAAAAAATGTGACAAAAGCTTCCAAGAGTTGAAGAGGCGCTTGATTACGGCTCTCTTCCTCATCATTGCTTCAGGGAACGAAGGTTTCACCATCTATAGTGATGCCTAAAGGAAGGGTTTGGGTTGTGTTTTGATGCAGCTTGGTAGGGTGGTAGCCTATGCTTCCAGGCAATTGAAACGTTATGGGAAGAATTATCCCACCCATGATTTGGAGCTCGTTGAATCTGGAGCCATTATATTTCTGGTGAGAAGTGTGAGATATTCCGAGCATACGAGTTTGAAGTGTATCTTTACCCAAAAATAACTAAATATGTGACAGATAATGTCGTAGGAGCTGCTGAAAGATTATAACATAACCATTAATTATCATCTAAAGAAGACCCAAAGAAAAAAAAAATTTATATGTTACATATTTGATTTGAGACCCACTATATCACGATTATTTTATTAGAATCCCAAAAAGGGTTCACTAGCATTATTTTGATTCAAGTGAGGGTGTTTAGCAAATAAAAACACCAAACCCCAATTTATATCTCCATCTTTTCTGCAGAATCAAACTCACAGAGAAAGAGAATCAAAAGAGAGGGTGAAGTGTCTGAAGGCTTTAGCTTAAAAAAATCAAATCCTGGTAAGAACTCGACCTAATTCTTTTTGTTTTGCCTTATCATGCATATAGGATTCTATTTAGCATCCTAAAGTAATAACAACCGGACTTCCAACCACTGCCAGCAACGCTCCGACGACCTTCTAGTGATGAGATTTATATGGTTAGAAACCTTACCCCATAAGCTGCATTGTGGCTTTTGAATCACCACAATCACAGTTTTTGGTAAAAAGTGATTTTTCTAAGGTTTTCAGCATCTACTTATTAAAAAAAAGATTTTTGGAATCTGGAATTTTGACAGCATCATGTAGCCAACTTCAGGACATCATATCTTGGCCGTCTGCGATGGTTTTGAGTTTTTTTTTTTATTCAAAACGATAGTAGTTCGATAATACTTTTCGGATACATATGGATTGCTTCCACTCTTCCCACAGAAAAGGTTATGAATCATCAAAGTAGATTGGTTGAAATAATGTAATTCTGGAAACATTGTTTTTGGGACAAAGCCTATTCATGCCCTTGAGCGTGTGGCAGCATGTGGGCCCACTGGTGGCTCCACTACCACACACATGAAACATGAGCATTCCTTGGGAGTGATTTCCTTTTTTTCTACAATTTTGTTTTTATGCTCTTTTAATAATTAAATTGCATTTTTCAAGCTATATTAGTTATTCAAAGGAATTAGTTTTTGGTTCAAGAATTTATTTTCGAGTTAGTGAAAGGATGAAAGGTACTTCTCAATGACCTTGGGGGACCTAACAAGTGTGTATAGCATGTTTGATTTTATAAAAAAAAAAAATTATTGATTATTTTTTCATCTCTTATTAGGTGATTAGGAAATCTTTCGTTTTTTGTGGAACTATGGTGCTTGGGTGAGTGAGGTAAGTAATCTTACCAAATCTAGTCTTTTGATATAAAATGAACTATGTTTCATCGATAAATGTTGATTATTGCTTGTCAAAGACCTTGTTGATTAATTGACATTCCATTGGGATATAGATTGTTTATATGTGATTAATGATGTTAGTGGTTGCTTCTTGCAATTATAGTTATTTCATTTTGGGACAATATTTGTTGAATGTTGAGAATGTGGGATTATTAAGATTTGTGACTTAAAGTAGTTGAATTTGAACATGAGACTTAAGTTTTCAACATAGTTGGGTTTGACCCCATTAAGGAAGGGCGGACCTATTGCCTGTCGATGTTTCCTTGGGTTTGGCCCTGCCAAGGAGGGGTGAGCTTATCGCCTTTCAATGTTTCCTTGGGTTTGACCCCACTAAAGAGGGGTGGGCTTATTGCCTTTCAATGTCTTCTTGGGTTTAGTCCGTCAAGGGAGGTGTGTTACGTAGCCTTTCACTACTCCCTTAAAATAGGACAAATTGTTAGATTTTGACTAGTTTTAATCATGTCTTATCATTTACTTAGTGACTTGTTATTTTTGGAATTTTGGATTTGTTTGCAATTAATAGATTTTGCTAAACTTTTGGTTGCGAAAGAACCTTCTTGAATGACTTATATTGACGAATTGGTTGCTTATCTTGATTACAATAATATGTACATAAATGCATTCATTTGTGTGTGCTTGATTCCTACTAAGTTGAGTGAGATAATTTATTAGGCTCTCAAGCTCAATAATTTATTTGTCTCACAGATTCAAAAAAGGAAAGCTAGGTTCATTATCTAGCTTTGGGACTGCGAGAAATTATCTCTGGAGTTTCTTTTAATTGTTTCTAGAAGAATATTGATGGAAAACCTATAGACTTGATCCTATGTTCTTGTAGAGATTACTTATAAAAAAAAATGGAGATCAACTATGTTAAGGGATCTAATTTTATTAAATTTTCATTTTATGTCTGTGTTTTGACTTTTAAATTAATTAATCATATAGATAGATTGCTAGATCACAATTATAGGCTTTGCTCATCTTAGGGCATCCTAAGGCAAGTAGCCATTGTCATGTAAAGACATTTACGTAGGTACTTGCAAGGAGAGTGCACAAATCGCACCAGTCACAAATCAACCCAACGTATCCGACCCATTAGGATCTCTGATCATTACGTTCCCATCATCCAAAAGTACTAGCTTAAGTTACTTTTGGGATCATTGGACCTTGCATATAAACCAAGATCTTTTCTATTGCACGACCGATGTAAGATATGGATCACCACAAAGAGAAAGTGCTTCCGATAAGAGTCAACATCCCCCGTTTAGAAAGATAGTGTTTTTTCCATCGGACCAATTTCCTTTCAAACTGTTCAATAATGGGATCTCAAATGTTCTCTTTAAACTTAGCTCCTAGTGAGAGGCCTAAATAGGTACTAGGAAGGGATCTGTTCTTGCACCCCAACAAACTTAGCCAAAAAGTCCCCATTTACTTCACCAAGAGGGATCAATTCACTCTTGCCTAAATTCACCTCAAGTCTCGAAACCACCTCCAAGCAAAGCAAAATGCATCTAAGATGAAGAATTTTCTCAACCTCTGCACCAGAAAAGATAATAGTATCTTCTCTTACGTGCTATAGTTTATGACGTTAGGGACAGAATGTTGAGCATTACCAATCTAGATATTGTAATGGATTGATATTCCTTCTACAAGACTTATTGTAAATTAGAAACTCTTGTCTACTTAGTCTTTTGTTTTTTGAAGCAATCTGACATGCTTTGCGTCAGCTTTTGGATAAATAAAATTTCAAATTAATCCAAAAAAAGCCAATGTCATTGAGCTTCTACAAGCAAGAAGCAGGGTTGGGAACTTCAAGTTCAGAAAAAGAAAATATTGATAAATAAACACAAACCTTTTGAGAAGAGGCAAAGTTCATGAGCTGAAAGCAAGAGAATTAGAAAAATATCTCAAAGTGCCCTTCAACATAACACATTTTATAATCAACCACAAACACATTGAAAATTGTTATACAAATGCTGAAAATTAACATAGGTATAAACATCTACAGCTATATACACATAATCATCTATTTTGAAGCATATAGGTTATGCTGCATGCACCAATAGCCAAAGCTAAAACTGTGTGTGCACTGAAACCTTAAATACAGAAGGATTCAAGACCTATAAGGAACAAACTAGCACTTATAAACAGGTCCGTTTATGATAAAAATAACAATGCAGCCAAACAAAATTCACATTGCACCAGATGGTTGACCAGAATCATAAGCTGCTACTTCAAAGCTCCATCATAGAATATTGGTTAGCCACGGAGACAATCTAAAACTAGTAGTTTACAAGTTCAACAGTATGTAAAGGTGTGCAGGAATGTGATTGAATATGTCACAGCGAGACGCATTTGTTTAGATATCTATAAAAGGAAAAGAGTATCCAACCTTGAAAGTTGTGATTAGTCGAGGCTGTGCGTCGCTAAGCACCCCAAGCTCTGAAGACCAAGTGTCTCCATTACAGCAGGAGTAGTGACCAATAATACCACCGATGAGAGATGTGATTAGAGCTGACTCTTTTGAGTCTAAACACTTGTCCTGCCAACCCGTCATTTTCCAAATAATTAAAACCAGAACTGATGCAATTCCACTATTGAATAGCACTTGTATCCTGAAAAGAAAAATTTGGTAATATCCTGTCAAAAAAAGTATCAGTGATTCAGCATAACCCGAGCTATTCTATAAGCTTTCATATATCTAATTGTGTCCATACCAGCCTTAGATTAAGCCTGAAAATGCAAGTTTATTCAGTCTTAATCATGACAATATCACTCTCTTGAGAATTTTTAATTGAGGAGATGATTCAACTGAAGAAAGGAGTGCACTTGAGTTTTTTCACAAGTATAAGTTCGACAGTTTATTTGAGAAGTTCTCCAACATATCGATATAAGCAATTCAAACTTCCTGGTATGAATCCATAGGTTAATAGTTTCTATCATATAGTTCCCTAATCTGTCATTGTCAACAAAAAACAGATTGTAAATAAAGTTAATATATCAGTATCAACCTAAACACTCCATGAAGGTATCCTATACACGTCCAACCTGCTTAGTCAGTGGAAATAACATTTTTCTTCACCTTTTGCCAAAGAGATCTAAACTTCACATCAGTATAACCAACCAAAATTAAGAAGAAAAAAAACTCTAAAAAGGGAAGTCCCTTTTTCAAACATTTTCTATACGAATAATTTCACAAGTAATGCAAACGAAGGTGAGCCTTAAGATTCCTAAGATGCATTTCAGTTCAATCCTTCAATTTGATGACTTAAACTTCTAAAAAGTCGGTCACACGTAATATATACTACATTTTTTATAGGATACGTAATGTAATATAGACCTATATGTATACATATACATATAGAAGGGAATTGTTACCAGTTTCTTTGTCCACCGTCCTTAAAATCAGCGTCAACGCGTCGCTTCTTCTCTTCTCCAACCTTAGTGAGCTTCGATGAGGTGAGGAAGAAGACAAGCAGCATAGCTCCAAATCTTCAAAAAACAATTCCAGAAATAAAAAGTCAACCCAATAACGAATAGAAAGAATGCTATCATGCATTTTGCTTTCGGGTAATTCCTCGGCACAAACATCTTTAATATTTTTGTTGTGTTTTTCGGAGTCTCAGGAGAAGAAATAAAAACTACGAATAAATCGGGAGAAAAAAATGGAATAGAGGGACCTGAATCCGACTGCAAAGTGAATAGTCATGACGATAAAACCTGAGAGTGCTCCAGATAAGTCGAGGGATTTTCTTCTGTAAGCTCTAATTGAGATTAGAGAAGAGATTAACGCAGCGATTAACGGTTGGATTAGAGCTGCTTCCATTTTTTGTCCCCGAGTGAAATAGATTTGCAGTGAAGTACACAGGTCTGCCTTTTGTAACTAACGAGGGATGATGAATAGCGCAACTGCGATTCTCCTGCCAGTAAGATCAAAATTTAATCGGCCAAAATTCAAGAGATCGTAAGCCTCGCTACTTCCGCAAATTTTTTTACGGTTTCGGTTTTAAATTTAATGTTTTAAATTAGCTAGAAAATTTTATTATAATCTCGAAGGATCATTATCCATGTAAATATGGAATTTAAAAATTAATATTATTAATAATTTTTTTTAAAATATCAATAAAATTTTGTAATTAAATTAAACTCAATAATTGATCTCAACTATTGAACCTAAATATAAACCAATCAAGAAAATTTTTTTTTTCTATTTAATGACAAATGTCACCCTATATATATATATATATATATATATATATAAAAGCCTCAAATACCTCCATAAGCTGAATTAAAGGAAACTAGTGTTCTAATTGCACCATTTGTGCTTCTAATTATAAGAGTTCTACTTAGCTGTGAACCTAAAAACCATTTCTATAGTTCACTCCCGGATTCACAATCTGGGAAGGGAAACTGGGGTGATTAACTGAATCAAGAAACCCGAGTCTCCAAGCAAAGTACAGCATGATTCAAGTAAAAAAATCCCCCTTTCCCTTACACTTTCCCCAACATATTGCTAGTATAGAATTGCACCCCTGGTGCATCATTCGACAATTCCATTGTCCTCCCTGATACACTTTCATGGACCACAACTTCCTTCTTGAAGTGATCAGAATTATCTTTGTCTAGCACATAGTTAATGTCATATCCTCCATGTAACTGATGGAACATGCTCCCCATCTCATGTTTTTTGAGGAAATCATAAGGCGTTCCTTTAAAGGCCACGATTTCACCCGTGGGGATGAGTTGATCATCAACCAAAATGATTCTGGTCGCGAAGAGCTGGAGATTGTGCGAAAGGATATCACCGTTTTTGTGGCCACCAAGATTCCAGTAAGCCTGCAGGGCTGAATTCACTGGATTTGCTTTGTTCAAGGCCTTGGCTTCCAATTTTTATACGTAATCATGACAAATAAATCACCAAGAAACCCTGTACTAGTTTAAAAGAAACTATCATATCAGTGAACTACTTATGTATCTTTACCGATTTCGGGCGAGGTTAACACCCGTCCTTGACACTCATTTTCAACACCCAAGGTTTTCTTTAAGATAAGAAAATTGAAGCAGCGAATGTAAGTGTGCACGGTTTTAAGAAACTTGAAATTCAAATTCTTTGAACATACGTTTATATGCATCTTCCCGTATATCATGGTTATGGGAGAGAGATGGAGAGAAGAGGAGAGAAGGAGATGTATATTTCTCTGAGAGAACTGAAGGAACATGGGCAACGATGTTAGTGGAAGAGGAGATACGATAAATCAAGAATATTGGTTTGCATTATTGTTTTCAAGTATATATAATCTAAAACCATGCATTTTTTTCTACAATTTATAGCAGGATGGACAACGAGTACATGTGATTGAAGATCAGGACTCATCACCGACTCCACAATTCCTGAAAATTCTAGTCTTATCTAGCATTAACTAAATATTCCTTGGATAACTTTTAAGCTGCAACAAAGTTTGTTGAAAATCTCTCTCCGAGCTGCAACCATTTTTACCACACCCGTTGAAGATGAGTTGCTGCTGAAATTTAAGACCACCGACCATTGAAAATAAGCTGCTGCCTAGTGTGAAAAGAAGACTAAAATATTGACAATAAAGAGCAACCTCCAACTTGATGCTACTATAAATAGGTGATGATGAGTAATTCTCGAGTGTGGTGTGTGAGGAAAAACACCAAGTGTGTGTAGTGCCAAGTGAAGTGTCGTGGGTGAGTAGAGACAAAATACAAGTGTCTGCTAGTGCAACTGTAAGGTGTCTTGATGCGAGTTACATTTGTGTTTCTAAAATAAAAGAGTGGAAAGAGTTTGTAGTGTTGCCAACGAGTGACTTTAGTGTACTATCTGTACAAATTTGTGAGCCATTTAGTACTAGTATTTTTTTGCCTCTTATCACATTAGCTCACCATTATTTTACAAACATTTTTGTATCAGAGCGGGACAGTCAGAAACAGCTTGTCTCGGAGATTTCTTCCAGAGCAAGGAGGTTAGAAATTGTATTCTCAACACTATAGAATTTTTTGCTCGTGCACAGTTTGAGATTGTGAAGCTTGAGGTATAAGACAGCTTACTTAACGGAGTGTAAAGCAGTCACTTCAAGTTATGATGGTAGAGCTCATCAAGAAGCTACATAATAAAAAATTTAGTACATAACAATCATGTATGGAGTCATAGCTGTAGGGGCACTCGTTGGTGAAAGGATGACCCGGAGGATGTTGCCACACTAAAGAGATTGAGACTGAAGACTAAAAAAGCTAAGTTCGCAATAAAGATCACAATAGAGAATGATATGAGTTTGTAATTACTAGAGAATGAATTGATATCAATCCACAATGTAATATACTTTACAAAAGTAAAATCATTGTGACATGAAATTTCCAACAATTGTCAGAAGCTTTGGGCAGCCATGATTCCCACTTGCCACCCCCTGGCTCCGCCTTTGTTTTCTGTGGAATGGAGCTGCAGACAATGCAAAAGGTGCAAAGATGGAGGTTCGTTTTCCAAAATTAGTTGGGGCTAAGAAGCCTTCTAATTTGGAATAGTTGTTGTGTCTTGAGTCAGATATCACTTTTGTTAGGATTTTGGTTAAATTCTTCACAAAGAAAATTTCTAATTGATTTGGGAAAAGTAATTTCTATGTTATAATTAGTATAGTAGTAGTTTACTATTGGATGGTTGTTTATTCTAATAAGAGGAATAATAGTAATCTCCTATGATGTTGTTCTTTTCCTATTAGTATTAAAAAAATCTCCTCTATATAAAATGGTCCTTAGAGAATGTTTGAGGCACACTCATAATTTCAATATACATTGTAAATCAGTGGGCTTTACAATTAGAGTTAGGATGAGAGCTTTGGGTGTATGAGGGTTTTGAATTGTCAAGTAGAATGAACACTTATAACTATAACTAGGTTGAGAATTTTTGGTGCATTGAGATTTTCAGTTTGTGAGGTTGTGAGAGTTTAACAACTTTGTTCTCACTAAAGTTTGCAACCGAAAATTAATAAAGTAGTAAGTTTGTTGGTGAATACAGGCAAATAAGTTGTCGAACCACATTAAATTATTGTATTCTTGCTCTTTGTTTGCTTTACTTATTTAATTATTGTGGTTATATTTTTCACTTAAAATTTGAGTACGTAAATTTTAAAGGTAAAATCCCAACAAAATTTAACCGGATAAAATATAAAATTGGGCACGTTGATGAATTGAAAGAACTGACATGGAAGGAGCGTATGAAAAGACACTATTGATTTGGTTTTCTATTTTGTTTTCTTTTAAAAACAGAATATTGATATATATTATTTATTTGTGAGATAGGATAAAATAATTATTATTTATTATCTGTCAAAAGTAATGGATCCATTTGAACAATAAGTCATATAAAGATAGTAACATTACTCGCATAAACAAATACAACCGATAATGCTAAAAAGGAGTGGCATACAAAATCTTCCGGCTGATGCCATGAATCAGCAATGCATATGCTTTTTACACCGTACTTTCACATAGCAGAAACATAGTCACAACGCCACTAGTTATCAATGCCAACATGGTGCATTTAAACTTGATACAAAGTCTGCACTAATTGCCAACGCCTATGGGCTTAGTTGGAAGTTCGATTGAAAAGTGTGAACATTTTAAGCCCTCAACTTCATTAATTAGAAAACAATTGGAGAGTTTGGTATTCTTTTGCAATTTTATATGTAATTATCTTATTTTTTATCTCATTTTTTTCTTCAGATATGTATGTTTTCTGTGCAAATTTTTAAAAAAGATGACTAAAAAAAAAATTTCAATGACTATCTATTTCACATTGAAACCATGTATCTAATGAGAGTTACATATAAACATCATTTTACAGCTTGAAGCTAGAAAAAGACTCCCACTTAACACATCCAAATGCCAACTTCCATACCTAAAACTTTCTCCTGTCCAGGGTAAAGGCCTGATAAGCTGACACAAGCAGGGCAGATTCAACTGAAATTTCTGCACAATAAATTCTCCGTTATGATCACAAAATTAAAAAAGGCAGATGCACCACCGCGGGTGGTTAGATCCCATTTATCTGATGTTAAAAATTGGAAAGGTTATAAATAAATCTAATGCACGCCCTTAGTATGCCACATGCATCATCTTGAAACAGTCATATTGTTTACTTATTACTCGGACAACCAGACTTGGCACACTCGTGCAGTTTTTCCTTCAATGCCTTGAATGAGCTGTAATTGACTCGGAAGTATGTTTAGTAAAAGATAACTGTGAAAAAAATGTGTGGAATTCTTGTTTACGCAGGAGAAAAAAGTGAATGGAAAAAAGTCTAAAGAGGTTGATATATTCTTTTACAAATCATAATACTCCTAACTGAGAATATTAGAAAATAGAAAATGAGAGAAATACGATGAGATTATAATTTACCAATTAATGTTTATCTAATCACTTATGTCAATATCCATTAACATTGTAAAAGATTCAAAGGCAAAATAATATTTTTTTACATTTTCGTTTTTCACTTTTCACTCTACTAAACAATGGTAAGATAAAATTATTTTCTTTCATTCTAATTTTTCATCCTATCCTGAACTCATGAAAAAGTTATGCTTTCAGCTGTGAAAAATATTTTTCATTTTCATCTTAATTTTCCTTGACATTTCAACAATTTACACATTCTTAATATAATTTAAAAAACAATACTTCTCTTATCAGTATAATATTAAAAAAGTTGATAAACAAGTTGAAAACCGTAGAAAATGTTAAAGAAAATAAAGATGAAAAATGTTTAAACGCATCTTTAATCTTCTACTTTTCTATCCTTTTAGTTTTCTTTCGTCATTTTCTTTCCTTACTTTTTCTCTCTTACTAAACACCCTAAAAGAAATTGGAAGAGCAGCTATACGAGGAAGGAAGCACTTAAAAACCCTCGATCAGCGGTGGAAGCAAAGAAATTTAGGTGTATAATATTATGATTCATGTTAAACTAATAAAAGAAGCAACATAGCATAGAAAATCAAAGTGGATCTGTACTGATCATGCTGCATTAATATTAAGGATGTTACATCAGTGTCATTTCTGGGAAAGTATATTCCAGATTTCAAGATAGTCAACACTCATCCATTTAAAAAGAGCGATTCTGTCACAGTAACCGAAGAAAAGTTCCAAATCTGCAATTTCAAAGCTTCGACATTGAACTAGAGCAAATGCAGATTGAGAACAGAAAAGTTACCTGATATGAGAGAGATTTATTTATAAGTATATGAGAAAAATATGTAGCTAGATAGGACCGAGCATATTGAGAACAGAAAAGTTACCTGATATGAGAGAGATTTTTTTACAAGTATATGAGAAAAATATGTAGCTAGATAGGACTGGAGAGTCAAACAAATCTCCCTCTCCCCCTTCCCCTTCCCCTTCCCCTTCCTCGAAATATATTATCTCCTCTTCTTTCATAATTAAACATGCTCAAGCTAATATTCTTTGCCTCTATGTCATGTGTTCTTTGTACCTGAAAACAAAAAAAATAATCAACATCAGATATAGCAAGAAAACAGCAACAACAACAGTCAAAGATGCTATGACACAGACATGAGAATCTTCCATCTCAAGTTGGTTTTGAAGCTGCCATGCGAGATCCTGATCACGATTAGTATCTGGGAACTGGTTTTTCATTAGAGCCTTTGCCCCAGCATTCCTCTTTTCCCACTCATCTAGAGTGAAAACCGCAGGCTCTTCTTGTTTTCCTTTCCCTCTATATGTTCGACCTTTATAATGCTGACCATCCAGACTCCGCTGATTCATTTTTTGAAGGAGTTTTTGAGCAGATGCTTGATTTTGAACAGGAACAGACTCAGCTACTGGCAATGGACCAAATACAAAACATCAGTATAACACTTCAATTTTGAAATAAACAAATCAGACGCATATATCTTCTTATTATAAGCACTGAAATGAATAAATATGTTTCCTTAAGGCTGCAAAAGTGAAATTAAATGCATTTATTGTTACTCAGTCTAAGAACTGAAGATGTATCTTTCTGCTTCCTTTAAGGTTTTACTCAGAGAAGTTCATTTCAGTTGTTTTTTCCGCAAAAATCAGTTTTTTTTTTTTTTACTTTTCATAAATGAAGTGATCATCCCTGATCTGTAGGTCGACATTACGCTCCAAATGACAACAATTTGGTCTCATCTCTTCCCTCTTGAGTTTATCATTATCCTCTGTTTTGTTAAAATTTTTTTTATAAGCAAAAATTTATTAAAAATCACCAAGAAAGTGCACCAAAAAGCCGAAGGCTAAATATAATGAAGAAAACCTACAAAATCATAATTATTTACAAAGTAATTTCCTTTAACCCAAAAATTAAGAGTATTGAACCAACTATTTCTTATATTTACAATTGAACTTTCAAAACCTTCAAAGGCCCTCCGATTCCTTTCTCTCCACACAAACCACCAAATCGAGTAAGGAATTAAGCCTAAGGCCTTTTTGACCTCCTTGGATGCTCTAACACCACTCCAAACCTCAATTTCATCTCTCACTGACCCCGCCATCACTCAAGAGATTCTCACAATTCTATAAGCCATTTCCCACAAACTTCTAGCAAAAGTGCATTCCACTAAAAGATGAAAAACAGATTCAACCTTCTCTTTGCAAATATAACATCTATTGACCATAATATTCCCCCTCCTTTGAAGATTGTCTATAGTAAGAATTCTATCCCAAATGGCATCCCAAACAAAAACAAAAAAACTTTCAAGGGTGCCCGAACACGCCAAATTGCCTTCTAAGGAAAATAAGGAATCTCATTAATAAGGCTTCTATCAAAAAGAGTATTATAGAAATCTTTTACCAAGAACCCTTTATCCGGTCTTGGTTTCCATCTCATCTCATCCTCTCTCCCCACCACAATCTCAGAAGAATAAAGTGCTTCCAAAAACACCGTAACCTCCTTAGCTTCCCAATCTTGAACATTGCGAACAAAAGGTACAACCCAAGTGACTCCTTGGTTGGTTGAAAAAAAACAAGAGTTAATCCGTGCTTCTTTATCTCTCACCAAGTTAAAAATACACGGGAATCTATCCTTTAAATGGGCTCTGTTTTGTTAATACTGTTACAGTAATAATTATGCTTTTTCTCAATCATCAAAAGACAACATACAGCACAGGCCATCCACTAGAGCTAAAGAACTGAAGATAAACTATGTGAATTATTGACGTGCCACAAGATTCTCTCTTGAAAAAAAATAGTGTTGCAAAAAAAGAGTGAAGCTGCACCTTCCTTCGGTCTCGTCTCGGAGGTGCTTGGCCTTTCTTCAGTTTTTCCTCTAACTGGATAAGTTCTCGTATCATTATTCATGTCATCTGTCCTCAGCTTCTGCTGTCCTCTGGCCTGGTCAACTTCAGTATTCCCAACAGTTTCTTTAGTAGTGGGCTCATTGCCTTTGGAAGCAGACTGAGAGTAACCTGTAAATTATCATCAATTTGTTATGTGTTAAATGTGCAGTGTCTTTGGTGATAAATTTGTCATTATAGCCCATTCAATAAAGTATGTATAAAAGAACAAGATTATTTAATCTAGGGCTGTACGGCAGGATCAACACAGCGGACTGAACATGAGACTAACATATCTTATGTTGTTATTTGGCTAGAAGTCAAAGATAATAATTTTAATCACCCATAAAAGAGATCAATATAACACATCAAAAGACAATTTGCAATGCCACATCAGAAACTGCAGTACAGATACTGCAAATTATAATGGTAAGCATACTACAGTGAACATATAGCAGTATTTTGATACAGAAAATGTTCAGTGTCCACCAAATTCAAAGTTGCAAACTGTACACTTAAGAGAGCTCGCAATTTTTGAATTTCATCACTTTAACAAATAAATTTCTACGTTTCTTTCTTTTCAAAGTTCCAATTCCCCCAGTAAAAATGAAAGATGGAATGATATAGATTTGTCTATGGAGATCAAACTCCTACATATTCCCCCTGCAATTACAAAAGGTCAGAAACCAAATACCCTAGAACATCATCTCATCTGAATGATAAGATGCAATTCTGTAATCACAGAACAATTATTAATGTGCTCAGGAAGTTTCTCCATTGATATAAGAAATATTAGTAAGTAAAAAATCGGGTCCAAACAGCAAAAATGATAAAACAGGTAGAGTTCTAAGTACGTCTTCCTACAAATATTGCACAAACGGTTGAAAATACCATCAGATTGGCTAGTGCATCCAATGCATTTTTACTTTCATTATTAACTCATTATTCAACAGTGAATTGACTTTGGTGTTGTTTGTGAAGTGATTAAAGTCAACTTAAAGCAAGGAACTTCAGGCAAAAATTGGCTTTAATTGCTGCTTTAATCACTTCACCAAACAACACCTTTATATTCATCCCTTCAGTTTTCCTGCATTAAACATTACATCATCAAGTTGTTTTTGGAATAGCCTAAATAAAGAATTACCAAAAAAATAAGAATGCCAAGTTAAAAATGAAAGGTGGTCCAATAGGAAAAAAACATTGATCATAATGAAGTAAAAGGCTTTAGAACGCTGACGAGAAAATTTTTCTTGCTGAGCAAACCGAGGTGAGGGTACCCCAATTTGCAACTTCTCAAATGGGGGAGGACCACCAGTATCACTTTCCTCTGATCGCCTTACAGATGATCGGGAGAAACCAGAATATTTCTTCTTCATCTGCCATTCTTCATAAAGGGATTGAACAACACCTCCTAAAACAGTCACCACTTTCAGATTCAAACATAGGATACCACTATGTATTGTAGCTTTATTTTCCAAACGGACCTGCCAACCAGCAAGCAGAAATAGAAATAATTAATGACAACTGTAGAGAATACATTAAAAAGACACTGAAATTTGTGCAAATAATCTAGGAAGGTTTATGCTAACAAATAGTAAAATGAAAAGAACCTAAAGCATACTGCAACAGCTTCTATACACTTCCACCATCATCTTATAAAAGAGTTTTTAAAGTTTTAAGTTCCACGACATGACCGCCTAGTGTAAAATATACATCACCTCATCATATAAACTTATTGGATTCTTTGTGATTAGGTCTTACTTCACGAGCAAGTTGCAACATCTTGGACTAAAACAGAACTAAATAAACACATTTCTCTTAAATTTTGAAGTTCTTAGTTTACCTCAAAAAAGATACCAACTATAGTAATACTACTATGAAGCTCAGAAATTTAGAATACCTTAGTACCAGGAACAACATCATGAGGAATTGACGGTATGTGAGAGTATTCTATCGCAGTTATCTCAGTGTGCCCATCTGTAAGAGTTAATCTTAGTAGACGCCGACTACTTGAATTTCCAAAACAATCCTCTATGCTGCTTCTAGATATGTCCCTCACTGAAGCTATCTGTTCTAGAACAGGCAAAACATGTAAAATAAATTCAAAACAGACAAATTTCAGAAAACAGCTCCAACTACAGCAGGAAAAAAATCGAAATAGGAGATGCAATGAAATAATTAATGCTGGATATTAATGTTCCATTTACTTAGACAGGACTCTGCAAATGACTACTTAGAAACATTTCCGTTCACTAATTAAACTGAGTCAAAATATGTTTCACTCTCTTATTAACAACCAATCAGAAAACAAAGGAAGATCTCATATATGAAATATCTTGAGTAGAACCTTGGAAAACAAAAGCATAGAACAAAAACCATAGATTTCCTACTTTTCTTCTTCCCGCGTTTTCTCAGCAACCAAACATAATTTTTTAGTTTGCAATATTTTGTGAGTAACCTACTACTTAAAACATACATCAAAAAACAAATGCCAAAAAAAGCAATAGAGTTTCTCTTTTCTCTTTCTCCTGCACGTTTCTCAGAGATCAAACAGAGCTTAATCGAAATTAGAGAGAGAATTGCCTGAAGGACTTTAGGGCCTTGAAGATGGGAAGACATGCGAAGGTGGGTCGAGTCGGGCAGGGACTTGGCTCCGATGGATCCGAGGTCCATGTTTAGCAGCTCTGACTCCACCGAATCAGCAACCGTATACGTGTCCGCATCGTCAACCAAAGCGGACTGTATAATAATCAGAGCTTTGATTTGATCCACATCACCGACACACCATCCTCTGCTCCTTAGGATTTCTATCACAGCCTCCCCGATATTCGAGCTCTCCATCTTTCTCGGTTGAGTGAATGAAACTGTGAACAGATGGTGTTGCTGTTTTTATTTATTTGGGGGAGCTAAATAGTTTGGGCATTGGAGACATAACATAGCCCAATGGTAAACGTTTGTGCTTAGTTGGGTTTTACTTTCTTATGGGCTCTAATCCAATTCCTTAACACCCTGTTCGGAACAAAAAGAGAAATTTACGTTATTTCATTTTAAAGAAAATTAAAAAATGAATTTATTTGTAAATAAATTTTCATGTTTAGTATTTCATATAAAATTATATAATTTAATTATCTTCTTATGTTTAAAATGTGTGAAATAAAAGAGATAAAATATTATAATGTTTAGGTATTAAACAATTTCATTTTTTCAACTATATGAAAGAAAAAAAAATTTGATTTGAATGGTTTTTTTTCTTTTCATTTTGTGAAATTTATTTTGAAATTATATCAATTTTAATAATAATTGTAACAAACTAATTCAATTCTAATGTATTCATTTGTATATAAAATTCATAATTTTTTGCCTTTTAAAATATAACAAGTAAGAAATTACAAATGAATATCATAATACAACATTTGAAAACATCAATTTAAAATACAAATATTTCTATTTAAAGTTACTTAAAAAAGCTATGATGAAAATCCAAATCTATCAATTTTACAATATTATAAAATCCAAATCTATCAATTTTGAAATATTATAAATTGCCATATTTTTAAAAATACATTTCAAATCCACAAATTTTGAATATTGTATTAATTCATCAATATGAATCTAATTCTTATTTTTATGATTCTAGAAGTCTAGGAAAAAATCTTGGAAAGGGTCGAAACCACTTCTGAAATAGTATCTGGTTTGAGTTTCAAGATTTCTTGTGAAGCCTTTTTATTTTTTTTTTTAAAGTAGAGATGGAGATATCAAACTCTATTTTTTAGATAGAGATTTTGATATCTTTCACTATTGTACCAAAGACAAAAAGATAAACAGAGCTTACGTTAATGAAAAAAAAAATTATAGGTAGCTTTCCATTATTTCATATCAGAGCCAAGACACTAATTAGTTAAATTTTTTATTTTGCAAGAAGAGAGTGATACAAACAATTTCTTTTTTGGTGGTACAAAAAACAAGTTCAAAGGAATTTGGTCAAATTCTGAAAAATGAGGAGAAAAAAAAAGTCCAAACTCAATTTCAAACAATTTGTATTTCTATGATGCGATTAAAGAAATATGAGTTGTTAATGGCTTTTTTTTTCCTGATCAGTCTTTGCTTGTTGATCATTTTTCTTAATGTTAATGTGCTTAATTTGGTGGGCATCTACATTCTCGGCATAAAGACATAGTTGTCATGTTGGATTGCATCTTAAATGTTTGATATATTTACTCTTAGATACTAATATTGTCCTATTTTGTTTCTCTTGGTTTTTCATTTTTAAATCTCCATCTATTTTTGTGGGGCTGATATATTAAACTTTCTTGCTTATTAGTAATCTTGGTATACTAGGTGCCTCTGGAATCGAAGATAAATTGCATCAAGGAGTGCCAAATCTCGCAATGAGAATTACCATTCGTAGGAGAGAATTACCATTCGTAGGAGCGAATTTCACCAATCTTCTGACTCGCAAATAGTGGGCTTGATATCTAATATCTCATTGCTTTATCAAGTGTTAATAGAACAACTAGCTTCTTTTGTCAATACAGGAGTTATCATTTTACTTCTGAAATTTGATAAATTTCTTTTTTTAATCACAAATGGATTTGATAATTGTTACATACTCTGTACGTTTATGATTTACGCATCTCATGATTACTAGAAAGAAACAAGGCTTACTTTTATCTGTTTCCATAATTTTCTAACAGTAGCCTCCATAGTGGAAGAACAGCTACTTCAGTACATGGATAACTGCAGTAGAGCAACTACTTCAGTAACTAAATCTTTTTAACCCAAGTACAACACATGGATAACTGCAGTAGAACAGGTACTTTGGAGATCCCTTAGAACAACCTTGTTTGTTGTGTGAACACCAATTGCAGCAAGTCTCAAAACGGCACGACTCCTATACAAACCTGCTATTGCAAGTTCCCACTTCCCAAGGAGACAATGTAATTTTTCAGAAACCAAAAACAATTCCATAAGAATTAACGCGACTTTGTTCCAAGTATCACATGCCAGGCACTGAAACCATTACCAATTGAATAAAAGTTCTCCTCCCAGCTAATGAAAGATGTTTAATCTTCCAACCCGAGAGTCTTGACTGAAACTTCATCTTCCAACCCGAGAGTCTTGACTGAAACTTCATCTTCCAACCCGAGAGTCTTGACTGAAACTTCTCCACCAACTTCTTATACATGTCCTTGTTCAATCTAGTATGAATTTGTGACACCCCAAGATACTTACCCAAGTTTTTCATCAAATCCATGCCCAAGATAGCGTTTATCCTCCTAGCTCTGCCTTGTCTAATATTTGGATATACCAGAATCTTAAACTTCTCAACACTCACCTTTTAACCACTTGAGAACCAAATTTATTAAGACTAGACATAATGACATTTGTTTGGCTCACCAACGCCTTTGCAAACAACATTAGGTCTGATATTGCCAAAAGTACCCCTCCAATAGGAAGACGACGCATGGACCCTCTTGACAACAAGTCACAAAAAGACACGTGGAGGATCCAGGACCGGGCAGCTCAGCCCTCAGGTCATAACCGCCCCTCAAGGCTCCTTCGCCTCCAGGTGGGCCTCCACGTCACCACCGCCTTCCAGGTCATCATTGCCCAACCAAGTTGGGCGTCAGGTCAGCAGACTACCTCAAACATGTAAACGGCTCACGATCAAGCCATCAAGGCTAAGCCCTAAACGAACGGCCCCCAGCCATCTAGCTAGGCCTCGTAGGCATCATTCCAAATCCAAGTTGGGATGTCAGGTGACTAACCACCCTCATACCTGGATGGCTTCGGATCAAGCCAGCAAGGCAAAGCCCTAACAGACGGCCCCCAGCCATCTAGTTGGGCCTCTTAGGCATCATTTCCCAACCCAGTTGGGGCATCATATCGTTGCTGCCTTAAGCCCAATGCCATCTCAAAGCCCTATAAAAAGGGTTAGGTACGCATCCCAATCGGGTCAAGTTTCAAAAAAACTGACGCTCATCCTCTACATACCCTTTATCCTACCCTAACTTAAGCTTCAGAGCATCTTCGGAGGCACCCTCTTCGACGACCCCCTAGCCTTTCTCTCTTTCCCTGTGCAGGTACATCCATGATTCGACCTACAGCTCAGCAACATATTTTTGGCATCAACAGATTGACGTCACCTGTAGGAAACCATCATCTCTCGCTGGCAGTAACAGCGAAGAAGTCCAAAGAATTCATTTGTTGTCATGCCACCCAAAACCCCTACCAGGGACCTTGGTGAAGGAGTAATGAGGTCTGGAGCAAGTTCTTCGGCCGAATCCGAGGCCCATCCCAACATGGCTGCTCTCCAGACGCAATATGCGGAACTTGCGTGACTAGTGGCCGACCTAGCTGCTGAAGTCCGTGGAAGAGCTCAGCGTACATCACCACCACCTTTGCGATCGGAGCCAAGTCACAATGGTTCGGCCGGCCACCAACCGCCAGTCGACGACTGTTCGGCGACCAAGTCACCTCCACCTCGCATGGCCAAGTCCGGAAAAAGTCCCGCATCCAAAAGCAGCGAAGGTCTTGGCAAGCGGATCGAGGACATAGATGGACGAATCAATGAGGCATTCAAGGGACGTGGCCACAATATTATCGATGAGCTCGACGTGCAGGACCCTTCATTCATTCCAGAGGTCCACGAGGCTCCCCTCCCACCAAATTTTCGGATGCCCCAAATTAAACCTTACGATGGGTCCACTGACCCTCTGGATCATCTCCAGCATTACCGAACCACCATGACACTCCATAGACATTCAGACCCTGTGATGTGTCGGGCATCTCCTCTAACCCTTGAAAAAGCAACCGGGACGTGGTATTCCCGTTTGAAGCCAGGAGGGATTCGCACATTTAAAGAGCTGAGCTATGCCTTCGCCTCTCATTTTATCAGTAGCAAATGACTAAAGAAGACCTCAGAGTCTCTGTTCAATGTCATCCAGTTGAAAGAAGAAAAGCTTCGGGCCTATATCTCGAGGTTCAACTCTGTTTCTTGGGAGATCCTAGACCTGGATTCTAGAGTTCAGTTACTGGTGTTCAAAAATGGACTAAAATCTGGAGTCTTCAGTTCAAAACTTACCAGACACCCACCCCTTGATATAAGTGAAGTCCTGGCGTGAGCTGAAAAGTACATGCTGGCGGAAGACGATCATGCGTTCTGTAGAGAACGAAGACGGAAGAGAGGTCCCACTAGCCCGTGCCGTAAGCCCATTAAACGGTCATTTCGCGATGAGAGACCCAGAACCCACAGGCTTTTCGAAGGTAGGCCTCGAAACTCCATGACCTTCGGGACCAGAACCGCTGGGCAAACTAACGGCTACTCTCCGCTGACTGCATCTAGGACCAATGTTCTAATGGAGATCCACGATAGGGGTCTCTTACAGTGGCCCCTGAGGCCACCAAACCTCAATCCAGATCGAAGCACTTAGTGTAGGTTCCATAGGAACTTCGGCCACGACATGGAAGAATGCAAGGCGCTAAAAAACCAAATCGATACCCTCATTAACCGAGGACATCTAAAAGAGTTTACCGGACCGCAGATGGAAAAAATCGTAGAGTGACCTCGAAGAAGCCCTGAACGCCCTCTCGAGCGAAATAGGCTTGTACGGCCAATCCGGAAGAGCCCAGGGCCGAGCTATAGGGAGCCTAGCCAAAAGAAACCAGAGGTACCCGCGGTAAAAATCATCAAAACCATTTATGGGGGGCCCGCAACTGGGGGCAGATCTAATAATCGTGGGAAATCTTATGCCAGGTCAATAACATCTGTCTCCAGACCTCATAAATGGCAGAAGACAGATAGAATCATTTCTTTTTCATACGAAGACTTACAAGGAATTCAGACTCCACAAGACGATGCTGTCGTAATTTCCCTCCTCGTGGCCAACCACGAAATAAGACGAGTTCTGGTCGATAATAGGAGCTCAACCGACATTATTTTTTATGATGTTTTTCAATAGATGCAATTGAGAGATTCCCAATTGGAGTCAGTCTCCGCTCCACTCTATGGCTTCTCGGGAGGACCAGTCTTTACAGAGGGCAGCATAACCCTCCCCGTAACCGCTGGGACACCCCTTCAGGTAACAACCGTGCAGACTACCTTTTTGATAGTTCGGCAGCCCTCATCCTACAATATGATACTTGGGCGACCAACACTGAACAAGCTCTGAGAGGTTGTCTCTATCCACCACCTCAAAATTAAATTCCCTACCAAGGAAGGAGTAGGCAAAATAAAAAGAGATCAACATATCTCAAGATCCTGTTATTTCAGTTCGGCAAGAAAATGCAAGAAAGCGGAAGCCCTCCCGCTTAAACTCGACGATCTTAGAGATGAAGGGAGCAACTCAAGAGGCCAACCAATAGAAGAGTTAATCGTTGTCCCCTTCGGTGAAAACAGCACCCGAACTATTCAAATCGGTTCAAACCTACCCGAAACACTCAAAAAGTCATTGCTCGCCCTCCTTCGGGCAAACCAAGATCTATTTGTTTGGACTGCCGCTGATATGCCTGGAATTAGCCCAGATGTCATCGTGCACCGACTAAGTGTGGATCCAAACCACAAGCCAGTCATCTAAAAGAAAAGGTCCTTTGCCCCCGAACGACAGGCAGCCGTTCGAGCAGAGGTTAACAAATTACTCTCAGCCAAGTTCATTCGGGAGATAAGTTATCCAAACTGGGTGTCGAATGTAGTAATGGTAAAAAAGGCAAATGGTAAGTGGCGGATCTGCATTGATTTTTTCGATCTAAATAAGACTTGTCCGAAAGATAGCTTTCCACTGCCTAGGATTGATCAACTTGTCGACGCAACATCAGGACATGAACTACTAATATTCATAGATGCCTACTCAGGATACAACCAGATCCTCATGCATTGACCAGACCAGGAGAAAACAACGTTTATTACAGAGCAAGGACTCTACTGCTATAGGGTCATACCATTTGGTTTGAAAAATGCCAGAGCCACTTACCAGAGATTAGTAAACAAAATTTTCTTGGGACAGATAGGTCGGAATATGGAGGTGTATATCGATGACATGTTGGTCAAAAGTATCAAAGCCAATAATCATGAGGCTGATCTACAAGAAGCCTTTGATGTCCTCCGCCATCATTGAATGAAGCTAAACCCCACTAAGTGTGCTTTTGAGGTCACTGGGGGAAAGTTTCTTGGGTTCATGGTAACCCACAGAGGCATAGAAGCAAATCCTGAAAAAATAGGTGTTGTTCTCGGCATGAACCCATCGCGGACTGTAAGGGAAGTCCAACGACTCATTGGAAGGATAGCTGCCTTAAGCCGATTAATGTCAAAAGCCATTGAGAAGTGTCTCCCATTCTTTAAAGCCATCCGAAAGGCCAAAGATTTTGTTTGGTCCGATGATTGCCAAGAAGCATTCACGGAGCTGAAGAGATATTTGGGCACACCTCCCGTACTCACCAAGCCTATAGCTGGCAAAGAACTCTTCTTGTACCTCTTGGCTGGACCGAAAGTTATGGCTTTAATTCTGATTCGGGAGGAGGAAGGAGTGCAGAAGCCTGTGTATTATGTAAGTAAGGTGCTCCACGATGCCAAAACCAGGTATCTTCCTATAGAAAAAATGGCGTATGCTCTCTTGATCTCGGCCTGAAAGCTCTGACCGTACTTTCAAGCCCATACAATCACTCTCTTCACCAACTGGCCCCTTCGGCAAGTACTTTATAAACCTGACGTTTCTGAAAGAATAGTGAAATGGTCAATAGAACTGGGTGAGTTCGACATTTGCTGTCGGCCTCGGGCAGCTATTAAGGGCCAGGCCTTAGTTGACTTTGTCATGGAAATCACTCTGCCGAGGGAAGAAGAACCATCTCAAGCAACTGACAGAACGAATCCGTTCCCATAATGGACCCTTCATGTCGATGGATCCTCTACCGACACTGGAAGTGGCGTCGGGTTCATCATCAGCGGTCTGAACAACTTCACTATTGAATACACTTTGAGGTTTGACTTTAAGGCATCCAACAACGAGGCCGAGTATGAGGCTTTGCTCGTAGGAATGAAACTTGCTGAGGTGCTTTTCATAAAAAGTTTGAATGCATATAGTGACTCTCAGCTAGTGGTAAACCAGATTAATGGTGAGTTCGAAGCAAGAGGGGAAAAGATCGCTCGTTATCTTACAAAAGCCAAAGCACTAGCCGCAAAGTTCGTAGTATTTCACATTAACCAAATTCCACGGGCTGAAAATTCAAAGGCTGACTCTTTAGCCCGGCTCGCATCATCCTGCCCACTCGAACCAAGACAGGCAATTTATCTCAAAGCACTTATCATGCCCAGCATCGATGAAACTCTGATACTCCCTGTGGATGGTGAAGAAACATGGACGTGTCCTATTCTCGGGTACCTCCGTGATGGTCACCTACCAGACAACAAAAACGAGGCCCGAAAGATTATATCTCAGGCAGCACAGTATGCTATTTTGGATGGTCAGTTATATAAAAGAAGCCTCACAATGCCCTACCTAAAATGTCTTGATCCAACAGAAGCCAATTACGCCCTCCGAGAGGTCCACGAAAGAATATGCGAAAATTATGTTGGAGGGAGGGCCTTGGCGTTGAAGATCCTTCGTCAAGGGTACTATTGGCCTAAAATGAGGGAAGAAGCCATGGAGCTGGTTAAAAAATGTAAAAGCTGCCAACAGTATGCCACTTTGCCACATAAACCAGCAACTCTCCTCACTCCAATCACTAGTCCGCTTCCCTTCGCCATGTGGGGCATGGACCTTCTCGGACCTTTCCCCACAGCAGCCAGCCAGCGGAAGTACCTTATAGTGGCAATCGACTACTTTACAAAGTGGGCGAAAGCCGAGTCCTTGGGCAGCATCACCGATCATAAAGCCCGAGGTTTCGTTTGGAAGTCGATCGTATTGCATATCGAACATCGTTTCTCCTCAGTAGGATACCTCCAAGCTAACGGGCAAGCCAAGGTCACTAACCGAATGCTCCTCCAAGGCATCAAAAGACGAATAGACAAAACAGACAAATAATGGACGAGCCATTTGCCCAACATACTTGGGTATACCGAACCACAGCTCGAGCCCCCATAGGGGAAACCTCTTTCTTCATGACTTATGGGTCGGAGACCGTGATCCCCTCGGAAATAGGCGTACCCTTCTTCCGGGTACAAACCTTCGAGGAACAAAGCAACGAAGAAGCCCTAAGTATGAATGTCGATCTCCTCGACGAGACTCAGGACAGAGCCCAAATCCGATTAGCCGCTTATCAACAGCGTGCCGCTAGGTACTACAATGCAAGAGTCAAAAGAAGGCATTTTCTGCTTCATGACCTTGTCCTACGAAAAACTGAAGTATCTCGACCTCGAGAAATAGAAAAACTACTCCCCAACCGGGAAGGGCCGTATCGAATCCGTAAAGTCTGTCGTCCTGGCACGTTTGAGCTCGAGGAGTTGAATGGGAAGCCCATTCCCCGAGCATGGAATGCTGAACACCTCCACCGATTTTACCAATAAAGAGTCGGAGCTTGCACCCGAACTCCTAGAAAAACAAAATATTATAAGAATATGTTAAGTGTAGAACCATGGAGTCAAAATATATAACATAGTGTTTATATATAAATAAAGTGTCATTACACACGTGCTCATACACATCAAGTCTGGCCCTAATGGCCTCACGATACAAAAACAAAAATAAAAAATTCTGGCTAGGCCAGAAGCTCAGTCCGAGTATGAACGCCCTTCCTCGGGGGCTGACGACTCCGTACCAGAAAGCTTTTCTTGCCCTTCTGTCCGCTTGGGAATCTTGGCCAGCTCCTCTTCTGACGCAGGCTGCTCCTCATCCTCATCGTCGAGCCCCAGCAAGTTGATGCCTGAGAAGTCCAGCTCTGGATACAAAGCCTCAGCCTTCCCCTTCGCGTCCATAAAACCAGTGAAGTACTGCTGGCCCTCCCTCGGCGACGACAGCCAACCGATAGGTCTCCGAACTTTGGAACAAAGCTAGAGCCTACTCCACAGCCACTCAGGTATGAGCTTCAGCCTCCTCCGCAGTAGCCCGAATACGGGCCTCAGCCTCATCTTCTACAGCTCGAGTATGGGCTTCAGCCTCTTGAGCTCGAGCCTCAGCCTCAGACCGGGCTTGGTTAGTGGAATCCAATAGAGCCTGAAGCTGGTACGCCAGCTCAGTCTTCTCCTCTAATTAGCGCTGGGTCTGCCCGAGAAGCTCGACAGTCTCCATACAGCGACGAGTCGTCGCACCCACGATGGCTCCCATCTGGAACCAAGCGAATAGTGTTAGAAGGCAGAAAGTAAAAAGGTTAAGTTATAAACGATAAAAATACAACTTGCCTGGGACGCTACAGTCTCAGCAGCTGTGCAGAGGGACTCTGTGGTCTTCCTCCTAAGATCTGCGACATATCGAGGAGGAGTCCTCTTGGTCAGGTGTTCTCGCGCCACCTGAGGTTATGCAAAAACGGAATCGTCTATCCTCAAGGCCTAATCAGGTGTGAACATTGGGACCTCGGAAACAGTTCCTTGACTCGTAGTGGGAGTCGGGGTAGGTCTGACGACGGTAGGGTCTGATGGAAGAGCAATAAGAACTGGGGTAGTCTCTGGCTGGGACAGGGACCTCGGAGGAGTCTCCAGGTCTATCGATGCGAAAGATTGGGTCCGAGACCTCTTCCTGCCCCTCGACCCTGAGGCCTGTTGTTTCTCGGCCTAGGCCGCCCTCCGCTGCTCCAGGGCCAACTTTTTGGCGTGTTCCTTCGCAAGTGTCGTGGCCTCCATCTCTGCCCAAGTGAACAAGGAGAAATGATAAGTGTAGAGCATGAGATATATAGCATGCAAGTATATAGAAAGGAAAAGGTAAAACAAACTAAAAAAGTTTTACCGCTATTGAGTGAGGGCCCAGAACATGGGGGGCAGAGACGACTAGCTAATTCCTCATTATCATAAAGGACTCTGACATCAATTGGTGAAGCCACCATGGCATCTACAGTTTCTTGTTCGTAGGGACGAAGGCTTACCTTCTTGCACTTCCCAGTCAGGTCCATACTCCAGGATCGAGGAAGGCCGAAGTCCTTGTCTGACCGAATGAAGAAGAAGTTCTTCTTCCATCTCTTAATTGATGAAGGTGTCTTCTTCAACAACCTCCTTCTTGGCTGAGTACTAAACACTATCCATCCGGTCTGGTCGTGCCTACTAATAAGGAAATAGGCCTTGAAAACGTCCAAGGTCATCGACCTGCCCACTTCCCCGCAGACATAGATAAAAGCCATGATCAACCGTACCGAGTTCGGTACAAGTTAACACAGCGCAATACCAAAATATCTGAGGATGCTTCGAAGAAAGGAATAGAGAGGGAACCGTAGCCCGGCTTGCATATGATGCTCGTATACGCAAAGCTCATAAGGGGCTCGGTCCAGAAGGACATCACAAGCCCTCTCCCTTACCCTAGCTAGCCGGAGGGCGTACTCGTCTGGAATACGGTACGTCCTCCGAATCACTGCTAAGTCTTCCTCCTTGATCTGGCTGGGAATCTCGTTTCCGGCATAATTCCATTCCTTTCTCTCTTCCCCAACCAAGGTCTCTCTAATATCGGTTAAAGCTCTATCAGTTAACACCCTAACCTCTTTGTCCCCCGAGGATGAACTCTCTTCAAACCCTTCTCCCAAAGGGACAAACGGCACTAAGGCCCAAGGGCTTGAGGATGGCACGGTCCCTACAGGGCGTGCTCCCCTCGACGAAGATGAGGATGTCTCCCCATCCTCGGTACTACCACTACGAGTATCATCTACGCTACTCCTACTATTATCACTATTTCTAGGTTTATCGCGATATACTTCAAAGGAAGACATGAGTAAAAAGAAAGATGGACGAACTCACCAAAGTTCGAGAAGTTCGGACTTGCAATAACCGAAGCTGTCCATAATACTCTTCCCCCGTGACTCCAAATGCCGCGCCCACCAAACCTCAAAGCCCGTGCTTCTTCAAACTCTATTAACCTCCACACCCGGTATGGAACGAAGGTGAAAACTTGTAAAACGCATAAGTCTGTGCAAAACGAGGGATCAAAGACGAGAACTCTCAAAGACGAGGTCGAAGGCTCTCGAGAAAAAACTCTGAAAAACTTCCGATTTTGATTTGGAGTGAAAGAAGAGCAAAACCTCCTTATAAAGGAAAGAATACACGGCAAACGAGAAACACTTATGAAATTTCAAGAATCGATGGGACTCTTTAGAGTCCCAAGGCAGCCCTCACACTTCCTAAAAAAATGTATCATTCTTCGAGGTGGCCGTCATCTCTTGAAAATAGCTCGATGGGACTCTTTGGAGTCCCAAGGTAGCCCTCACACTTCCCAAGAAAATGTATCATTCTTCGAGGTGGCCGTCATCTCTTGAAAATGGCTCGATGGGACTCTTTGGAGTCCCAAGGTAGCCCTCACACTTCCCAAGAAAATGTTTCATTCTTCGAGGTGGTCGTCGTCTCTTGAAAATGACTCAATGGGACTCTTCGGAGTCCCAAGGCAGCCCCCACACTACCCAAAAGAACGTATCGTTCTTCGAGGTGATACAACGCTGTTCACGTAAAAGACGCCACATGTCAGATCCGTCGTCTTCTATCTTTTCAGTAATGACGTCTCGTTGCTCATTCCTGGTCGAGCTGATGGATTGCCTCATTGCTCTTCAGCCCAGAAGTGTTCATGGCCGAGCGGATGGATTGCTCCACTGCTCATCGACCCAGAAGCATTCATGGCTGAGCGGATGGATTGCTCCACTGCTCCTTGGCCCAGAAGTGTTCATGGTCGAGCGGATGGATTGCTCCACTGCTCCTCGACCCAGAAGCATTCCTGGCTCAGCAGATGGATTGCTCCACTGCTTCTCGACCACAAAGCCATCATAGCCGAGTAGATGGATTGCTTCACTGCTCCTTGGCCCAGAAGCATTCCTGACCGAGCAGATGGATTACTCCACTGCTCCTCGGCCCAGAAGTATTCATGGTCGAGGAGATGGATTGCTCCAAGAGTTCTCGGCCTATTCTTTTCAAGGTCCGATGAGATAGATTGCTCCACTGGTCCTCGGACTCAAAGTATTCATGGCCGAGGAGATAGATTGATCCACGAATCCTTGGCCTATTCTCTTCAAGGTCCGAGGAGATGGATTGCTCCACGAGTCTTCGGTCCATTCTCTTCAAGGTCCGAGAAGATGGATTACTCCACTGGTCCTTGGACTCAAGGTATTCATGGCCGAGGAGATGGATTGCTCCACGAGTTCTCGGCCCATTCTCTTCAAGGTCCGAGGAGATGGATTGATCCACTGGTCCTCAGACTCAAGGTATTCGTGGCTGAGGAGATGGATTGCTCCACGAGTCCTCTGCCCATTCTCTTCAAGGTCTGAGGAGATGGATTGCTCCACTGGTCCTCGGACTCAAGGTATTCATGGCCGAGGAGATGGATTGCTCCACGAGTCCTGGGCTCATTCTCTTTAAGGTCCGAGGAGATGGATTACTCCATTGGTCGGACTCAAGGTGTTCATGTCCGAGGAGATGGATTGCTCCACTGGTCCTCGGACTCAAGGTATTCATGGCCGAGGAGATGGATTGCTCCATGAGTCCTCGGCCCATTCTCTTCAAGGTCCGAGGAGATGGATTGTTCCACTGGTCCTCGGACTCAAGGTATTTGTGGCCGAGGAGATGGATTGATCCACGAGTCTTCAGCCCATTCTCTTCAAGGTCCAAGAAGATGGATTGCTCCACTGGTCCTCGGACTCAAAGTATTCATGGTCAAGGAGATGGATTGATCCACGAGTCTTTGGTCCATTCTCTTCAAAGTCCAAGGAGATAGATTGCTCCAATGGTCCTTCGATTCACGGTATTCATGGCAGAGGAGATGGATTGCTCCACCAGTCCTAGGCCTATTATCTTCATAACCAAACACACGAAATTGCGCATCACGTCTTCGACGGAGTGCATGGTCATGGACCGCTGTCCTCGGACTCATCCCTCTTAGGCCGTGTCCTCGGCCTCGGCCTCGGCCCAAGATCCCCAAGGATTGAACAAATGCGAAACAAGCCATAATACTTCCTTAACCACATGACTATACTCAAGGAAATGGGGGGGCTCTGATATTGCCAAAAGTAACTCTCCAATAGAAAGATGACATGTGGATCCTCTTGACAGCAAGTCACAAAAAGACACGTGAAGGATCCAGGACCGGACAGCTCAGCCCTCAGGTCATAACCGCCCCTCAAGGCTCCTCCGCCTCCAGGTGGGCCTTCATGTCACCACCACCTTCCAGGTCATCATTGCATCAGGTCGGTAGACTACCTCAAACATGTAAACGGCTCACGATCAAGCCATCAAGGCTAAACCCTAAACGAACAGCCCCCAGCCATCTAGCTGGGCCTCGTAGGCATCATTCCAAATCCAAGTTGGGATATCAGGTGACTAACCACCCTCATACATGGATGGCTTTGGATCAAGCCAGCAAGGCAAAGCCCTAACAGACGGCCCCCAGCCATCTAGCTGGGCCTTTTAGGCATCATTACCCAACCCAGTTGGGGCATCATATCGTTGCCGCCTTAAGCCCAATGCCGCCTCAAAGACCTATAAAAAAGGTCAGGTACACATCCCAATCGGGCCAAGTTTCAAAAAAACTGACGTTCATCCTCTACATACCCTTTATCCTACCCTAACTTAAGCTTCGGAGCATCTTCGGAGGCACCCCCTCCGACGACCCCCTAGCATTTCTCTCTTTCCCTGTGCAGGTACATCCGTGATTCAACCTACAGCTCAACAACACATTTTTGGCATCAACAAGGTCATCCAAAAAGAAAAGATGCGACACTTTCACACCAACTCTAGCTACCCCCACTGGAGACCACTTCCTCATATCTACAAGATTGTTAATCATGTGCCCTAGTCACTCCATACATAGAACAAATAAATACGGGGATAAAGGATCTTTTCCCTTACCAGGAGAAAAAGCAAGAGTTTTTTCTCCATTCCACAAGATCTCCATCTGAGTTGTAGAAACACAACACATAATCAACCAAATCCAATTCTCTGGAAACCCGAAAGAAATCATTGTCTCCTTTAAGAAATCACAACTAATATTATCATAAACCTTTTCCAAATCAATCTTCAATGCCATGACACCAAACTCCCATTTCTTATTCTTTATCGTGTGCATAAGCTTCTGGAAAATGAAAATATTATCTGGGGAATTACGTTCTAGAACAAAACTACATTGAGTTGGTGCGGCTAAATTATATTCACAAGACACTTTTTAATAATTTTGTAAGGCAAACACTATAAACTAATTGGTTTGAATTGAGTACGAGACTTAGGCACACTCCCCTTTGGGATCAAAACCAGATTTGTATGACTAAGAGCTTTGGGAATATACCTTACTTGAATGCATCATCCACTAGATTAAATAATGAGTCTCCCATCATCTCCCAAGATTTTTGGAAGAAACTCGTTTGGACTAGGAGCTTTAAAAGGCTTCATATCAAAAAAGGGCTTTCTTAACTTTAGCTTTGGAAACACTAACTATCATAACTTCACAATTTATACTTTAGAGCCGAGGACTACTAATATTTGCTAGAGAAAGGTTATCCACATCAATTGCTGCATAAAAAACTCGAAAATACCTTGACGCCATAGCATGCAACTTCTCATCTTCTTTACACCAATGAACTTCACTATCCTTCAAAGCCACCATTTTGTTTCTCCTTCTCCTACAAAGAGTAGTTAAATGAAAATACGAAGTGTTTATCTTCTCCCCATATTGCATCCATTTCACTCTCAACTTTTGATACTAGAAGATTCCTTCTATTTGAGAACATCATTATACTCCCTTATGAGGTGATTCTCCAATTTAGTCAAGAACCTAGGGGGCTCCCTAGCAAGCGCCATTTGGATCCCTCGAAGAGGAGCTAACAACTTCCTCTTTCGTGCAAAAATATTACCAAATATAGTCTTATTTCATTTCTTCAGTTTTTCAACAAAAGTAATAGTAAAGACAAGGATATTCGTGCTACCTGGCAGCCGCACATCCCTAACCAATTATTTGAAAGCAGGATGCTCTAACTAGGCAACCTTAAAATAAAACGGTTTCAAAGAAGGATTAATCTGCTGTTTCTTCATGCACTAAATCAAAACAAGACAATGATCAAAGAAAGTAATTGTAATGTGTCTTATTGATGCCTCGGGAAACTTCATCCTCCATTCAGCATTTGAAAGAGCTCGATCAAGTCTGTCTTGTACACACGTGAGGCCTTGGCAAAGGTTTGACCAAGTGAATGTTGGCCTAGTAAATCCTTGGTCTATATGATTGTAATTGCTTAGGAACCCTTGAAAGCAATTATCCCTGCTCTAACCCACTCGAGAACCCCTAAGCTTCTCATCACTGCCACAAATATCATTAAAATCTCTTGCTATAAGCCAAGGTAAATACACCACTGAAGCTACCTACTCTAACTCATCCAACAACTTTGACCTCGTAGTGATAATAAGGCTAGCATACACAGTGAAAAAAAGGAAGGTTTGATCACATGACAAAGACACCACAACATGGACAACTTGAGGCATATTAGATACAATCTCAACCCTCACAACATCTTTGTTCCATAACAACTAAATCCCACCAACTCTCCCCACAAGTTCTAAAATAAACAATTACAAGAACCCCAAAGATCTCGCCATTGACACCACATTTGGCCCCCTAATACGAGGTTCCATAACTACTAAAATAGTAGGATCATGAAACCGAAACAACTCTCAATCATTTCTTATAATCTCATCACAACCTACACCTCTACAATTCTAGAATATTAGGTCTATAAATTAATTTAGAGAATCACATACTTAATTGATCACTCTATGAGGTCCGAAAGTTTCATTTTCTGCACCACCATGGGCACGAACCTCATTCACATAATTTCCTGGCTAAAACATGTCTCAACCACAAATGACTAATCTCGATGATCAACCATGCCAAAACCCATGTTTGAATTTGTCTCCTAAGAGCCTCTACTCTCTTCACTAGTCTAGATTTTACCATCACCCCCCCTCCCACCAAATTACCCTTCATATTGATATTCACTCGTGTTTCTTTCGCCTTCAGCCAATCTGTAATACCCGTGTTCTTAAAGTATAAGTAAAGAAGTAATTTGATAAATATGATATGGAATTAAAATAAAACAATATATACGTGAAAGGTTTATTATTTGAATAAAATAATTATTTTGAAAAAAAAAAACTGGACATGTGATAGTGTGGATACAAAGAAAAAGAAGAGGAAAAAAACGTCCAGGACTGCATGGAAGGATAAGAAGGAAAAAAAAAGTTTTGTAAAAAAAATTGGCCCCTGGACGTCCAGGTGCTGGCTCCAGGACATGCAAAGCTTGCATGTGGACAACAAAATGAAAGAAAAAGATTGAACAGTGGCGGTGGCATTTGGTATAAAAGTTACCATTTTTGTTTTTGTTTTATTATTTTATCAAATCCTGTTTGGTTTTATTCTTTCTTCAATACAAATTACTTTATTTCTTTAAACACTTGGGGACTGAAAGAAAAGTTGAAAGAGTAAAATTTTGAAGGAGTTTACAAGAGAATTTTATAAAAAGTCGCAGAAAGCTCTCAGAAAAACAAAAGGTAATAACATAAATTTTTATTTTTTAAATTTAGCATAAATGAAATTTTCTGGAATTCAATGTGAGAATTTTCAAACGGTATAAATTATGGAAGAATTGAAGAATAAATTAGAAATTTTAATACATACATATATATATATATATATATATATATATATATATATATTATGTCAGGTGTTGATGATCAGTAATCAGGTGAAATTGCTAAAAGGAGCAGGAAATGTAAAGAAGTGATTCACAGGTAGCTCTAAGTGCTACGTGGTGAGTTAGATTTACTTTAAGTAATCAAGATAAATATGAAATATATAGTGATAGTATTTGAATAAATCATTAACTTATGATTTGGTGATAGATGAAAGTTGGTTGATATGTATGATAGGAATAGTGGATGTGTAGAGAATTATTTAATAAGAAATAATATTATTGGAATAATGAGTCAATTTAATAATTAAAACGATAAATGAAATTCTTGACGAGCTATGGTTGATGATTTGATATGATATATGAGGAGAGGAATTAGTGAAAATTTTCAAATAATAATTTGAAAATAATTAGGATAGCTAATTTGAATGTTTGAAGGCATGTTTGTTTTTATATTATTGTTTATATGCATATTTCATATCATTATTCATATGCATATGCATAAAAAATAAAAGAACCAGGAAGATAGTCGGTCTAAATGAAAATAAAATAACCGGGAGAGCAGCCGGTCTAAATGAGAATAAAAGAACCGAGAAGGTAGCCGATCTAAGATAAAAACATGTGGGACGACGTTCCCAATAATAATAATATTTAAATTCACGAATTGCATTTGCTTTAAATATTGATTGTTATTGCTTGAGATATTAAATTTCTATTCATGATTGTAAATTTATTGATAGATGAATAAGTTTCACAGATAGACAATTATGCTAAGAAAGAAATATAGAAATATAATGTGATGAGAATTGTTTGAGTGAGTTATTATATGTTGTTAATATCATAATGAAGTAAATGATAATGTTAAATTGAGAATTTAGTGATGATTAAATATATGATTGAAAGATTGATATGTCTGATGAGTAAATTAAGAAGGGATTGTGTAATAGGGGAATTATGAAATTGAGTAGTGATTACTGAATATTGTTACTGAATTATTTGAGGAAAAAAATGAATGAATATCGGAAAATTTTTTAGAAACAATTGAATTATAAAATGTAACTAGGAGTATATAATCAAAGGGGGAAGGGGATAGGGGTTGGGGGGCTCACACTATGAAAACCTTAGACGATTCGTAACTTACATAATTCATTGTTGCTTATATTTCCTTTCCAGGCACATTCATTGTTGAAGAAATATTGTATGCTTATATATATAAAATTATTCATTTGCATTTAAATATAACGAGGACAACTCAATTATATATGTTCTTGAATGTGTTCCCCTGGAAGAAAAAAATTACTAAATTCACATTTTTTGTTTTTGAATTCCACCTTCAAGTATTGTCAAGTTCCTTTGAAGCGTCGAAGTGACAATTTCATCAGGTATATTGGAATATTAAATCTTTTGTTTGATTGCTTAATATTGTAATTATCAATAAAGTAACTAAATAAGTGACTAGCAATAATAGAAAGTTAAGAAAATATCTTCTAATTTTGTTTACTTTTGAAACACCTATGAAAGAAAAATATACAAGGGGCTGCATGGGGCGACCCATTAGTGTTAGTATAAACACTGATCAGTTTAGAACAAATAAATTTTATGGAATTCATTTTAAATTTTATAATTATTATGTTTGGAATGATAAAAAATTATAAAATTCATTTCGAAATGAATTTACTCTAGAATTAAGTTAGCTTGTTGTAAATTTTATTAAAATTGATATAATTTACAAATAAATTCCATAAAATCAATAATAAAAAAAATATGTTGATCAAAATAACTGTTTTTCTCTCTCCCCACCCCTCCATTCTTTTTCATAATTTTCAAAACTTTTCATTTATTCCAAACATTTTAAATATGAAAGTTCAATTAAATTGTATAATTAACATAACAAAACCAAACATCAAAAATTCATTTCTAAATGAATTTGTTTTTCAGTCCATTTGAAAATAAAATAAATTTCATTTTTATTTGGCACCAAACAGGGTGTAAGTTGTATATAAGTTTTTTTAAAACTAATTTAAAATACGAATACATAAATCCAATTGCAACCTAAAATTTCATTTATTCCAAGCATACTCAAAGGCTACCTATTTGGGACAATTTATGTTTTGGTTTATATTTATTATAAACAGAAACTAACCCAAATACATTAAGAGTTTATGAAATGGTTTTTATTTCTAAAAATTTGAATTTTATCTCTGAAAAACTGGTTTTAGTGCTATTTTATATATCAAACACTACGAGTCCATTTGGAAACAAATAAAAATGGAATTCATTTCATATTTCAAATGAATTGAAAATGGAATTCATTTAAAAATGAATTGAAACGGATTTTTATGTTTAGCTTTCTTATTTTAAATTGTAGAATTCATTTGAATTTCATGCTTAAAATGTTTGAAATAAATAAAAATTCAAAAGAAGAGAGAGAAAGAGGGAATGAGTATTTTGGTCAACATACTATTTTATTCTTAATTTTTTAGAATTTATTTGTAAATTATATCAATTTTGATAAAATTTACAACAAATCAACTCAATTGCATAATGAATTTATTTCAAAATGAATTTCAGAGTTTTTTTTCCAAACATGACAACTATAGAATTTAAAATGAATTTCATAAAAATTATAAAATTTCTTTAATGTAATATAGTGTAAACAATTTATAACTCAACTACTGCTTTAATCTAAACTGTTTCGTACATTATAAACTAAATCATAAAACATTTATACCGTTAGGCCAAATAAGACTGTCTTAACGTTGGCATATATATATATATATATATATATATATATATATATATATCATCGCCAACCTAAACCTTTGGCATACCTCTATATCCTCGTAGTAGTGTCTGCCGTCCTTGGCGTATGTGCTTGTGGAAAGAATCGCACATCTTCTTCTATTCATTCTTTATAATTTACAGTATTGTAGCTTCCAATGCAAATCAACTTACTGCATGGTTTATTCTTTTATAAAATTATATATAAACAACTTCTTGCAATATTTTTAATAATTGATTAAGTTACACAGTGTGCTTAACTTACAAATGAATCTTTCTATGTATTTTTTCAAATTTCTTCTATTCCTTTTCTTCATTAGGAGCGCCAAACCTTTAACTTCAGATCCCTTTGCAGGTAAATATAGCCAGATCGAAAATTTTGCTAAACAAATTTTATTATACATGGGATTTTGTGAATTAATTAAGATGATGATTTCCTGTACTAGAGGGGATCTGTGTTTTAATAGATTGCGGGAAGGGAACGTGCAATCCTTCAAACACTTCAATCATTGGGTTTGAATGCGATTGCTTTCCTGGTTGGAAGAAGCCTCAGATTGGTAATTTTACCTTCCAAACATGCGTTATCCCTAACTGTGAGCCTCTCTCTCTCTCCTTTGAATTTTTAATTGTTGGTTCAGATATACTGTTATTTATATGTTTTTCATTTTTTTTGGAAAAATCTGCAGGCACACTAGACTTCGCATGTGGTCGGTCTGCGTGTCCTTCACCACCACCCCCACCTCCGGCACCTTTCAATATAACTGACCGTATGCTTTTAAAAAAAACAAGAATAATAATTATATTTGTATCACCGAAACGTACATCTTAATCGATCTAATAATAATTTATTAGTGGATTGCCCGCAAGTTCTGATTGGGTGGGCAAGAATGTACTGTTTCGAGTGTACATTTTGATGGTGTTTAACCAATAATTACATTTTTATTATCAAAACGATATTATATAGAGGAATTGATTTAATTATAATATAATTAAAATATTAATTAATCAATGAGATTGCTCAATTATTTTATGTTACTCTTTATTAACAGCCGTTTTTATGTACGTGTAGCTTGTAGCCTTACCTGGTGTGGCGAGGGAATCTGCATGCCAAATGGGATTGGACATAACTGCGTGTGCAACGCAGGCTCGGATAATTTGCTCAACTCCACAAGCTTACCATGTTTAAAAGAATGTAAATATATTAACCTCTTTACTGATCATCTTGTAATTCGGACCTCAATCTTATTTAATTAATTAATTAGTGTTAATGCTTAAAAGATCTTGAAATTAATTAATTTATTTTTGTTGATCCAATATTCCTATATATCTGCAGGCTCTATAAAAGCAGATTGTCAAGACGTTGGGTTAGGCTTGCCCCCTCCAAGCCCTGCTGGTTCAGAGAACTTACTGTCTGCTTGTCACACAGCACCACCCCCTAACGGTAATTTTAACTCAAATAAGCCCGGTACGTCATCTAAGACATATAACATATAACACCTACATATGTATGTGTGCATACTGGGAATTTTCTGTGTAGACCGAGGTAAAGATACATCCACTGTTAAAGTAGATTATCTATTCAACATTCGATCAGAAACTTTACTCTTATTTGTTATGATGATTTCATTAAAAAAAATTGAATAAAAACATAAATTAATGTTTCTTAAAGTTTGCTACACAATTTTTTTGATATTTAAAATAATAATTGAATGTAATGGTAAGTATATAGCACTGTTTGGGTTTTATAAATCCTAACCAAACATAACTTATTACATTAATAAAAATATGAATCAAAAAGCTAACGTGATAGATTGTGATTGTTTAAGATCTAAAAATTTCGGCCTACACAAGTTTCTCGAACAGAAGAGTGAAGTATTGAATTTGTCTCTGACAAGGAGAGACGGTGTCACTGCGAAGAGAGAGAGAAATTGTTGCTGATTGGGGAGAGAAATACTGTCAGGGTGACTGAAGAGTGAATATTAGAAAGGTGGAGCCAAAAAACAGAAAAGAGAACAAACAAAAAACAAACAATAGCAGGGAAGGCAAAAAAATCCTTAAACTCAGTCTAATAAATATAAGATTAATGAAATTGATTTCGGACCAAAGGCCTTAGAAATACTTTTAAATCCATATTCAAATCTCTTTTCCTTTTTAAAAAAGTTAGGCCCAAGCCTGAGATGAATTCATTCTTCCAGTTACTTAAAAAAAAACATGTTTTTGGAAGAGCTCCTCTCTTTTTTCAATTTAAAGCAAAGTAATTGGTGGCATGCCTCCACATCTATGATTTCAAATGGGTTAGACATAAAAAAAAAAAAAAAAATCTTAATATTAACAAGTATATAATTTTCAATCTTTTTTTATCGTATCCCGAATCTTAGATTTCAAAAATTGACAAATCATTCAAGTCCAAGCAACATAATCTATTAATATTAAGCTACAATAAACTTTTGCAGTTATTGATCTTTGCTTTTCTTGGTTCCTCGTTATTTTATTTTGGGCAAACTTTTACATGTAATGTTAATTGTCATTGTGTAGGATCCAACGAAGGCCCAAGACGTAAACTGGCATTGTTACCATTAGCTGCTTTATTACTTTTATGGCTTTGAGGTAGTACATAAGAAATTGACTCATTTTGCCTGGAGGACGTTATTTCATGATTATTTTCCCTCTTCTTTAAGGGCAGATAATTAAGAAGAGGAGATAGGAAACTACGTCTCTGAGGCAGGACACATATAAGGCTTGCAGTCCAGTAACCATCTGTGGGACAGCAGTTAGCATATATTTATCAGCTTGTATCTTTCTGTTTACAGGATCATAAAACTTTGTCTATTTTCTTATTTCATCCATCAATCTGAGTTGAAGGCATAATGCAGCTGGTAGAATTTGAAAATGATAGATGTGTTAACAAATTGCTGGACCCTTATTATTGCTAAGGGAATAAGACGGGTAAAGGAGAGAAAGTTGCATGAAAGAACTTAAAAAAGAAAACTTGGAATTGATTGGCAAATTATATAACATTGAAAGGCTTTGCAATCTAGTATAGACGATAAAGATGGCCACGCTACAGCTAGAGCTGAGGATCGAACTGTTTTTGGGCATTTCCCTTATGCGAAATTTGCTTGTTTCAGTCTTTTGATCTAGCAATTTACTTTCCGAATCTTCCATTTAAGATAATTTGATTCAATTATCTCAAGTAAGTTGCTTGTGGCAAATAATTACAACTCCCATCATGAAATCAAGGTCCAATACTTTCATTTCTCTCCAACACGAGTTGAAGATAGAATGAAAATTTTAGGGTGCTTTTAATTGTAAATTTTTTATTATTATTATTATTTTTATTTTTCATCTTTATTTTTTTTATTTTTCTCAATTATTCATATGTTTTTAACATAATTTGAAAAACTTCATTTTTTAACGATTTGTGTTTTTTTTTCATTTCTCATTTTTTTAATATTATGTTGAAAAAAAGTGATATTTTTAAATTATGTTATAAATTTGTAAATTGTAGAAAAAAGTGTTAACAAATATGAAAAACATTTTCAAAACTAAGTGCATCCCTTTTGAGACATTTAAATCCCTTTTAGTTTTTCCTCCCTTTCCCATCAATCAAATTTTCTTCTTGGGGTCTTAATTCTAGAAACATTATACTTCCAAGAGTATACTGAAAACAACATATGTTGAAGTAAGATAACACCATTTTCATGAATTATACAATTGGCTATGATCAATGGTACTTAAGCGTTTTAGTGTAGGGTCGCGATGATAATGTCTCAATTTATATCCATACCAATAATCCAATTACGTTTGTTCGGTGCAACGGTGAAAGACATTAAAATTCTTATTAAGAAACAGGTTTGAAACATCTCACTCTCTACTAAAAAAAATCTAGCTATTCATCCATCAATTCTAAAAGAGTATTTAATTACTCTTGGAATCCTTAATAAATTTATTGTGTTAGATAGGGATACTAAAATCAAATTTTTCATCCAATTGTTTCTCTTCTGTGGAAAAATTGATGATGATGTGACGGCATATGCCAATTACACGCCATTAAAAATGCTAAGATTATCTTTAGTCTTCATCTATCGGATGATGCAATGACCAAGTTGTCATTAAAACAACAAAGAGGCATGTAGGATTATATTGAGACAATGTTATATGAAATAAGAAGATGTGGTTTTACCTGGAGATGAGACAATCTTTCTAGTGAATTTTTCTGTGGACCCAATACAACTAGTTTTGATAACTATGTATTGTCTGGTGATTCAACATTTCCTCTTGAGTCGTATTCTTCGTCCCCTCTTTAACCACCACTTTTGTGTCATCTATCAAAGTAAGTAAGCCGCAAGCTTATCTTTGTGATTATCGTTGTGGTATTGTTTCCATATATGAGCCTCACATCTATTATTGAGGCTAATACTAACCCTCTCTGTCATCAAACAATGAATGAAGAAGCGCACTAGAGAAATTTCATACGTGAGATCCGGTTGACTTATCTCTCGATAAATTTGTGGTTAGTAGTAAGTGAGTTTATAAGATCAAGACTCATTTTGATGATTCTGTCAATCGCTATAAGACTTGATTTGCGGCGAGAAGTTTTCCTCAAGAATATGATTTGATTATGAGGAAACTTTTGCTCCATTTGCCTGTATTACTTCTATTCCGAGTTTGTTGGTAGTTGTTGCTATATGAAAAATAGAAGTTGTTTGATTGATGGCAAAAACGCATTTCTCAATGGTGATCTCTTAGAGAAACTATATATGCAACCTTCACTCGATTATGTTTAGTGACCGAACGAAGTTTGTTGCCTACAACGTGCACTGTATTGTCTCAAGCAAACTCCTTATGCTTGGTTTTCCAAATTTAACTCGATAGTTAGTAAACTTAGTTTCATTTCAAACCCTTATGATGTTGCTTTTTTTTTTGTTTGATATACTAATCGATGATAGATTCATCTTCTTTTATGTTGATGACATGATTTACCGGGGATGATCATCTTGGTATATCAAAATTCAAACAATTTCTTCATCAATAGTTTGAAATGAAGAATTTAAGTTTGAAAGTTTCTTTTGATTCTTTTTGGTATATTTTTTTTTACTAAAGTAAAATATGTTTCTGACCTTGTTTCTCGAGTTGATATCATTAATTGATAATAAAGCACCTCTACCTCGAATGACACTCATGGACCAGATCAATCACATTGAACCATCCTAGAACTTAAAAAGCACACTTACAAATAGTTAAACAAATGGAAGACAGGAAAAAAAAAACACTGTGCTGATCAATTACAATGATTTCCGTTATCTTCAAAGAGTCCTGCTGTATTTTTTGATCGCGTCATATACATTCAATTTGTTTTACTTGATAATTCTGATGTTTTATTCAACTAATAGTTCTTGAAATTAGAGTTGTCATAATTTATTTCTGAAAATATTATCAGTAAATTATTGAAAATTAATTATGATAATTAGCTGTTGTGAATTTAAAAATACGCACATGGACGTCTCCACTATGGTGGCTAAGTAATTGAATTCTTTTTGTCACTAGCATCCCTTCATGGCGAGGTGCATATGGAAGGGATTAATACCTTCTTTTTTTTTGGGTGTAAGGCTAACTAAGCTGCCCATTATGATCGACTTCGTTTGAGACCTTTTTTCTCACTGCATTTCTTTCTGCAAATCTTATCAACAATTGTTGATTTTTCTTTTCTTGTTTCTCCTTTTTTTTGTGTGCCATTTCCTGTACTTCACCCACTGATTTTTCTAAGGATGATTGGAATATTATGTAATAAAAGAAAAAAAAAATCATATGAATAAAAAATTGAAATTTATTTTATTATCTTTCTTAATTAACATAAGATTTACTCATAAATAAAACATTAAATTTTAATATTTATTACAAAAATTTATTGAAATTTTTATTTATAATTTCACGTGGATCACTAAAAATGTAAAAACACAGTAAATGAATCAAATAGAACGCTAACTTGGAAACCAATTATGAATAACAAAACGGACCGATATTTCTTTTTTTTAAAACATTTTTTTAGTATTATTTTAAAAATGCGTGATATAAAAATTTATTTAATTTTTAAATAAAAATAATAAAAAAATTTCTCTCCAAAATCACGCGACATAAAAGAGTCCTCAACTTTTCTCTTACTGTGGTTTCCACGTGAGAGGGTTGACCCAACAGTGGTCTATATACCTAAAACTACAGCTAATAACTCCTACAATTTAATGCTCCGTACAAGAAAATATATTGTTTTAAATTTGAAGCATTGGCAGCAAATATTTTTTTATGCATGTTGCATGTGGTGTTCAATTAATTGTATGGATGACCACACTTGTCAATTGGGAGCAATTTGGAAGGTGTTTATTTTTGAAGAATACTTGATTGGTTTGGGTCTATAAATTATGTTTTAAATTTATTAAAAATTTTATTGATAATGTTATTTTTAAGTTCTGCATTTATTTTTAACGTTATCAATTAAAATTTTTAAAATTAATAGTAAAATTTTCAACGAGCCAATCAAATTTTTTTCATTTACTTCATATACAGATCATCACATGAAGATCATAAGAATAGCGTAGCTGCTTTGACGCTTTGGCATTTGAAATTAGTAGGTTCCATTCTCGACTTGATTACATAAGTAATTTATGATTTTTGAAATGATACATAGTAAAATAGCTTTGAAATTATAAATTATTGTATTTAATAAAACGATAACAAAACCAAATTTTTATAAACAAATTTAGCTTATTACAAAGAATAGGTTTGTGTTACGGTACTACTTCCATGTTACACTCCTAGAGGCTTGGTATATGTTATCTTTAAAAAATACTATTCTCGACCCTCTTTCCTACTTTACCCAACGTGCTTCCTTTCAGACAAAAATCTCTCTTATTTGACAATATGAACTCTTCAAAGAAGGTTTGCTTTGACGATAGCAACGGTGGGTTTATAACAAAAAATTAAACAAAAGAGCAAAAGAAAGTTAGAACCGATTCATTAATGGGTGTTTGACATAACCGTTATCACTAACAAACCTTTCACGCGCAAGAACCTAGGTGATATTTTAGGGACTGCATCGTCCCTGAGAAAGCAACGGATTTGATTCCCTAAACGAATCATTAGTATAAAAAAGGGTCAAAGGTACGCGAAAGGAAATTCATTCATTACAAACACTATCATTGCTATTATTACTGTTCTCATTTTCTCTCTCAAAACCTTGTACTAACAAAAGCATCGGAGAGTCCTCGGAAGCACCACCCCTTTTTCTCCGTCAACCCTTTAGATCACCTTCTTCTCCTATGCATATCCAGCATTTCAGTCCTTCGAACTGGCAATAGATTTTTGGCATCAACAGATTGGCGCTGTCCGTAGGAAATCAATCTCTTGTTGTCCAGTAGAAGTGAAGAAATCTTCAAAGAACTCATCAGTTGCCATGCCACCCCAAAACACCACCAAAAATACCGACAAGGGAATTGCCAGAGCCAGTACTGCACCTACGCGAACTGGCACTCACAGCCAGCAGTCTGCCTCGAGGTTCCCCGCACGTTTGAACACATGGCTCATAATTGTGACCTGTATGCTATTCGGGAAGGCTCCTCTCCCGAGATCAACGAAGATAGATCTCCATGAAGATCTCAAGGGGCCGCTTCGGTGCATCCCACCATTCCAATGATCCAAGCGCAGTTTCTAGAGCTCTCCCGTCTGGTGACGGATTTCACCGCTAAAGTTCGAAGAGAGGGCAGACAGTCCTCGTCTCCGTCTCCCCACCATGCTTCTAGGTAAACCAGTTATCCTAGCGACGAGCGCCTCTCCGACAGTCGCTCTGCTGCAAAATCTTCACCACCTCACACCAGCATATCTAGGGGAAGTTCTTCCTTTAGAAGTAATTTTGACCTGGACAAATGAATCGAGGAAATGGAAGAGAGGATCAATGAAGCTCTCAAAGGCCAGAACCATAACGTCCTAGATGAGCTTAGCATCTAGGATCCACCAATCACTCAAGAAGTTCTCGAAGCTCCTCTCCCGCCAAATTTTTGGATGCCACTTATCAAGCCCTATGATGGTTCAACGGACCCCTTAGATAACCTGCACCTCTATAAGACCACCATGATGCTACATCGGCATTATGATCTTGTCAAATGTCAAGCTTTTCCCCTGACACTTGAAAAGGTTGCTAGTACGTGGTACTCTCGACTAAAACCAGAAAGTATCGGCACCTTCAAGGAACTTAGCTATGCCTTTGCTTTGCACTTCCTCAGCCGCAAGACACCTAGGAAGACCTCAGAAAGTCTTTTCAACATCATTTAGCATAGGAGAGAGAAACTTCGAGCCTACATCTCAAGGTTCAATATAGTCGCATGGGAAATCTCGGATCTTGACCCCAACGTACAGATGTTGGCGTTAAAAAACGGGTTAAGATTTGGGATCTTCAACTCTAAGCTCATCAGACGACCGCCTAAAGACTTGAATGGGATCCTAGCCTGAACAGAGAAGTACATGCTGGTCGAGGATGATCAAACTTTTCGAAAGGAAAGAGAATGAGAAACAAGAAGAAAAAGAAAGACACCGGTGATCCTCGAGGTGGGGCAACCAAAAAACCCTATCACGATAACAGATCTAAAGTCACTACCCATTTTGAGAGTTTCACTCAATTCAATGCATTCGAGACCAATATCCTAATGCAGGTTTAGGACAGAGCAATCCTTCGATGGCCTTCGAAGTCACAACATCTCAGTGGAGATCAAGGCAGTGGTCCCAATTCCACAAAAATCACGGGCACGACATTGTGGAGTGCCACGCTCTGAAACAGTAGATTGAGTCCCTTATTATCTTAGGGTACTTAAAGAAGTTTACTAGACCATGGTGGTAAGGAATGCTTGATCGATCCAAAATAAGTCTCGGACATCCCTCTGGTCAAAACCGAGCTTCGAGCTCCCAAAAGAAGTCCAACAATCTCTTTCACAAATGATGATCTAGAAGGAGTACAAACCTAGCACAATGATACTGTGTTGGTTTTCCTCTTTATAACCAACCATTGTACAAATTTTCAAGGGCCCTAGTGTTTGTGGAAGGCAATATAGTTCCCCTGGTCATCGTATGGGTAGCTCTACGGACTACCATCTTACAAACTACTTTTCTGGTAGTCAAGCGACTGTCATCCTATAATGTGATTCTCGACAGGCCCACCCTCAACGAACTGAAGATGGTCGTGTCTACCTACCCTCTAAAAATGAAATTCCCTACTAACAATAGAGTGGGTGAAGTCAAAAGGAACCAATAGGTCTCTAAGTTCTATTACCTGAATTCTGTAAGAGGAGGAAAGAGAACTGAAACTTTGCTCCTCGGGATAGAAGACTTTAGAGATGAAGTCAAAACCTTGTGTGGCCAGCCCATGGAAGAACTGACCACCGTTCCACTTGACGAAGACATCTCTAGAATAGTCCAGATTGACTTTAGTCTCCCCAAGAATCTCAAAGAGTCTCTCATCTATCTCATTCAGAGGAATCAAGACCTATTTGCATGGTCGGCCTCAGATATACCAGGGAACTGCCCTGATGTCATCGTGCACCGACTAAACGTGGACCCAAGCCACAAGCCAGTCACTCAGAAGAAAATGTCATTTGCCTCCGAACGGCAAGTCGCCATCAAGACCAAAGTTGATAAACTCTTCGCAGTCGACTTCATTTGGGAGACGGACTATCCCGACTGGGTGTCCAATATGGTAATTGTTAGAAAACCTAATGGTATATGGTGAATCTGTATTGACTTTACAAATCTGAACAAAGTCTATCCGAAATACAGTTTTCCCTTGCCACGAATAGGTTAGCTGGTTGACAGGGCATGAACTTCTGAGTTTCATGGATGCCTATTTTGGCTATAACTAGATCCTTATGCACGAGCCTAATAAGGAGAAAATGACCTTCATCACTGATCGAGGCTTGTACTGTTACAAAGTCATGCCATTCGGACTTAAAAACGCTGAGGTGACCTATTAGAGATTGGTGAACAAGATCTTCCACTAGCAGATCAAAAGAAATATGGAAGTTTATGTAGATGACATGTTAGTTAAAAGTATCGAGGCCAATGACCACAACTCCGATCTAGAGGAGGCCTTTGAAATACTTCAGTATCACCAGATGAAGCTGAACCCTGTAAAATGCACATTTGGAGTCACTAGAGGGAAGTTCCTTGGTTTTATGGTCACCTAAAGAGGAATAGAAGCTAACTCAGGAAATATCGAGGCCGTCCTCAACATAACCCCTCCTCGAAAAGTAAAAGAAATGCAAAGGTTAATAGGACATGTAGCGGCACTTAGGCGTTTTATGTCAAAATTAGCAAAAAAAATGTCTCCCATTTTTCAGGGCTATTAGGAAGGAAAATGACTTTATTTGGACTAAAGACTGCCAGAAAACCTTTGAAGAATTAAAGGAATATTTAAGCTCTCATTTGCTTCTGACCAAGCTTGTCACGGGAGAGGAACTCTTCCTATATTTATCGGCCAGGCAAGAATTAGTGGCATCTATTTTGATTCGGGAAAATATGGGTATCCAGAAACCCATATACTATATTAGCAAAGTTATCTATGATTTAGAGGTACGGTACCTCCCGATAAAGAAGATGGCATATGCTCTCTTAATTATTGCATTAAACCCTCGACTATATTTCCAAGCACACACCATATTCCTCTTGACAGATCAGCAACTGAGATAAATGCTTCATAAGCCGGATATTTCAAAGAGGATGGTCAAATGGTCTATAGATCTCGGAGAATTCTACATCAAATATAACCCCCGAAAGGCCATCAAGTCTCAGGCTCTCCGCAGTGGACTCTCCATGTAAATGGCTCATCTAACAATGTTGAAAGTGGAGCGGGGCTCATCCTTTGTAGTCCTGATGGGTTCACCATTAAATACGCTTTAAGGTTTGAGTTCAAAGCTTCCAACAATGAGGTAAAGTATGAGGCATAATTTTCCGGGATAAAACTGGTAAAAGCAATGGCCGCTAAAGCCCTAGACACATACAACGACTCGCAATTGGTGGTAAATTAGATGAACAGTGAATTCGAAGCCCAAGGCGAGAATATTGCTCGGTATCTCAAAAAGGCCAAAGAACTTGATATTGTATTCAGAATAATTCGAATAACTCATGTTCCTCGGGTAGAGAATTCGAAAGCTGATACTCTAGCCCGACTTGCCTCCTTTCAACATACCGAGCTAACCCAAGCTGTCTACCTTGAGACTCTCACCAGCCTGAGCATTGATGAAGTACTTGTACTGCCAGTGATCGAAAGAGAGATGTGGGTAGATCTGATCATCTGGTATTTACGTGATGATTAGCTCCCCGAGCAAAAGAGTGAAGCCAGAAAACTTATCTCCTACGCTTCTCGATACGTAGTCATAGATGAACAGTTGTACAAAAAATGCCTCATGATGCCTTATCTGAAGTGCCTTCGACCTACTGAAGCCAATTATGCTCTTCGGGAGGTTCACGACAGGATATGAGGAAATCACCTGGAAAGCTTAAGATTTTGTTTGGAAGTCTATAATGTGTCGATTCGGTATACCCCGGATATTGGTCACCGATAATGGCAAACAGTTTGATAACGCTTGGTTCAAGGCATTATGCAAAGAGCTTCATATTAAGCATTGATTATCTTCCATAGAGTATCCATAAGCTAACTAGTAAGCCGAAGTGACCAACAGGACACTCCTATAGGGCATCAAGAAAAGATTAGATGAGGTTGACAAGCAATGGATCAACTATCTTTGAAATGTACTTTGGGCTTATTGAACCACCGCTCGAACCCCCACCGGAGAAATTCCTTTCTTTATAGCATATGGTTCCGAAGTGGTCATCCCTTTGGAAATAAGGGTGCCCTCACTACGAGTGTAGAACTTCGAACAAACAGACAACGAAGATGTGTTGTGGATGAATGCAATCTTATCAACGAAGCCTAGGACAAAGCTCAGGTTTGGCTAGCCACTTATCAGCAAATAGTGGTTAGGTATTACAATTCTTGAGTCCGAGAGAGAAGTTTTAAGCTGCATGATCTCGTTCTGCGAAAAAATGAAGTATCTCATCCTCGGGAAACGAGGAAGCTCCTTCCTAATTGGGAAGGTCCGTATCGCATCAAGAGAGTTTGTCGAGCCGGAACATTTGAGCTTGAAGAGTTGAGTGGTAAGCTCATTCCTCAGACTTGGAATACAAAAAACCTTTGCAAGTTCTATCAATAGTGTACTCCCCCTAGAGTTTTACGCTCTACATGTTTCACCAATGTAACTTGTGAAATGTCTTGGTTATCAATGAAAGTACGTTTTGTTTTTTCATTACATTTTGTTTTCCAAGTCATCTACCCTCGATCTTCCTCATCAATAAAAAAATTTGCAAGAGAAGACAAACTAGAAAGATTGCACTTCATTAATGGAAAATATGTTTACAAGTCTAAAAGAGGCACTACCGACCTCAGAGTACAAGAATAAAAATGGAAAAAATGCAAATGTTCAAGGGTCGGCCTCCCCATCAAAAGCACCATCCTCCGCGACACGGCTCAAGTAGGCCTGCACTTCCTCATCCTCTTCAGTTCAGCCCTCTTCCGAAACAACACGATCAATCGAGGGGAAGAACAACTCAACCTTCATCCTGGCTTCCATGAACCCCTCAAGGTACTAGAGCCCTCCTTCCTTTTCAATGACCTATTGGAAGGAGGATGAGTTCTTGAAGTCAACCATAGCTGCCTCTATAGCCCTCTTGATAGCCTCCTCCATTTCCCCCTTCAGATGCTACTCGATGGCCTTGGCAGCATCCCTTTCCCTCTTCATCACCTCTTGTTCCTCTACGACCTCGACCCTAGCCTTGTCAGCTTCCTCCTTACCGAGGCGGACTATTTTTAAGGAGCTCTGTAGCTATTAGATGAGCCCACAGTTGTCATCCAACTTTCGTTGGCATTTAGTTAGCTTGTCGTTCAGGTCCAGTCAACAGCGAAACAGCATCCTATTCACGACAAGTAACTAAAGTAAAATAAGCTAAGGCAAATACATTCATCTGGGAAGCTAAGACCTTGGCCACGAAACACAGGCTCTCAATAGGTTTCCTCCTAAGCTCGATCACATCTCGCGGAGGAATACCCAGGACAAGATGCTTCTTTGCAACCCAAGCATGGGCAAACATGGAGTTGTTCATCTTTATGCCCCAATTGGGTATAAAGACCCCAACATTTAAAAGATCCTATTGGGGCAAAAACGAGGGGTGCGATTGCTAAGGCGAAGATGCAGGAGAAGCAGCCTTTGGCTCAGTTGAAGGCCTAGAAGGGCTTAAATTGTCCATATCGATGGGAATTGGAGAAAGAGCCTGAGGTCACTTCTTTAACCCCCCTTGGTCGGCATAGACTGCTTAACTACTTAAGTATCCTTCTTCCTCTCCAGAGCCATCTTCTTCGCCCTCTCTCTGGCCTTCACTATGGCTTTCATTTCTATTCAATAAAAAACACGAGTATTAGCAAAAAGAAGGAAAAAAACAATAAAAGGGGTGTTCAAGAGTATACCACTCTTAATGGTCCCCTTTGGGCACTGAGAGCAAAGGTCATGCTTCTCTAGCTCCTTATTATCATATAAAATGCTAACATCGATAAGCGCATCAACCATAGCTTTCAGTGTCTCTTGTTCACGATTCAAGAGATGCGACTTATTTCATTTTCCCACACGATCTATACTCTAAGTCAGTGGGATTCCAAAACTTTTCTCACTCTGGACATAAAAGAATGTCTTATTCCACTACTTGATGGATATGGGTTTCTTCTTCAACAATCCTTTATTCGCCCTTGAACTAATTACTACCCAACCATGCCAACCATGCTTACTGATATGGAAGTGAGCTTTGAAAACATTTATGTTCATCAGCCCCTTCACATTCGTGCAGATATATATGAATGTGGTAATTAAACGCATGGAGTTGGGAACTAACTAGCATAACACTATGTCCAATTACCTTAAAACTAGGCAGAAAAAGGGGTAAAAAGGGAATTTGAGCCAACCTTCAGGTGTTGGGAATAAACACAAATTTTAAAGGTTTTTTTACTTCGGAGGGCATCTCAAACTCTCTCCTTTACAATGGCATTCCTCAAAACATCTCATTGGGAATCCGGAATTCACGCCTAATAGCCTTGAATTCATCTACTTCCAACTTATTCGGCACATAATTTACCCCATATAACCATTGTACCCTTTCTTCCACCCTCATGTCTTGCCTAAACTCAGCAAGTACATTATCTTCATCATCTTTGGAAGAAGAATCCTCTTCTACCTCATCCTCTTCCTCTTCCTTATAGGGAACCATTTTTGATGGTCCCTCCCGAGGACTCACCCTCATTCGAGGCACGATCCAAGCCCATAGCCTTATTCAGCTCCCTAGACAGCTCCTCACTATCCCCACTACCACTACAACTATCACTAGACCTATCGCGATAACTACCTACAAAAGACATTGTAAAAGTGAAAAAGGAAGAACTCACCAACAAAGTAGATCACCACAAAAGCAACTTCGAGTACTCCATTTAATCCAACCCCGAACAAGCTCTAACGTTTTGAACCTTCTCCAACTGACCAACCTTTTTGATTGAAAGAAAACTCCAAGGGTTCTCAAACTTTGGTAGACTTTGATAGCTCTTAAACTTTGGCTGATTCCGAGGGCTCTCAAACTTTGAAAGACTCCGAGGGCTTTCAAGATTTTCTTTCCAAGTGCAAATGAGTAAAGTGAAGAAATGAGATGAAACTCCTCTATTATATAAGAGTCTAGGCGTGATCTACGAAGGAAATTAACTCCATCCCCAGTTGTAAAGTCTTGACATTTCAAGTAATCAAGGGAAGATGTCACCATTTCATTCCTTAAGGCAGCTGAAAGGCGCACCATCAAGGGCATGCGCCGTCTTTCCACTCCCCAAACCAAAAGCGCAACGCTCTAGCATTAAATACCTTTGCAGAATATTCTGGAATAACACAAAGACCTTCTGTGGCCCAAAGCAAAAATGCGGTCCAAAGGCTTTCTATAGACCCGGAGCAAAAAAGACGGTCCAAGAGCCTTCTATAGGCCCAAAGCAAAAGGAATAGCCCAAAACTCTTCTATGAACTCAAAAAATGGACAATCCAAGAAACTACGCAGGTCCAACATCCCATAGGTCAACTCCTCTGTAAAAAATCTCCAAGACCGAGCATCTTGACTAAGCGTCATATGCTCGGTCCCATGTCTCCAAGGCCGAGCATCTTGACTAAGCCTCATATGCTCGGTCTCACGTCTCTAAGGCCGAGCATCTTAACTGAGCCTCATATGCTCGGTCCCACGTCTTCAAGACCGAGTATCTTGACTGAGCCTCATATGCTCAGTCCTACGTATCCAATGCTAAGCATATTGACTGAGCCTCATATGCTCGGTCTCACATCTCCAAGGCCGAGCATCTTGACTGAGCTTCATATGATATGTTTCACGTCTTCAGGGCCAAGCATTTTGACTAAGCTTCATATGCTGGGTCTTACGTCTCCAAGGCCGAGCATTTTGACTGAGCTTAATATGCTCGGTCCCACTTCTCCAAGGCCGAGCATCTTGATTGAGCCTCATATGTTCAGTCTCACATCTTCAAAGCCGAGCATCTTGACTGAGCCTCATATGCTCGATCCCACATCTCCAAGGCCGAGCATCTTGATTAAGCCTCATATGTTTGGTCCCACGTCGAGGCCGAACATTTTGACTAAGCCTCATATACTTGGACTTACATCTCCCAAAGCAAGGCGCGTGATAAAAAAAACTCCATTTTACTTCCTCAAGCACATAAATATACTTAAGAAAGTGGGGGGGCTTCTGATGTAGGGGAAAATTCCCTCTCCAATGATCTGATGAGACGTGGATAATTTACTTGCTAGTGAAGATCAAACATGTTGATGATTAAAACCTCAAGAACAAATTGTAAGACCGCTATGATGGCAACATTTGCGAAGGACACGTGGCAGAATGCATCATGAGGCCGTTATCGCTAACAAACCTTTCATGCGCAAGAACCTAGGCGATATTTTAGGGATCGCGTCGTCCCTGAGCAAGAAATGAATTTGATTCCCTAAACAAATCATTGGTATAAAAGGGGTCCAAGGTACACAAAAGGCAATTCATTCATTACAAACACTATCACTGCTGATATTACTACTATCATTTTCTCTCTCAAAACCTTGTACTAACAAAGGCATCAGAGAGTCCTCGGAGGCACCACCTTCCTTTCCTCCGGTGACCCTTTAGATCACCGTCTTCCCTTGTGCTGATCCAGTATTTTAGCCCTCCGACTCGACAGCAGATTTTTGGTATCAATATTATCTTTACAAGAAACACAAATTATTTCCTAAACTTTATCAATCATGTAGCATTATTCTTTACAAAGTTACCTGCAATAAACAACATTTGACATCACAACATGATATAATTGTGATTTATTACTTCATCTTCGAGACTAAAAAATATATAATTTTTTAGGGATATTTAAAATTTGATTTCAATTTAAAATGGTTAAAAGATTAAAAAAATAATATATCATGGTTAAAATAATTTTTGTCCATTTCGAAAAGTTGTCAAAATATTTAGTCCAAAAATTACATTAATTTCAATCATAGAAATTGATGACAAATTTCAGATATAATTTGTTATTTTTTTCTTCATTTTTTTCATCATTTTATCAAACATAGGTGGAAAAACTTTTTTTATTTTTATTTTTTCATCCCCTTCCAAGTTTTTCTCCCATTTACAAGAACTCTTACTTATCAGCATTTTTACAAAATACTAAATTTGGTGTGTTTAGTTTTACTAGATTATACACGTCCAAAATGATTTTTTAAAAGAAGATAAAAACCCAATAAAGAGAAACTATTAGGTGACACCATGAAATAGTTATAATCCAAGCCACAACCCATGAGATAAATTCTTTCTTTCCTTTTTTTTTTATAAATATAAAATCCAAACCATGATGCATGATATGGCCCAAAATACTCTAGCCCAAGTAAACTCAGGACCAGCAAACTCCCCGGCCCAATGGACACCAACCCAAGTAAGCTCCAGGCCCAACAGAATGCTCCGATCCAATGGACACTCTGGCCCAATGATTGGCCCAGTAAACTCTCCGGCCCGATAGAATCTCCGGACCCATGAATGATGGCCCAACGAGCCTACACCTGGACCTCCCCTGCTGCACGTCGCTCACAGCCACTATGCCAACCTACAACACGTAGCCGCCTGCACACACAGCCCTACCACAACTGCCCTAAAGCCACCCTATGGCGTGCCACCCAACAGCCACCCTACAGCGCGCTGTTCCGCGAGCAGGCAATCAATGCCTTCCCACAGGCAGAAGGCTATAAATAAGCCCAGATATGGACTTCACCGATTCATATTCATTCACACACACCTCTACTCACACTCCAATTGCTTAAGCCCACGGTTCTTTTCGAGCCCTCGGTTTCTCCTTTAAGCCCTTGCTAACTTAAGCATCGGAGTGCCTTCGGAGGTCTCCCCCTCCCCTCATTCCGAGAGTCTTTAGATCACTTCTGCTACCTGTGCAGGGCCCAGACCGTGTTAGCACCCCGGCCACGTCGGCACCCAGGCCATGTCAGCACCAACCATTTCTCGGCATCAACAGATTGGCGCTGTCTGTGGGAAACCGCAATCTCTCACCACAGTGAAAATGAAGAAGTAAAAAGAACTCATCTGTCACGATGCCGCCAAGAAACAGTACCAGAAGAACCAACGAAGAAGCCCCAACGGCATGCTCGGCTCCTATCCAAGGCGACGCTCGCAGTCACCAATCCAGACCCAGGTTCCCAACAATCCCCGAGCATTCCACCCCTGCCAGAGAGCAACGCCCTCACCTCTCCAAAACCGACTCTCTTAATTACCAAGAAGCTGCGACATACTTTCAGGCCTCAGTGACTGAAGCCTAGTTCCAGGAGCTATCCAAAATGATAGCCAATTTAACGGCCCAAGCTTGGAGAGGAGGACAACAACCTTCCTTCTCTCCTCACTAGGCTTCAGAGTAAACCGATTCATCCAGCAGGGACGACCCAACCTATAACCAGCCTCATACCGAGCCCTTACCGCGTTACAGCCGATCCAAGGAGAGCTCCTCCTCAAAAGGTAACCTCAACCTGGACAGACAGTTTGAAGAAATGGAAGAAAAGATAGACTCGGCTCTAAGACACAATAATCCTGGCATCATGGATGAACTCTGCATCCAAGACCTTCCATTCACGGAAGACGTCCTTGAGACCCCGCTTCCACCCAACCTCAGGATGCCTCAGGTCAGGATTTATAATGGCTCTGCGGATCCTATGGACCACCTATAGCACTATAAGACAACTATGATGTTGCACCAGCATTCCGACCCGGTCATGTGCCGTGCCTTCCCTTTGACTCTCAAGAAGGCAGCAGGTACTTGGTACTCACGGCTGAAGCCAGGAAGCATCAGCAATTTCAAAGAACTCATTTACACCTTCGCCTCGTATTTCCTCAGTAGCAAGGGGTCCAAGAAGACTTCAGAGAGCCTCTTCAATATTATCCAGCACCGAGGGGAGAAGCTTTGAGCCTACATATCCCGGTTCAATACAGTAGCATGGGAGATTCCTGACCTCGACCCAAATGTCCAAGTAATGGCGTTCAAAATTGGATTTAGGTATGGCATTTTCAACTCCAAACTGACTCGGTGCCCACCCAGAGACATGAATGAGATCCTTGCCCGAGCTGAGAAGTATATGCTGGCGGAGGATGACCAAGCCTTCAGAAGAGAGAGAGAGAGGGAAAAACTGAGAAGAAGATGAAAGATCCTGACCCTCAGAGGGGGACAGTCAAGAGACCCCATCAGGAGAACAGGTACAGACCCCACCCCCAGTTTGACGACTTCACTCTACTCAATGCAACTAGGACCAATATCCTCATGCAGCTCCAAGATAAGTCCGTTCTCCAGTGGCCACCTAGGAAGCCACATTTCGGGGGGGATCAAAGACGGTGATGTCGATTCCATAAAAACTATGGTCATGACACTGAGGAATGCCATGACCTGAAGGAGCAGATCAAAGCTCCTATTAACTGGGGATATCTAAAGAAGTTTACCGAACCCCAGAGAAGGGATGAGCCTGTACTGTCAAGAAGAGATGTTGGACATCCCTATCGCCAACAACAAGAGAGATGAGACCCGCAAAGAAACCTCAGGACTGAGCAAGAAGGCCTAGTCAGAAGAAGCAAGAGGTAGCCATAACCACTCGCATCATCAAAATAATTTGCGGAGGCCTGGCTGTGGGAGGTAGTTCAAGGCAGAGCAGTAAAGCATACGTCATGGTTGTAGCCTTCATCAGTGGTCCCCACAAGAGAGGAAGAATAGAGCTAATGATCTCCTTTACGAAAGACGACTTGGAGGATGTACAGACTCCTCACGATGATGCAGTGGTGGTCTCTTTCTTGGTAGCCAACTGTGAAATACGATGGGTCCTGATTGATAATGAAAGCTCAGCAGATATATTGTTTCATGATGCTTACCAATGCATGGAACTGAAAGATGGGCATCTAGAGCCAGCCCCGACCCCTCTCTATGGTTTCGACGAATCTCTAGTGTTCGTCGAAGGGAGCATAGTCCTCCCAATGATCGCAGGAACAGCGCTAAAGACCTCCACAGTACAGACTACCTTCCTGGTAGTCAAGCAGCCCTTCTCCTACAATATGATCATCGGTCGACCCACCCTCAACAAACTGAAGGCCATTGTCTCCATCTATCACCTGAAAGTCAAATTTCCCACCAGTGAAGGTGTAGGAGTGATAAGAGGGGATCAGAAAATCTCCCGGGCATGCTACCTAAATGCTGTCAGAGAAGGGAAGCAGAGGCCCTACCCCTTGAAGTAGAAGATCTCAGGGATGAGATGAGGTCACCTAGAGTACGACCTATGGAGGAGTTGACCTCTATGCCTCTCGGAGAAGACCCCGTATGAATTATCCAAATAGGTGCAAACCTCTCCAAAAAGCGTAGAAATGGGCTCATCTCCCTGCTCCAGAAAAACAGAGATCTGTTCACCTAGTCGGCCTCAGACATGTTGGGGATCGGCCCTGGAACTATCGAGCATCGCTTGAATGTGGACCCCAAGTATAAGTCGGTAGCCCAAAAGAAGATGAACTTTGCCCCCGAACGCCAGATGGCTATCAACACTGAAGTAGATAAACTGTTGGAAACCAGTTTTATCAATGAGGCAAGGTACCCTGAATGGGTGTCTAATGTGGTGATGGTCCCCAAAGCCAATGGCAAGTGGTGTATTTGTATTGACTTCACCGATTTAAATAAAGCGTGCCTAAAAGACAGTTTTTCCCTTCCTCGGATTGACCAGATGGTAGACGCCACCTCAGGGCATAAACCCCTATCTTTCATGGATGCATATTTTGACTACAATCAGATTTTCATGCATAAACCAGACCAGGACAAGACCGCCTTCATCACTGATCGAGGTTTGTACTGCTACAGAGTCATACCTTTCGGGCTCAAGAACGTCGGGGCTACCTATCAGAGGCTGGTAAACAAGATCTTCAAGGAGCAGATAGGACAGAATATGGAGGTTTATGTGGATGACATGCTGGTCAAAAGCACCGAAGCACGGAACCATTGCACCGACCTGGAAGAGGCATTCGGAGTATTGCACCAGTATAACATGAGGCTGAATCCGTCTAAATGCGCATTCGAGGTAACCAGGGGAAAATTCCTAGGGTTCATGGTTACCTAGAGAGGAATAGAAGTCAACCTGGAAAAGATAAAGATCATCCTCGATATGACCCCCTAAGTCCGTGAAAGAAGTCCAGCAGCTCATCGGTAGGGTCGCGGCCCTGAACTGGTTCATGTCCAAATCTACTGAAAGGTGCCTTCCTTTCTTTAAGGCCATCAAGAAAGCGAAAGATTTCTCCTGGTCCGAGAATTTCCAGGAAGTTTTTGAAGGTTTGAAGAAGTATCTAAGTTCGCCACCGCTCTTAACCAAGCCACTCCTGGGTGAGGAGCTTTTCCTTTATTTGTCAGTCGAAGAAAACATTGTGGCCTCTGTCCTAGTGCGGGAATAAGCGGGCATCCAGAAGCCCATTTAGTATGTCAGCAGAATTCTCCATGAAGCTGAGATGAGGTACCCTCGTATTGAGAAGATGGTCTATGCCCTCTTATCGTTCTCCTAACGGATCAACCCTTAAGGCAAGTCTCGTATAATCCGAGTGTTTCTGGGAGAATAGTAAAATGAGCAGTAGAGCTATGAGAGTTTGACATCCGCTACCAGCCCCGACAAGCAATCAAGGGCCAAGCTCTTGACGATTTCATCGTAGAGACAACCCTGTCCATAGACCCGGATGAATTTACAACATCTGTGACCAATGGACCCTCCCCGGGATGGATGGATCCTCAAATTCACGAAGGAGTGGGGCATGGCTCATCCTTTGTAGTCCAGAGGGCTTTACGATCGAGTACGTCTTAAGGTTTGAGTTCAAGACCTCCAATAACGAAGTGGAGTACGAAGCCCTCCTAGCTAGTCTAATATTGGCCAAAGCATTGGCCGTCGAAGTTCTGGATGCGTTCAGTGACTCTCAGTTGGTAGTGAGTCAGGTAAAAAGAGAGTTTGAGGCCAAGGGGGAAAAGCTCACCCAATATCTCGACAAAGTAAAGAAGCTAGCCGCCGTGTTCAAGATGTTCCGGATAACTCAGATCTCTCAAGCCAAAAACTCCAAGGCAGATGCCCTGGCCAACCTAGCCTCCTCTCGGCACCTGGTGCTAAGCCAAGCTGTTTACCAAGAAACTCTCTCCGTCCCAAGTATAGAAGAAGCTCTAATTATACCGGTAGAAGAGGGAGCAACATGGATGGATCCAATCATCCAGTATCTGAGGGATGGCAGAACACCAGAACAGAAGGATCAAGCCAGGAAGCTAATCTCCTACACCTCCCAGTACACCCTCATGGAAGGACAATTATACAAAAAAGGCTTTGACCCTACCGTACCTGCCATGACTAGGTCTGAGAGAGGCTGACTATGCTCTCCGAGAAGTCCACAAAAAAATATGTGGGAATCACTTGGGAGCTCGGGCCTTAGCCTTCAAAGTTCTTCGCCAAGGGTACTACTGGCCCAAAATGAAGGATGATGCAACTGACTTAGTCAAGAAATGTGAGAACTATCAACGATGGTCTTCAATATCGCATCGCCCTGCTAACCCTCTTGTCTCCATCACTAATCCCTTCATTTTCGTTATGTGGGGGATGGACATCCTTGGCCTGTTCCCTACAGTTGTCAGACAGAAGAAATATCTCATCGTGGCCATCGATTACTTCACTAAATGGGTCGAGGCAGAGTCATTGGCCAACATCATAGATCATCAAACCTGAAATTTTGTCTGGAAGTCAATAGTATGCCGATTCGGGATCCCTCGGGTATTGATCACCGACAACAGAAAGCAGTTTGATAGCTCCCGGTTCAAGACATTCTGTGATGACGTCCACATCGAGCAACGGTTCTCATCTGTTGGGTATCCACAGGCCAATGGCCAGGCTAAAGTAACCAACAGGACATTCCTCCAAGGAATCAGAAAGAGACTTGATGAAGCAGATAAGTAGTGGGCCGATCAGCTCCCCAATATCCTATGGGCCTATCGAACAACAGTACGAACACCAACAAGAGAAACTCCATTCTTCATGACATACGGATCAGAGGCCGTCATCCCTCTTGAAATCGGAGTCCCATCAATATGAGTACAATGCTTTGAACCAAGCATCAATGAAGAAAGATTTAGGATGAATGCAGATTTGGTTGACAAAGCCCAGGATAAAGCCCAAATCCGCCTGGCTGCCTACCAGCAGAGGGTCGCCCGATACTATAACTCCCAGGTTCGGCTCAAGGACAGCAAGCTGCATGACCTCGTCCTTCAGAAAAGTGAAGTGTCTCGTTCTCGTCACACGGGAAAGCTTGTTTCAAATTGGGAGGGCTCTTACCGAATTCGAAAAGTTTGTCTGGTCGGCACCTATGAGCTCAAGGATATGGATGGCAAACCCATCCTCCGCACTTGGAACGCGGAGAATGTCCAAAAATTTTATCAGTAAAATGTAAAAGCAAAAACTCAATAAAGTTAAAAGTTTGAATTCCATAATTTTCTTAAGTTAAAAAAGGGAGTACAAAAGTTAGGCACTATCGACTCCGAATACAAAAATAAGCCTAATCCAGAGAGGCAAGAGCCTCCTGGGCATAACCATCACTCCTCTCCGCTCCGTCCTCACCATTTCCTGCCTCCCCGGCCTCACCCTCTAGGGCTGGTTGGGTCTCGCTCCCCGGTCCCTTCTGAGCACCGGCTGTAGCAGTAACCTCTGCGCCCTCTCTCGAAAAAGCAGCACCAGAGTTTTTAGAACCAGCCACCAAATCAAGACCAGAGAAGTCCAACTCCGGAAAAAGGGATGCAGCCCTCCTCTTGGCTTCATCGAAACCTTCAAGGTACTGGGCTGCCCCCTTTTCATTCAGGAACTCCTCCATCTCCGCGGCCCGGCGACGGACCTCATCCAACACGGATTGGAGCAGGTTCCTCTTTACTACCTTCCTCCAGAACTCATCCAGCTCGGATCGGACCAGGTCTAACTCCTCCCTAAGGACATCCTCAGCTTGACACCGGCAGTCCCTCTAAAAAATGGCCTCTGCCCTATCCCTCTCCGCTGTCTCAAGTACATGAGACAGGTCATGAACTAAGCCTTGGGATTCCTCCAATTTGTACTCAGCCTTGGCCAAACGATCAGCTATGTCTATAGTATGCCGAGAAAGCACCCCAGTAAGGACTCCGACTTAAAACGAAAAATAGCCTTGTAAAAACGGTTAGCAATGTAAGAACCAAGGAAAGGAGGGCAAGAAAAAGAAGCATTACCTGAGACAAACTGACCTCTGCAGCCAAGCAAAGCACCTCAATGGGCTTCGTCGAAATATCCACCATATCGCGGGGAGGGATCCCCAGCACCAGGTGCTCTCGAGCGACCTTCGGGTGGGCGAACACAGAGTCATCCACTCTTAAGGCCCACCGAGGGGTAAAAAAGGGTGCCAACCCAGACCCTTCCCCAGGCAAAGATGGCTCCGATGGAAGAGTGGGCACGACCGGGTCCACCCACTCTTCAGAAACTGGGGGCCAGGGGGACTGCCCACCAGCATTGGCTCCGCGGTTGGGGTCTTCGTTTTTTTCTTCTGTTGCAACTGCACGGAACCATCAGCTTCTGCGACCCTTTTCTTTTTGAGAGCCATGTGCCTAGCTCTTGCAGCCATCTCCATATTTGTGCAAAAAGCAAAGCATTAATGACTTGGAAAGAAAACTAAAATTCTTGAAAAACCAAAAAACCAAGGGATACTATGATCGAGGCTCGGAGGAAGCCTGGAAGGACACAGGCCACGCATGTGGAGTTCTTCGTTATCTCTAAGCACCTCGATATCCAAAGGCGCGACCTGTATCGCCTCCAACGTCTCTTACTATCGGTGTAAGAGGTATGACCTTTTGCACTTTCCAACACGCTCCAAACTCCAATTAAGGGGAACGTCGAAGCTCTCAGCACTCTAAAGAAAGAAAAATCCTCCGTCCACTTCTTTATGGAAGAGGGCTTTTCCTTTAAAATTTTCTTCCGCCGCCTCGAGCTAACGACAACCCACCTAGAGTGGCCAAGCCAGGATAGCTAGAAGTAGGCCTTGAACACATTAAGGTTCATGACCCCTCCAACCTCCTGGCACACTGCGATGAAAGCCAAAATTAGCCAGATCGAATTGGGCACCAGCTGACTCAGTGCGATACCGAAGTATCTGAGCACCGAGCATAGGAACGGGTGAAGATGGAACCTAAGCCCAGCCTTAAGCTGGTGTTCGTAAACACACAACTCATAAGGCACCTGGCTAGAAAGGGCATCGCAGGCTCTCTCCCCACTCTCTAGAGCCCTCATATGGTAGTCTAGGGGAATTCTATACTTAATCTTCGTCCCCACAAGGCTAGCCTCCTCTACCACACTTGGAATGGAGTTCGCTTCGAACATCCACTCTTCTCTCTCCATATCTATGGCGTCATCCCTAATTGTCATTGATGCTCGGATATCCTTCTCCCCGGATGACTCTCCATCCTCGCTCTCCTCTCCACCTTCCGTATAAGGCACGAGGGCAAGACCCCCGCCCCTATAAGTCGTCTCCCGAGAGGAGACTTCGTCGCTAGAAGAGATACCCACTGCCTCCCTTAGCTTCCTCGATAGAGACCCACTAGAGTCGCTACCATTGGACATCCTAACTCACCTAGAAGAACTTTTGAGGAAGACTCCTAAGAAGGTCGAGTGCTCTCAAACCATCTCTTGCTGAACTTATGCTCTCAAAAATGCTAAGTGAGGATTGAAGTGAGGGGAAACACCCTTATATAAAGACACTGACAGCAATAATGAGGCGCGTTAACTCAGCACGTCAGAGCACGCCCCCTACAGTCCCCCAGGTGCCGTTTTCGGACACCAAGGTGCCAGCTGTCGCTAAAGCATGCCCTCTGCTGTAACCCATGCGCTTCCATTTATTGTCAGTCGACATCGTTCATCGCGCCTACAAAAAAGAAAACCCAGTAGGCCCAAAGTAGAGAAAAAGCCCACGTAAGCAAGGAAGGGGAAGCCACATGAACATAATTCTCCAAGTCTTGATCGCTCGGCCAATGTTCTCCGAAATCCGAGCGTATGAGCTGCGTTGTATACTCTCGGCCAAGCTTTCTCTAAAGTCCGAGCCTTATCCAACGCTCGACCGTATTCTCCAAAGTCCGAGCGTATGAGCTGCATTGCATACGCTCGGCCAAGCTTTCTCTAAAGTCCGAGCCTTATCCAACGCTCGACTGTATTCTCCAAAGTCCGAGCGTATAAGCTGCGTTGCATATGCTTAACCAAGCTTTCTCCAAAGTTCGAGCATTGTCCAACGCTTGGCTGTTTCTCTAAAGTTCGAGCGTATGAGCTGCATTGCATACGCTCGACTAAGCTTTCTCCAAAGTCCGAGCCTTGTTAACGCCTGGCTATATTCTCTAAAGTCCAAGCGTATGAGCTGTGTTGCATAAGCTCGGCCAAGCTTTCTCCAAAGTCCAAGCCTTGTCGAACGCTTAACCATATTCTCTAAAGTCCGAGCGTATGAACTGTGCTGTATACGCTCGGCAAGTTCTGTCCAAAGTCAGAGCCTTGTCAAACGCTCGACCAAGTTTCTCCAGGTCCGTGCGTTTGAACTGATTGTCAAACGCTCGGCTAAGTTCCTCCAAAGACCGAGCCTTGTTAAACACTTGGCCAAATTTCTCCAGGTCTGAGCATCGCGAGATAGTTGTTGAGACGCTCGGCCAAGACTTCTCCTAGTTCAAGCATTTCTCCCATATTGTGCCCAAAATCAAGTTCATTTTATTGAATAAGTAACGACCTCGAAGTACAAAGTAAATAGGGCCCTAACGGCCTCGAAGTACAAAGGGAAAACTTAAACACCAAGCTTTTTAGGCAGTCCAGTACACAAGCTGTCCCAGCCCCTTTGCCATTCTTCATGGCGCTCTCTTGAGACTGAAAGCACTCACCTGCCAGAGGCAGCCCTAGGCCCAGGGGACCTCCTCAGCCCCTCTTCTTCTTCCGTTCCAAGAAGTTCGAGGCCCAAGAAGCCCACCATCTAAAGACATGGCCCCACTCTTGGCTTTAAATGAACCAGTGGTACTCCTTTGAGGACGATCGCCCCCTTCTTCTTCTTCGGTTCCAATAAGCTTGAGGAACTGAGAAGCTTATGGCATAAGGAATCTTCACCACTCCTACTCGAAATCTAGAAGAGGTCCTTGCCCCTACTCTGAATCTGAAAGAGGTATTGACCCCCGCTTGAAATCAGGAAAAGGTCTATGTTCGTTGAGCCACGATCCTCCTTCAAAGTAGTCTCATCTTCCTCTTTGGCTTCCATAAATCCCTCAAGGAACTGCTGACTCCCCTTCCTCCCCAGCAGCAAGACTATAAGAACTTTCTAGGTCAGAGCGTGACCCCTCAAGTAGAGAGTAAAGCCAAGCCTAGTAAAAAAACCCAACTCGTTTCAATTTAAAAAGAAACTGTATCAGGAGCCTCTTTTTATAAGAAGGGAAAACACGTTCAGCGAGAGAAGTTAATGCCGAAAACGGAAAAAGATGAGACTTTACGGTTTCGAGATGACTTTTTCGCCTCCCCCAGACAACTTTCCACCTTCCAAGGATGACGAATCGGCTCCCGAGGACAGCCACCTAATCACCAGTTTGACCCACGCGTACCTCTTCAGCTCCATTGAAAGCTCGTCCCTACCAATACTTCCTTAAGCACATAAAGGTACTCAAGGAAGTAGGGGGCCTGTGATATGGCCTAAAATACTCCAACCCAAGTAAACTCAGGACCAGCAAACTCCCCGGCCCAATGGACACCAACCCAAGTAAGCTCCAAGCCCAATAGAATACTCCAACCCAAGTAAGTTCCAGGCCCAACAGAATACTCCAACCCAAGTAAGCTCCAGGCCCAACAGAATGCTCCAGCCCAATAGACACTCCAGCCCAATGATCGGCCCAATAAACTCTTTGGTTTGGTAGAATCTCCGGACCCATGAAGGATGGCCCAGCGAGCCTACACCTGGACCTTCCCTACTGCACGCCACTCTATAGCCACTACGCCAACCTACAACATGTAGTTGCCTGCACACGCAGCCCTACCACCACCTTACCACAATCGCTCTGAAGCCACTTTATGGCGTGCCACCCTACAGCCACCCTATAGTGCACCGTTCCTCGAGCAAGCAATCAATGCCTTCCCACAAGCAGAAGGCTATAAATAAGCCCAGGTATGGACTTCACTGATTCATATTCATTCACACACACCTCTACTCACACTCCAATTGCTTAAGCCCACGGTTCTTTTTGAGCCCTTGGTTTCTCCTTTAAGCCCTTGCTAACTTAAGCATCGGAGCACCCTCGGAGGTCTCCCCCTCCCCTTCTTCTGAGGGTCTTTAGATCATTTCTGCTACCTGTGTAGGGCCCAGACCGCGTCAGCACCCCAGCCACATCGGCACCCAGGCCACGTCAGCATCAACCATTTCTCGGCATCAACAATGCATAACCAACAAAGACAATCTATAAACTTCAATTGCAGTTTGGTCAAACCCATTGCTATAAAGTTGAAATAAAAAAAAAGAAAAACGTAAATACAAACTCAAAACTGCCAAATTATATTAAAAGGCAGGGATTTGAGAATGAATTAATAAAAGATAATGCTGAGAAAATAAAGAGGTATAGATACCAATCGAATAAATGTTGTTCTCAAACAAATTAAAGGAAGAAAAAGTGTTACTTTAAATGGATTTGATGTTTTCAAAGTCTCTTAGTGAAAAAATTTCAGTTAATATCCTTAGATTTTACCGTGGAGGAAAACAAAATGATAGAAAAAAAAAAAGAGAGAAAAAGAGAGCGCATGGGAGAAAGAACTTTTATCACAAAATTTTTGAGTTGATTTTGTTGGATTTACAAGAGAGGAAAATAAGGAGATTGGAGAAAGAGAGATCATGAGAGGGAGAACTTTCTATAGTCCTTACAAAGAAAACGTAAAATAAAAAGAGAGTACATATTCAATTGTTGAAGAACTAAAAACTCTTAAATTAAAGAAGTGAACTTAAGTGGATGCTGTAGGTTATAAACAGACGAATAATTCGCGTGTTTTTAATTTTTTAAACTTTTGATTGAGAATAATAAAATATTTTTTTAGGTTTTTTAAATTGAATTATTTTCAATTTTTTTCTTAAAAAAGTTTTTTTTATTTTCAATGATTAAATATGTTCTTAATTTTTTTTCTTTATTTTCTATGAAAATGAAAGCAGAAAACGATATCATTTTCTAAAACCAAACGGACATCTCTGTCTGCTATACTAATCACTCACCGATTTCAACTTCGATTCATTGAATAAAAATGCTCACTTTCCACACCGTTTCAATTCAAATTACGTCCCACATGGCAAAAATAGAAATCGCATCCCGTAAGTTCCACTCAAAACTCGCTGTTCCATAATTAAAATCCCACAACCTCCCAACCTACAACACCTGTAAACAGAATGATACCAAATTACGGTAATGATCTTTTTTTATGAAACAGCTGGTGATCGACGAAAGCGAGTTTGTAAGATTCACATACACGAGCAAGTATCCATTTTGAACGAACCATCTGCTGATTTTGTCTTTCCCGCGGCTTTAATGAGCCTTCTCTTCGAACTGTAATACACTTTAACGTACCTCTAACATATTAGTGGGAAGGTGTGGGAAGGTAGAGAGAGAGAGAGAGCACGCAATAACACACCGAGACAACAAAAATGTGTAAGAAACAGTTGTATTTTCTTCTCTCCAAAGAGAGAGAGAGAGAAAGAGCCATTAATGCAGAGCTCAACTACCAACCGATATCGGCAGAGATTAAAAGTTCACATGCATACATTACTCACCAGACCTATTTTTCTTTCTCTAACTATCTCTTACTATATAATTTATACTCTGTGTTTTCCATAGGGTTTTATGTGTTGACCAGATCTTGATCCGATGTGGAACTCGGCGGAGAACGTGTTCTCCAAAACCGCGTCGTTTAGGGAGGAAGGGGAAGACGAGGAGGCTCTCCGGTGGGCGGCACTGGAGCGGCTTCCGACCTATATGCGCGTACGCAGGGGCATATTCAGGGACATGGTTGGTGCCTCCAAAGAGGTCGCCGTGAGCGAGCTTGAGGTTATCGACCGGCGCCTATTGCTCAACCGTCTCGTCAGTTCCGTCGACCACGACCCCGAGCGCTTCTTCGATCGCATGAGGAAGAGATTCGACGCGTAATAATCCTCTTTCAATCATCGCTTCATTGTTCTTCTCTCTCTTTCTTCTGTTTTTTTTTTCTTTCTTTTGAATGATTTGAGTGGTATTTGGTTTTATTGTGTCTGCGCGCTGTTTGCTTGTTTGCTAATAGCGCGGGATTATGGACAAGAATGTAAATTACACACATTTAAGCGCAGTAGTCTTGCGAGTTTTTGGATGTATTTAGAGGCAGAATCTAATTAAAACATACTAACGGTAGTTATACTGTTTGTTTCACTTAATTGGAATGTCAAGAGCAAAATCTTGCTTTTAATTGGTTGGTGACTTGGCATTGTAAGCTCATGATTGAGTGACTTGGTTTTCATTTTTTTCCTAATTCTTTAATTTCTTGTGGATTTGAGTCGGTTCTGCTTGTTGTTTACTGAGACGGTTGGAAGAAAACGATTCGAATTCTCTAAATTGGGAGTTTCGACCGCTTGTGATAGTCAAATGAAACATATGCTTAATTGAGCCTAGTTTACTTAACATTTTTTTTCTTGGTTCTGAATTTTTGTTTTCTAAACTTACAAATCATACCATTAGTACAGGGAATTGTGTTCTTATTATGTTAAGAGTATAACAAGTCAACATTAATATAAACTGTGGTGCCTGATATGTCCGTCGTTGACAGGGTAAAATGAGGATTTGGCTTGTATTTTCTGATTTATGTGCAATTAAGAGCTACAGATTTGGTTGATCAAGACTCTTTGTCACCGAGAAACCTTACTATAATAAGAAAATAATGGAGTAAATGTTAAGGGTGATTTTAATTGTGAAAAATAATTTTCATTTCCATCCTCATTTTCCTTAACGCTTTGTTAAACAAGTTGAGAAACTTTTGCTTTGTTTTTCATCTTTTCGGATATTATGGTGGTAAAGAAGTGTTGTTTTCAATTACGTGAAGAATGTACAAATTGTTTTAGGAAAATGTTAAGTTAAACAGAGATAGAAAATGGAAAATATTTTCCAAACTAAACGCACCTAAGTGTTCACCTTTCTGTTATTAAGAACCTAAGAGAACTGAAGTTTGTGCTCAACTGAGCATGATTTGAATATTTGGATTAGTTAAGCTGGGTTTCTTATATCATGCACCTCACTCACCATAATTCTCCACTTGTGGCATTACAGGGTAGATTTGGAATTTCCGAAGATTGAGGTTCGATTTCAGAATCTGACAGTTGAATCTTTTGTTCACGTTGGAAGCAGAGCACTACCAACCATTTCTAATTTTATTTTCAATATGACTGAGGTAAAATCTGAGCACAAGTTTCATTTATTTATTAATTATTTGATGGCCTTGGCATTTTCTTTTTAACTCACTCTTGGAATGTGTATCAGGCTTTCTTGAGGCATTTGCGGATATACCAAGGAAAGAGAAGCAAGTTGACAATCTTAGATGATGTCAATGGGATCATTAGACCTTCGAGGTATACACTGGATTTCAGTTACCACCCAGTTTGTCTTTTTCCAGCAGGTTTTTATTTTTATTTTTATTCTTTTTTGTGCGTTTGATAAGTGTTATTTTGTAGATTGACACTTCTATTGGGTCCTCCGAGTTCTGGAAAGACAACATTACTTTTAGCTCTTGCTGGACGCCTTGGGCCTAGTCTGCAGGTACTGGTATATCTGTCAGGATGCTGAACCCAGTGTTTAAATATCCAGATTCATTGTTGTCAAGTTATTTGGTACCAGTACTGGAATATTAGCCTTGACCACGTAATATATTCCTAGAATCACGAACAAGCTAAGGAAGATAAGCTAATATATATCCATGCAACTAAAATCAAGCACTCAGGTCTTGTCTGCTCTAGAGAAAATGAAATGGTGGTAAGTGGTTCTAAAGATAGGCGTGATGTTGTGGATGAATCTATGACATATAGCGGATTCAGTTGATGTCCTTGCTTTCTGTGTCCGTTAATAATATGAATCTCATATTATTAATTGCAGCGATGAAAGTATGTCTTCCATAGTTTTCCAAATATAGTTAACTTAAGAACTATAGATGATTCAATTGGGCATACTCGTTAATATTTCCTTGTTGAACTGCTCATTTGCCCGCTATTCATTTATAGTTCAATTCTTTGAAGATGTCAGGGAGAATTACATATAATGGACACAGTTTAAATGAATTTGTTCCTCCGAGGGCATCTGCATATGTCAGTCAACAGGATTGGCATGTGGCAGAGATGACAGTACGGGAAACTCTTGAGTTTGCTGGTCGCTGTCAAGGTGTTGGATTCAAGTACGGTAAGCTTTAAGAAATCATTTGTACGCACAAAACCTATTCTTTCCTAGTTGCTGACATGTGCACACTTGCAAAAGATATGCTTTCGGAACTTTCAAGAAGAGAAAAGATTGCTGGGATAAAACCTGATGAAGATCTCGACATATTTATGAAGGTACCTGTATTTGTATGAAATGCTAGTCTTTCCTTGCCTAGTTTAATCACCTGACTGTTGATCCTATTATCCTATGTTTCTCTAGTCATTGGCTTTGGGAGGACAGGAGACAAGCCTCGTGGTAGAGTACATTATGAAGGTATTCTCTAGATGTTGGATCTCTTGGATGCATTTCATCAGTGTGCTACAATTATGGCCTCATAAACTTACCTTAATTGATGCATTTAATAATTAAATGAATTAAAAGTGATTTGAAAAATTCACTTAAATTTTAATTCCCTGGAAGCAATTCAATTATAGCCTCTGGCATCTAGCATGGTGTTGACCACATTACTGTTGTACTGTACCCCGGCAGGGGGCCAAAAGCAATTAAAGGATACTTTATGTTTGACGCTATTTCTGATCTTGGTTTACTATATCTTTGTCTTGTTGTCTACAAACAAATTGATAATCCAAATTAATGTTGAGAACAATAAACACCTCTTTCCAAAGATGTAGTGCTAGGTTTCATAGTACAGCTGGTCACAAAATATCTTCCCCCCCCCCCCTCCCCCAAAAAAAAAAAAAACAAAAAACAAAAAAGGATTGATAATGTTTTGAAAGTCTTTTGTGAAGCTCACTTTTCTAGAGTTAACATATTGGAGATATTGGTTCCTACAAATTCTAACTGTGAAAGCATTAATCTTCGTAAAAGGCATGAAAATACATTGGGTTGGATATGCTTGAGAATTAGCCTATCTAACAGGTTGTTTGATATGCTATTTTCTATTGGAAAATGTTTTAACTGGAAAAATGTTTCGTAAGGACTATGGCAGTGTTTAAAAGGTGTTTCTAACAGCTAATTGTTGAACTTAATTCCTTAAAAATTCTCCTGAGGTGCTAAAATATATCTGACAAAGATATTAGGGTTGGATATATGCACTGACACATTGGTGGGAGATGAAATGCTGAGAGGGATTTCTGGGGGACAGAAGAAGCGGCTTACAACAGGTGTATATCATATACTTTTCTTTACCTTGTGTGCTGATTCTATATGTTTGTGTTCTTGCTAATTAGGTAGAAATGTGATTTCCAGGTGAACTACTAGTTGGCCCAGCTAGAGTGCTTTTCATGGATGAAATATCTAATGGGCTTGATAGTTCAACTACACATCAAATCATAAAGTATCTAAGGCATTCAACTCATGCACTTGATGCGACCACTGTGATTTCTCTGCTTCAACCTGCTCCTGAGACATACGAATTGTTTGATGATGTTATTCTTCTGTGTGAGGGCCAGATTATATACCAGGGCCCCCGTGAAGCTGTTCTTGATTTCTTTTCATCTATGGGATTTAGTTGCCCTGAAAGAAAGAATGTGGCAGACTTCTTGCAAGAAGTAAGTTGTGGAAAATTTGGCATGTGAAATTTATATTTTACTGTCAGTGTTTTGCCTGAAACTTTCTCTACGCAGGGTCACATCAAAGAAGGACCAAGAACAGTACTGGTCTCTTCCTTTCCGTCCTTACCGGTACGTACCTCCAGGAAAGTTTGCTGAAGCTTTCCATTCATATCACACTGGGAAGAGTTTGTCTGAAGAACTGGACCTTCCATTCGATAGACGTTATAATCATCCAGCAGCCTTGTCAACTTCTCGCTATGGTGTGAAAAGGAGTGAACTTCTCAAGATCAGCTTTCAGTGGCAGAGGCTACTGATGAAACGGAATTCATTTATATATGTTTTCAAATTTATTCAGGTTCTGTTGCCAATTTTATGTGTTAGAATACTTTAGCGCTTTTTTCTGGTGATTTAGTGTTAAATTTTTTGAATCAGTAAAGCAGCTTTTAACAGTTACCATTTTGCTTGGTCTTGCCATTTGGTATTGTACTGGTCATCTGAAACATGCAAGTATTTTAAAGATTTTTAATCTGATTTTTGAGTGTTTTTTACTTCTTTGCAGCTTCTTCTTGTTGCCATTATCACAATGAGTGTTTTTATGCGGACAACAATGCACCATAATACAATTGACAGTGGAAACTTATATCTTGGGGCATTATACTTTTCCATGGTCATTATTCTCTTTAACGGCTTTACAGAGGTTTCAATGTTGGTGGCCAAACTGCCAGTGCTTTACAAGCATAGGGATTTGCATTTCTACCCAAGCTGGGTTTATACACTTCCTTCTTGGGCCTTAAGTATCCCGATTTCTCTCTTGGAGTCTGGTTCCTGGGTGGCAGTTACATACTATGTGATTGGATATGATCCTTCATTTATTAGGTAAATATAATGCTTTATTGAATTTTGTGCATATTTTAACAGTTGAATCAGGATTAACATTTTGACTCTTTAATCTACAGTTTTGTTCTGCAGTTCTTGTTGTATTTCTCTCTGCACCAGATGTCTATAGGTCTGTTCCGCGTTATTGGATCTTTGGGTCGAAATATGATAGTTGCTAATACCTTCGGATCTTTCGCAATGTTGGTGGTTATGGCTCTTGGAGGATTCGTCATTTCAAGAGGTATAATGACATTTTTGCAGAGTCCACGTGCTTAGGTTTTTGCATCATCTTAATATTCATTTTTTGCTTCATTTTGACAGATTCTATACCCAGTTGGTGGATCTGGGGTTACTGGGTTTCTCCTTTGATGTATGCTCAAAATGCGGCTTCTGTGAATGAGTTCCTTGGGCATTCCTGGGTTAAGGTGGTATGATTCTGCAACTATCTATGATAACTTGCTTCTTTTTAGTGGTTCTGGAATTGTGTTGCTATATATGGAAATGATTGAGGAGAGTTGAAATGAGCTGCAGCAATCATTAAATGATATTTGAGGGGGTGCCAAATGCCTCCAATAGCAACAATGGATCTTATGTTCATTCAATTGAATCAGCTACTTCATTAATTGCCAACAAAATTGTTAGAGATCTTTAGTATGACATTAATGAAAGGTAAAGCTGAAATGTTTCAATGTTTGATCGAATAACTGAGAAAGGGGGAAAAAGGAAAATCCATGGTAACAGCAGAAAGATGTTTGGCTTTAGACGGGAGTAACAGTTTTGGACAATATTGAAATTTTGTAGTTCAATATAAAAATGTTGTACATGTTGATGTCTTAGGAAATCATGATAAACCACTGTTGCAAACTTTCCTAACTGATACACTGTGATCTTAAGTTACTGATTACTGTAATGTACTTTAAAGTTTTTGATTATATTTCTACTGATGGATCTCTATGTAGGTGCTAGAATATATTCTAATTGTGCCCTTTAGGTGATGATGGGGTGGCTTCCTATATACATGGAAATAGAACTCTATTTCCCTATTATTACTGACTGTTTTATTTTCAATCTCAATAGGATCGAACAATAATTGTAGTCATTTTATGTTAACTGAACTGTTTTGTTGCAAGGTGCATCACAGTCGTTTTGTTGCCTACCATCTTTATAGTTGCACCTGCAGTCGCAACAAATTGATTGCTTCTATGTTAACCGTCACTTTTTCCTGTGACCTTTGTGTAGTATTTTCCAATCATAAAAAATTTGGAGGCACTAGGCTGTGTAAGCGAGGCTTCTATATTTATCTATCCTTTTTCATTTGCTTCATTTTCTCCTCTCTTTTTTTTTTTTTTGTTTTTGTGTGTGGGGGGGGGGGGGGGGGGGGGGGTGGGTGTTCTAGAATCTAGCCTTCTTTATTGAGACACTTACCTTATTCATCATGCCTATGAACTCATAAAGTCGCTCATATGTGTACTTTTTTTTAACGAACTAATCTGGGGACCATCCAAGTAGGAAAATGGCTATGGTTTGGAGTCAAATAGAACTACGCATAAGCCACCCTAACGTTTACTGTTTCAGCATTCTAACTTCTATAATCAAACTCATTGTTCTTCATCTTCTTATTTATTCATGTAGATAGCTCGGAACCACACTAATATTTCTCTAGGTGAGGCACTATTAAGAGAACACAGTTTGTTTCCTGAGAGCTACTGGTATTGGATTGGCATCGGTGCTTTACTTGGATACACAGTTTTGTTCAATATCCTGTTTACGTTCTTCCTGACTTACCTTAATCGTAAGCTCTCTCATTCTGTGGAGACCTCTCCAAATGTCAATTTCCAAGCTTAGTATAAGAGTGAGCCTAATTCAATTCTTGCTTTCATTACTTTATAAAAGCTTTGGGGAAGCCACAAGCTGTTGTCTCCAAGGAAGAGCTGCAAGAAAGAGACAATAGAAGGAAAGGTGAAAATGTTGTCATTGAACTGAGGGAGTACTTGCAGCATTCAGGCTCACTAAGTGGTTTGTAAATTTCATTATGCTGGTTTTTATTAGTCTTGTTAAATAAAGCGATGCTAAATATCTGGATTTAATTCATCTTTACCTCTGGGCAGGAAAATATTTCAAGCAAAGAGGCATGGTTCTCCCATTTCAGCCGCTTTCCATGTCTTTCAGCAATATTAACTACTTTGTGGATGTCCCTCTGGTGTGTATACAGCTCCATTTCTTTCTTCAGTTTCTTTTTAGAAATACTTTTGACATGTCTAATTTCTCATCCAAGTATCACTTCAGGAGTTGAAACAAAAAGGGGTACTAGAAGACAGATTGCAGTTGTTGGTTAATCTTACTGGAGCATTTAGACCTGGCGTACTTACAGCATTGGTCGGAGTCAGTGGTGCTGGTAAAACCACCCTCATGGATGTTTTAGCTGGTAGGAAAACTGGTGGGGTAATAGAAGGGAGCATACATATATCTAGTTACCCCAAAAAGCAGGAAACTTTTGCAAGAATTTCTGGTTACTGTGAGCAGAGTGACATTCATTCACCATGCTTAACCGTCCTGGAATCACTTCTGTTCTCTGCTTGGCTCCGGTTACCTTCAGATGTTAACTTGGAGACACAAAGGGTAATTATTACTACAAATATTTGCTGTTCTGCATGTCTTGGGCATAAGTTCACTTCTTGAAGGTCTAATTTTCCAGGCATTTGTTGAGGAGGTGATGGAACTTGTGGAGCTGACTCCGTTAAGTGGGGCAATGGTTGGTCTACCTGGAATAGATGGTCTCTCAACAGAACAACGAAAAAGGTTAACAATTGCCATTGAACTGGTTGCCAACCCTTCTGTAGTGTTCATGGATGAGCCCACATCTGGGTTAGATGCAAGGGCTGCAGCCATTGTGATGAGGACTGTGAGGAATATAGTTAATACCGGGCGAACAATTGTGTGCACGATTCATCAGCCCAGCATAGACATTTTTGAGTCCTTTGATGAGGTTTTTGCCTTCTTTTAGTTTTTTGGATAGCGATATTATCAGCAGGGTTCCTGCCTGAGATATTAACACTAAAAATTAAGAATGCCTATGAATAGGAAGTATTGCTTTTCTGTCACATCCTTGTAGCTGGCACATATTTTCTCTTATTCTGGATGATATGCCTGGTCTTCAGTTACAGAGACAATTTCATTTAAATATTTACACCAAGTCCATTTAAAATGTTCTAATCTGCTTATTGAACCTCCCCTTATCTCTCATCCATTACTGCAGCTTTTGTTTATGAAGCGTGGTGGAGAGCTCATATATGCTGGTCCACTTGGCGTGAAGTCTTGTGAGCTCATTAAGTATTTGGAGGTTGGTGCACGTTCCTATCTCTTAGCATATTTGATCTACAGCCATTTTCTAGTTGAGTCGTTATGAACCTGCGCTGATCACTTGTAGCGCTTCAAGGGAACTAAAGGGGGCCATGGCCCTCCAAAATATTTATGGAGTTTCTTAATGTTTTATTCTAACCCACTTGTAACACTAGTAGGAACATAATATTTTATGGAGATTTGGCTCCTGAATCTTTTGATTCTTATGTATAAAATATATATGCCATTCAAAAATACATCTCATGTAATAAAGATAACCAAATCAGAAAATGTATGGTTGTTCAATTTTTAATTGTATCTACCAATAAAAAAAATTAATTGCATTTATTGTCTTAATGAAATAATAATAGCCTAAACCTTTTTTTTTCATTGTCAGAGCTTAGGCAATATATTTTAATTTTTCTCATCATTTACATGCATAGACATACTTTTAGTTTTGCCCTCCAAAATCATGTTTGAATCTCTGCTGCTGGTGCTTATGTTTCTCAATCTCATATTTTTGTTCTTTAGGCAGTTGAAGGAGTGCCAAAGATCAGGGCCGGATATAATCCTGCTGCATGGATGCTTGATGTTACTTCTTCGGCTGAAGAAGACCGTTTGGGTGTTGATTTTGCAGAAATTTACCGAGAATCTAATCTGTTTCAGTATGCACTCTTTCTCTCTTTCTCCATGAATTTAGCTGTTGATTTTTTCTTCTCTTTTTGCATGGGAATATTTTCCTTCTTTAACAGCACTGTCTTCTTTTGTCTCCAGACACAATAGAGTGTTGGTTGCAAGTCTAAGCAAGCCTAGTAGCAATTCAGAAGATCTGGACTTTCCAACCAAATATTCTCGGCCATTCTTTATTCAGTTCTTAGCTTGCCTATGGAAGCAAAATCTATCATATTGGCGAAACCCACAATACACAGCAGTTCGCTTCTTCTACACTGTTATCATCTCATTGATGCTTGGAACAATATGTTGGAGATTTGGGTCGAAAAGGTTTCCTATTTTTTCCTATATAAAAATATATTTTTTGGTTAAATATTTAAAAATCTTTTGATGTCCATATCACTATATGCTTTGGTTAAATATTAGTACGATATAATTTGCCCATCAATATGTCTTGTGTGGTTTGAAAGTTGTCTGATAGGCCATGTTGCCCGAATCTGAAGTAGATTTTTGTAATCTGGTCTTTTGTTGACCAAGCTGCTTTCAACCAACATGAGCATGTTTGGTGAATAGATTTTCCCCGTCCTTATTTTTCTGAGTATATGTTTCTCATTTGCGGAATGTAACGGTTATCTGGGAATGTGTGAAGCTCTTTAGATGGCATCATTTGTAAACAAGATCAATTGCTAAGTTAATCATGTGAATTGAAGATCACAGACATTAGTTAAGTATGATATGGTTTCTAAGTGGAGGTGTTGTGAGAACAAAAAGGCCGCAAAGAACGTTGATTGAGGCTGTACGAAGAGATGTCATGGCACCTTTTGACTTCAGAGAGCATTATTAGACATTAAAATTTATGTAGGCAATAGGAGAACATAAAAATTTATGTTCATTGAAGATCTTTGATCATATATACTTTTCTTACTATAGCTTGTGTTCTCGCAAAGTCTCATAATCTTTGGTCTAGATGTTTGTTTGTACCAATAGTTCCATCACATTTAAATGTTTTTCTTTCAGGGAAACCCAGCAAGACTTATTCAATGCTATGGGATCCTTGTATGTAGCAGTTTTGTTCATTGGAATTACCAATGCTACTGCTGTTCAACCTGTTGTTTCCATTGAAAGATTTGTTTCATATCGAGAGAGAGCTGCAGGGATGTACTCTGCGCTTCCATTTGCATTTGCTCAGGTCAGACTTCTCTCCTTATTTGCTTTTCCCTGCATTTATATGTGCAAAGTCCTCGAGTCTAAATAATTGCTGATGTACATCTTTCATTGTGCAGGTTTTTATCGAGTTCCCTTATGTGTTTGCACAATCAATTATATACTGCACAATATTCTACTCTATGGCTTCATTTGAGTGGACTGCTTTAAAGTTCATTTGGTACATATTCTTTATGTATTTTACTATGCTATACTTCACCTTTTATGGAATGATGACGACTGCTGTCACACCGAATCATAATGTGGCTGCCATCATTGCTGCGCCATGTTATATGCTTTGGAACCTTTTCAGTGGCTTCATGATCTCTCACAAGGTAATGAATTAGTTATCCTTTATAATCATTGCTTCTTATAGATCAGTCATTGGATTTACAATCTCTCTCACACTCACTCTCTTCCTCTGCATGAATCTATAATAACTTGTCCCACTTCATCAGAGAATCCCAATATGGTGGAGATGGTATTACTGGGCAAACCCTGTAGCCTGGACACTGTATGGCCTTCTGACTTCACAGTATGGTGATGATCATAGACTTGTGAAGCTATCAGATGGGATTCACTCGGTGCCTGTAAGCCAGTTACTCAGAAATGCACTTGGGTTTAGGCATGATTTCTTGGGTATAGCCGGTGTTATGGTAGTTGGTTTTTGTGTGCTTTTTGCAGTGATCTTCGCTTTTGCAATAAGAGCCTTCAACTTCCAAAAGAGATGACAAGGGGGTTTGGCGTACAGTTAAAAACTTGGTTATTGTGTGCACCGCAATTAAATCGGTTCCTCATTTAAAAAAAATTAAAATAAAAAATAGATCTTGAATTTTGTGTAGATCTATACATATATGGCATTCTTGAATGAATTATTTGTTCTATCTTAAGTGTGAAGATAACAGCGAGCAGGAATTTTTTTTTTTTTTTTGGTTTGTAAGTGTAAAATAAGTAATAACAATAATAACAGATTGTATTGTTGTTTTGTAGGATTTATTTATAAAAGGTCTAACATTTATGGTCTCACATTACTGGCTTGTGAATTCTTTCCGGTAACCATTTATATATTGACGGGCTTAAGACTGCAGCTGTTAGTCTGGCATGTGTAATTATTTGTGCGAGTGACATCATAACTCAGTGATACTTCATAACCCTGACTCGCAAATATAATAAGTTAATTAGAGGGAAAGGGGTTGGCAGAAGATTTTTGTTTTTCGGTTTGTAAATCCATCTCTTTCTTAGTTGGCAAGATGATTTTTTCTTTTTTAAATTAGTATCGTATACATATTGAACACTATATCTATCTTCTTTATAAAGGATTTTACTCACACGAGACTGCAAACAATGGAGACAACTTAACTTGGTTATATTTGATTTTGGAAGTGTTGATGTCGAAATTAGGTCAATTAAGTCCAATTAAGTCAATCCAAGTTAGGTCTGATTAGGTTTATTCGAGTCAAATCTAAGGTTTGATACACATCAATCGAGCCCTAGGTACTTGAAAAAAAATCACTTATAGTTTTGTTCTCTGAAAAAAGACTTCTGGATATTGTAGTATAAAAAGAAAGGAAAAGAGGAGATAGGAGAATATTTTGGGAAAAAATTGTAATGAATGTCCACTTGGAAAGTTGTGTCATTTATGACGATGTTTGGAAATTTTTTAAATATTGATTTAAGTAATGTTGCTTAAAGTGAGTAGTATAATGGTAAGTTTGATATTTTGATAAATAAAGCTTGATTTAATCTAGGATGATTTAAGACAGATTTAAAAAGTTTACCAAACATTGCCATATAGTGTTGAGAATCTTACCATAATGGGAAAAGATGATGGGGCCTTTTTGACCGTAGGAAGGGTGTCTGAGACCTGATCTTTACTATGGGACAAGTAGTCTTTTCTCTTTGGAGGTGAAATTACTTTAACGTCTTCCAGGAAGTCCACGTATCGATATTTTATTGGTTGGTGTATTTTGCCCCCGTCATATGCTACCCACTCTCTTAGAGGCGAGTTTTTCGATCTAAAGGAGTCATTCTCAAATTATTCTGCTCCAAGTCTTCATCCTTGGAAGTAAGGACTTGTGCAGGATGAAGGGCCATTTTTAGGCCTCCAGCTCGGCCCTTAGACGTGGAGAATTCACCTAGGACTTGTACGGGTGAAGGGCCATTCTTGAGCCTTCACCTTGGTTCTTGGACATAGAGAATTCCCCTTGGACTTGTACAGTTAGAGAGTTTTTCAGGTTAAGGACTTGTGCAGGATGAAGGACCATTTTTGCGCCTCCAACTTGACCCTCAGACTTGGAGAATTCACCTCAAACTTGTATGGGTGAAGGACCATTCTTGAGCCTTCACCTCAGTTCTTGGACATAGAGAATTCCCCTTGGACTTGTACATTTAGAGAGTTTTTCAGGTTATATGGCGCTTGGGTTGCTTTGGGTGCTTTTTGGTGTGCCTGAGGATGACCACGTAACCTTTTATGTGCATGCAAGTACGATTGGACATAGTTTTCCTTCCCGTTAATTACTCCAAATCTTTATAAATATGAAAGGGGCTAAGATTTCCCTTTCATTTAGTTATTTCACTATCTTTCTTCTTCCAAAGCTCACCTTGGTTTTGTCATCTTTACCTCGGCTTCCCCTTAGCTTGTAGCAACTCTATATCTTCTGCATTCTTCCTTCTTCTTCAGTAAGGCATTATTCTCTTTGCTTGTCTTTTCATTATGTCTATTGATAATTCGATAAAATTTTATGACTATGACCTAGGTGAGATGAGTAATGGTAGTGAGTCATCTAAGCCTTCCACCTCCTCTTCGGATAGAACTTCTAGTGATCCACCTCCAAGGTTAGGAAAGTCAGAGAAGAGGCTCATTCTATAAAGGCAATTTGTGTGGAGATGGTCGTGGACCATTACCACTTTCACTATGTTGTGGAGAGGGAAGTGTGCAACTTGTTGGAGCAATCACTAGAAATAATCTAGAAAAAAGTATTGCATCCCTGATCAGTATCAGCTCCAACTTCCGACCACTTAGGAATGAGCTTGTAGCCTTATAAGTTCTTGTCCGTTGTATGAGATATGTGTGTACGAGGACATGCTCAAGGTTAGACTTCGATTTTTGATGTAATCGAAGCAATGAGCTAGTGAACCACTTAGTTCTTGCTCTGAATTAGCTTTTTCGAATTTGTGGCAGATGCTAGTTGGATTAGTTCTTTCATTGCAGAAGTATGGGGGGCTGTGCCTTTCTCCTATAGCTTGTTCAAATGTTTTTACACTATTAAGAAGCTTCAAGACTTGGGGTGGTATAACTTTGCTCTGAGGAACAAGATGAAGATCATTGAGAACCTTCCTTCCTCAATTCATTAGTGGAAGACTTAGTTTTTCTTCATATGCTCATCAGAGCTCTTTTATGTTTACACATCATTAGACTATGGCATCTATAACTCCAAAAACATTCTTCGAGTACCTCAAATGAGGAGAAGGAGGCCATTAAGGCCATGAAGAGGAACATTCTCAACACTGATGAGTTGGAAAATGAGAAAGTTTTAGTAGAATATCACTTTTGTGCTGCGACTCCTCATAGTTAGCTATTTTGTATTTAGGATTTCTTTGTGCTCTTATGTGTGAGTTGTTAAAGTCGGTTCTAATATGCTTTCCTTTGGTGAGGAGATTGTTCACGATAGAGCCAAGCTTATAAAGGTTATAGTTCCTAAGTCGGAGGCAAGTAAGGCTGTCGCAAGTAAGAAAGCCGCAAAGAAAGCTGTTGGAGGTATGTCAGAAATAGCTGACTTCTTGCAGCACCCTTCCCCTCATCCTTTAGAGGGGAGGATAGGTATAAGATTAAGGACACTCTTCACCCTCTAACGATTGGACATGATTTGGTTCGATGATCGCACTTGAGGCCTTGTAGAGATCTATTGGTATGAGCTCTTCTTCGATCGAGAAGTCTCAGACCATTGTATTTTCAAGTAACTGGTTGATGCTGCCAACCTATTTCGAGTTAGATGAACTTGCTGTTGTGCACCAACTTCTCCTTAGATCCATCCCTCAGTCCGAGGAGTTCAAGGGGAAGGTCAATGAGGAGATCTAACATATTGAGTTCGAGTTGGCTACCGCTAAAGAGTTTGGCGATCTAGGAGCTCAAGGAGTCCTAAGCCTATAACGATGCTATTTACAATAGGGCCACCAAGGAGTGGTTGAATAGATTCAAGGTTACTAATGAGGAGGTTGGTAAACTCTGGCCTACAAATGCTTGGACCTTGACCTTGTCCATCCCTTTTTTCTTAAGGTAGATGAATTCCTTGCTTCCATGGACTTGAAAGATGAAGAGTTGCTGCCTCTAACGTGGTTATCACCATTGATAGTAGATCCTTAGTATTTCAATTTATTTTTGAAGGGCCTTTTTAAGCCTTCACTTCGGTCCTCAAATGTGGAGGACTTATACGAAGTGAATGGCCTTTTTAGCCAATCACTCTGGTCCTCAGAGTTAAAGGACTTTTCGAAGTGAATGGCCTTTTTGGGCCTTCACTTCGGTCCTCAGAATTTGAGGACTTGTAGGTAATGAAGACCCTTTTACGGCCTTCACTCTGATCCTCAAAGTTAGAGGCCTTTTATGAAGTGAAGAGCCTTTTTGGCCTTTTACGAAGTAAAGAACCTTTTTGGCCCTTCACTCTAGTGCTCAAAGTTAGAAGACTTTTACGAATTGAAGAGTCTTTTTAGGCCTTCACTCTTGTCCTCGAAATTGGCAGACTTCTACGAAGTGAATAGCTTTTTTAGGCCTTCACTCCGGTCATCAGAGTTGGCAGAATTATACGAAGTGAAGGGAATTTTCGAGCCTTCACTCCAATCTTTGGAGTTGAAAGACTTGTAGGTAGTGATGGGCCTTTTTGGGCCTTCACTCCGATCCTCAGAATTGGAAGACCTAAACAAAGTGAAGGGCCTTCACTCTGGTCCTCGAAATTAGAGGACTTGTGTAAAGTAAAAGATATTTTTGGTCCTTCACTCCAGTTCTTGAAGTTAGAGGTCTTATACGAAGTGTAAGGCCTTTTTGGGCCTGCAGTCCAATCCTTAGAGTTAGAGGATTTTTAGAAAGTGAAGGGCCTCTTTGGGCTTTAACCTTGATCCTCAGAATTGGAGGACTTATATGAAGTGAAGGGCCTTTTTTAGGCCTTCACTTTGATCCTTGGAGTTGGAGCTCCGAATTTTAAAATGGCAAAAATAGTAGGGCAAAGTCTTCTAATATTCAAATCACTGGTATGCACAATGAGTAACTCGACTTTTAGCTGGATCAAAATAAAAGAAGTCAAGTAGGAGAATTTGGACTTTTTCTCGTGGAACTTTCTTAAGTTCTTAAAGTTCCATCTTCGTTGTACTGGAGTGTCGTCTATCCTTTCCATCTCAAAGGTTTCTACCGTGATAATCTTCGTGATGCGGTATGGACCTTCCCAGTTTGGCGAGAGCTTTCCAATATCTTAAGGATTGGATTTAGTATCTTAAGGATCTTTGTTTGATTTAGGACTTGTAGTACTTGGTTATCCTTTACTAGTAGCATGCCAATCTCAACAGTCCTTCATCTCTGACTCTTTCTATGAGGTCAAGGTTAATCTTTAACCCTTTAGCATTATTGTTGGTGTCAAACAATTACACTCAAAGGGAAGGTTCTCCCACCTCCAATAGGAATACATCATCGGATCCAAATGCTAAAAAGAACAGAGTTTCGTCGGTTAGAGATCGAGGTGTGGTTTTATATTCCCATTGTGCATGTAACAAATTTTGACTCACCGTTTTTCTGCATCCTTAAGCTTTTTCTTAAGAGTTTTGAGTATGGTTTGATTAGTGACATTGACTCGCCTATTAGCTTGAGGATAGCCTACAAAAGAGAAAAGATGGTCAATATGAAGATCTTTTTTAAAATCCTTGAACCAAAAACTTTCAAATTGTTTGCCATTGTCTGTCACTAAGACCCTTGATATGCTATACTAGCAAATGATAGACTCCCACACGAATCCTTTGTCCTTGTCATTTGTTATCTTTGCTAATGGCTAAGCTTTAGCCCATTTGATGAAATAGTTCTTTGCCATTATCAAGAATTTGAGGTGACACGGGGTACTTGGGAAAGGTTCGAGAATGTTGATCCCTCACATGGAGATCGACATAGGGCTAGTGATTGTCATCAATTGGTTAGCAGGGTGATGAGTCACTGTAACGAACATTTAGCACTTGACACATCTTTTGGTGAAGTCTTGGGATTCCTTTAGGAGTCCCGACTAACAGTGACCTTGCCTCAAAATTTTATGGGTGAGGGCTCAGCCTCCAAGGTGATTTCCACAAATACCTCCGTGAACTTCCTTTAGAGCATAGTCGGATTCTCTTGGTTTGAGGCACTTTAAATATAGTAATGTCAAAGATCACCGATACAACTGGTCGTCAATTATAGAGTAGTGGTCTACTCAGGACATCAGCTTCTCTGTTTCAGGCCTTGACTTGAGGAGCTTGCTTCTTTCCAAGTACTTCACTATGGGGTCCATCTAGCATGGTTCCTCATCTGTATCCATTAGCTTAGCTTATTTTATGCTAGGGGCAGATAATATTTCCACATACACTGTTCTTGGGAGTTTAGAGGTCTTGGAGGAGGCTAGATGAGCTAGGGCGCCTGCTTGACATTTTCTGATATGGGGTCTTGGCTCACTTTTACAAACTTGAGGAGAGCTGAAGCTTGCTTTACTTTGATGAGGTACTTAATCATTTGGGCTCCTATGGCTTCGTAATCTTCAATTCCTTTGCTTACCATCAACTGAGAGTCACTGAAGACTTCTAAGGCTTCAACCATAAGTGATTTGATCAACTTCATTGCAATGAGTAGTGCTTCATACTTTGCCTAATTTTGTGAAGCCTTAAAGTTGAACTGTAGGTCATACCCAATGGAAAAACCTTCGAGGCTGATTACAATAAGTCTGACCTCGCTTTTATTAGCATTAGATGAGCCATCGACAAAGAGTTTCCATGTCGGGAGTTTAACCTTTTGCTCATGTTCTTGCCCTCCAATGGTTTCTTTGTGGAAGGCACACTTAATTATGAAGTCTTCTAGGGCTCATCCTTTGATTGCTGATCACGAATTATATCAAATCTCAATTTCTCTCAATTTAATGGATCACTTACAAGCCACTTGGAGAGATCTGGATTTTGGAGAACTTGCCTTAGAGAGTTGTCTGACAACACCATGATCGGGTGTGATTGGAAGTAGGGGCGTAGTTTTCATGCCAAGATGACCATGACATATGCCAACTTTTCAATTGGATGGTATCAAGTCTCTACGTCTTGGAGGACTCTGCTGATATAGTAAATTGGCTTTTGGATCTTCCTTTATTCTTTTATCAACAATGACACAATGGCGACTTCACTAGTGGCCAAGCAGAGGAATAATTCTTCTCATTCCTTTGGCTTATTGAGGAGGAGAAGAAGAAAACTCAATTTATCACTTCAGTTCATCAAAGTAGGCTTGAAACTCCTTCGTCCACTAAAATTCCATGATTTTATTTAAGGTTTTAAAGAAGAGTAGACATCTCTCCACCGGCTGTAGACACCCAATTTCATTCCAAATCTTAGAATGGGCCATGTGTGAAGCTCGATGATGAGAATTTGGTCATAAATTGCAACGACCCATCCCAGGTTGGTCAACCCCGAAATGGTGTCATCACATTTTGAAAATCTAGCACGACATATATATGTAACGATACAAAAATAACACCAATAGAAATTTTAACATTAATCCTCAACCCTTAATAGGGGAGATACATCAGTATGATATTGACTTAAACATTTTACACAACGTAATATGCATGAATATTTACAAATAAATTTTTATTTTATTTTATCATTAGTCTGAGGATGTTGACACGTACGTGGTTTACAGAAAAAGATTTCATCTGACTCTCTACCCACTAAACCATTTGTCCTGCCTGCTATCTGAAATCATTGTACAATGAGGGGTGAGCTTCACAAGCTCAGTGAATTAAATTTACTAGAAGTACTCAATCTGTATAAATAGTCTTTCAATATTAAATCAATTATATTTTACATAACTTGATAATAGCATTCTACTATCACTACACATATCATATGTCTCATTCTCTATCAATCTCTTATTCTTATTTATTAGTTCACCTCAAGACCATCAATTATCTCATAATTACCTCGCAATGAGGTTCACATAATAAAATCTACCATTTAGATGGTTTTTATCATGTTATATTTCTAGGTTTCTTTCTCACCATAATTGTCTCTCTGTGAGACTCATTTATCTATAAATAATTTCACAATAACACACAACACATGAGCATTTCAATGATGCAATCAATATTTAAAACAGATGTAATGCATGAATTATAATTAGGGAACGTCTTCCCATATGTCGACATGTTTTTATTATCTTAGACCAGCCCCCTCCCGGTTCTTTTCTTTATAGCTTATCTCGGCTATCAAGGTATTTATTTCCAGCATATAACAGCTGTCACGGCGTCCCTTTTATTTCCAGCTTATACCGGCTGTCACGGTTTTTCAATTAGATCGGCCCCCTCCCAGTTCTTTTCTTTTATTTAATGCATATGCATATGAACAATGATATGAAATATGTATCTGAACAATAACATAAAAAGAAAAAACAAATACGAATTAAAATATTTAAATTGGTTATCCTGATTTTTCTCAAATTATATAAAAAAAATTCCACTAAATTCCTCTTATCATAAATCATATCAAATCATTCATCAAAGCTTGTCAAGATCTACTAAATTTCATCTTCTCATAATTTGTATCAAAACATCAATAATAGCTCATCAAGAATTTCACTTATCACTAATCAACTTATTATTCCAAAATATTATTTCTCACCTAATAATTTTCTACATGTCCAAAATTCCTATCATACCTATCAATCAATTTTTCATCTACCACCAAAGCATACACTAATAATTTATTTTAATACTATCAATAGATATTTCATTTTTATCTAGATTACTTAAAGTAAATCTAACTCACCACGTAGCACTTAAAGCTACCTGTGGATCACCTCTTTGCCTTTCCCATTCCTCTCTGAAATTTCTTTCGGTTGCTGATCGTCAGCACCTGACATAATATTTATATTAACTTCTAATTTATTCTTCAATTCTTCATAAACCACACCCTTTGAAAATTCGCACTTTGAATTTCGGGAAATTTCATGTATGCTAAAAATTCAAAAATAAATATTACATTATTACCTTCTGTTTTTCTGATAGCTTATCGTGACTCTCTATAAAATTCCCCAATAAACTCCTTCAAAATTTTACTCTTTCAACACTTTTTTCGGTCCCCAAGTGTTTAAAAAAACGAGTATATGAAAGAAAACTAAACGAGATTTTGTAAGTATAATTTACATTTACATTATATATATATATATGTACACACACACACACATGAAAATTTGTGAAAATGGCAGCCCCAACCTTATTGCTTTCTCAACATAACTTTCACTCACAAAGCTCCATGATCTGGCTACATGTAATATATGCAAGCATTCCTTTTTTTTTTCTTTTGAAAACATAACTTTTTTTTCTTCTTTTCTAAGCTGGAAACGTCCATTTTTTTTTTATAAAGAATTGTTTTATTCAAATAATAATAAACTTTTCACATATATTTTATTTTACTTCATATCGTATTTATTAAATTACTTCTTTACCCTTACTTTACGATTATGGGTATTACAAATCTACCCACTTTATAAAAATTTCGTCCCCGAAATTTCCTTACCTAACTTCCAGAAACAAATTGTGAATAATGTTTCTTCATAATTGTCTCACGCTTTCGCATAGACTCTTCAACGTCCTTATTCCGCCACAGAACTTAAACTAATAAAATTATTTTATTATACAAGATTTGTTTCTTTTTGTCTAAAATTCTCATTGGTACTTGTATAAAAGTCGAATCTTTCTGAATTTCTCTAGCTTGACTCGAAATATTTTGAGATTTATCAAGTAAGCATTTTCGCAACAATGAAACATGGAAGACGTTATGTCATTGCTTCAACTCTAGAGGCAAATGCAGGCTATTCACAACTTGCTCAATTTTCTTATTAACCTTATAGGGTCCCACTTACCTCAGACTCAACTTTTCTTTCTTTTTAATCCTCAACACACCTTTTCATGGAGATATTTTTAATTATACTCAATCACCTACTTGAAATTCAAGAGGTCTTCTCTTAGTATCCGCATAGCTATTCGGTCTACTCTGTGCTACTTCACAGTTCTCTCTAACCAATTTGATCCTCTAAGTTGTTAGCTTAATAAATGATGTACCAAATATATTTCTCTCTACCATTTCTTCCCAACATATAGTAGTACTACACCTTCTACCATACAACGTCTAAATCGATGTCATCCCAATACTAGTTTGATACTTATTATTATAAGAAATTTCAATCGATGGCATGTAAGCATCACAACTTACTAAGAAACTCATCACATTTGCTCTTAACATATCTTCTAGTACTCTAATAATCTTTTTTTCCTGAGCATAAAATATTTTATTAAATTGCAACTGTGTACCTGTGGCGTTCTGAAAGCCTCTTCAAAACCAAGATGTAAATCTAACATCTTTATTTGACACTATGCTTCATGATGCTCCATACAACCTCACAATTTCAGCTACATCCTTCTTCAATCCTGACCACCAGAAATTCTATCTCAAGCCTCTATACATCTTGTTGTTACTTGGTTGCATCGAATCTACTCCATCATGTGCCTCTCTCATTATCTCATTTCTCAACTTCGCATTATTGGAAACACAATCCATGTTCCAATACCAAAATACCCTCATTAAAATGCTTTCTAGTAAGCACTCAATGCTTAATCTTTTCTATCTCTTTATCTCTACCTTGCATCTCTAAAGCATTTTACTATAGATGACTGTACAACCATATTCATTAACCATGATCCTATGTTGTGAGTTTTAAATTACTCGCAAGTGCACGAGTCGTTTGCAATATAGTGTTGTGCAAGTGCGAGTTCGAATCCACAGAGAATTGCGTTGTGAAAATATTTTTATCTAAACTAAGCCTATTTTAACCTAGTTCCAAGTTTTGAATTGTCTTTTGCAAAACAAATATAAACTAAACTAAATTGATTTAAAGACTAATGATAAAAACACTAAGGTTTCTGAATCCACCCCACCAAAGTAAAGCATATATCTTCATGTTCTATATAAAAATAATCTATCAAAATATTCCATGAATCCAACTTTAAAAAAATCACAACAAATATCCCAATTAAACCAAAATAATCTAATGTATCCGCTTTTAACAAATCACAAAGGATATCCAATTTAATAAAAAACGATTCGATGTATCCATCAGATGAAACACACGGAATATCCAACAGAACAATTTAAACTCAATCAATCATAAGATTTTACTCAAATAATTGAACAGAACATTTATACTAAAAAACATCAAAATTGTATAAATAAATCTAAAATATTATGCCAAACAACGGCGAGGATTCATCTTCAACCTTAGCTGAAGATTTTAGCCACTCATAATCATAAAACTAAAGTTCACAATAACAGTGTTAAACATTAAACTTTAACACTAACAAAAGCAGTAAATTAAAAACTGACTATACATGGGGAGAAATTCCACTCACTGTTGGGCGGCGCTTCCCCTCGTAATAGCAAAACCTTTGGAGATCCACCAGAATGCTAGCAGAAGTCCTCCAAATTGCACCAAAATGGCACCTGGATTGCTTACTAAAGATGAAGTGAAGAGAGGCTTATATAAGGAAATATCACAAGTGCAATATGCTTCCAATCCGATGTGGGATACTGCAAATTCCAGTTTTTGCTCTTTGACCTTTGTCTACTAAAATTGCCATAACTTTCTCTAGAAAAATCATTTTATTGATCCGTAAAATTTTTCAGAAAATAGACATTAGGATCTTTCCAAGAATATATGGCTCATCACCTGGTTCTTTCTGAATCAATACAGTTTAATCCTAAAAAATGGTTGATCTGTCACGCTGAAATCATGCACAGCCTGACCTTTGTTTACTTAAACTGCCATAACTTTCTCTAGAAAAATCATTTTATTGATCCGTAAAATTCCCCAGAAACTAGACATCCGGATCTTTCCAAGCCTATATGGCTCATCTCTTGGTTCTTCCTGAATCAATACAATTTAATCTTCAAAAATGACTGATCTGTACGAGCAATTCTGGCAATTTAGTGAAACTCCTTTACAAGCTTGTAAACCTGTAAAACAACTCAAAGTAACAAATCCCTAAGCTAACAAATGTAAATTAAGGGGTCAAAATATGCAATATTTGGCACTCATCAAATACCCGCAAACTTACATTTTGCTAGTCCCTCAGCAAAACAAAATAAAAGACTAAATGAAAAATAAATAACATAAAGATAAGTTCATCACTCATGGTATCCAAAAATTTAAGGAGCACACATCACCATGATATTCATTCATGAGCAAGCTTAAAAAGATAAACCCATCTTCGCAATGAATAGAAATGTTAAAATCTAATTACTTACAAAAGGCAGGTTAAGGCATCACAAGTCTGACACTGTGTAAAGTGAATTAGCATATAAAAATGAAGCTTCCAAATAACTCCAATGTGTAAGGTCTCCATGTCTCAAGATTCACCAAATTTCCCATCAGAATGAACGAAAATGGCATAGTTTTTATTTTATTTTATTTTTTATATTTTTAAATAAGGCTCTGCTATGTTTAGTTCCCTTAAGCTTTCTAATTGACCCATGTAGCGAGTGTTGAGTCAATGACTCCCAAACCAGATGGTTTTAGGGCATTAGGTGTAAAGACACCCCTAAGGACTTACTAACTCGAGTAAAAAAGGCTACGAAATTAAACTGACCTTAATGTTACCAAGCAAAATTCTCACCTTTTGACGTGAACACTCACTGCTTACTGAGGCAAGAGGTCCAGTTACTCAGTGGAAAGTTTATTTATGTTTATCAAAAAATTTTTATTTTTTTTATGCCAAAATGTTTATCCAAGAAGTCATCCAGTTTCAATTAAGACAAGGAAACGTACACATTAAAATCACATGTCATACCTCACACAATTTGTGCTAATGTGCTCGTGTTAGATTAGATCAAACATGTGAATTCTCAAATGCCTAAAGTAAGTAACTAAATTTTAAAACTTTATCACCAGATAATGTGTTCAAAATTTTAAGCTCACCAATGACATCACATCACAGAAATTGTTTAGATCAACCAAAATTTCAAAATAACATGAGCTGCATTTACCTTCTTCTTTTTCATTTTTTTTTAAATGAAGAAAAACAACAACAAATTAGGACAAAGTGTGTGTAATGTGTCTCCTATACCCCCAAACTTAAATTACACATTGACCCCAATGTGTGAATAATATGGAAAGAGCTGACCTGGGATATTGAGAACTATCTGGACTGGTATGGCTCATAGCATACCCCCAAACTTGATCTGAAGTACGCTTTGTCCATGAAAAATAAAGACTGCAAAAAAAAAAAAAAACACTAGAGAAAAACAATAACAAGAAATATGTAAAATAATAAACAAACATAAAGGATATGCTGTGGGGTGCCTCCCATGAGCGCTAAGTTTTATGTCTTCAGCCAGACCCAGCATTAGTAATCGTGCCTAGCTAAGCACTCCACCATTTGATCAATAAATGGGAGTGGAAAATGATCCTTCCTTCTGGCATCATTCAACTTACGGTAGTCTAGACAACTCTCCATCCTGACTGAACACAAGTTGGCACCAACTCGTCGTCCTTATGCTTCACTACCATCAATCTAGCCCGCTTGAGCACGACATGAATCGAGCTCACCCACTTGCTATCAGAGATTGGATAAATGATCCCTGCATCCCATAAATTTATCACTTCAGTCCTCACAACCTCTTGTATAGCTGGGTGGAGCCTTCTCTGTGGCTCCCTCGATGACTTGGAGTTCTTCTCCAAATGTATCTTATGCATCACCACCGAGGGGCTGATCTCTTTCATATCCTTAATAGTCTAACCGATAGCTTCCTTGTGCTCTCTTAAAATGTCCACTAATTTCTCCTCTTGAGCCTCAACCAAATCTGAAGCTATAATCATAGACAAAGAATCTGCTGGACCTAGGAACTTATACTTAAGATTGTCCAGTAAAGGCTTAAGTTCCTTCTTGAGGGGTTTAGGTGTTGTGGTCTCCTCCGTCTCACTGCTCTTCTGAGGAGCAGACTCCAAAGTAGCATTTGCTTGCTCAAGTAACTTATCCAAATCTAAATCCTCTCCAAACTGAGCAAAGCATGCCTCCAGGGGGTCCTCAATGCTTGATTCACCCATAGTCTCCTCCGTCTTACTGCTCTCCCGAGGAGCAGACTCTAAAATGGAATTTGCTTGCTCAAGTAACTTATCCAAATCTAGATCCTCTCCAAACTGAGCAAAGCATACCTCCAAGGGGTCCTCATTGCTTGATTCATCCACAGTCTCCTCAATAATCTCCTCTATCAAGCATACATTTCTCACTTCATCAAATTCCAGTGGTTGCTTAGTGATATCAAAGATATTCAACTCCACTGTCATATTTCTGAAGGAAATCTTCATCACCCCTGTCCTACAATTTATTAGGGCATTAGTTGTGGCTAAGAATGGTCGCCCTAGAATCACCGGTATCTGAATCCCTACATTCTGAACCGGCTCTGTGTCTAGCATAATAAAATCCACGGGGAAATAAAACTTGTCCACCTTTATCAAAACATCCTCAACTACTCCCCGTGGTATTTTCACTAACCTGTCAGCTAATTGAAGCGTTGTGGATGTGGGCTTCAATTCTCCTAACCCTAACTGCAAACAGACTGAGTAGGGCAGAAGATTCACACTCACTCCTAGATCCAATAGAGCCCTCTCGATTTGGCTGACTCCTATCATGCAAGAGATGGTAGGACACTCTGGGTCCTTATACTTGATCAGTATCTTGCACTGAAGGATTGAGCTAACTTGCTCGGTCAAAAATGCCTTCTTTGGGACATTCATCCTCCTCTTGATAGTGATCAAGTCCTTTAAGAACTTGGCATATGACAGCACTTGTTGGATGACGTCCAAAAGTGGGATATTGATTTGGACTTGCTTGAACACCTCCAAAATTTCCTCAAACTTCCATCCTTTCTTGGGCACTTGTAATCTCTCAGGGTAAGGTACTTTAGGTACAAATGACCTAGGAGGATCCTTAACAATGGGTGTGGCTGTAGATGGCTCAACATCTCTCTTTTCCTTATTGCCACTTTCTTGTCCTGGCTGCATAGCAGGGTTCTCTTCCACTTGATTGTCCACTTGTCTCCCAAACCATAATGTGACAATCGATTGCACTTGTTCCTGCCCGTGCGTAGGATTTGATGAATTTCCAACCGCAAACTGTCCTTTCAGGTTAGGCACGGGTTGACTAGGGAATGTTCCCTTCTCTCTTTCACCCAAGTGACTTGCGATTTGACCTATTTGACTCTCTAGCTTGGCAATCACTTGGGTGTTTACTATTGTTGCGCTCCTCACTTCACTGATGGATTGGCTGGTCATCTTCATGAACTCCTTGAGGGTGTCCTCTAGTGACTGTGAAACCAGCGCTGGCGCTTGAGTGGGAGCTTGGTAAGCAGGTGATGGTGCTGGATGGGCTGAGTGACCATGACTTGGAATTGGTGGAGGAAATCCAGGAGGGTATTGATTGTGAGCATGATGAGGGGCTCCTCCCTGATTCATCGATTGGTTCTGCTTCCATGAAAAATTAGGGTGGTTCCGTCACCCTGGATTGTAAGTCTCGGAGTAAGATCCATTTGACTGCCTCCGATAGTCATTGAAAGCGTTCACTTGTTCCATAGGATACTGGGCAAAATCCGGCGTTGATGGACAATTCTGTGCTAAATGCATGGGACTAGCACAGATGGAATAGCTATCAACATTGAATGTGTTGGCAGCATTGATGGATTGGCCCACAGCGAGAGCGTCAATCTTCTTAGTGAGAGCATCTAGCTTTATCCTCAAGTCAGTGTCCTCTTTGATCTCATAGATGCCTCCTTTCTTAGGAGCACGAATGGACTTATCCCAACAGCTTGAAAGATCCCACTGCAGCGAGTTGTCGGACAACTTGTCCAATGCCTTGTATGTTTCATCCCCCGTCAGACTTAAGAATGCTCCCCCATTCATAGACTCGATCATGCTACGATTGGGTTGAGTCAACCCTTGGTAGAAGAACTGAACGAGTCTCCACTTTTCATATCCATGTGGAGGGCATCTAATCAGTAACTCTTTAAAACGCTCCTAACTCTCAGAAAACTTCTCATCCTCCTCCTGAGTGAAAGAACTAATCTCCTTTCGGTACTCATTCACTCTAGACATTGGGAAAAATTTATTATAGAATTTACTCAATAGATTTTCCCGAGATGTAATAGACCCGGGCATGTTGGAATTCAACCATTCCCTAGCTCTATCGTGAAGAGAAAAAGGGAAAAGTCTAAGATAGACTGACTCCTCAGAGAAGTTCTGGAACTTGAATGTGGCACAAATATCTTTGAACTTCTTCACATGGCTGTAAGGATTTTCAAGATCTAAGCCATGAAATGAGGGTAGGAGTTGGATGACATGTGGCTTTAAATCAAAATGGGTGGCATTTGTTGGTGGCAACACTATGCAAGAAGATGAGTTAGTCGTAACAGGTGCGAACAAATCCCTAAGGGATGTAGTGGAGTCCACTTTCGAAGCTCTAGGTTGCTTTACATTCTCTGGCTGATTTATATTCCTAAAATTTTCTCCCATTTCAATTGTCTCTCTTTCAACAAGTGCTCTCTTCTGTCTCCTAAGAGTTCTTTCTAAGTCGAGATTTAAATGTGTCAATTATAAATTCAGTGATCTCCGACCAAGCATACACCATACAAAAAAATAATAAAATAAACTAACTAGTAGAAACAAAAAATAAATTTAAAATTTAAAATTTAAAATCAAAAATCAAAAATTAAAAATCAAAAATCAAAAATTAAAAATTAAAAATTAAAAATTAAAAATTAAAAATTAAAAATTAAAAATTAAAAATTAAAAATTAAAAATTAAAAATTAAAAATTAAAAATTAAAAATTAAAAATTAAAAATTAAAAATTAAAAATTAAAAATTAAAAATTAAAAATTAAAAATCAAAAATCAAAAATTAAAAATTAAAAATTAAAAATTAAAAATAACTTATTGTGAGTTTTAAATTACTCGCAAGCGCACGAATCGTTTGCAATATAGTGTTGTGCAAGTGCGAGGTCGAATCCACAGAGAATTGCGTTGTAAAAATATTTTTATCTAAACTAAGCCTATTTTAACCTAGTTCCAAGTTTTGAATTGTCTTTTGCAAAACAAATATAAACTAAACTAAATTGATTTAAAGACTAATGATAAAAACACTAAGGTTTCTGAATCCACCCCACCAAAGTAAATCATATATCTTCGTGTTTTATATAAAAATAATCTATCAAAACATTCCATGAATCCAACTTTAAACAAATCACAACAAATATCCCAATTAAACCAAAACAATCCAATATATTCGCTTTTAACAAATCACAAAGGATATCCAATTTAATAAAAAATGATTCAGTGTATCCATCAGATGAAACATACGGAATATACAACAAAACAATTTAAACTCAATCAATCATAAGATTTTACTCAAATAATTGAACAGAACATTTATACTAAAAAAATCAGAATTGTATAAACAAATCTGAAAATATTATGCCAAACAACGGCGAGGCTTCATCTTCAACCTTAGCTGAAGATTTTAGTCACTCATAATCATGAAACTAAAGTTCACAATAACAGTGCTAAACATTAAATTTTAAAACTAACAAAAGCAGTAAATTAAAAACTGACTATATATGGGGAGAAATTCCACTTGCTGTTGGGCGACGCTTCCCCTCGTGATAGCAAAACCTTCGGAGATCCACCAGAATGCTAGTAGAAGTCCTCCAAATTGCACCAAAATGGCACTTGGATTGCTTACAAAAGACGAAGTGAAGAGGGGCTTATGTAGGGAAACATCACAAGTGCAATATGCTTCCAATCCGATGTGGGATACTGCAAATTCCAGCTTTTGCTCCTTTGATCTTTGTCTACTAAAACTGCCATAACTTTCTGTAGAAAAATCATTTTATTGATCCGTAGAATTCCCCAAAAAATAGACATCGGGATCTTTCCAAGCATATATCGCTCATCTCCTGGTTATTTCTGAATCAATACAGTTTAATCCTAAAAATGGCCGATCTATCACGCTGAAATCATGCACAGCCTGACCTTTGTCTACTAAAACTGCCATAACTTTCTCTAGAAAAATCATTTTATTAATCCATAAAATTTCTCAGAAACTAGACATCCGGATCTTTCCAAGCATATATGGCTCATCTCTTGGTTCTTCCTGAATCAATAGAGTTTAATCTTCAAAATGGCTGATCTGTACGAGTAATTCTGGCAATTTAGTGAAACTCCTTTACAAGCTTGTAAACCTGTAAAACAACGAAAAACAACTCAAAGTAACAAATTCTTAAGCTAACAAATTTAAATTAAGGGGCCAAAATATACAATATTTGGCACTCATCATCCTCTATCACTGATATTTAACTTCATTCTTATCTCTTTCAAATCTATCATCAATTTCACATCAGGACTCCCAATAGTAGTTGACCTTCTTGTAGACTCTCTACTCAAGGCATCAGCTATCACCTTCGTATTTTCTAGATGGTAGTGAATTGTACAATCATAGTTACTAATCAACTCCATCTATCATCTTTGCCTCAAATTGAACTTTCTCTAGACAGATAAGTATGTCAAACTCTTATAACCCATGAATATCTCACAAGTGGCTCCATACAGATGATGTTTCCAATCTTTAAAGTAATCACTATAGCAGCCAACTCTAAGTCATGAGTATGGTAATTTCTATCATGAACCTTCAATTGTCTAGAAGTATAGGCCACAACTTTCCTATGTTACACATATCCCAATCATTGATGTGACACATCACTATATACCACAAATACTTCATCACCAGAAGGAAACACCAATACTTGAGCTGTAGTCAGTTTCTCCTTTAGAAATTGGAAAATTTTTCTCACACTTCTCTAACCACACAAATCTCACCTCTTTCCTGATCAGTTTATTCAACAGTATTATAATAATAGAAAAGAATTATGAAAAAATCTTTTATAATAACCAGCTAACCCCAAGAAGATTCTAATCTCAGTCACAATAGTTAGTCTCTCCCAACTTACCATTGCCTTTACCTTTTGTGGATCAACTGTTATGCCATTTCCCGATATTACATATTCAAAAAAAGTTATTTCATTCAGCCAACACTCACACTTAGAGAACTTTGTATATAAATTCTCTCTCCTTAGAATCTCCAACACATTGTCTAATGTTTCACATGTTGTTCTTCCTTCTTAGAATATATCAGAATGTCAAATACAACCATAAACTTATTAAGATATAGTTTAAACACTCTATTCATCAAGTCCATGAATGTTTCTGGGATATTAGTCAATCCAAATGACATCACAAGAAGCTTATGACCATAATGTGTCCCAAAAGTAGTCTTAGGCACGTCTCCATTCTCTATCCTTAACTGGTGATAACCTGATCTCAGGTTTATCTTAAATGACACTCTCACTCCTTGCACTTCTCAAACAATTTGTTTATCCTGGGAAAAAAAAGTATTTGTTCTTATTCAACTATCTGTAATCTATACACACTCTTATCGTTCCATCTTCCCCCTTCATGAACAACACATGGGCTCCCCACATACATTAGGCCCGATAAATTGTTTATCTAAAAATTCTTGAACTTTCAACTCTCTTAACTCAGTGGGTGTCACTCTTTATGGTACTATAGATATATGTGATGAACCTGATATCACATCAATAGAGAAATTTAATCCCCCTACTGGGGAGGCAACCTAGGCAACTCATCAAGAATTACATTAGAAAAATCTTTCACCACTAAGATTTATTCTAACTTCCTATTTTCTTTTTTAGAATCCATTATGTATACTCAACACTCATTAAAACTCTTCTTTAACCATCTCCTAGTGGTTATAGAAAAATAAGATAGTTCGAGAGTATCTTGTGTTCTCCCTGAAAGTTAAACTCCTCATGTCCATATCTAAAAACTGCTGTCTTTAATCAACCATATTCAAAGATAATAAATTAGCTTCAGATTTTCTATCACTGATACGAATCACACAACCCTTGTAAACATTTATGATTATCACTTCATCTCTAGTGGGAACTTCAACAAAAATATTTTGCATCAAAAGACTAATACATACTTTAAAAGACTTCATATGAATATTGGATGCAAAAGAATGGGTTACACCAAGATCAACCAACATTGATATGTCCACCTTCTCTACACATAAAGCACTTCAAATTTTGACAATTCTGGGATAAATATCTTATCTGAATATATCTATAACAAACTTTTGTCTCTCAATCATACATTAGATTACCACTTCCTCTTAGTGGCATACTTACTTCCTCTGCCATGACTCTCAGTTCCTATAACCTGTCTCCCAAATCTAAGGGTCCCATCAATATTACTCTGAGCTACAGAAGCAACAGATCCTACTTGCCTCTGACTCTGTACTACAGTTTCTTGTGACAAGGAACGCCTCATCTGAGAGGTCTCCTATCATGCACATTCACACTAGTATCATATCTAGGTTCCTCAAATCTAGAACTCTTCCGCCGATTCTTCCTACCTCTGATTTCTATCACCTCCTTCTCAACTTGAAGTGCTATATCCGCAACTCTGACATAATTAATATGCCTCATGTAAGATAATTTTGATCAAATCTTAAAACATAGTTCATCTTTGAACCTCTTACACTTCTTCTCCTCTAGGTCTACCCTTTTCGGTACAACTATTGACAAGACCACAAATCTGCTATCATACTGAGCCACAGTCAACCCATTTGCCTCAAATAAATAAAATCTCTATCTTGTTGGGCTCTAAAGGTCTAAGGAAAGTATTTATCAAAGAAAACCTCATTAAACCTATTACAGGTTAAGTGTTTAACAACATTTGCACTTACCTTGGGAAGAATATCCTCTCATCATTCTAAAACTTCTCCTTCTAACTCAAGCGAAACAAAGACAATCATCTGCTTGTTAGTTACTGGTAAAATACCAAATAATCTCTCTGCATGTTTCTCCTAAAACTTAGGCTTAAAATGATTCATAGATCCTTTAAACAATAATGCATTCAACTTAATATATCTAACAAAACAATCTCTATGTGTCTTGTGCATAAACTTACTTTTCCCCTTTTTAACATTTATCATTACTGGATTTACAATAAGCTATCAATTCTATCATTTGTTACCTTCATTTCTCAAGAGCATTGTAAGAGCTTATCTTAGCTCATTCTTTCAACTTTAGATTCTCTCATACCTTTATTAATATCAATTTTATTACTAATATCAATCATATTATCAAGATGTTCCCTTCTAGGAACCATAAATTCAGACTCAACCTCGACTTGTCAAAAATATTGGGGGCCTACCACGCCCTCTCAAATCAATAACTCTAACTCTAGCTCTAGCACGTCCACATGTCATCCTCAGACTATTTAAAATATAATTTATTTCAATCTTTCACTTTCTTTCTTTTTATGTAGTCTATAGAATCATTAAACCTAATACTCTGATACCAAAATTGCAACGACCCATCCTGGGTTGGCCACCCCCAAAACGGTGTCATCACATCTTGAAAACCCAGCACAACATATATATGTAACAATAAAAAAATAACACCAATAGAAATTTTTGCATTAATCCTCAACCCTCAACAGGGGAGATACATCAATATGATATTGACTTAAACATTTTACACAACTTTATATGCATTAATATTTACAAATAAAATTTTATTTTATTTTATCATTAGTTTGAAGATGTTGACACGTTCGTGGCTTACAGAAAAAGATTTTGTCTGACTCTCAACCTACCAAACTATTTGTCCTGCATGCTACCTGAAATCATTGTACAATGAGGGGTGAGCTTCACAAGCTCAGTGAATTAAATTTACTAGAAGTACTCAATCTGTATAAATAGTCTTTCAATATTAAATCAATTATATTTCACATAACTTGATAATAACATTCTACTATCACTACACACATCATAAGTCTCATTCTCTATCAATCACTTCTTCTTATTTATTGGTTCACCTCAAGACCATCAATTATCTCATAATTACCTCGCAATGAGGTTCACATCATAAAATCTACCATTTAGATCGTTCTTATCATGTCATACTTATAGTTTTCTTTCTCACCATAATTGTCTTTTTGTGAGACTAATTCATCTATAAATAATTTCACAATAACATACAACACATCAGCATTTCAATGATGCAATCAATATTTAAAACAGATACAACGCATGAATTATTATTAGGGAACGTCTTCCCACATGTCGACATGTTTTTATTATCTTAGACCAGCCCCCTCCCGGTTCTTTTCTTTACAGTTTATCCCGACTGTCACGGTATTTATTTCCAGCATATACTGGCTGTCACGGTTTTTTAATTAGACCGGCCCCTTCTGGTTCTCTTTCTTTTATTTAATGCATATGCATATGAACAATGATATGAAATATGCATATGAACAATAACATAAAAAAAAAACAAACATGAAGTCAAATATTTAAATTGACTATCCTGATTTTTTTTTCAAATTATATAAAAAAAAATTCACTAAATTTCTCTAATCCTAAATCACATCAAATCATCCATTAAAACTTGTCAAGATCCACTAAATTTCATCTTTTCATAATTCGTATCAAAGCATCAACCATAGCTCATCAAGAATTTTACTTATCACTATTATTTTTAAATTAACTTATTATTCCAAAATATTATTTCTCACTTAATAATTTTCTACATGTCCAAAATTCCTATCATACATATCAATCAATTTTTCATCTACCACCAAAGCATACGCTAATAATTATTTTAATACTATCACTAGATATTTCATTTTTATCTAGATTACTTAAAGTAAATCTAACTCACCACGTAGCACTTAAAACTACCTGTGGATCACCTCCTTGCCTTTCCCGTTCCTCTCAGAAATTTTTCCTGGTAGCTGATCGTCAACATTTGACGTAATATTTATATTAACTTTTTAATTTATTATTCAATTCTTCATAAACCACACCCTTTGAAAATTTCCACTTTGAATTCCGGGAAATTTCATGTATGCTAAAAATTCAAAAATAAACATTACATTATTACTTCTGTTTTTCTGATAGTTTCTCGTGACTCTCTATAAAATTCTCCCGTAAACCCTTTCAAAATTTTGTTCTTTCAACCTTTCTTTCGGTTCCCAAGTGTTTAAAGAAAACGATTAATTGAAAGAAAACTAAACGGGATTTGGTAAGTATAATTTACGTTTACATAATATATATATACACACACACACATAAGAAAATTTGTGAAAATGGTAGCTCCAATCTTATTGAATTCTCAACATAACTTTCACTCGTAAAGCTCCACGACCTGGCTACATGTAATACATGCAAGCCATCTTTGTTATTTTGGCAGCAGTTACCACATTTTTTGTTCCTTTTTTTTTTTTATAGAAAACATAAGTTTTTCTTTTCTTTTCTTTTCTTCTTTTCCAAGTTGGAAACATCCAATTTTTTTTCTTTGTAATTACGCCCCCACGCATCCATTTTTTTTAAAGAATTGTTTTATTCAAATAATAATAAACCTTTCACATATATTTTATTTTACTTCTATGTCGTATTTATTAAATTACTTCTTTACCCTTACTTTATGATTACGGGTATTACATAAATGCTTGAAATTGGAGAAAACAAGAACCAAGACTTTGTTTATACAAAGAACCAATTACAAATCCAATCCTAAGCCTAAAAGGCCCAAAAACCCAAACTAAAGCCACTAAACCCATGTAGTTACTAGAAAACCAAAACTAGATATTGATCCAGCCCACTGTTTATGAAAAGTGTTGCTTGAAAAGCAATTTGATGAGTGATGCTAATTGTCCTTGAGAGGGCAATGTTGTCCAACAATCAAGTTTTGGGTCAATAATTTCCCAAGTTTACATGTTTCTCTTCCAATTGTGATGCTTGTTAAATTATTGCTTTGTTTAAAATAAATTGTAATTGTGTTCTTTGTATGCTAGTGTGTGGTAATAATAAATCTACTTAAAATTTAAGTATTTTCCTATAGCAAAAAGAGTTAGGCTTCGACCTAGACAAAAGAATGAGCTTTAATTCCTTTATACTTGAATCTCTTTGCCTAGGAATCTTACATGCATAGACCAATAAAAAATGGATTTGACCCCATTCAAGGTCAAATGGAGACTCATTACCTATCATCCTTGCTCTGTGCTTCGATGATCTAAGTCCAAAATGTGAAAATTTACCTCGATCTAGATGAGCTCTCTTTGAGGGAGCCCCCTTACTAATTGATAAAAGGTGGTGTAGGGTGCAGTACACCACAGTTGGTGACTCCACTAGGGTAATATTCTTGGACAAATATTTAAATTTTGAGTTAAATTATTGCACACTTGCACTTACCTCTGATCATGATGCGTTTGTACTCTTGTGGTCAATCTATATAGGCCACTCGAGGAGCATACTGACATCCTTCTAGCTATGGGGTACCCTTGAGCTAACCGAAGATATAAGGTGGAGCCAACGTATAGAAAAATCCTAGAACTTTCCTTCTAATCTGCATCATTCTCATCCTACTCGGTAATGAACTCCCAATGGTAGATTGAAAAAAGTTCTTTGAAAGTTCAGAGAAGTGTTCAATTTTTTAGGAAGGTTAAGTGTCAACAGATGGTTCAATTTCAAAAGAGGAAACAGAGTCAGGATTCATTGTAGTAAGATCAATGGTTGAGGGTAATAGTAGTAGCAACATCAGCAATAGGAAGGAATTGAATGATTATTTTACCACTCTGATAGATAACATGGTTAAGAGGATCATTACTCTAGATGATAAGAAGGCTATAAAGGAATCATTGGAGTCTAATGGCGACAAGGAAGGTTTCTTTGAAGATGAGGAAGAACATTACCTAGAGAAGGAGAAAAAGAAGACCGATCAAGAGTTTAAGAGCATCAACAAAAAGTTTGAAAAGATGCAAAATGCTTTAAGGAAATCTCAAGGCCTTGATGGGTACCTTATGGATATAAATGGGCTTTGCGATCATCCAAAATTGAACTTACCACCCAAATTTAATATGCATGATATGGATTGTTTTAATGGATACGGCAACTCAAAGACCCACTCGAGGCACTATATGGGTCTATTGACATTGTCTTACTTGTACCAAGAACAGTTGGCTGCTATCTTTCTTAACTCTCTTGTTAGTGCCACATTGAATAGTATTACTCTAAAGAGCCGACTCATTGAAAGCATGGGAAGACATAGCCCAAACATTTGTGACCAAATACACCAACATCCAATTGGACATCATAATTGGAGACCTTGAGATAACTAAACAAAATTCCAATGAAACCTTTTATGAATTTATTTCTCATTGGCGGGGAAATGTGGCAAAAATGGCCATAATACCCGAGGAGAAGGATCAAATGATGATAGTTATGAGGAATTTGAAGCCAATGTATTACAAGAAAATGTTTGCATTGCCAATTGCTTGATAAGTTAATAGACACAGGCACATAGATAAAGAATTCAATTTTTGAGCGTAGGCTTGAGAAGACTAATGGAAAGTTCTCGAAGAAGAACAGTGCAAGTGGTAGTGGCACCAAGTCAAGTGAGTTATGCTTAAATTAGTGATGTGCAAACTAACATGTGGGAAAATGACCCTCCAAAATCACAACACAACAACTACAACAACAATATTAACTCCAATTCCAACTGTTATAACAACAACAATCGGAGAGAGAGAAAGCACCGAGGTCCTTGTTATTTCACACCCCTAGGGATAAGCTTATCTCAAGCCTTTAAAAAGTTGATGAAAAAAAAGGAAAGAAAAACTCATCCCTTTTCCACCTAAACCTTTACCCAACCTAGTTCTTGCCCATTAAGACTTTTCCAAACACACAGGCTATGACATAGATGCCTACCAAAGGTGAGGAACAAAATCCAAGACCTCATAGATGATGGCCTAGAACCACCCTGAGTCACACAAAATCCCATGTCAAACTTTCACAATGTACCTCTACCTAATTTCCTAATTTCCTGAATCATTGGGGTTTAGCAGATCTATTGATCGCCAAGATTTCAGCATGATTATGGTGGTAGTTTTACGTAATAACCACCAGAAGATGGTGAAACAAAGGTGATCGAAAAACAATATTTTTTGACATGCCATAAATGATGGTTTTTTGTGGGAAGGTATATTGGCGGCCTCTAAATATTTTGGTGTTGGTGGTGCATGTTGAGGTTATTTGATAAGTGCCAAATATTGCATATTTTGGCCCTTTAATTTACATTTGTTAGCTTAGGAATTTGTTACTTTGAGTTGTTTTCGTTGTTTTACAGGTTTACAAGCTTGGAAAGAAGTTTCACTAAATTGCCAGAATTGCTCGTGCGCTTGCGAGTAATTTAAAACTCACAACAAGTTTTTGGCGCTGTTGTCGGGGACTTGTTTGGTTTATGATTTTTTTTTTCTGAATTGATTTTATTTTTCTATTAGTTAATTTAATTTTTTTTTTAAAATTTAATTTAATTTAATTTTTTAAAAAAATGTGGATGAATCCAGCGCCGGTTTCACAGTCTTTAGAGAACGCCCTCAAGGATTTCATTAAAATGACTGGGCCGTCCCTCAATGCTGCCAACACATTCAATGTTGATAGTTGTTCCATCTGTGCTAGTCCCATGCATCTAGCACAGAATTGTCCTTCAATGCCGGCTTGTGCCGAGTATCCCATGGAACAAATGAATGCTTTCAATGAGTGTTGTTGGCAATCAAATGGATCTTACTCTGAAACATACAATCCAGGGTCTGGGACCACTCTAATGTTTCATGGACGCAAAACCAACTGAGGAATCAGGGAGGAGACCCTTATCATGCTCACAATCAATATCCTCCCAAATTTCCTCCACCAATTCCAAGTTATGGTCACTCAACTTATCCAGCACCATCACCCGCTTACCAAGCTCCCATTCAAGCGCTAGCGTCGATTTCACAGTCATTGGAGGACGCTCTCAATGATTTCATGAAAACGACTAGCCAATCTATGAGTGAAGTGATGAGTGCAACAATAGAAAACACCCAAGCGATTGCCACATTAGAGAGTCAAATTGATCAAATCGCAAGTTACGTGGGTGAAGGAGAGGAAGGAACGTTCCCCAGTCAAACTGATCCTAACCCAAAGGAACAGTTTGCGGTGGGAAATTTATTAACTCCTATGCATTGGCAAGAACAAGTGCAATCAATTGTCCCATTGAGGTATGTGAGACAAGTGCACAATCAAGTGGAAGAGAACCCTGCTATGCACCAAGGGCAAAGAAATGGCAACAATGAGAAGAGAGATGCTGAGTCATCTACAGCCACACCTATTATTAATGATTTCTCTAGGTCGTTTTTACCTAAAGCGCCTTACCCTGAGAAACTACAAGAGCCCAAGAAAGAAGGGAAGTCTGAGGATATTTTGGAGGCATGCTTTGCTCAATTTGAAGACGATTTGGATTTAGATAAGTTGTTTGAGCAAGCAAATGCTACTATGGAGTCTGCTCCTCAAAAGATTAATGAGACGGAGGAAACCACAACACCTGAACCCCCCAAGAAGGAACTTAAGCCTTTATCGGGCAATCTTAAGTATAAGTTCATAGGTCCAACAGATTCTTTGCCTATAATTATAGCTTTAGATTTGGGTGATGCTCTAGAGGAGAAATTATTGGACGTATTAAGATAGCATAAGGAAGCTATAGGCTGGACTATTGAGGATGTCAAGGGAATCAACCCCTAGTCGGTAATACACACGATACAGTTGGAGGAGAATGCCAAGCCATCGAGGGAGCCACGAAGAAGGCTCAACCCTGCTATGCAAGAGGTTGTGAGGGCAAAAGATATTAAGCTGTTAGAGGCAGTGATCGTTTATCCCATCTCTGATAGCAAGTGGGTGAGCCAGATTCATGTTGTGCCCAAACGTGCTGAATTAACGGTAGTGCAGCATAAGGACGACGAGTTGGTTCCAACTCGTGTTCAGTCAATTTGGAGAGTGTGTATCAGCTACCGTAAATTGAATGCTGCCACTAGGCTTGATCATTTTTCGTTCCCATTTATTGATCAGATGGTGGAGCGTTTAGTTGGGCACGATTACTAATGTTGGGTCTGGCTGAAGACGTTAAACTTAGCGCTCATGGGAGGCACCCCACAGCTTATCGTTTCTGTTTATTTATTATTTCGCATTTTTATGATTAATGTTTGTTTCCAGTATTTTTTGTTTTCCAGTTTTTTATTTTTATTTTTCAGGGACAATGCGTACTTCAGTTCAAGTTTAGGGGTATGTTATGAGCCATACCAGTCCAGATAGTTCTCCATATCTCAGGTCAACTCTTTCCATATTAGTCACACATTGGGGTCAATGTGTAATTTAAGTTTGGGGGTATGGGAGACATATCACACACTTTGTCCTAATTTGTTGTCTTTTCGTCGTAGAGATAAATGCATGCTCATGTTATCGTGAAATTTTGGTTGATCTAAACATTTTCTGTGATGTGATGTCATTGGTGAGCTTACCATTTTAAACACATGATCTGGTGATAAATTTTTAAAATTTAATTGCTTACTTTAGGCATTTTGAGAATTCACATGTTTGATCTAATCTAACACGAGCACATTAGCACAAATTATGTGAGGTATGATATGTGATTTTAATGTATATTTTTCCTTATCTTAACTGAAACTGGATGACTTGTTAGATGAACTCTTGGGCATAGAAAAGCATAATAAAAAAAAAATTCATTATCAATAAACTTTCCGCTGAGTAACTGGACTTCTTACCTCAGTAAGCAGTCGTTCACGTCAAAAGGTGGAATTTTGTTTGGTAGTATTAAGGCTGGTTTAATTTCGTAGCCTTTTTGACTCGAGTTAGTAAGTCCTTAGGGGTGTCTTTACACCTAATGGCCTAAAACCATCTGGTTTGGGAGTCATTGACTCAACACTCGCTACATGGGTCAATTAGAAAGCTTAAAGGAATTAAACATAGCAGAACCTTTTATATAAAAAAAAAGATAAAAACTATGCCATTTTTGTTCATTCTGATGGGAAATTTGGTGAATCTTGAGACATGGAGACCTTACACATTAGAGTTACTTGGAAACTTCATTTCTATATGCTAATTCACTTTACACAGTGTCAGACTTGTGATGCCTTAACCTGTCTTTTGTAAGTAATTAGATTTTAACTTTTCTATTCATTGCGAAGATGGGTTTATTTTTTTTAAGCTTGCTCATGAATGAATATCATGGTGATGTGTGCTCCTTAAATTTTTGGATACCATGAGTGATGAACTTATCTTTATGTTCTTTGTTTTTCATTTAGGTTTTTTTTTATTATTATTATTTTGTTTTGCTAAGGGACTAGCAAATTATAAGTTTGGGGGTATTTGATGAGTGCCAAATATTGCATATTTTGGCCCTTTAATTTACATTTGTTAGCTTAGGAATTTGTTACTTTGAGTTGTTTTCGTTGTTTTACAGGTTTACAAGCTTGGAAAGAAGTTTCACTAAATTGCCAGAATTGCTCATGCGCTTGCGAGTAATTTAAAACTCACAACATTATTCATCTTGATGAAAATTTGTGTAGCTTCTGGTGAGTTAAAAAAAAATTAGTTTTATTCATTTACCCTACTACCCTTACATATCTTTCTAGGAAAATCCAATGTTTGAAGATATATATTAAAACCAATTGAGGCATTGGTTATTTAGATTATTGAATAAATTAGTGAGTTAATGGTCAAATTAGTTATTTTTTGAGAATTTATTCAAGAATAACATACATTTGGCAAGGGAGAAAAGATATAAACTGATTGTACACGCTTGTTCCAAAAGAGTCTCCAAATTTTAAAGTCGCAGAACAATACTTATATGTAGCTCTTCTTAAGTACATCTTTTAGATGTGGGATGATGGTCATTGATAATTTTTTGTTCCTTTTCATTTTTTTTGAGAATTTATTTAAGAAATATATACAACATATAAGAAGAGAAAGGGAATATGAAAAAGTTGCTTATATAAACTGATTGTACATGCTTGTTCCAAAAGAGTCTTCAAATTTTAAAGTCACATAACAATACTTATATGTAGCTCTTCTTAAGTACATCTTTTAGATGTGAGATGATGGTCATTGATAATTTTTTGTTCCTTTTTCATTTTTTTTTAGAATTTATTTAAGAAATACATACAACATATAAGAAAAGAAAGGGAATAGGAAAAAGTTACTTATATGACTAACTGGACATGAGAAAAGAAATAGGAGATAGTTACATATAAGAACTGAACATGTCAACTCCAAAAAGATACCTAACTTTTAAAGCCACATAATTATATGTATATATAGCTCTCTTTAATGCTAGTTCATATAATGAAAATTTTGTTTTAGTGCAATTTCCACTTTCATCACAAATATAATTATAAATGTGACTATTATTGTAATTGTCACTACCACTTGTAACTGTACACAATTTGAGAAAACAAAGTTGTTAATGTAACTATTAATGTGATTGTTCTAACTATATTAAGTATTATACAGGTAAAGACCACAATGGGGATCGTTACTTTTAGATCTATTATTCAGGTTTGATTTCCATGCCTTGCCTCACTCTTATTAAAAGAAAAATGGCATCTCTTTTACTTTTAATTACAAAAAGATACATCATCATTTTAAGTAATCAATGGTTAAGATTTATTGACAAATATTGTTTAGACCAAAATATTTCTTTATCACATCATCAAAGTGGAAGTATTTTTGAAAAATCATATTTTTTGAAATTTAAAATTAAAAATGAAAAATCAAGCGTGCATTATTCATCGGACTTGTCTCTCACAGATGTGAGAACAACTGACTCGGTGGAAGGCAACACTTATGGATCTCATTTGGTAGTTCTTTATGAGAGCTATCCAACTGTACCGGAAGTGCATTTTTCTGATCTCTGATTGTCTCGATATCTTTAAAAAACTACAAGGGTAAGAAAATTAAATTATTAATTTTGTTCATTTACCAAATTACCCTCCTATTTGTATAGATCTCAATTATTGATTTTTCAAATGCTTATGTATCTTCTTGTGGTTAAAAGAAAATGAGATGTCATTTGACAAATGGGTGAATAATGGAAGCTGAACCCTTATTATTCATATAACTATAATTATCGATAAAAAAAAAAATTCTAACTCACTCAAAATGAATGATTATTGACGTTCTCCAAAATTTTGATTTTCAATATCAATCGAGGAATGATAATTGTATGTAGCACACTTTAAGCACATATTTTCAATGTAGGATGATAGTCATTAAGAATATTTTTGTTATTTTTTCCTTTTTTTTAGAATCTATTCTAGAAATACTCACATGAAAAGTTGGAGAAAATGTAGTTTATATATAAAACTAATTGACTGCACAGGTCAACCAAACCAAATGATTAATTAAAAAATAATTATTCATTTATTATAAAATATATGTAAACATAGGTTTTTACAATTTGGCCATTTGGTTAAATTGATTTTTAGACTTTCAATTTTCTCAAATAAATTCATATAATTTAAATTTCATCCACTTAAGTTCCTTGTTAACTCCAAAAGTTTTTACCACCTAAATGATCACGTGGCTAAAATTCTTAACCACTTGAGCAAAAAGTAACCATAACCACATACTCTTCATATGGGAATTACTTGATGAACAAAAAATTCATCGGGCCAAGTTGAATAACAGTCACTTCTTTTCTCTATTTAAATTTTGATTTAGGTATGATTTTCACATGAAGCTTAATCGAAAAATTTTCATTGCTTTTTATTTAGATGACTAAGAATTTTATGGAGTTTTATTTTTATTGAAACAAGATAACTGAACTGAAATTGAACCACTACTCTCATTTTATGAGAAATACAATTATTGAACTAAAGCTCACTATAGATATTACTCATTTGACTGTTGTACTTCACAACGAATCAAATCAAGGGCTTTGTTAAAATGTGTTTTCTTAGCATCAAGTAACTCTTCCCATGTCACAGGGCGATAAAGAGGAGGATGATTACAATCGATCAAATTAATGGACGGTGATATCACCACGTTCTTTGGTGGGCTGTAGAAGTGTACAACTGAAATGCGGTGATGTGTCTCATTCACAACCGCACGATGCTCTACATTCTTGAAACGACCATTGGAGATTATGTGCATCAAATCACCAATAATGACAACAAGTGCACCTGAGATAGGGTGCACTGGCACCCACCCTTGATTGTCTTTGAGGACTTGCAGGCCACTAATGTTGCCTTGGTATAGCAAAGTGAGCAGTGGTGAATCTGTATGAGGGGCTAAGCCCATGGCTCTGCTTGGGTCTGGGCAAACTGGGTATGAGTTCAAGTGAAGTGAGGATTGAGCTTGCAGTGTAGATCCGCTTTTGGGCTTCAGCCATTTCATATCTTCATCGACTAAGCCCAATGACCTAATCACCATCCTTATCATTTCCTCGCTTAGTCCCTTCATTTCCTTTTGGTACTCTTCTATTATATTGCTACATGAAGAATCATCAAAACTTAGTAGGTTGAAAATATATAGTTCATGATACAATTTTTGTACTTAAAATGTTATTAGCTGAGCAAAGATATTGGGCCATGCAAGTTTATCATCAACTTGTACCACCTAAAATATAAACAAGTAACAAGTTGACAAGCTCAAATACTAATTACTTGAAAATTTGAGTAGAAGAGAAATTTTTGGGTAATTTTACGTCATAAAAGATATATGACACAAAATATTTTCTATCATTAGATAAAAATAAGATTCTTTATTTTCTCTCTCTCTCTTCTCATACCATATAAAGAAATACTTTTGTGCAATGTATTTTTTTCATAGCATTGGGTTAAACAATAATTTTTCGACATGCGAACATTCACTCTAAAAACTTGAATAATAATTACTTAGAAACTTGAGTGGTAATTATGATTTGAGTTTACTACTCAAGTTTCCAAAGTGTATAAAATGAGTATCCTATTTGAATATCTCAATAACATGAAAAATTCTTAAGTGGACTGAATTCTTGTGGACCAAGTGAATTATCACCATCCAAGATAAAAATGATTTCCTCTCTCTCTCTAACAATGGATAGTGGTAATTCACTTGATCCAGAAAGTCTTATTTCCAATAACATATCTCTATTGCTAAAGGTTGGTGACAGGGGGCATTCAGACAATGATCCAACATACGTAAATGTACCAGATTTTGTGATGATCATGTGGCCAAAGTTTGGTAGCATCTTGAACTGCTGATGACCCCATTATCGTGAACCCTTCTGACCACATCAGCTTATGGAAGAAAGAGGATATGGGAGACAAGCCGTAGCCGGTGAAGCCACCAGGTGATTTGAGGGCTTGTAGCTTACGATTCATCGGTAACGCGAATAACCTCCTAGTTTGGTACTCAATGTCTTGAAGGAGAGTTAAGGGGATTCCATGATTAATGACTTGAAACACACCCCATTTTTCACAGGCATCTCGTATGAGCGTAGGCGCGTGCGGGTGATTGAGGTCTATGATGGGCACAGACGTTTCATGGGTATAAGGGTTGAGGGGTGGGTTGCAATTGGGTACTAGTGATGGATCATTGCTAGTCCAAGTGTGGGATTCGGGTAATTTGATGACATTTTTGAAGTCAAGAGGGAGGTGATTGAGTCTTTCCATGGTTGGGATATTGGAGAGAGGTTTAATTGATGAGAAGGAGAATAATTTTGTCAGTGAAGTGATGGTGAGATGTGTGTGAAGTGAAGCAGAGAGAAAAAGAAAAGAGGTCTTGTTGACTATTGTCTAATACCAGAAGAGAGAGAGAGCTGCATGTTGACTCTTGTCTCGTTGTTAATATGTAACGTTAATTACAGGAACCTTTAATTTTTCACTCTTTCTATCCATTATATCTTTTAGGAAAAATTATATTAACCACGCTATGTTTTGGTTTGTTTTTCGATTACCTTCCTGTTATTTGGTAATAGACAAAAACCTCAATTGTTTTATTTAACTTTAACATTTTTTAAATAGAAACCCCCCTCCGTTAAGTCTTTCGTGAGTCAATTCATTAAATTCTGATCAAAAGTGTTGTCCACGTCATTAATAATTTCAAAAACAAAAGAATACCCTTTCTTCTTCCTTGATTTTCTTCCTTCTCTTTCTATTCAACAACATAATAAAAAATTAAAACCAAAAATTTCTTGCAGATTTTCTTTCCAAATTAAACCCAAATTTTCTTCCCAAATTAAACCCAAAATTTCTTAGAAGATTTTCTTTCCAAACTAAACCCAAATTTTCTTGCCAAATTAAACCCAACAATAATAAAAATTAAAAAAAACAAAAATTCATACAATCTAGATATTATTTGGTCAAACACGATCAATGAAGGTTTTTATCTTTTTCCAAACAATGGGGAGGTAAGTGGAAAATGGACCAAAACATAGGGTGGTTAATGTATTTTTCTCTATCTTTTATTTGTGCGTTAAAACAATGAAATGTGTTTCTTTTGTCATCTACGTAAGTGTATGCGTCATATACATGTTGTATGCGTTATATACATGTGTCTATTTTAAAAATTTTAAATATTACAATACATACCAGTATTTATATTTGATTTTATTTGAAAAAAAAACTGTTGCTTTATAAATTTAAGCAAATTAATGGACATTAAAGGACCTTTAATTAGGTGCATTCAATAAAATTCAAGCTGAAGATTTAATGGATATTAATTTTGGTTCAAAATGAATCTTAATAAATGAGCTTAAAATGAGAATAAGGGTTGTTTGAAAGCCCAAATTGGCTTTGTCTCACATTGATAAGAGAAGAAAAAGTTAAATGCTTTATTAGGCATGAATATTTACAATTTTTTCTTCTTATTCTATTAGTCTGAGGATGTGGACCATGAGACTTACAGATAATAACTCAGTATGAATCTCACCTCACCAATCTATTTGTCCTACCTGTTACTTGAAATTATTTAATAATGAGGAGTGAGGTTCACAAGCTCAGTGAATTTAATTTACTAGAAGTACTCGATTAGTATACTTTTAGTTATATTCATTTATTGTTAAATCAACATAATTAATCATTTATCTGTCCTCACATTCTAACTCAATCATTGATCAATTTCTCTTAATAAATAAATTATCAGGCTATCCTGTTTGAATATATGTATCTCATATAATTTATCAATTTAATATCATCATAAAGTTCATATAATCATAAAGTTCATATCATAGAAACAATAAATAATATAATTCTTTCTTATGTCATCCTTTATATTTATCTATCATCAAAATTGTCTCATTATGAGCATTTATTTGGGATTCTTATCGACTTCTGTTAATAAAGGGATATAGTGAAAGGCTCACTGTCTAATGCACCGCACCCGTGCCTCGGCCTGAGCTCAAGCCCGGTAGCGTCGCAAAGTCGCATTGATACTTTAAGTGCACTTTGCACCTTCGCAGAGAAGCCTTCGCCCCGAGCCCATGTCCGTTGTTCGTGTTGTAATTTAAACAAAAAAGGTGTGAGATTTTAATTAATTTTTAATTGTTTTTTTTAAACAGATATGATATAGTTTGTTAAAAACTAACAGACATGATTGTAAGACTCTCATTAAATATAAAAAACATGTTTTTCTAGAAACATTTGAAGAGGTGCTTCTGCACCTATAAATACCCCTGTTTCCCCACATTCAAAATACAATTATTTTCGTTCTTTCCTCTCTAAAAAACTCTACTAAAATATTTCAATATTTCAAAGCAGAATTAAATCTGAAGTTATTTAGATTTTGCTGTTTGCAGAGTTCAAACAAGAGACTTGGTTGTATCCTAAAAGACTAATCATTTGCAACCCATAGCAAACTTGTTCTTACATGTGGGGACAAATAAAGCCTTAAAGACAGTGTTTACAACACACTTCTAAGTATTGATTCTAATATTTTGTTCTCATTTACAAATATTTATAAAATTTTTAAGGATTTACTTATATCCAACAAAATGGAGACAAAATCATTCAATGTGATGAATCAAGACTTTATCAAGCTTGACAGATTCGATGGAAATAATTTTAGCTGGTGACAAGAAAAGAGTATGTTCTTACTTATAGTGTTGAAAATATCCTACATACTGGAGCCTAATATGCAATCTATTTGTGATGATCTATCCCGGGTTGGCCACCCTCGAGATTGTGTCGTGATGTTTTGAAATCCTAGCACGACACATATAAGCAACCATATTAAAACATATATCGACTGAAAATATATATACATAAGTCATCAACCTTCAACAAAAGGAGTTGCATTATTAAAATCCCAACTGAGCAATATATACAATATATTATGCATGAATATTTACAATTTTTTCTTCTTCTTCCATTAGTTTGAGGATGTGGACCGTGAGACTTACAGATAATAACTCAGTATGAATCTCACCTCACCAATTTATCTGTCCTGCCTGCTACTTAAAATTATTTAATAATGAGTAGTGAGCTTCACAAGCTCAGTGAATTTAATTTACTATAAGTACTCGATTAGTATACTGTTAGTTATATTCATTCATTGTTAAATCAATATAATTAATCATTTATCTTTTCTCACATTCTAACTCAATCATTGATCAATTTCTTTTAATAAATGAATTATCAGGCTATCCTTTTTTAATACATGTATCTCATATAATTTATCAATTTAATATCATCATAAAGTTCATATCATAAAAATAGTCAATAATATAATTCTTTCTTATGTCCTCCTTTATATTTATTTATCATCAAAATTGTCTCATTATGAGCATTTATTTGGGATTCTTATCTACTTCTGCTAATAAAGGGATATAGTGAAAGGCTCACTGTGCAATGCACCGCACCCATGCCACGGCCTGAGCTCAAGCCCGGTAGCATCGCAAAGTCGCATTGGCACTTTAAGCGCACTTTGCACCTTCACAGAGGAGCCCTAACCCCGAGCCCATGTCTGTTGTTCATGTTGTAATTTAAACAAAAAAGGGTGTGAGATTTTAATTAATTTTTAATTGTTTTTTTTTAAACAGATATGATATAGTTTATTAAAAACTAACAGACACGATTGTAAAGCTCTCATTAAATCTAAAAAACATGTTTTTCTAGAAACATTTGAAGAGGTGCTTCTGCACCAATAAATACCCCTGTTTCTCCACATTTAAAATATAATTATTTTCGTTCTTTCCTCTTTCAAAAACTCTACTAAAATATTTCAATATTTCAAAGCAGAATTAAATCCGAAGTTATTTAGATTTTGCTGTTTGCAGAGTTCAAACAAGAGACTTGGTTGTATCCTAGAGGGCTAATCATTTGCAACTCATAGCAAACTTGTTCATACATGTGGGGACAAATAAAGCCTTAAAGACAGTGTTTACAACACACTTCTAAGTATTGATTCTAATATTTTGTTCTCATTTACAAATATTTATAAGAATTTTAAGGATTTACTTATATCCAACAAAATGGAGACAAAATCATTCAATGCGATGAATCAAGACTTTGTCAAGCTTGACAGATTCGATGGAAATAATTTTAGCTGGTGACAAGAAAAGATTATGTTCTTACTTATAGTGTTGAAAATATCCTACATACTGGATCCTAATATGCAATCTATTTGTGATGACCCATCCCGGGTTGGCCACCCTCGTGACGGTGTCATGATGTTTTGAAATCCTAGCACGACACATATAAGCAACCATATAAAAACATATATCGACTGAAAATATATATATACATAAGTCATCAACCTTCAACAAAAGGAGTTACATTATTAAAATCCCAATTGAGCAATATATACAACATATTATGCATAAATATTTACAATTTTTTTTTCTTCTTCCATTAGTCTGAGGATGTGGACCACAAGACTTACAGATAATAACTCATTATGAATCTCACCTCACCAATCTATCTGTCCTGCCTGCTACTTGAAAATTATTTAATAATGAGGAGTGAGCTTCACAAGCTCAGTGAAATAAATTTACTAGAAGTACTTGATTTGTATACGTCTAGTTATATTCATTCATTGTTAAATCAACATAATTAATCATCTATCTTTTCTCACATTCTAACTCAATCATTTATCAATTTCTCTTAATAAATAAATTATCAGGCTATCCTATTTTAATACATGTATCTCGTATAATTTATCAATTTAATATTTCCAATTTAATATCATCATAAAGTTCATATCATAGAAACAATCAATAATATAATTCTTTCTTATATCATCCTTTATATTTATCTATCATCAAAATTATCTCATTATGAGCATTTATTTGGGATTCTTATCTACTTCTGTTAATAAAGGGATATAGTGAAAAGGTCACTGTGCAATGCACCACACCCGTGCCTCGGCTTGAGCTCAAGCCCAGTAGCGTCGCAAAGTCGCATTGGCACTTTAAGCGCACTTTGCGCCGTCGCAGAGGAGCCCTCGCCCCGAGCCCATGTCCGTTGTACGTATTGTAATTTAAACAAAAAAGGGATGAGATTTTAATTAATTTTTAATTGTGTTTTTAAACAGATACGATATAGTTTGTTAAAAACTAACAGACATGATTATAAGACTCTCATTAAATCTAAAAAACATGTTTTTCTAGAAACATTTGAAGAGGTGCTTCTGCACCTATAAATACCCCTGTTTCCCCACATTCAAAATACAATTATTTTCGATCTTTCCTCTCTCAAAAACTCTACTAAAATATTTCAATATTTCAAAGCAGAATTAAATCCGAAGTTATTTAGATTTTGCTGTTTGCAGAGTTCAAACAAGAGACTTGGTTGTATCCTAGAGGGCTAATCATTTGCAACTCATAGCAAACTTGTTCATACATGTGGGGACAAATAAAGCCTTAAAGACAGTGTTTACAACACACTTCTAAGTATTGATTCTAATATTTTGTTCTCATTTACAAATATTTATAAGAATTTGAAGGATTTACTTATATCCAACAAAATGGAGACAAAATCATTCAATGTGATGAATCAAGACTTTGTCAAGCTTGACAGATTCGATGGAAATAATTTTAGCTGGTGACAAGAAAAGATTATGTTCTTACTTATAGTGTTGAAAATATCCTACATATTGGATCCTAATATGCAATCTATTTGTGATGACCCATCCCGGGTTGGCCACCCTCGAGACGGTGTCGTAATGTTTTGAAATCCTAGCACGACACATATAAGCAACCATATAAAGGAGTTACATTATTAAAATCCCAACTGAGCAATATATACAACATATTATGCATGAATATTTACAATTTTTTCTTCTTCTTCCATTAGTCTGAGGACTTGGACAACGAGACTTACAGATAATAACTCAGTATGAATCTCACTTCACCAATCTATCTGTTCTGCCTGCTACTTGAAATTATTTAACAATGAGGAGTGAGCTTCACAAGGTCAGTGAAATAAATTTACTAGATGTACTTGATTTGTATACGTCTAGTTATATTCATTCATTGTTAAATCAACATAATTAATCATCTATCTTTTCTCACATTCTAACTCAATCATTTATCAATTTCTCTTAATAAATAAATTATCAGGCTATCTTATTTTAATACATGTATCTCGTATAATTTATCAATTTAATATTTCCAATTTAATATCATCGTAAAGTTCATATCATAGAAACAATCTATAATATAATTCTTTCTTATATCATCCTTTATATTTATCTATCATCAAAATTGTCTCATTATGAGCATTTATTTGGGATTCTTATCTACTTATGTTAATAAAGGGATATAGTGAAAAGCTCACTGTGCAATGCACCGCACCCGTGCCTCGGCTTGAGCTCAAGCCCAGTAGCGTCGCAAAGTCGCATTGGCACTTTAAGCGCACTTTGCGCCTTCGCAGAGGAGCCCTCGCCCCGAGCCCATGTCTGTTGTACGTATTGTAATTTAAACAAATAAAGGATGAGATTTTAATTAATTTTTAATTGTTTTTTTAAACAGATACGATATAGTTTGTTAAAAACTAACAGACATGATTGTAAGACTCTCATTAAATCAAAAAAACATGTTTTTCTAGAAACATTTGAAGAGGTGCTTCTGCACCTATAAATACCCCTGTTTCCCCACATTCAAAATACAATTATTATCGTTCTTTCCTTTCTCAAAAACTCTACTAAATATTTCAAAGCAGAATTAAATCCGAAGTTATTTAGATTTTGCGGTTTGCAGAGTTCAAACAAGGGACTTGGTTGTATCCTAGAGGACTAATCATTTGCAACTCATAGCAAACTTGTTCATACATGTGGGGACAAATAAAGCCTTAAAGACAGTGTTTACAATACACTTCTAAGTATTGATTTTAATATTTTGTTCTCATTTACAAATATTTATAAGAATTTTAAGGATTTACTTATATCCAACAAAATGGAGACAAAATCATTCAATGTGATGAATCAAGACTTTGTCAAGCTTGACAAATTCGATGGAAATAATTTTAGCTGGTGACAAGAAAAGATTACGTTCTTACTTATAGTGTTGAAAATATCCTACATATTGGATCCTAATATGCAATCTATTTGTGATGACCCATCCCGGGTTGGCCACCCTCGAGACGGTGTCGTAATGTTTTGAAATCCTAGCACGACACATATAAGCAACCATATAAAGGAGTTACATTATTAAAATCCCAACTGAGCAATATATACAACATAGTATGCATGAATATTTACAATTTTTTCTTCTTCTACCATTAGTCTGAGGATGTGGACCACGAGACTTACAGATAATAACTTAGTATGAATCTCACCTCACCAATCTATCTGTTCTGCCTGCTACTTGAAATTATTTAACAATGAGGAGTGAGCTTCACAAGGTCAGTGAAATAAATTTACTAGAACTACTTGATTTGTATACGTCTAGTTATATTCATTCATTGTTAAATCAACATAATTAATCATCTATCTTTTCTCACATTCTAACTCAATCATTTATCAATTTCTCTTAATAAATAAATTATCAGGCTATCTTATTTTAATACATGTATCTCGTATAATTTATCAATTTAATATTTCCAATTTAATATCATCGTAAAGTTCATATCATAGAAACAATCTATAATATAATTCTTTCTTATATCATCCTTTATATTTATCTATCATCAAAATTGTCTCATTATGAGCATTTATTTGGGATTCTTATCTACTTCTGTTAATAAAGGGATATAGTGAAAAGCTCACTGTGTAATGCATAGCACCCGTGCCTCGGCTTGAGCTCAAGCCCAGTAGCGTCGCAAAGTCGCATTGGCACTTTAAGCGCACTTTGCGCCTTCGCAGAGGAGCCCTCCCCCCGAGCCCATGTCCGTTGTACATATTGTAATTTAAACTAAAAAGGTATGAGATTTTAATTAATTTTTAATTGTTTTTTTTAAACAGATACGATATAGTTTGTTAAAAACTAACAGACATGATTGTAAGACTCTCATTAAATCTAAAAAACATGTTTTTCTAGAAACATTTGAAGAGGTGCTTCCGCACCTATAAATACCCCTGTTTCCCCACATTCAAAATACAATTATTTTTGTTCTTTCCTCTCTAAAAAAACTCTACTAAAATATTTCAATATTTCAAAGCAGAATTAAATCCGAAGTTATTTAGATTTTGCTGTTTGCAGAGTTCAAACAAGAGACTTGGTTGTATCCTAGAGGACTAATCATTTGCAACTCATAGCAAACTTGTTCATACATGTGAGGAGAAATAAAGCCTTAAAGACAGTGTTTACAACACACTTCTAAGTATTGATTCTAATATTTTGTTCTCATTTACAAATATTTATAAGAATTTTAAGGATTTACTTATATCCAACAAAATGGAGACAAAATCATTCAATGTGATGAATCAAGACTTTGTTAAGCTTGACAGATTCGATGGAAATAATTTTAGCTGGTGACAAGAAAAGATTATGTTCTTACTTATAGTGCTGAAAATATCCTACATATTGGATCCTAATATGCAATCTATTTGTGATGACCCATCCCGGGTTGGCCACCCTCGAGACGGTGTCCTAATGTTTTGAAATCCTAGCACGACACATATAAGCAACCATATAAAGGAGTTACATTATTAAAATCCCAACTGAGCAATATATACAACATATTATGCATGAATATTTACAATTTTTTCTTCTTCTTCCATTAGTCTGAGGATGTGGACCACGAGACTTACAGATAATAACTCAGTATGAATCTCACCTCACCAATCTATCTTTTCTGCCTGCTACTTGAAATTATTTAACAATGAGGAGTGAGCTTCACAAGGTCAGTGAAATAAATTTACTAGAAGTACTTGATTTATATACGTCTAGTTATATTCATTCGTTGTTAAATCAACATAATTAATCATCTATCTTTTCTCACATTCTAACTCAATCATTTATCAATTTCTCTTAATAAATAAATTATCAGGCTACCTTATTTTAATACATGTATCTCGTATAATTTATCAATTTAATATTTCCAATTTAATATCATCGTAAAGTTCATATCATAGAAACAATCTATAATATAATTCTTTCTTATATCATCCTTTATATTTATCTATCATCAAAATTGTCTCATTGTGAGCATTTATTTGGGATTCTTATCTACTTCTGTTAATAAAGGGATATAGTGAAAAGCTCACTGTGCAATGCACCGCACTCGTGCCTCGGCTTGAGCTCAAGCCCAGTAGCGTCGCAAAGTCGCATTGGCACTTTAAGCGCACTTTGCGCCTTCGCAGAGGAGCCCTCGCCCCGAGCCCATGTTCGTTGTACGTATTGTAATTTAAACAAAAAGGGTATGAGATTTTAACTAATTTTTAATTGTTTTTTTAAACATATAAGATATAGTTTGTTAAAAACTAACAGACATGATTGTAAGACTCTCATTAAATCTAAAAAACATGTTTTTTCTAGAAACATTTGAAGAGGTGCTTCTGCACCTATAAATACCCCTATTTCCGCACATTCAAAATACAATTATTTTCGTTCTTTCCTCTCTCAAAAACTCTACTAAAATATTTCAATATTTCAAAGCAGAATTAAATCCGAAGTTATTTAGATTTTGCTGTTTGCAGAGTTCAAACAAGAGACTTGGTTATATCCTAGAGGACTAATCATTTGCAACCCATAGCAAACTTGTTCATACATGTGGGGACAAATAAAGCCTTAAAGACAGTGTTTACAACACACGTCTAAGTATTGATTCTAATATTTTGTTCTCATTTACAAATATTTATAAGAATTTTAAGGATTTACTTATATCCAACAAAATGGAGACAAAATCATTCAATGTGATGAATCAAGACTTTGTCAAGCTTGACAAATTCGATGGAAATAATTTTAGCTGGTGACAATAAAAGATTATGTTCTTACTTATAGTGTTGAAAATATCCTACATATTGGATCCTAATATGCAATCTATTTGTGATGACCCATCCCGGGTTGGCCACCCTCAAGACGGTGTCGTAATGTTTTGAAATCCTAGCACGACACATATAAGCAACCATATAAAGGAGTTACATTATTAAAATCCCAACTGAGCAATATATACAACATATTATGCATGAATATTTACAATTTTTTCTTTTTCTTCCATTAGTCTGAGGATGTGGACCACGAGACTTACAGATAATAACTCAGTATGAATCTCACCTCACCAATCTATCTGTTCTGCCTGCTACTTGAAATTATTTAACAATGAGGAGTGAGCTTCACAAGGTCAGTGAAATAAATTTACTAGAAGTACTTGATTTGTATACGTCTAGTTATATTCATTCATTGTTAAATCAACATAATTAATCATCTATCTTTTCTCACATTCTAACTCAATTATTTATCAATTTCTCTTAATAAATAAATTATCAGGCTATCTTATTTTAATATATGTATCTCATATAATTTATTAATTTAATATTTACAGTTTAATATCATCGTAAAGTTCACATCATACAAACAATCAATAATATAATTCTTTCTTATGTCATCCTAACTATTTATCTATCATCAAAATTGTCTTATTATGATACTCATCTATCTATCAATTATTCAATATTGATTCTTTAGCATCTCAGGCATTAATAATTAATATTTAAAACAAATATAATGCATGAATTTAGATTATATTTCTTATTTCTCATTAGATCATCTTATATTATCATCTAAGAACTTCTTTCCACATATCTACATGTTTTAGCCAGACCAACTATCTTTTTGGTCTTTCTTTATATGCATATGAGCAATAACATGCAAGCAAGCGTACATCAAAGCATTCAATTCAACTATCTAGCTCTTTCTCAAAATTATTATTTTTACTATATTTATTAAATTGTCTCATTATATATAATATCAAATTTTCAATCATATTTTTAGAAATTTCATATAACTTCTTAGCATATTTTTCATTAATCCATCCATTTTTAAAATATAAATTCTTATATAATTAATATTCAACATACTATTAAATACCTAATCAATAAATCAATCAATTATCATACTTAACGGAAAATACATCATTAAATCAGTTTTATTCAACAATTTATTCAAATATCATAAATTCATATTTTTATTGGTCTCGATTACTAAAAGTAAATCTAACTCACCATGTAGTACTTAAAGCTACCCATGAATCACTTCCTTGCATTTCCTACTCTTTTCAGCAATTTCACCCGATTGTTGATTGTCAACAACTGACATAATATTTATATTAAAATTTCTAATTTATTATTCAATTCTTCCATAATTCATACCTTTAAATTTCTACATCAAATTCTGGGTAATTTCATGTATGTATAATTTAAAAAATAAAATTCACATTATTACCTTTTTTGTCTTCTTAAAGCTTCCCTCGAATCTCTTTAAAATTATCCCATAAACTTCTTCAAAATTTCAATCTTTCAACTTTTCTTTCAGTCCCCGGGTGTTTAAGGAAAGAGAGCAATTTGAGAGAGAGAATATAATTTTAGAGTGAGAAAGAAATTTGTTGTAAACTAAGTTTTAACAAAACTAACAGAAGTTTAATTTTTTTTATACCAAATCTGGCCTACACTTTGTAACCATTCTTCATGTTTTTTTTTTCTTCTTTTGTTTCTTAAATGTCTTGCATGCAAGACACTTGCATTTGTATAGCCTACACCTGGACGTGATTTTTTTTAATTATTATATTAATAGTAAATCTTTCATGTATATATTATTTTAATTCCATGTAATATTTATCAAATTACTTCTTTACCCATACTTTAAGAACTTACAATTCTCATTGCTTGTTTCCCAAATTTAGGGGTCTCACCGATATTACTCTGAGCTACAGATGCAACAGATCTTGTTTGCCTCTAATTCTGTATCACAATAATAAAAATTAAAAATAAAAACAGAATTTCATACAATCTGGATACTGTTTGGTCAACCACGATCAACAAAAGTTTTTATCTTTTTTCAAACAATAGAGAGGTAAGTGAAAAATGGACCAAAACATAGGATGGTTAATGTATTTTTCCTTATCTTTCATTAGTGCATTAAAACAATAATATGTGTTTCTTTTGTCATCTACGTAAGTGTATGCGTCATATACATGTTGTATGTGTCATATCCATGTTGTATGCGTTATATACATGTGTTTATTTTCAAAATTTAAAATACTACAATACATACCAGTATTTATATTTGATTCTATTTGAAAAAAAAAATTGTTGCTTTTATAAATTTAAGCAAATTAATGGTCATTAAAAGACCTTTAATTAGGTGTACTCAATAAAATTCAAGTCGAAGATTTAATGGATACTAATTTTGGTTCAAAATGAATATTAATAAATGAGCTTAAAATGAGAGTAAGGGTTGTTTGAAAACCCAAATTGACTTTGTCTCACATTGATAAGAAAAGAAAAGTTAAATGCTTTATAAGCATTTATTTGAGATTCTTATCTACTTCTGTTAATAAAGGGACATAGTGAAAGGCTCACTGTGTAATGCATCGCACCCATGCCTCGCCTAAGCTCAAGCTTGGTCGCGTTGCAAAGTCACAGTAGCACTTTAAGCGCACTTTGCACCTTTGTAGAGGAGCCATCGCCCCTCGCCCATGTCCGTTGTTCGTGTTGTAATTTAAACAAAAAAGGTGTGAGATTTTAATTAATTTTTAATTTTTTTTAAACAAATACAATATAGTTTGTTAAAAACTAACAGACATGATTGTAAGACTCTCATTAAATCTAAAAAAACATGTTTTTCCAGAAACATTTGAAGAGGTGCTTCTGCACCTATAAATACTCTTGTTTTTCCACATTTAAAATACAATTATTTTCGTTCTTTCCTCTCTTTTTCTCTCTAAAAAACTTTGCTAAAATATTTTAATATTTCAAAGCAGAATTAAATCCGAAGTTCTTTAGATTTTGCTGTCTGCAGACTTCAAACAAGAGACTTGGTTGTATCCTAGAGCACTAATCGTTTACAACCCATAGAAAACTTGTTCATACAAGAGGGGACAAACAAAGCCTTAAAGACAGTTTTTACAACATGCTTCTAAGTATTGATTCTAATATTTTGTTCTCATTTACAAATTTTTATAACAATTTTAAGGCTTTACTTTTGTCCAACAAAATGGAGACATAATCATTCAATGTGATGAATCAAGATTTTGTCAAGCTTGACAGATTCGATGGAAATAATATTAGCTGGTGGCAAGAAAAGATTATTTTCTTAATTACAGCGTTGAAAATATCCTACATACTGGATCCTAATCTGCAATCTATTTGTAACGACCCATCTCGGGTTGCCTACCCCCAAGATGGTGTTGTCATGTTTTGAAATCCCAGCACGACACATATATGCAACCATAAAAAAACATATATCGATTGAATATATATATATATATATATATAGACACACACACACACATAAATCCTCAACCTTCAACAGGGGAGTTATATTATTAAAATCTCAACTGAAACAATATATACAACATATTATGTATGAATATTTACAATTTTTTTTCTTCCATTAGTCTGAGGATGTGGACCAAGAGACTTGAGACTTACAAATAATAACTCAGTCTGAATCTTAGCTCACCAATCTATTTGTTGTTCCTGCTACTTGAAATTATTTAACAATGAGGAATGAGCTTCACAAGCTCAGTGAATTAAATTTACTAGAAGTACTTGATTTGTATACTTTTAGTTATATTCATTCATTGTTAAATCAGCATAATTACTCATTTATCTTTTCTCACATTCAAACTCAATCATTTATCAATTTTTCTTAATAAATAAATTACCAGGCTATCATATTTTAATACATGTATCTCGTATAATTTATCAATTTAATATCATCATAAAGTTTATATCATACAAATAATCAATAATATAATTCTTTCTTATATCATCAATTCTATTTATCTATCATCAAAATTGTCTCATTATGAGACTCATCTATCTATCAATCATTTAATAATCAAAACTGATTCTTTAGCATCTCAGGCATTAATAATAAATATTTAAAACAAATATAATGCATGAATTTATATTATATTTGTTTCTTTCTCATCAGACCATCTCATATTATCATATGGGAACTTCTTCCCATATGTCGACATATTTTAGCTAGACCAGCTACATTCATGGTCTTCTCAGCCAGACAAGCTGCCTTCTTGGTCTTCTCAACCAGACTAGCTGACTTCCTGGTCTTCCCTTTTATGAGCAATAACATGCAAGCAAGCATACATGAAAGAATTCAATTCAACTATCTAACTCTTTCTCAAAGTTATTATTTTTACTATATTTATTAAATTATCTCCTCATATATCATATCAATTTTTCAATCATATTTTCAGAAATTTCATACAAATTCTTAGAATTTTTTCATTTATCCATCCCTTTTTAAAATATAAATTCTTATTTAATTAATATTCAACATACTATTAAATACATAATCAATAAATCAATCAATTATCATACTTAACGGAAAATACATCATGAAATCATTATAATTCAACAATTTATTCAAATGTCTTAAATTTATATTTTTATTGGTCTTGATTACTAAAAGTAAATCTAATTCACCACATAGCACTTAAAGCTACCCGTGAATCACCTCTTTGCCTTTCCTGCCCTTTTCAACAATTTCACCTGATTGCTGATGGTCAACACCTGATATAATATTTATATTAAAAATTTTAATTTATTCTTTCATTCTTTTGTAATTCATACCTTTAAATTTCTACATCAAATTTCGGGTAATTTCATGCATGCATAATTTAAAAAATAAGATTCACATTATTATCTCTTTTTTTTTTCTTAAAGCTTCCCTTGAATCTCTTTAATATTCTTCCATTAACTTCTTCAAAATTTCAATCTTTCAACTTTTCTTTCAGTCACCAGGTGTTTAAGGAAAGAGAGAAATTTGAGAGAGAGAATACAATTTTAGGGTGAGAAAGAAATTTGTTGTAAACTAAGTTTTAACAAAATTAACAAAAGCTTAATTTTTTTTATAACAAATCCAGCCTACACTTTGCAACCATTCTTCTTGTTTTTTTTCTTCTTTTGTTTCTTAAGTTTGTATAGCCTACACCTGGATGTTACTTTTTAAAATTATTATATTAATAGTAAATCTTTCATGTATATATTATTTTAATTCCATGTAATATTTATCTAATTACTTCTTTACCCTTTCTTTAAGAGCACAGGTATTACAATTACCATAAATTGTCTCCAAAATTTAGAGGTCCCACCGATATTACTCTGAGCTACAGAAGCAATAGATCCTGTTTTCCTCTGACTCTGTATTTCAGGTCCTTATGATAAAGAATGCCCCCTCTAGGGTGGTGTCCCTCTCTGCACACTCATACTACTATAACCTCTGGGTTCCTCAAATCTAGACCTCTTCTGTCAATCTCTCCTACCTCTAAACTCCATCACATCCTTCTCAATCTGTAATGCTTTATCCACTATTATAGCATAATTCCCAATACCCATATAAGAGAGATTAGTTCGAATTTCATAGTGTAACCCGTCTAAAAATCTCTTACATTTCCTCTCCTTCGTATTTACTAACTCAGGTAAAAATCTCGACAAGGCTATAAATCTACTATCATACTTAGCCACAGATAAAGTATTATGCCTTAAATGAATAAAATCTCTCTTCTATTGTGCTCAAAACGTATCTCGAAAATAATTCACAAAGAACACATCCTTAAACTCACGCCAAGTTAAGGGTTGATCTATATGTGTACTCAATCTAGGCAGAATATCCTCCCACCATTGAGAAGCCTCACCTTCCAGTTTAAATGAAGCAACAACAACCTTTTGTCTATCTATTACTGGTAAGACTTCAAAGATTTTTCAACATATTTAATCCACAGCTTAGCTTCAATAGGATTTATAGATCCTCTAAAAGATTGGAGTTTAAACTTAATAAATCTTACAAAACAATCCTCTTGCATCTTATGTGAAAACACCCCCTCTCTTTCATAAGGCTCTTGTCTCACCACATCAGGTTCTATTCTACCTCTTTCTTCTAATCTCCTCTGTAAATTATCAGTCATTTCTTCTGTTGCATTCATTCTTTCTATAGCACGGTCAAGAATTTCTCTCAACTCATTCTTCCTAATATTAGATTCTCTCTCCGCCTCTACTAGTACCAGTTGTACTAGCAACCTATTCCCTTGCATGAACAACAGACTCGACCTCCCTTTCTGCTTTAGCTCTTCTAAATATTGGGGGTCTACCACGTCCTCTCTGGTTCAGTACTCTATCTCTAGCTCTAGCACGTCCACGTGTTATCCTCATACTCTGCATTAAAATGTAGTTTGTTTAAATCTTCCAATTTTTTACATTTTTTTGGAGTCTACAGAATCATAAAACCTAATACTCTAATACCAAAATTATAATGACCCATCCCGGGTTGGCCACCCCCGAGACGGTGTCGTCACGTTTTGAAATCCCAACACGACACATATATGCAACCATACAAAAACATATATCGACTGAAAATATATATATACATATATCCCCAACCCTCAATAGAGGAGTTACATTATTAAAATCCTAACTGAAACAATATATACAACACATTATGCATGAATATTTACATTTTTTTTTCTTCAATTAGTCTGAGGATGTGGACCACAAGACTTACAGATAATAACTCAGTTTGAATCTCAACTCACCAATCTATCTGTCCTGCCCGCTACCTAAAATTATTTAACAATGAAGAGTGAACTTTACAAGCTCAGTGAATTAAATTTACTAGAAGTGCTCGATTTGTATACTTCTAGTTATATTCATTCATTGTTAAATCAACATTATTAATCATCTATCTTTTCTCACATTCTAATTCAATCATTTGTCAATTTCTCTTAATAAATAAATTATCAGGCTATCATCTTTTAATACATGTATCTCATATAATTTATCCATTTAATATTTCCAATTTAATATAATCATAAAGTTCATATCATACAAACAATCAATAATATAATTCTTTCTTATGTAATCATTCTATTTATCTATCATCAAAATTGTCTCATTATGAGACTCATCTATCTATTAGTCATTTAATAATCAAAACTAATTATTTAGCATCTCAGGCATTAATAATAAATATTTAAAACAAATATAATACATGAATTTCAATTTTATTTCTTTCTTTCTCATCAGATCATCTCATATTATCATCTGGGAACGTCTTCCCACATGTCGACATGTTTCAGCCAGACCAGCTACCTTAATGGTCTTCTCAGCCAGACCGGCTGCCTTTTTGGTCTTCTCAACCAAACCAGCTACCTTTCTGGTTTTTCCTTTTATGCATATGAACAATAACATGCAAGCAAACATACATCAAAGCATTCAATTCAACTATCTAGCTCTTTCTCAAAATTATTATTTTTATATTTATTAAATTGTCTCCTCATATATCATATCAATTTTTCAATCATATTTTTAAAAATTTCATATAACTTTTCAGCATATTTTTCATTAATCCATCCCTTTTAAAAATATAAATTCTTATATAATTAATATTCAACATACTATTAAATACCTAATCAATAAATCAATCAATTATCATACTTAACGGAAAATACATCATTAAATCATTATAATTCAACAATTTATTCAAATATCATAAATTCATATTTTTATTGGTCTTGATTACTAAAAATAAATCTAACTCACCACGTAATACTTAAAATTACCCATGGATTACCTCCTTGCATTTCCTGCTCCTTTCAGCAATTTCACCCGATTGCTGATTGTCAACACCTAACGTAATATTTATATGAAAATTTCTAATTTATACTTCAATTCTTCCGTAATTCATACCTTTAAATTTCTACATCAAATTTCGGGTAATTTCATGTATTCATAATTTAAAAAATAAAATTTATATTATTACTTTTTTTTTCTTAAAGCTTCCCTCAAATCTCTTTAAAATTATCCTATAAACTTCTTCAAAATTTCAATCTTTCAACATTTCTTTCAGTCCCCAAGTGTTTAAGGAAAGAGAGCAATTTGAGAGAGAGAATATAATTTTAGAGTGAGAAAGAAATTTGTTGTAAACTAAATGTTAACAAAACTAATAGAAGCTTAATTTTTTTTATACCAAATTCGTCCTACACTTTGCAACCATTCTTCATGTTTTGTTTTGTTTTTTCTTTTCAAAGTGTCTTGCATGCAAGACACTTGCATTTGTATAGCCTACACTTGGATGCTTGGCGTTCAAGTGTTTGTCTTTTTTTTTTAATTATTATATTAATAGTAAATCTTTCATATGTATTATTTTAATTCCATTTAATATTTATCAAATTACTTCTTTACCTTTACTTTAAGAACACGGGTATTACACTATTCCTCATGATCCAATACCTAAGGAAGGAGAGCATCCTCAAGCAATAATGATCGAAAAACTACGAAAAGAAAGGAAGAAAATAGAGGAGGATGAATTTCTCTGTTGTGGGCATATTCTCACATTGTCAGATCGCTTGTACTATCTATTCACCGACATCAAATCTTCTCGTGATATCTAGAATGCTCTTGAATATAAATACAAAGTGAAGGAAGAAAGCACAAATAAGTATTTAGTTTCTAAATACTTTGATTTTAAAATGGTTGACAATAAACTTGTTTTAGAACAAGTACATGAATTACAAGTCGATGTAAGGGAAAATTCCCCATCCAATGAAATTATGACACATGGAAACCTCAAAGCACAAAAAGATAATTTCACAACTCAAATAAATCAACCAATCAAATGGCGACACCTATCAAAGGGTATAATGATAATTTCACACCAATTCCAAATACTACTATGACAATCCAACTTATAGATAAAGTATCATTTGAACAATCCATCTTATGGATAACTCAATGTCATCAAAATATGGGATTTTGATCTTGTTGTGGGATTTTGATCTTGTTGTGGGATTTTGATCTTATCACAACACCTTGATAGGTGCTTGAATATTCATATTTAAGCCCCCTTATTTACATTTATTAGGTCCTTAGTTATGTTATTTTAGTCTATTTTACTTCATTTGTGTGTTTTACATATGTTTATAGGGTCTTGGAAGAAAAGAAGCAGTTTTGACACTTAAAGGAAGAAGCCTGGAAATCCTGGAGCAGTCTCTGGTCAATTTGCGATCGATCGCATCATACACTGCGATCGAGTGCACATTGCGATCGAGCGCAAGATGTGTGCGATCGAGCGCACATGTACGGGTGTGAACAGTAAACTGCAGAACCCTCTTTTGGAAATAAGAGAGTTTTTACGGTTTAGGAAGTTTAGGGTTTCTTGCACCTTCTAGGACTACTAAAGCCCTATAAATACACCTGTAAAGCACACACAATTCACCACCTCTTAGAGGTCACTTTTATCTTTTGCTTAAGCTTGGAGTTTTAGGCTTTGGAGAGGATTGACAACCCGTCTCCCTAGTATTCTTCGGGTTTTATATTTCATGCTTAGTTTATATATGATGTTTATTTTAGATAGCATGTGCAACTAACTTTCTTATAGGGCTCGATTGAAGCCCTAGTTATGCTTTCTCATATATTTATTCATTGATAAATCTTTGCTAATAGCCTTTATTATGTTGCTTAACTTCATTAATGCCTGTGCTTATTTAAATTCCTCATATGTATGTGTATGGCCAGCGTATGCATGTGGTATGGACATGTTAGTTAGATCAATTTGGATGACCGAGTCTTGGGTCTAACATTAGTAACGAGGGATATCTTATCCGGATACTCGGGTTAATCAACATGGAAAACCGGGAGTAGATACCATGCCGTAGGTCTCATGTGGTTGTCGATTTTCATAGTACTTATGCTTTCTTAAGGAACAACTCAAGCAGATACCATGCTGAATCCCTTAAGGAAGAAAAGAGTTAGAGTAGATACCATGCCTAACACGTTGCTTAGGGAGATCAATAGCTTAAGGAGTAGATACCATTCCCTTAGGTTGGCAACTAGTAGGTATACATGATAAGGCTAGTGCACTGATACATTATACAATTGGGAAAGTATGACTAGTGGTGGATATCAAAGCCCTATGTCTTTATTATTATCACTCACATTCAACAGTTATTTTATTTCTTATTACATTAAAGAAACTAATTCTAAAAACTGAACTTTACCAATCCCTGTGGAGATGATCTTGCTTTCGCACACTACACTACACTGTCGACCTTGTGCACTTGCAAGTAAAACTAGTGCGATTATCTGCTTAATTATTTAGGTATATAATCGTCCAACAAGTTTTTGGCGCCGTTGCCGGGGATTGCGCTAAAGTTTCTTTTAGAATTACTTTCGTTTAATCATTATTATTATTATTATTTTATTTTTCTATTTACTATCTCTATTTTTATTTTTCATCAAAACCTAATCGAGTTGCTTTCTGTTTTAGGCATCAAACCCTAGATCACACCTTCTGTGATACTTGCGATCGATCGTAGCCTTGTGTACGATTGAGCGCAAATAGGACAGAGAGTTACCCGAGCAGCATAGTGAACTGCTGCACTGAAGCTGTTGTGACCTGATTTATGCACGGACTTCTATCCCAACATCCAACATTCTTTCCCCTTGATCCCGAGCTTGAACCCACTATCCAACAAAGGCTTAGGGACAACTTCGAGGAGAACAAAGAAGAAGTCGAGAATGAAACACCAATGGCGGAACAGCTTGAAAACCAGCAATCACCTGCACGAGTACCGATGAAACACTCCTTCATCCCGCGGAATAGTGATCAACCATCATGCATTGCATATCAACCTAAAGAGGCGGGAAACTATTACATATCTCTGCATATCTTGAATGCTTTGACTCATTTTAGGGGAACTCCTAATGAAGATCCACACTTGCACCTCCGAGAATTTTTTGATCTTTGCAAGTTCCAGCATATACAAGGCCTAGACCAAGAAGGAATAAGGTTAATTCTATTCCCTTTTTCTTTGAAAGATAATGCTAAACTACGGTATAATTCTTTGCCTGTAGTTTCCATCCACACTTGGGACGAGTTGGCAAGCAAGTTTCTAAGGAAGTTTTTCCCAACCCAAAAGACGAGGCAAATGAGGAAGGAGATCTAGTCCTTCTAATAAAAAGATGGAGACCTCTTCTTCGAAGCATGGGGACACTTCAATGAGCTGCTACTCAAATGCCCACACCACAACCTGCCTCAAGATGAATTGGTACAAGCCTTTTATGAAGGTTTAAATGACACTAACAAAAGTATTGTTGATTCAGGTTGTGGAGGAGTGTTGATGGAGAAAAGCAGCGAAGAAGCGATGAAACTCTTCGAAACCCTCAGTGAACACACTCAGCAGTTCTCCTCTAGAGGTAGACAAGCAGTCAAGAGCAGAGGTATATATGAGGTTACTCTGAATAGTGGACCCTCTGCCCAATAGCTGCTTTGGAGAGGAAGCTAGATACGAGGCTAGATATGATTGTAAAAGCCATGACTACTCAAAATGCCTCATCCAGCCTACCATCCACCCCACTCTAGGTATGTGCAATATGTTCCCAATACGATCATAATACTGATACATGTCCTTTGTACTCATCTGCAGATCCAGAACAAGCCAACTACGTGGGGCCTAACAACTATCCACCGAAGAACAACCCATATGCCAACACTTACAACCCTGGATGGCGAAACCACCTAAATTTCTCGTGGAGAAACAATCAAAACAGTCAAGGGCAGCACAGAAACTTCTAACCCGCAGCCTAAACTGTTCCCGAACCAAAGAAGAACGACCTTGAAAGTCTTGTTAGACAAATGGCCACTCAGCAGCAGCAATTTATGACGTCACAAGAATAATTCATGACTCAGCAGAAACAGACCATTGCAGCACATGCGCAAGCAATTCAAAGACTAGAGGTATAAATGGGACAACTAGCTAAGGAGCTCAGTGGCAGAAAACAAGGAGAGCTCCCGGCTCAAACACTACCTAACCCGGGGGGACATTAACAATTAAACACTGTGACAACCCTGAGAAATTGCAAGGTAATAAGGTCCAATGAATCTGCAACAGCATCCAAAGAAAAACCATCGGCCTTAAGGGTAAGTGAAACGGAGAAGGTGAATGCACCACCTTTCCCGCAAAGGTTAGTAAAACAAAAGAAAGACAACAAACTAATTGATATTTTTGAAACCTTGCGGAAAGTAGAGATTAATATTCCTTTGTTAGATGCCATTAAACAAATTCTTGCATATGCTAAATTTCTGAAAGATTATTGCACTAACAAAAGGAAGTTCGTGGAACATGAGACGGTTGCCTTAACCGAAGAGGTAAGTGCTGTGCTTTTAAGAAAATTACCAACTAAACTGAAAGATCCGGGTAGTTTTACTATTCCTTGCAGGTTAGGTGACTAGCTGTTCGAGCATGCACTATTGGATCTAGGAGCGAGTGTCAACCTGCTGCCATACAGTGTATACGAGACACTAGGTTTGGGGGAGCTTCAACTAACCTCCGTCACTTTGCAATTAGCGGATAGAAGCATCAAACGACCGAGAGGTATCCTTGAGGATGTATTGGTAAGAGTAGGTAAATTTGTTATACCTACTGATTTTATAGTATTAGATATGGAAGAATGCACTCTTCTAGTACCTCTCCCCATCATACTAGGACGCCCCTTTATGATAACTACTGACACTAATATTAGTGTAAAAATGGGCATTGTCACAATGAAGGTAAATGATGAGGAGATAGAATTCAAAATATTCAATACATTAAAATCAACCAACAATGATAATGAATATTCTAATGTGAGCTTCATGCAAAGTGTTGTTGATAAAGCTTCTCAGGTCCATCACACCACTACATTGGAGACCATCCCCAAAAATGAGGACACAAAAGTGGATAGTCGGCCTGAGGAGGACAATGTGATTAAAGACGTCAATAAAGCTGTGCACCTTTTCAAGAACACAACAAAGCCTTCAAGTAAGCATGTTATTCAAATTAAACCTCATGCACTTACTGATACTACCTTTCCTTATTTTTTTGACCAGGCATCAAAATGAGAAATGAAGCAACCATCAAAAGCACTTGAACCACCTGATGTGGGCTCTAAGTGCTTCCTTCTAACCGACTAGCATGGTAGCACGAAAGTGCTTGAGCAAGTCTAATTCGATTACCCATTGAGCTCAAGCACCTCTATTGAGGTTAGTGGTCCTGAGGCCACTAACAAATGGTAAGGTTGTATTGTTTCACAATTTATCATTTTTTTAAACTAAAAGTAAGTTGTTATTTTTTCCCAGACACACTGCTTGCGATTGAGCACACCATTCTGTGCGATCGAACGCAAGTATGCGATCGAGCGTGTCCTTCAATATGCTCGAGCGTACAAGTGCGATCGAGCGCACCTCGCGTGCGATCGAGCGCATTCTTGGCAGATGATTGTTTAGCTATAAGTCTGAAAATTCACACACACTCAGTCATTCCCTCTTCACTATTCACTCGCACCCTCACACTCAGGAGCTTTCACTCTCTCACTCGAATACCTCTCTATCACATTGCCATCCACCATCCCCACTCCTCATCACCACTATCGTCCATTATCATCACCGTCACTGACCATTACCACCCCATACACCTTTCCCATTACACATTCACACCACTGCACAAGGTACACATTTTTCCGTGTTTACACATAAATTTTCATGTTTTACTTTTCATTGCTATATATATCTTATCTTATGTATGATTGGCACTTGTTTTGCTTGCAGAAGGTTAGGAACGAATTCAAACCCTACAAACCATAGCTTTTATTTTTGGTGCACACAAGCTGTTTGAGAAAACGCTTGGCCATGTGCGATCGAGCGCACGGTATTTGCGATTGAGCGTATAGTCCAGCGTGCGATCGAGCGCAGCTTATTGAGATCGATCGCAAATCCGACAAAACTTAAAAAATAGCATGTCCAGACTGTCTGTTTCCACCTCCAGTGCATCCAGCAGCCGCGCCTCGTCATCCTGGCCTAGCATCGAGCAATGGGAGCTTTTATTCGAGACCTCCTTCACCATCAAAAATGTATTTCGGCACATGGACGCCACTCAATGGGCCGTCCAAGCATTCCAACATCGAGGGTTGAAGAGGCTGTTTAAACCGGTTTGTTCCACTGCTTACTCCCAGCTCATAGTCATTTGAGTGCAGCAGACCGGGAGTCCTCACCTCTTCAGTTTGGGGCACACCCATCGAGGTGACTAGTACTGATATAGCCACTGCTCTTCATTGTACCGACGAGTCCCCTCTTGAGGACACCAATATCGAGGAGCAGCCGGAGTCCTTTGCCCTGGCTGAGATCATTACAGACATGTGTGCTGGCCAATATGCCGACAGACATAACAATGCGGCTAGCCGGTCAAAGTTGCCTCCACGACTTTGGCTCGTCGACACAATCCTACATCGCAATGTGTGTCAATTGGGGCACAAGACACAGTGGCGAGACCAGTTTCTCCAGACCTTATATGCTTTCCACAGAGGCCACTGGTACTCCATTCCGTCTGTTATTTGGAGCCAGCTACACAAGTTTTGGGATCACGTTCATGGCTGTCAGACCATCACGGCCAATACATGGGGCCTCCCTTTCCTATTCTTACTTTCATACATACTCAAGAAGAAAGGGATAACAAGGACCTTTAGCAATAGACCAGTGCGAGAGCATCCCTTCTTCGGGAAGGCTCAGTGGACACACAACATCTCGCACATGCCTCGAGGACTCCTGACACCTGTTCCAACAGTTGAGAGAGTTGAAGAGGATCGTATAGAGACCGAGCCCTCGATCATTAGCCCAGTACGAGAGGAGGACCATTCGGACATAGGACCCACCGAGTCCCCACACTTTCTAGTTGAGTTATCCTCCTTCCGAGGCGAGGTCTCTGCCGTCACTACACTCGTGCATCAGCACATCGATAGTTTAGAGGCACGATTTGCATGGCAGAAGGCTATGTTGTAGGCTATTCTTGATCGCCTACCTCCGACACCCGATACATCTTCGACTGCACCACCTGATAATCAGCAGTGAGAGGATACCACGTCTGGCTGAAGACGTTAAACTTAGCGCTCATGGGAGGCACCCCAAAACATATCATTTTTCTTAGTTTATTTCATTTTACTATTCGTATTTCCTAGTTTATTTTTCTATCTGTTTATTATTACTTTTTTTTCATTTTATGTTTGTTTCTCTTTCTTTTTCAAGGATAGCGTGAGTGCATCCAGTTGAAGTTTGGGGGCGTGCTACGAGCCATGCCAGCCATCAGTTCTCCATCTCCCAGGTCAGCTCTTTCCATGCTATTCACACATTGGGGACAATGTGCAATTTAAATTTGGGGGTATGGGGACACATTCACACACTCACTATGTCCCATATTTTTCTGTTTTATTGTTATTTTCATAGATAAATGCATGTTTATTTTGTCCAATAAACTTTTTTTTTTGTGATCTAAACAAAACTTTATGATTCAACTTCATCAGTGAGCTTAACACTTTGAACATATAGGCCAATAATCAAGTTTTGAACCTAGATCACTACCTTTTAGACATTTAAGGATTCACAAGTTTGACCTAAACTATCACAAGCACACTAGCACATAACTGTGTGGGGTATGACATATTATTTGGATTTGTATGTTTCTTTTGCTTAACTGTGAACTAGATGACTTATTAGATTGACATTTTGGCATATAAAAATAGAAAAGATTGATTAGTGCTCAAAAGAAGAAATAAATGCTCTTAATGATCAATAAAACTTGTTTTCTGCTGAGTAACTGGCCTTCTTGCCTCAGTAAGCATTGAGTGTCACGTCAAAAGGTGAAAAATCTTAAATGATCATTAAAAAGAACTTTTCGCTGAGTAACTGTCCCTCTTGCCTCAGTAAGCATTGAGTGTCACATCAAAAGGTGGAAAATTCTGATTGGTAGCATTAAGACCAGTTAGTTTCGTAGCCTTTTTTACTCGAGCTAGTAAGTCCTTAGGGGTGTCTTTACACCTAATGCCTAAAACCATATGGTTTGGAAGTCATTGGCTAAAAGCTCGTTACCCGAGTCAAAAAGAAAGCTTAAGGGAACTAACTTGACAAAAATTTCGCAAACAAAAGAAAAGAAGAATTATGCCATCCTTGTTGATTCTAATAGGAAATTTGGTGAATCTTGAGTCATCGAAACACTACACATTTGAATTACTTGGAAACCCAATCTTTTATGTGCTAGTTCACCACACACCAAAGTCTAACTTGTGATGTCTTAAATTGACTCATAAAAGTGATTTGCGTTCAAAGCTCTTATTCATTGCAAAAATATGTTCGTATCTGTTAAGCTTGCTCATGAATGCGCGTCATAGTTTTGCAAAATCTAAACTTTTGTTGGACACCATGAACATTTGATTTATCTGTTTTTTTTTCGTTTTAGTTCTTAATTTTATATTGCTAAGGGACTAGCAATATGTAAGTTTGGGGGTGTGATAGGTGCTTAAATATTCATATTTAAGCCCCCTTATTTACATTTATTAGGTTCTTAGTTATGTTATTTTAGTCCATTTTACTTCATTTGTGTGTTTTACATGTGTTTATAGGGTCTTGGAAGAAAATAAGCAGTTTTGACACTTAAAAGAAGAAGCCTGGAAATCTTGGAGCAGTCTCTGGTCAATCTGTGATCGATCGCATCATACACTACGATCGAGTGCACATTGCGATCGTGCGCACACAAGAAAGATCGAGCGCACACTACGATCGAGCGCAAGACGTGTGCGATCAAGCGCACATGTACGAGCGTGAATAGTAAACTACATAACCCTATTTTGAAAATAAGAGAGTTTTTACGGTTTAGGAAGTTTAGGGTTTCTTGCACCTTCTAGGACTACTAAAGCCCTATAAATACACCTGTAAAGCACAGACAATTAACCACCTTTTAGAGACCACTTTTATCTTTTGCTTAAGCTTGGAGTTTTAGGCTTTGGAGAGGATTGACAACCCGTCTCCCTAGTATTCTTCGGGTTTTATATTTCATGCTTAGTTTATATATGATGTTTATTTTAGATAGCATGTGTAACTAACTTTCTTATAGGGCTCGATTGAAGCCCTATTTATGCTTTCTCATGTATTTATTCATTGATAAATCTTTGCCAATAGCCTTTATTGTGTTGCTTAACTTGATTAATGCATGTGCTTATTTAAATTCCTTATATGTATGTGTATGGCCAGCCTATGCATGTGGTATGGACCTGTCAGTTAGATCAATTTGGATGATCGAGTCCTAGGTCTAACATTAGTAACGAGGGATATCTTATCCGGATACCTGGGTTAATCAACATGGGAAACCGGGAGTAGATACCATGCCCTAGATCTCATGTGGTTGTCAATTTCCATAGTACTTATTCTTTCTTAAGGAACAACTCGAGCAGATACCATGCTGAATCCCTTAAGGAAGAAAAGAGTTAGAGTAGATACCATGCCTAACTCATTGCTTAGGGAGATCAATAGCTTAAGGAGTAGATACCATGCCCTTAGGTTGGCAACCAGTAGGTATGCATGATAAGGCTAGTGCACTGATACATTATACAATTGGGAAAGTATGACTAGTGGTGGATATCAAAGCCCTATGTCTTTATTATTATCACTCACATTCAACAGTTATTTTATTTCTTGTTACTTTAAAGAAACTAATTCTAAAAACTGAACTTTACTAATCCTTGTGGAGATGATCTTGCTTTCGCATACTACACTACATTGTCGACGTTGTGCACTTGCAAGTAAAACTAGTGCGATTATCTGCTTAATTATTTAGGTATATAATCGTCTAACACACCTAATCAAACTCTTAATTAGATTCTACTCCTAAACATTATTTAAGGGGGCTCTCTACAGGTACAATCAATTCTTTGGACACATAATTCAACTATTATTCACAACACTTTCCACAACTCTCGACATTATTAAAAGCCCTATTCTAACTTAGGCATCAAAGAGTACCCTCGAAGGCACAACCTCTCCAATCCTCCGACGAATTTTAGGTTTCTTCTCGTTCCATGTGTGCAGGTACCACTTCTCGGCCTTTTGTCTACTTATCAGATTTTTGACATTAAGATACTGACACCGTCTATGGGAACTTCTTAATCTTTTGAAGTAAAAAGAACTTATTTGTCATAATGCCGCCTAAGAATCCCGCCAAGAATGTCATCGGTTCCAGTTTAGTAGCCACCCGGGCTTTTACTCGTAGCTAGGCTTATGACTTTCTGTCATTTCAGAACATGTTACCTCTAATCAGAACCCTAGTGAGCCATTTGATGGACAAGCTAGGCATTGATAGGTGTTTAAGCACTCTTATTTACATTTACTAGGTCCTTAGTTATGTTATTTTAGTCCATTTTACTTCATTTGTGTGTTTTACATGTGTTTATAGGGTCTTGGAAGAAAAGAAGCAGTTTTGGCACTTAGAGGAAGAAGCTTGGAAATCTTGGAGCAGTCTCTGGTCAATCTGCGATCGATTGCACCATGCAATGCGATCGAGTGCACATTGCGATCGTGCGCACACAAGAAATATCGAGCGCACACTGCGATTGAGTACAAGACGTGTACGATCGAGTGCACATGTACGGGCGTGAACAGTAAACTGCAGAACCCTATTTTGGAAATAAGAGAGTTTTTACGGTTTAGGAAGTCTAGGGTTTCCTGCACCTTCTAGGACTACTAAAGCCCTATAAATACGCCTGTAAAGCACACACAAAAGACCACCACTTAGAGATCACTTTTATCTTTTGCTTAAGCTCGGAGTTTTAGGCTTTAGAGAGGATTGACAACCCGTCTCCCTAGTATTCTTCGGGTTTTATATTTCATGCTTAGTTTATATATGATGTTTATTTTAGATAGCATGTGCAACTAACTTTCTTATAGGGCTCGATTGAAGCCCTAGTTATGCTTTCTCATATATTTATTCATTGATAAATCTTTGCTAATAGCCTTTATTATGTTGCTTAACTTCATTAATGCCTGTGCTTATTTAAATTCCTCATATGTATGTGTATGGCCAGCGTATGCATGTGGTATGGACTTGTTAGTTAGATCAATTTGGATGACCGAGTCTTGGGTCTAATATTAGTAACGAGAGATATCTTATCCGGATACCCGGGTTAATCGACATGGGAAACTAGGAGTAGATACCATGCCCTAGGTCTCATGTGGTTGTCGATTTCCATAGTACTTATGCTTTCTTAAGGAACAACTCAAGCAGATACCATGCTGAATCCCTTAAGGAAGAAAAGAGTTAGAGTAGATACCATGCCTAACTCGTTGCTTAGGGAGATCAATTGCTTAAGGAGTAGATACCATGCCCTTAGGTTAGCAACCAGTAGGTATGCATGATAAGGCTAGTGCACTGATACATTATGCAATTGGGAAAGTATGACTAGTGGTGGATATCAAAGCCCTATATCTTTATTATTATCACTCAAATTCAACAGTTATTTTATTTCTTGTTACTTTAAAAAAACTAATTCTAAAAACTGAACTTTACCAATCCTTGTGGAGATGATCTTGCTTTCGCACACTACACTACATTGTCGACCTTGTGCACTTGCAAGTAAAACTAGTACGATTATCTGCTTAATTATTTAGGTATATAATCATCCAACAAGTTTTTGGCGCCGTTGCCGGGGATTGCGCTAAAATTTTTTTTAGAATTACTTTCGTTTAATCATTATTATTATTTTCTATTTACCATCTTTATTTTTATTTTTTTATCAAAACCTAATCGAGTTGCTTTCTGTTTCAGGCATCAAACCCTAGATCACACCTTCTGTGATACTTGCGATCGATCGCAGCCTCCTGTGCGATCGAGCACAAATAGGACAGAGAGTTACCCGAGCAGCATAGTGAACTACTGCACTGAAGCTGTTGTGACCTGATTTATGCATGGACTTCGATCCCGACATCCAACATTTTTTCCCCTTGATCCCGAGCTTGAATGGACCATCCGAAAAAGGCTTAGGAACAACTTCGAGGAGAATAAAGAAGAAGTCGAGAACGAAACACCAATGGCGGAACAGCTCGAAAACCAGTAACCACTTGCGCAAGTACCGATGAAGCACTCATTCATCCCATGGAACATTGATCAACCATCATGCATTGCATATCAACCTGAGGCGGCGGGAAACTATTACATATCTCCGTAAATCTTGAATGCTTTGACTCATTTTAGTGGGACTCCTAATGAAGATCCGCACTTGCACCTCTGAGAATTTTTTGATCTTTGCAAGTTCCAGCATATACAAGGCCTAGACCAAGAAGGAATAAGGTTAATTCTATTCCCTCTTTCCTTGAAAGATAATGCTAAACTATGGTATAATTCTTTACCTGCAGTTTCCATCCACACTTGGGACGAGTTGGCAAGCAAGTTCCTAAGGAAGTTTTTCCTAGCCCAAAAGAAGAGGCAAATGAGGAAGGAGATCCAGTCCTTCCAACAAAAAGATGGAGACCTCTTCTTCGAAGCATGGGGATACTTCAACGAGCTACTACTCAAATGCCCACACCACAACTTGCCTCAAGATGAATTGGTACAAGCCTTTTATGAAGGTTTGAATGACACTAAAAAAAGTATTGTTGATTTAGGTTATGGAGGAGTGTTGATGGAGAAAAGCAGCGAAGAAGCGATGGAACTCTTCGAAACCCTCAGTGAACACACTCAGCAGTTCTCCTCTAGAGGTAGACAAGCAGTCAAGAGCAGAGGTATGTACGAGGTTACTCTAAATAGTGGACCCTCTGCCCAAATAGTTGCTTTGGAGAAAAAGCTAGATACGAGGCTAGATATGATTGTAAAAGCCATGACTACTCAAAATGCCTCATCCAGCCTACCATCCACCCCACTCCAGGTATGTGCAATATGTTCCCAATACGATCATAATACTGACACTTGTCCATTGTACTCATCTGCAGATATGGAACAACCAGTTACGTGGGGCCTAACAACTATCCACCGAAGAACAACCCATATGCTAACACTTACAACCCTGGATGGCGAAACCACCCAAATTTCTCGTGGAGAAAAAATCAAAACAGTCAAGGGCAGCACAGAAACTTCCAACCAGCAGCCCAAACTGTTTCCGAACCAAAGAAGAACGACCTCGAAAGTCTTGTGAGACCAATGGCCACTCAGCAGCAGCAATTTATGATGTCACAAGAACAATTCATGACTCAGCAGAAACAGACTACTGCAGCATATGAGCAAGCAATTCAAAGACTAGAGGTACAAATGGGACAACTAGCTAAGGAGCTCAGTGGCAAAAAGCAAGGAGAGCTCCCGGCTCAAACACCACCCAACCCTGGGGGGCATCAACAACTTAAGGCTGTCACAACTTTGAGAAATGGCAAGGTGATAGGATCCGATGAGTCTACCGCAGCATCCAAAGAAACCCCATCGGCATCAAGGGTAAGTGAGACGGAGAAGGTGAATGCACCACCCTTCCCGCAAAGGTTAGTAAAACAAAAGAAAGACAACAAACTAATTGATATTTTTGAAACCTTGCTGAAAGTAGAGATTAATATTCCTTTGTTAGATTCCATTAAACAAATTCCTACCTATGCTAAGTTCCTGAAAGATTGTTGCACTCATAAAAGAAAATTTCAAGAACATGAAACTGTAGCATTAACGAAAGAAGTAAGTGTTGTCCTACTAAGAAAACTCCCACAAAAACTGAAAGATCCGGGTAGTTTTACTATTCCCTATAGAATAGGTGATCAGCTATTTGACAAAGCATTACTAGACTTAGGAGCGGGGGTAAACTTACTACCTTACATGGTATTCGAAACCCTAGGTTTGGGGGAGCTACACCCGACTTCTATTACCTTACAATTAGCAGATAGGAGTATTAAAAGACCTAAGGGTATTCTTGAGGACGTCTTAGTAAAGGTTGGCAAGTTCATCTTACATGCTGATTTCATTGTACTAGACATGAAGGAATGCCCTATGCCATTACCTTTGCCTATCATATTAAGGAGACCCTTCATGAGAACTGCTGACACTAAGATTTGTGTGAAGAAGGGTATAGTGAGTATGAAAATCAATGGTGAGAAAATAGAGTTTAAAATATTTGATGCAATGAAACTTCCTCAAGATGACTTGGAATGCTTTAATGTTTGTATGATACAAAACTTTGTTGAGCAAGCTTTTCAGGTCCAACAACTTGATGCATTAGAGACTACCATCACCCATAGCATCACGGAGGTGGATATTGAGCAAGAATATGAAGATTTTGATAGTGACATCATCACAACTATGCACCTCCTTGAGACCTCTCCAAAATACTCCAGTAAGTATTGAGGAGTCTTAAATATTGCATATTTTAGACCCTAAACTTACATTTATTATGCTCTTAGTTAGTAGTATTTTACTTTATTTTACGTTTTTCTTGTGTTTTGTGTGTTTTTACAGCTTTGTGGAGAAAATGAAGCATTTCAGGAGATTTGAAGCTTCTGGAGACATTGCGCTCAAGCGCACCTGCCTATGATCGAGCGCAAAGTGATCATCCCACATCGGTCAGAAATATTTACAGCGCGATCGAGCGTACCAGACATGCGATCGAGCGTAACTGCGATCGATCGCACCACACTACGATCGAGCGCACATGGGCCTGTACCCCACATCATTTCTGCAAGCCACATTACTCCGGGTCTTCCCCTATATAAACACCACCTGACTTCATAATTCAGTGTACAATTCCTGAGCCACTTTGGTGTTTACCGGTGGACATCCATCAGCATTCTGGTGGATCCCGAAGGCATTGCTACCACGAGGGGAAGCGCCGCCCGTCAACGAGTGGAATTTCTCCCATGTAAAGTTGTTTATTTATTTCTTTATATTCAGTTGTTTTAGTTTAAATGTTTAGTACTTTTTATTATAGTTTTATTGTTATGAGTGGCTAGATTCTTCAGCTAAGGTTGAAGATGAAGCCCCGCCGTTGTTTGGCGTAGTAGTTCAGATTTGCTTGTACAAATCTGACAATTTTTAGTATAAATGTTCTGTCAATTATTTGAGTTAATCTTATAATTGATTGAGTTTAAATTGTCTGTTGGATTTTCTTTTTGTTTCATCTGATGGATACATTGAATGCTTTTCGATTAAATTAGATTCCCTTTGTGATTTGTTAAGAGTGGATACATCGGGTGCTTTTAGTTTAGTTGGGATATTCTTTGTTTTTTGTCTTATAGTTGGATTCATTGAATGTTTTGATAGGCTATATTTTTAGAACATGTATGCTTAACTTCGGTGGGGTGGATTCGGAAACCTTAGTGCTTTTTATTATTAGTTTTAAAATCAATTTAATTTAGTTTTAATTTGTTTTGCAAATTATCATTCAAAATTCGGAACTAGGTTAAGATAGAGTTAATTTAGATTAAAAATTATATTTTCACAACGCAATTCCCTGTGGATTCGACCTCGCACTTGCACATACTATATTGCAAACGACTTGTGCGCTTGCGAGTAAATTTAAAACTCACAACAAGTTTTTGGCGCCGTTGCCGGGGAATTGTTTGGTTTGTGAAAATTTTTGGTCTAAAATGATTTTATTTTTCTACTAGTTAATTTAATTTTAAAAAAAATTAATTAATTTAATTTAATTTTAAAAAAAAATCATGTGGATGAATCCAGCGCCGGTTTCACAGTCTTTAGAGGACGCCCCCAAGGATTTCATTAAAATGACCGGCCCGTCCCTCAATGCTGCCAACACTTTCAATGTTGAAAGCTGTTCCATCTGTGCTAGTCTAATGCATCTAGCACAGAATTTCCCATCAATGCCGGCTTGTGCCGAGTATCCTATGGAACAAATGAATGCTTTCAATGACTATTGTTGGCAATCAAATGGATCTTGCTCCGAAACATACAATCCAAGGTGGTGGGACCACTCTAATTTTTCATGGGAGCAGAACCAACTGATGAATCAGGGAGGAGCCCCTTACCATCAATACACTCCCGAATTTCCTCCACCAATTCCAAGTTATAGTCACTCAGCTTATCCAGCACCATCACCCACTTACCAAGCTCCCATTCAAGCGCCAGCGTCGGTTTCGCAGTCATTGGAGGACGCTCTCAATGATTTCATGAAAATGACTAGCCAATCTATGAGTGAAGTGATGAGTGCAACAATAGAAAACACCCAAGTGATTGCCACACTAGAGAGTCAAATTGATCAGATCGTAAGTTACGTGGGTGAAGGAGATGAAGAAGAGTTCCCCAGTCAATCTGAGCCTAACCCAAATGAACAGTTTGATGTGGGAAATTCTTCAACTCCAATGCATTGGCAGAAACAAGTGCAATCAACTGTCCCATACTTGTCTGGGAGACAAGTGGACAATCAAGTGAAAGAGAACCCTGCTATTCACCAAGGACAAGAGAGTGGCAACAATGAGAAGAGAGATGCTGAGCCATCTACAGCCACTCATATTATTAAGGATCTCTCTAGGTCGTTTTTACCTAAAGCGCCTTACCCTGAGAGACTACAAGCGCCCAAGAAAGAAGGGAAGTCTGAGGACATTATGGAGGCATGCTTTGCTCAGTTTGAAGAGGATTTGGATTTAGATAAGTTACTTGAGCAAGCAAATACTATCGTGGAGTCTGCCCCTCGGGAGAGTAGTAGGACAGAGGAGACTATGGATGAATCCCGTATTGAGGATCCCTTGGAGGCATGCTTTGCTCACTTTGGAGAGGACTTGGGCTTAGATAAGTTACTCGATGAAGTAAATGTTATTTTGGAGTCTGATCCTCAAGAAAGCAATGAGAAGGAGGAGACCGCCGCACCTGAAACCCCCAAGAAGGAACTTAAGCCTTTACCAGATAATATTAAGTATAAGTTCCTAGGTTCAGCCGATAGTTTGCCTGTGATTATACCTTCCGATTTGGGTGATGCTCCAGAGGAGAAATTATTGGACATCTTAAGAAAGCATAAGGAAGCTATAGATTGGACTATTGAGGATGTCAAGGGAATCAACCCCTCATTGGTGATACACACGATATAGTGGGAGGAGAATGCCAAGCCATCTAGGGAGCCACAAAGAAGGCTCAACCCTGCTTTGCAAGAGGTTGTGAGGGCAGAAGATATTAAGTTGTTAGAGCCAGGGATCATTTATCCCATCTCTGATAGTAAGGGGGTGAGCCTGATTCAAGTCGTGCCCAAACGTACTGAATTTATGGTAGTAAATAAAGACAACGAGTTGGTTCCAACTCGAGTACAGTCAAGATGGAGAAAGTGTCTAGACTACCGTAAATTGAATGCTGCCATTAGGCCTGATCATTTTCCATTCCCATTTGTTGATCAGATGGTGGAGTGTTTAGTTTGGCCTGTTTACTAATGTTGGTTCTGGCTGAAGACGTTAAACTTAGCGCTCATGGGAGGCAACCCACAGCTTATCTTTTCTTTTGTTTATTTATTATTTCGCATTTTTATGATTAATGTTTGTTTCCAGTATTTTTTGTTTTCCAGTTTTTATTTTTCAGGGACAAAGCGTACTTCAGTTCAAGTTTGAGGGTATGCTATGAGCCATACCAGTCCAGATAGTTCTCCATATCTCAGGTCAGCTCTTTCCATATTAGTCACACATTGGGGTCAATGTGTAATTTAAGTTTGGGGGTATGGGAGACACATCACACACTTTGTCCTAATTTGTTATCTTTTCGTCATAGAGATAAATGCATGCTCATGTTATCGTGAAATTTTGGTTGATCTAAACATTTTCTGTGATGTGATGTCATTGGTGAGCTTAACATTTTGAACACATGATCTGGTGATAAAATTTTTAAAATTTAGTTACTTACTTTAGGCATTTTGAGAATTCACATATTTGATCTAATCTAACACGAGCACATTAGCACAAATTATGTGAGGTATGACACGTGATTTTAATGTGTATTTTTCCTTATCTTAACTGAAACTGGATGACTTGTTGGATGAACTCTTGGGCATAGGAAAATATTAAAAATAAAAAATAAAAAAATTATCAATAAACTTTTCGCTGAGTAACTGGACTTCTTGCCTCAGTAAGCAGTGAGTGTTCACGTCAAAAGGTGGAATTTTGCTTGGTAATATTAAGGTCGGTTTAATTTCGTAGCCTTTTTGACTCGAGTTAGTAAGTCCTTAGGGGTGTCTTTACACCTAATGCCCTAAAACCACCTGGTTTGGGAGTCACTGACTTAACACTCGCTACATGGGTCAATTAGAAAGCTTAAGGGAACTAAACATAGCCGCCATGCCTTATATTAAAAAAAAAAAAGAATAAAATAAAAACTATGCCTTTTCTTTCATTTTTGATGGGAAATTCGGTGAATCTTGAGACATGGAGACCTTACACATTAGAGTTACTTGGAAGCTTCATTTTTATATGCTAATTCACCTTACACTGATTCAAGCTTGTGATGCCTTATCCTGCCTTTTGTAAGTAATTAGATTTTAACATTTCTATTCATTACGAAGATGGGTTTACCTTTTTAAGCTTGCTCATGAATGAATATCATGGTGATGTGTGCTCCTTAAATTTTTGGATACCATGAGTGATGACTTTATCTTTATGTTCTTTGTTTTTCATTGAGTCTTTTATTTTGTTTTGCTAAGGGACTAGCAAAATATAAGTTTGGGGGTATTTGATGAGTCTTAAATATTTCATATTTTAGACCCTTAACTTACATTTGTTATGCTCTTAGTTAGTAGTATTTTACTTTATTTTACGTTTTTCTTGTGTTTTGTGTGTTTTTACAGCTTTGTGGAGAAAATGAAGCATTTCAGGAGATTTGAAGCTTCTGGAGACATTGCGCTCGATCGAGCGCACCTACCTATGATCGAGCGCAAAGTGATCATCCCACATCGGTCAGAAATCTTTACAGCGCGATCGAGCGCACCAGACATGCGATCGAGCGTAACTGCGATCGATCGCACCACACTGCGATCGAGCGCACACGGGCCTATATCCCACATCGTTTCTGCAAGCCACATTACTCTGGGTCTTCCCCTATATAAACACCACCTGACTTCATAATTCAGTGTACAATTCCTGAGCCACTTTGGTGTTTACCGGTGGACATCCATCAGCATTCTGGTGGATTCTGAAGGCATTGCTACTGCGAGGGGAAGCGCCGCCCGTCAGCGAGTGGAATTTCTCCCATGTAAAGTTGTTTATTTATTTCTTTATATTCAGTTGTTTTAGTTTAAATGTTTAGCACTTTTTATTATAGTTTTATTGTTATGAGTGGCTAGACTCTTCAGCTAAGGTTGAAGATGAAGCCCCGCCGTTGTTTGGCGTAGTAGTTCAGATTTGCTTGTACAAATCTGACAATTTTTAGTATAAATGTTCTGTCAATTATTTGAGTTAATCTTATAATTGATTGAGTTTAAATTGTCTGTTGGATTTTCTTTGTGTTTCATTTGATGGATACATTGAATGCTTTTCGATTAAATTGGATTCTCTTTGTGATTTGTTAAGAGCGGATACATCGGGTGCTTTTGGTTTAGTTGGGATATTCTTTGTTTTTTGTCTTATAGTTGGATTCATTGAATGTTTTGATAGGCTATATTTTTAGAACATGTATGCTTAACTTCGGTGGGGTGGATTCGGAAACCTTAGTGCTTTTTATTATTAGTTTTAAAATCAATTTAATTTAGTTTTAATTTGTTTTGCAAATTATCATTCAAAATTCGGAACTAGGTTAAGATAGAGTTAATTTAGATTAAAAATTATATTTTCACAATGCAATTCCCTGTGGATTCGACCTCACACTTGCACACACTATATTGCAAACGACTCGTGCGCTTGCGAGTAAATTTAAAACTCACAACAAGTATCCTCCTCCATTTGAATCTCTCACACCCACTAATGATGTTATTCTTCCATCCATTGTCCAGGCACCAGCATTGGAACTAAAGCAGCTACCCGAACATTTAACATATGCCTACTTGGGAGAAAAAAAGACCTTACCTGTGATTGTAGCTGCTAACTTGAGTAGTGGAGAAGAAGGGAAGCTGTTAAGAGTTCTTAGGGAGCATAGATCTGCCATTGGGTGGACCATTGCTGACATTAAGGGGATAAGCCCAGCAAAATGCATGCATAGTATTTACCTTGAAGAAGAAGCAAGGCCCACTTGAGATGCTCAAAGAAGATTTAACCCACACATGAAAGAGGTAGTAAAAGCCGAGTTATTAAACCTACTAGATGTTGGCATCATCTACCCTATATCGAATAGTGAATGGGTGAGTCCGGTCCAAGTTGTTCCTAAAAAGAGTGGGATTACCGTTGTAAAATAATGAAAATGAGGAGCTCATACCTACGAGAAAAACAACAGGTTGGAGAGTATGTATTAATTACCGGAAACTGAACAAAGTAGCTAGAAAATATCATTTTCCCCTGCCATTCATTGATCAAATGCTAGAGAGGTTAGCCGGTCACAGTTATTACTGCTTCTTGGATGGGTATAGTGGATACAATCAAATTGCCATAGCACCCGAGGATCAAGAAAATACTACTTTCACATGTCCTTTCGGTACATTTGCTTATAGAAGAATGCCATTCAGTTTATGCTACGCACAAGCCACTTTTCAAAGATGTATGATGAGCATTTTTTCCGAAATGGTTGAGAAATACACTAAAGTGTTCATGGATGATTTTAGCATCTTTGGTTCTAATTTCGATGAGTGCCTAAATCATTTTGAAAATGTCCTAAAGAGATGTGATGAGAGTAATTTAGTGCTAAATTGGGAGAAATGTCACTTCATGGTTCAACAAGGTATTGTGCTGGGGCACTCCATCTCAAACAAAGGTATCAAAGTAGACAAGGCTAAGATAGACATCATTTCACAGCTACCTCCCCCTCTCACAGTCAAAGGCATTAGAAGTTTCCTTGGACATGCCGGTTTCTATAGAAGATTCATCAAGGACTTCTCCAAAATCTCAAGACCTCTTTGTGCATTATTGACTAAGGATTCCAAGTTTGAATGGAATGATGATTGCATACAAGCTTTCAACACCTTGAAGAATGTTCTCACCTCTGCCCCAATAATGATGACACCATATTTGAATCTCCCTTTTAAATTAATGTGTGATGCCAGTGACTTTTCCTTGGGAGCTGTCTTAGGTCAAAGAGTCAATAAGGTACCTCATGCTATTTACTATGCTTATAGAACTTTAAATGATGCTCAGCTTAACTATTCTACTCCTGAAAAAGAATTGTTAGCTGTTATTTTTTATTTAAGAGAAGTTTAGATCATATCTTATTGGTTCTAAAGTTATAGTATTCACTGACCATACTGCTTTGAGGTATTTGTTTTCTAAGAAAGATGCGAAGCCTAGGCTAATCATACTCCTACTACAAGAATTCGATTTAGAAATCAAAGACAAGAAAGGCAGTGAGAATGTCGTTGCGGATCATTTGTCAAGGCTTCCCTATGAGAATGATAATAAATAGTTGCCTTTGAATGAGAACTTCCCTGATGAACAACTATTTGCATTAGAGGTAAAACTTCCATGGTATGCTGATATAGTGAATTATCTAACTGTTAAAGTTTTTCCCCCAGGAATGACCACTCAAGAAAAGAAACGACTAAAATCTCTGTCAATACACTACCATTGGGATGATCCTTACCTCTTCAAGGTCTGCCCTGATCAAATCATCAGACGATGTATCCCAGAAGAGGAGCACTCGAGCTTATTGCACCACTGCCACCAGTTTGCTTGTGGATGACATTTTGGGGGAAAACGAACAGCTCTTAAGGTACTACAATCTGGTTTTTATTGGCCTAATCTGTTTAAAGATGCTTTCTCCTTTTGCAACTCATGTGATAGATGCCAGCGGACAGGTAATATCTCTTCCCGAAATCAGATGCCCTTACGGAATATTCATGTAGTAGAACTTTTTGATGTATGGGGAATTGATTTCATGGGACCCTTTCCTAACTCCTTTGGTTATTTATATATTCTTGTAGGTGTGGATTATGTGTCCAAATGGGTCGAGGTTGTCCCCTCAAAAACTAACGATCACAAAGTAGTTGTAAAGTTTCTGCAGGCTAACATCTTTACGCGATTTGGGACTCCAAGAGCAATCATCAGTGATGGGGGCAGCCACTTTCATCATCGCTTTTTTGCCGAACTACTCTGAAAATATGGGATCACGCATAGAGTAGGCACTCCATATCATCCTCAAACCAGTGGCCAAGTAGAGATAAGCAACCGAGAGATCAAGGGAATCTTAGAAAGGACAGTGAAACCTAATCGGAAGGATTGGTCTCTACGTTTAAATGATGCTTTGTGGGCATATCAGACAGCTTATAAGACTCCAATTGGCATGTCTCCCTATCGCCTAGTCTTTGAAAAAGCGTGTCATCTCCCAGTGGAATTAGAACATCGCGCATATTGGGCCATAAAACAATTTAACTTTGACATGAAACAAGCGGGGGAGAAAAGAAAGCTGCATCTGAATGAACTTGAAGAATTGAGATATGATGCCTATGAGAATGCCAAGTTGTACAAGGAACGGACAAAGGCCTATCATGACAAACAACTCGTATGGAAGGAGTTCCATGTAGGACAAAAAGTGTTACTCTATGACTCACGATTAAAACTGTTCCCAAAGAAGCTCAAGTCCAGATGGTACGGATCATACATGGTCACCAAGGTCTTCACTTATGGTGTATTAGAAGTCTGTAGTCCAACCGAAAATCAGCCCTTTACGATAAATGGACATAGAGCCAAGCCTTACCTAGACATTAACTTTCCTCGAAGAGATGAAGACTTAGCACTTGAATCAGTACAGCATACAGCTGAAATATAAGCACTGGAGCCACAAGGGATGGGCTCTAAGTACTTCCTTCCAACCGACTAGCACGGTAGCACGAGAGTGCTTCAGCAAGTCTAATTCGATTGCCCATTGAGCTCAAGCACCTCTATTGAGGTTAGTGGTACTGAGGCCACTAACAAATGGTAAGGTTGTATTGTTTCACAATTTATTATTTTTTTTAACTAAAGGTAAGTTGTTATTTTTGCCTAGACACACTGCGTGCGATCGAACGCACCTTTCTGTACGATCGTGCGCAAGTGTGCGATCGAGTGTGTCCTTCAATATGATCGAGTACACTCCGTGTGCGATCGAGCGCACTCATGGCAGTAGGTTCAGATATAAAGTCTAAACACTTTCATTTACACTCACTCACTATCTCACTGTTCACTCACTCCCTCTCGCACAAGACTCACACTCATACCCTCTCGCACAAGACTCACACTCACACCCTCACACTCAGCCGTTCACACTCTCTTGCACCCTCTCATTCACAACTTCCATCACCACCATTCTGTCCCTCCATCACTTACACTTGTCACCATCACCACCCCTCACCATCCCTGTCACCACCACGTCCCCCTCTCCCTTACACATTCCGTCCATACACAAGGTAAGCATTTCCATTCACACACGAACTTTTACATAATTCATTTACACTTTCAGTATCAATGTATGTATTTGGTATATAATTGGGTAATTCTGGTTGTTTTTAGGAGGTTAGGAACGAATTCAAACCCTACAAACAATAGCTTGTATTTTTGGTGCACACAAGCTGTTCGAGAAAACGCCTGACCGTGTACGATCGAGCGCATGATACTTGCGATCGAGCACATAACCAGTGTACGATCGATCACAGCTTATTGAGATCGATCGTAAATCTGGAAGAACTTAAAAAATAGCATGTCTAGACCGTCTGTTTTCACCTCCGGTGCATCCAGTAGCCGCTCCTTGTCATCCCGGCCAAGCATCGAGTAACGAGAACTTTTATTCGAGACCTCCTTCGCCATTGACGATGTATTCTGGCACATGGACGCCACTCAATGGGCTGTCCAAGCATTCCGACATCGAGGGTTGAAGAGGTTGTTTAAGTCGGTTTGTTCCACTGCTTACTCCCAGCTCATTGTCCAATTTTATGCAAACCTATCATTTGACTGCAGCAGACCGGGAGTCCTCACCTCTTCAGTCTGAGGCACACCCATCGAGAAGACTAGTGCCGATATAGCTGCTGCCCTTCATTGCACTGATGAGTCCCCTCCTGAGGACACCGATATCGAGGAGCAGCCAGAGTCCTTTGCCTTAGTTGAGATCATTACAGACATGTGCGCTGGCCAGTATGCCGATAGACATAACAATACGGCCAGCCGGTCAAAGTTGCCTCCACGACTTTGGCTTGTCGACACGGTCCTACAGCACAATGTGTGTCCATTGGGGCACAAGACACAGCGGCGAGACCAGTTTCTACAGTCCTTATATGCCTTCCATAGGGGCCACTGGTACTCCATTCCAGCTGTCATTTGGAGCCAGTTACACAAGTTTTAGGATCACGTTCATGGTCGTCAGACCACCACGGCCAATGCATGAGGCCTCCCTTTCCCATTCCTACTCTCATACATACTCAAGAAGAAAGGGATAAAGGGGACCTCCAGTGACGGACCAGTGCGAGAGCATCTCTTCTTCGAGAAGGCTCAGTAGACACACAGCATCTCGCACATTCCTCGAGGATTCCCAGTACCTGCTCCAGCAGTTGAGAGAGTTGAAGAGGATCGTCTGGAGATCGAGCCCCCGGTCATTAGCCTAGTACGAGAGGAGGACCATTCGAATATGAGACCCACCGAGTCCCATCACTTTCTAGCTGAGTTGTTATCCTTTCGAGGCGAGGTCTCTGCAGCCACCACACTCGTGCATCAGCGTATCGATAGTTTGAAGGCATGATTTGCACGGCAGGAGGCTAAGTTGCAAGTTATTCTTGATCGCCTACCTCCGACACCCGATACCTCTTCGACTGCACCACTTGATGATCAGCAATGAGAGGATACCATGTCTGGCTGAAGACATTAAACTTAGTGCTCATGGGAGGCACACCAAAGCGTATCTTTTTTTAGATTATTTCATTTTATTATTCGTATTTCCTAGTTTATTTTTCTATCTGTTTATTATTACTTGTTTTCTATTTTATGTTTGTTTCTATTTCTTTTTTAAGGACAGCGTGAGTGCATCCAGTTGAAGTTTGGGGGCATGCTATAAGCCATGCCAGCCATCAGTTCTCCATCTCTCAAGTCAGCTCCTTCCATGCTATTCACACATTGGGGACAATGTGCAATTTAAGTTTGGGGGTATGGGGACACATTCACACACTCACTATGTCCCACATTTTTTTGTTTTGTTGTTATTTTCATAGATAAATGCATGTTTATTCTGTTCAATAAATTTTTTTTGTGATCTAAACAAAACTTTATGATTTGACTTCATCAGCGAGCTTAACACTTTGAACATATAGGCCAAATAATCAAGTTTTGAACCTAGATCACTGCTTTTTAGACATTTAAGGATTCACAAGTTTGACCTAAACTATCACAAGCACACTAGCACATAACTATGAGGGGTATGACATGTTATTTGGATGTGTATGTTTCTTTTGCTTAACTGTGAACTAGATGACTTATTAGATTGATATTTTGGCATATAAAATAGAAAAGATTGATTAGTGCTCAAAAGAAGAAATAAATGCTCTTAATGATCAATAAAGCTTGTTTTCTGCTAAGTAACTGGCCCTCTTGCCTCAGTAAGCATTGAGTGTCACGTCAAAAGGTGGAAAATCTTAAATGATCATTAAAAAGAACTTTTCGCTGAGTAACTGGCCCTCTTGCCTCAGTAAGCATTGAGTGTTACGTCAAAAGGTGGAAAATTCTGATTGGTAGTATTAAGACCAGTTAGTTTCGTAGCCTTTTTTACTCGAGCTAGTAAGTCCTTAGGGGTGTCTTTACACCTAATGCCTTAAAATCATCTAGTTTGGGAGTCATTGGCTAAATGCTCATTACATGAGTCAAAAAGAAAGCTTAAGGGAACTAACTTGGCAAAAATCTCACAAATAAAAGAAAAGAAGAAAATCTATGCCATCTTTGTTGACTCTAATAGGAAGTTTGGTGAATCTTGAGTCATTGAAACACTACACATTTGAATTACTTGGAAACCCAATCTTTTATGTGCTAGTTCACCACACACCAAATTCGAACTTGTGATGTCTTAAATTACCTAACGAAAGTGATTTGCGTTCAAAACTCTTATTCATTACAAAAATATGTTTATATCTGTTAAGCTTACTCATGAATGCACATCATAGTTTTATGTTAAGATTTAAACTTTTGTGGACACTATGAACATTGGATGTATCTGTGTGTTGTTATTTTTATTTTAGTTTTGTTTAATATTGCTAAGGGACTAGCAATATGTAAGTTTGGGGGTGTGATAGGTGCTTAAATATTCATATTTAAGCCCCCTTATTTACATTTATTAGGTCCTTAGTTATGTTATTTTAGTCCATTTTACTTCATTTGTGTGTTTTACATGTGTTTATAGGGTCTTGGAAGAAAAGAAGCAGTTTTGGCACTTAAAGGAAGAAGTTAGGAAATCCTGGAGCAGTCTCTGGTCAATCTGTGATCGATCGCACCATGCAATGCGATCAAGCGCACATTGCGATCGCGCGCACACAAGAAAGATCGAGCGCACACTGCGATCGATTGCAAGAAGTGTGCGATCGAGTGCACATGTACGACCGTGAACAGTAAACTACATAACCCTATTTTGGAAATAAGAGAGTTTTTATGGTTTAGGAAGTCTAGGGTTTTCTGCACCTTCTAGGACTACTAAAGCCCTTTAAATACACCTGTAAAGCACACACAAAAGACCACCACTTAGAAATCACTTTTATCTTTTGCTTAAGCTCAGAGTTTTAGGCTTTGGAGAGGATTGACAACCCGTCTCCCTAGTATTCTTCGGGTTTTATATTTCATGCTTAGTTTATATATGATGTTTATTTTAGACAGCATGTGTAACTAACTTTCTTATAGGGCTCGATTGAAGCCCTAGTTATGCTTTCTCATATATTTATTCATTGATAAATCTTTGCCAATAGCCTTTAATATGTTGCTTAACTTGATTAATGCCTGTGCTTATTTAAATTCTTCATATGTATGTGTATGGCCAACGTATGTATGTGTATGGCCAACGTATGCATGTGGTATGGACCTGTTAGTTAAATCAATTTGGATGACCGAGTCCTGGGTCTAACATTAGTAACGAGGGATATCTTATCCGAATACCCGAGTTAATCAACATGGGAAACCAGGAGTAGATACCATGCCCTAGGTCTCATGTGGTTGTCGATTTCCATAGTACTTATGCTTTCTTAAGGAACAACTCAAGCAGATACCATGCTGAATCCCTTAAGGAAGAAAAGAATTAGAGTAGATACCATGCCTAACTCGTTGCTTAGGGAGATCAATAGCTTAAGGAGTAGATACCATGCCCTTAGGTTGGCAACCAGTAGGTATAAATGATAAGGTTAGTGCACTGATACATTATACAATTGGGAAAGTATGACTAGTTGTAGATATCAAAGCCCTATGTCTTTATTATTATCACTCACATTCAACAGTTATTTTATTTCTTGTTACTTTAAAGAAACTAATTCTAAAAACTGAACTTTACCAATCCATGTGGAGATGATCTTGCTTTCTCACACTACACTACATTGTCGACCTTGTGCACTTGCAAGTAAAACTAGTACGATTATCTGCTTAATTATTTAGGTGTATAATCATCCAACAGGCATGAAAAACCCTCTTAGTCTAACCAAACTCAACTGCATTGGTAACCTATGAGCAGTTCGTAGAGCTCACTTAGCCTGTAATGAGTTTAGCTGCCAGACTCGAGGGGCGAGACTATCCTCTTCACCTCCACTTGCACCTTAGCGAAGATCTCAGCCAACAAGGAACTTGAATCTCAACAAACCAATCTACAACAACTCCACAACTTGGTCCTTTCCTCACCCTAGGTTGGAGTCCCAAGGTTTCTCCACCTCCAAGAACTACACTGACCTGGACAAAAAATTGGAAAAAATGGACAAGATAATAAGGGAGGTTTTAAAGGGCTGAAACACCAATGTCTTAGATGAGCTCAACTCCCAAGCTCCTCCTTTGCCACTGGACATTCTTGATGCTCATTTCCCCTGGTATTTTCGAATGCCTATTATAAAATCTATGATGACTCCACAGACCCCATGGATCATCTCTAGCTCTATAAGACAATCAAGATACTACATTGCCATCCATATTCTAAGATGTGTTGAGCCTTGCCACTGACTCTCGAGAAGGCCGCGAGCACCTGATACTCGTATCTTAAGCCCGAGAACATCAGCTTTTTTAAGAAGTTAAGTCGTGCCTTTGCAGCATACGTTCTCAGTTATAGAGGATCCTGTAAGACTTCGAAATGTCTCTTTAACATCATCTAATACAAGGAAAGAAAATCTGAGAATATATCTCACAGTTCAATGTCACTACTTTGGAGATTTTGGACGTTGATCCTACGGTACAAACCTTAGAATTAAAAAATAGGCTCAAGTCGAGGTCTTTCAACTCTAAACTTACCAGGCAGCCCTAAGGACATGAACAATATCCTTGTTTGGGTCGAAGAATATATGATAGCCGATGATAATCAAGCATTTTGAAAAGAAAGAGAAGGGGAAAAAGAAAAGGAAAAGGGACACCCACGATCCGAAAGATAGTTTATTGAAAAAACCTAGCTAAGAGGGAAATACAAAGACCACTCGTTTGTTTGAAAACTTCACCTCACTCAGTGCCTCTAGGACTAATATACTCATGAACATCCAGGACAGTGGCGTCCTCCGCTAGCCTCAAAAGCCACTTTACACTAGAAAAAATAAAGATCATACCAAATGGTGTCTTTATCATATAGACTATGGGCACGATACCAAGGAGTGCCATGTCTTAAAGAACCAGATTGAATCCCTCATCTACAGAGGGTATTTGAAAGAGTATATAAGACCTCATCTGTTTTGAGGCAATAAAGATCGCCCCATATGGAGTCCCAGGTGCCCATTTAGGTAGAACACCGAGAGACAACACTTCAAGCAAGATGGTTGCTGAAGCCCCAGAAGAAGCCTAAGGCTGAGTCTGAGGGGAAATGGCCGAAGAGATAGACATCCTTAGTGTGACCAAGATCACACAACCATAGTGACAGGGACCATCAAAATGATCTCTGAGGGACTAGTGATAGGGGGATAATCTTTGCAAGTAAGGAAAGCTTATGCTCGATCAGTGGCATTAGTCAAAGGACCTCATAAATGGGTCAAGACAAAACAGATGATCTCCTTTACAGATGACAATTTGGAAGGGTTTGTTGCGCGTTTATATACCTAAATAAATGGGTAAATAATCGCACTTGTTTTACTTGCAAGTGCACAAGGTCAATAGTGTAGCATAGTGTGCGAATGCAAGATCATTTCCACAGGGATTGGTAAAGTTCGATTTAGAATTATAATTGCAATGTAAAAAGATAGAAATAATAAACTGAAGGGTGATTTGATAATAATAAAGACATAGGGCTTTGATATCCACCACTAGTCATACATTCCCGATTTTGTATAAAGTATCAGTGCTCTAGCCATATTATGTGTACCTACTGGTTGCCAACCTAAGGGCATGGTATCTACTCCTTAAGCTATTGATTTCCCTAAGCAATGAGTTAGGCATGGTATCTACTCTAACTCTTTTCTTCCTTAAGGGATTCAGCGTGGTATCTGCTTGAGTTGTTCCTTAAGAAAGCATAGGTACTGTGGAAATCGACAACCACATGAGACCTAGGGCATGGTATCTACTCCCGGTTTCCCATGTTGATTAACCCGGGTATCCGGATAAGATGGTCCCTTGTTACTAATGTTAGACCTAGGACTCGATCATCTAAATTGATCTAACTAACCTATCCATACCACATGCATACGTTGGCCTTACACATACATATGAGGAATGTAAATAAGCACAGGTGTTAATCAAGTTAAGTAACATAATAAGCTATGCAAAGATTTAATCAATGAATAAAAATATGGGAATGCATAACTAGGGCTTCAATCGAGCCCTATAAGAGAGTTAGTTACACATACTAACTGAAGTAAACATATTTAAACAAAACATAAGGGAGAAGAATAAACCCAAGAGAAGAGGCGTCAATTCTCTCCCAAGCTCTCAACTCCAAGTAAAAGAAAAGAGAAAAGTGTTTTCTATCTAAGGTGTCTTTTTGTGTGTGAGTTACAAGTGTTTTTATAGGTCTTTGAGAAGTCCTAATAGACCCATGAGTCCTAAACTTTCCTAAAACGAAAATCTTATATTTTCCAAAATAAGGTTCTGCAGTTTACTGTTCATGCCCGTATCTTTGCGCTCGATCGCATGTGTCCTTGCGCTCGATCGCAATGTGTCCTCATGTGCGCTCGATCGCATGTGTCCTTGCGCTCGATCGCAATGTGCGCTCTATCCTACAAGTGTGCGCACGATCGTATGTGCGCTCGATCGCATTGCATGTGCGCTCGATCGTACTTTGTCCAGAAAGTGCTCCAGGGCTTTTAGATTTCTTCCTTAAAGTGCCAAAACTGCTTCTTTTTCTCCAAGACCCTATAAAAACATGTAAAACACACAAATGGAGTAAAAGATACCAAATTAACATAATAAAGGATCTAACAAGTGTAAATAAGGGGGCTTAAATATGTATATTTAAGCGTCTATCACACCCCCAAACTTACATATTGCTAGTCCCTTAGCAATACAAAACCAAAAACTAAAACAGAAATATAGATAAATCCAATGTTCATAGTGTCTATAAAAAAATCTAGATTTTACACAAAACAATGACGCGCATTCATGAGCAAGCTTAACAAGTGTAAACATATATCTGCAATGAATAAGAGTTTTGAACGTAAATCATATTCACTAGGTATTTTAAGATATCACAAGTTTGACTTTGGTGTGTGGTGATCAGCACATAAAAGGTTGGGTTTTCAAGAAATTCAAACAGGTAGTGTTTCGATGACTCAAGATTCACCAAACTTCCTATTAGAGTCAACAAATATGGCATAGACTTTTATTTGCGAGATTTTTGCCAAGTTAGTTCCCTTAAGCTTTCTTGATGACTCGTGTAACGAGCGTATGGCCAATGACTCCCAAACCAGATGGTTTTAGGGCATTAGGTGTAAAGACACCCCTAAGGACTTACTAGCTCGAGTCAACAAGGCTACGAAACTAACTGATTTTTATGCTACCATTTAGAATTTTCCACCTTTTGACGTGACACTCAATGCTTACTGAGGCAAGAGGGCCAGTTACTCAGCGAAAAATTCCTTTTTTAATGATCACTTAAGATTTTCCACCTTTTGACGTGACACTCAATGCTTACTGTGGCAAGAGGGCCAGTTACTCAGCGGAAAATTTGTTTTTATTGATCATTAGGAGCATTTTTTTTTCTTTTTGAGTACGAATCAATCTTTTCTATTTTTATATGCCACGATGTCAATCTAATAGGTTATCTAGTTCACAGTCAAGCAAAAGAAACATACCAATCCAAATAACATGTCATACCCCACACAGCTATGTGCTAATGTGCTCGTGATAGCTCAAGTTAAACTTGTGAATTCTTAAATGCCAAAAGGGTAGTGATCTAGGTTCAAAACTTGTTTATTGGCCTATATGTTCAAAGTGTTAAGCTTACTGATGAAGTCAAATCATAACATTTTGTTTAGATCATAAAAAGTTTATTGGACATAATGAACAAGCATTTATCTATGAAAATAATAACAACAACAACAACAACAACAACAACAAAACAAAAAAAATGTGGGACATACTGAGTGTGTGAATGTGTCCCCATACCCCCAAACTTAAATGGCACATTGTCCCCAATGTGTGAATAGCATGGAAGGAGCTGACCTGGGAGATGGAGAATTGATGGCTGACATGGCTCATAGCACACCCCCAAACTTCAACTTGATGCACTCACGTTGTCCTCGAAAAAGAAATAAAAAGAAAAAAAAAACAGACATAAAGAGGAAAACAAGTAATGAACAATAATAGAAAAATAAACTACGAAATACTAATAATAAACTATGAAAAGGATATGCTGTGGGGTGCCTCCCATGAGCGCTAAGTTTTACGTCTTCATCCAGACGTGGTACTCTCTCACTGCTGATCATCAGGTGGTGCAGTCGGAGAGGTACCGAGTGCTGGAGGTAGGCGATCAAGTATGGCCTGCAGCATGGCCTCCTGGCGTGTAAATCGTGCCTCCAAACTGTCGATGCGCTGATGTACAAGAGTGGTGGCAGCAGCGACCTCACCTCGGAAGGAGGATAGCTCAGCTAAGAAGTGCTGGGACTCGGTGGGTCCCATATCCGAATGGTCCTCCTCCCGTACCGGGCTCATGACAGGGGCCTCGGTCTCCATGTGATCCTCCTCTACTCGTTCAGCTGCTGGAGCAGGGACTGGGGGTCCTCGTGGCATGTGTGATATGCTCTGTGTCCACTGAGCCCGCCCAAAGATAGGATGCTCTCGTACTGGCCCGTCACTATGGGTCCCCTTAATCCCCTTCTTCTTGAGGATGGAGGTGAGTAGGAACGGGAAAGGGAGTCCCCAAGCATTGGCCGTGGAAGTCTGACGGCCATGTACGTGATCCCAGAACTTGTGCAGCTGGCTCCAAATGACAGACGGTATGGAGTACCAGTGGCCTCTATGGAAGGCATATAATGTCTGAAGAAACTGGTCTCGCCGCTGTGTCTTGTGCCCCAACGGACACACATTACGCTGGAGGATCGTATCGATGAGCCATAGTCTGGGGGGCAGCTTGGATCGGCCGGCCGCATTGTTATGCCTGTCGGCATACTGGCCAGCGCACATATCCATGATGATCTCAGCCAGGGCAAAGGACTCCGGCTGCTTCTCGATATCAGTGCCCTCAGGAGGGGACTCATCCGTGCAATGAAGAGCAGTGGCAATATCGGTACTGGTCACCTCGATGGGCGTGCCCCTAACTGAAGAGGTGAGGACCCCCGGTCTGCTGCATTCGAAAGATAAATGCTCATAAAACTGCACGAAAAGCTGGGAGTAGGCAGTGGAGCACACTGGCTTAAACAGCCTCTTCAACCCTCGGAGTCGGAGTGCTTGGACGGCCCATTGAGTGGCATCCATGTGCCGGAATATGTCGTCGATGGCGAAAGCCGTTTCGAACAACAACTCCCGTTGCTCGATGCTGGGCCAGGATGAGGAGGCTCGACTGCTGGAGGCGCCAGACGTGGAAACAGATGGTCGAGACATGCTGCTGCTTGGCTTCTGGCTGATTTGCGATCGATCTCAGTGGTGTGCGCTCGATCGCACACTACCTATGCGCTCGATCGCAACAACCTTGTGCTCAATCGCACCCGATCAGGATTTACGTCGAACAGCTTATGTGCACCAAACAGGGAAGCTATAGTCTGTTCGATGTGGAACTCGTTCCTACCCCTCCAGTTGTTAATGGCTTCAGTACCACTAACCTTACTAGATGTGCTTGAGCTTTAATAGATGATTAAATTTTTACTTTGCTCAAGCACTCTCTTGCGACCGTGCTAGTTGTTTGGAGAGAAGCACCTAGAGCCCACCTCTTGGAGCTCTAGTGCTTGTGTTTCGGCTGTATCCTGGACTGATTCAAGTGCTGTTGATAGTGTATTCATCTCCCATCTTGACATCTGGTCAACATAATAAGGAAAAGTAGTATGAGTAAGTGCAGGAGGTTTAATTTGTAGAGCACACTTACTTGAAGGTTTTGGTGTGTCCTTGAAAATATGCACATCTTTAATCACATTATCCTCCTCCGGCCTAGTGTCTACTCTTGTGTTTTCATGGTAGGGGAGAGTCTCCAACGTAGTGGTGCGATGGACCTGAGAAGCTTTCTTACAAACACTTTGCATGAAATTCATATTAGAATTTTTATCATCATTACTGGTTGAATTTAATGTATTAAACATTTGAAATTGTATTTCCTCATCATTTACTCTCATTGTGATAATGCCCCGTTTTACACTAATATTAGTGTCAGCAGTTATCATAAAGGGGCGTCCTAGGATGATGGGGAGAGGTAATGGCAAAGTACATTCTTCCATATCTAATACTATAAAATCAGCAGGTATAATGAATTTTCCTACTCTTACCAACACGTCCTCAAGGATACCTCTTGGTCGTTTGATGCTTCGGTCAGCTAGTTGCAAAGTGACGGAGGTTGGTTGAAGCTCCCCCAAACCTAGTGTCTCGTATACACTGTATGGTAGCAGGTTGACACTCGCTCCTAGATCCAATAGTGCACGTTCGAACAGCTGGTCACCTAGCCTGCAAAGAATAGTAAAACTACCCGGATCTTTTAGTTTTGGTGGTAATTTTCTTAAAAGCACAGCACTTACCTCTTCAGTTAAGGCTACCATCTCATGCTCCTAGAATTTCCTTTTGTTAGTGCAATATTCTTTTAGAAATTTAGCATATGCAGGGATTTGTTTAATGGCATCTAACAAAGGAATATTAATCTCTACTTTCCTCAAGGTTTCAAAAATATCAATTAGTTTATTGACTTTCTTTTGTTTTACTAACCTTTGCGGGAAGGGTGGAGCATTCACCTTCTCCGTCTCACTTACCCTTGATGCTGATGGTGTCTCTTTGGACGGTGCTGTAATCTCATCGGATCCAATCACCTTGCCTTTTCTTAAGGTTGTGACAGCTTTTAGTTGTTGATGCCCACCAGGGTTGGGTAGTGTTTGAGCTGGGAGCTCTCCTTGCTTTCTGCTACTGAGCTCTTTAGCTAATTGTCCCATTTGTACCTCTAGTCTTTGAATTGCTTGCTCATGTGCTGCATTGGTTTGTTTTTGCTGAGTCATGAACTGTTCTTGCGATGTCATCAGTTGTTTTACTAGACTTTCGAGGTCGTTTCTTTTTGGTTCAGAATTAGCATGGGCAGTGGGCTGCTGATTTCGTTGCTGTCCTTGGTTGTTTTGATTGTTGCTCCATGAGAAATTTGGGTGATTCCGCCATCCAGGGTTGTAGGTGGTTGCATATGGATTATTCTTTGGCGGATAGTTGTTGGGTCCCACATAATTTGCTTGCTCCGGATCTGCAGATAAAGGACAAGCATTAGTATTGTGATCATATTGAGAGCATATTGCACATACCTGTAGTGGTGTAGCTGAGGTAGTTTGAGCAGCCATGGCTTTTACCAATAAATCTAGTTTTCTTTCCATTGCAGCCATTTGAGGGGAAGACCCTCCATTCATATTTACCTCATACACACCTTTACCTTTGGTCATATGTCTACCTCGAGAGGAGAATTGCTGAGTGTGTTCACTAAGGGTTTCAAACAGTTCCATTGCCTCTTCGCTGCTTTTCTCCATAGGGACTCCTCCACAACCTGAATCAACAATACATTTATTAGTATCATTTAAACCTTCGTAGAATGCTTGTACCAGTTCATCTTGAGGTAGGTTGTGATGTGGGCATTTGAGTAGCAATTCATTGAAGTGTCCCCATGCTTCGAAGAAAAGGTCCCCATCCTTTTGTTGGAAGGATTGGATCTCCTTCCTCATTTGTCTTGTCTTTTGGGCTGGGAAGAATTTCCTCAAGAATTTGCTTGCTAACTCCTCCCAAGTGTGGATGGAAACTGCAGGCAAGGAATTATACCAAAGTTTAGCATTATCTTTTAAGGAAAAAGGGAATAGAATTAACCTTATTCCTTCTTGGTCTAGTCCTTGTATGTGCTGGAACTTGCAAAGATCAAAAAATTCTCGAAGATGTAAGTGTGGATCTTCATTAGGAGTTCCCCTAAAATGCGTCAAGGCATTCAAGATTTGCGGAGATATGTAATAATTTCCCGCTGCCTCAGGTTGATATGCGATGCATGACGGTTGATCAATGTTCCGAGGGATGAAGGATTGCTTCATTGGAACTCGTGCAGGTGGTTGCTGGTTTTCGAGCTGTTCCGCCATTTGTGTTTCGTTCTCGATTTCTCCTTTGTTCTCCTCAAAATTGTCCCTAAGCCTTTGTCGGATGGTCCGTTCAAGCTCGGGATCGAGGGAAAAGAATTCCGGATGTCGGGATCGAAGTCCGTGCATAAAGCAGAAAAACCAGTGTTTGTGCAGCAGTGCAACTCTGCTGTTCGGGTACTCTCTGCCCTAAATGCGCTCGATCGCACAGGAGCTTGCGATCGATCGCAATTTCCACAGAAAGTGCAAGTAGGGTTTCGTGAAGTACCTGAAACAGAAAATAACTTGATTTAAGTTTTGATAAAAGATGGTAAAAATAAAATAATAATAATGATAAAATGAAAGTAATCCTAAAAGGAACTTTTAAGCGCAATCCCCGGCAACGGCGCCAAAAACTTGTTGCGCGTTTATATACCTAAATAAATGGGTAAATAATCGCACTTGTTTTACTTGCAAGTGCACAAGATCAATAGTGTAGCATAGTGTGCGAATACAAGATCATCTCCACAGGGATTGGTAAAGTTCGATTTAGAATTATAATTGCAATGCAAAAAGATAGAAATAATAAACTGAAGGGTGATTTGATAATAATAAAGACATAGGGCTTTGATATCCACCACTAGTCATACATTCCCGATTTTGTATAAAGTATCAGTGCTCTAGCCATATTATGTGTACCTACTGGTTGCCAACCTAAGGGCATGGTATCTACTCCTTAAGCTATTGATTTCCCTAAGCAACGAGTTAGGCATGGTATCTACTCTAACTCTTTTCTTCCTTAAGGGATTCAGCATGGTATCTGCTTGAGTTGTTCCTTAAGAAAGCATAGGTACTGTGGAAATCGACAACCACATGAGACCTAGGGCATGGTATCTACTCCCGGTTTCCCATGTTGATTAACCCGGGTATCCGGATAAGATGGTCCCTTGTTACTAATGTTAGACCCAGGACTCGGTCATCCAAATTGATCTAACTAACCTATCCATACCACATGCATACGTTGGCCTTACACATACATATGAGGAATGTAAATAAGCACAGGTGTTAATCAAGTTAAGTAACATAATAAGCTATGCAAAGATTTAATCAATGAATAAAAATATGGGAATGCATAACTAAGGCTTCAATCGAGCCCTATAAGAGAGTTAGTTACACATACTAACTGAAGTAAACATATTTAAACAAAACATAAGGGAGAAGAATAAACCCGAGAGAAGAGGCGTCAATTCTCTCCCAAGCTCTCAACTCCAAGTAAAAGAAAAGAGAAAAGTGTTTTCTATCTAAGGTGTCTTTTTGTGTGTGAGTTACAAGTGTATTTATAGGTCTTTGAGAAGTCCTAATAGACCCATGAGTCCTAAACTTTCCTAAAACGAAAATCTTGTATTTTCCAAAATAAGGTTCTGCAGTTTACTGTTCACTCCCGTATCTTTGCGCTCGATCACATGTGTCCTTGCGCTCGATCGCAATGTGTCCTCATGTGCGCTCGATCGCATGTGTCCTTGCGCTCGATCACAATGTGCGCTCGATCCTACAAGTGTGCGCACGATCGTATGTGCGCTCGATCGCATTGCATGTGCGCTCGATCGTACTTTGTCCAGAAAGTGCTCCAGGGCTTCTAGATTTCTTCCTTAAAGTGCCAAAACTGCTTCTTTTTCTCCAAGACCCTATAAAAACATGTAAAACACACAAATGGAGTAAAAGATACCAAATTAACATAATAAAGGATCTAACAAGTGTAAATAAGGGGGCTTAAATATGTATATTTAAGCGTCTATCAGGGTTACAGACCCTCTATGATGACACCGTGGTTGTTACACTCTTTATCTCGAATAACGATTTCTAGAGGATCTTGGTTGACAGTGGAAGTTTGGCAGATATCCTTTACTATGACGTCTTCAAGAAGATGAAGCTAAAGGATGATCAACTCAAACCAATATTATTTCCACTATATGCCTTCTCCGTAACACTAGTATTTGCTGAATGAAGCATAGTATTTCTTGTCACTGTGGGAACAACCCCACAACTCACAACTATGATGACCACGTTTTTTGTGGTCAAGCATTTGTCCTTATACAATGTGATTCTCAGAAAGCCAACTTTGAATAAGATAAGGGCAGTGATCTCAACTTAGGCTCTCAAGTTCGAATTTAAAACCTTAAACAATAAGGCCGAGTATGAGGTGTTGCTCGCAAAGATGAAGCTTATGAAGACATTGGCTACCTAAGCTTTGAAAGTATGCAGTGACTCACAGTTGGTGGTCAATCAGATGACCAATGAGTATGAAGCCAAGAGTGTGAAGATCAATAGGTATCTTGAGAAAGCTTGTGAGCTCATTACAGCCTTCGAGAATACAAGTGCCCCGAGCACAAAATTCAAAGGCAGATGCACTGGCACAGATTGCCTCTTCCAAGTAGTTTAATCTAACATAAACAATATATCTCGAGACCCTTGCTGCGCCCAGCATCGATAAAACTTTGGTCGTATAAGTGGTCGAAGAATAAACCTGGATGGACCTGACCTCCAGTATATGAGAGATAGAACACTCCCAGATTAAATAAATGAAGCCAAAATAACCATTTTCTGCACTTCATGGTATACTATCATTGAATGATAGGTGTATACGAAGGGCCTGACAACTCCCTATTTGAAGTGCCTTGGACTAACCGACGCAAACTATGCCTTCTAAGAGGTTTATGAGGGTATATCCAAAAATCGTCTAAGAGGTCAAACTCTAGTCTTTACGATACTCAAAAATGGCTATTATTGGCCGAGATTCTCTATAATGCCACTGAAATGGTTAATAAGTGCAAGACATGTCAAAAGTATGCCTCCGTGTCCATGCAACTCTCTAATCCAATAAAATCAATCACTAGTCCACTCCCCTTCGCTATGTGGGGAATTGACATCCTTGACTGTTTCTAGGAAGTTCCACGATGGAAAAAGCATCTGATAGTAGCCATCGATTACTTCACCAAATGGAGAAAAGCTGAGCCTCTCACCAGCATCATGATGAGGATGAAAAATGTCATATTTTTCTCTCTTAATGTTTAGTATTTTATACTCATTTGGTGCTTAAATGTACTCATTATTCTTATATTTTGATTTAGGATGCAAATGGAGGCATTAAGTGCAAAACGAAGCTAATTGGGCGATTTTGGATAGTTTTGACATCACTTCGTAATCTGGGCATAACTCTCTCATCCGAGCTTCGATTGAGATGATTAAAAATGCTACAAAACGCTAAAAAAATGTTCTACAACTTTTATGTTTTGAGTTTTGAGAGATACTAGCTACATCAAGGTCGGACACCTACAATGTTAACGTTCTGGAACGTCCCTTAGCCTACAATTCTAATATACTGATATGATTTTCAAAAGTTTCTAGATCTGGTGCAAGAAAATCCATGCTGAAAGTAATATCTAGGTATCTTGTAGGCTAAAGCTCGGCCTTCAAGGTGATTCCCGTATATGCTTACATGAACCTCTCGGAGGTCATGGTTTACGTCGGTTAGCTAGAGGCATTTCAGATAGAGAGTTGTCAGGCCCTTCTTGTACAACCGCCCTTCGATGATAGTATACAGTGAAACATGAAAAATGATCTTTTTAACTCCATCACTTTGATTGGGGAATGTTCTATCTCTCAAGTACTGAAAGATCAAGTTCATCCAAGTTTGCTCATCGACCATTGGAATGACCAAGGTTTTATCGATGCTAGGTGTAGCAAGGGTCTCAAGATAGACTTTTTATGTTAGATCAGACTACTTTGAAGAAGTGAGTCATGCCAGTGCATTTGCCTTTGAATTATATGCTCGGATACTTTCATTATCTAAAACTTTTCGAAGACTATAACAAGCTTACGGGCTTTCTCAAGATACCTAATGATCTTCACACTCCTGGCTTCAGAATTATTGGTTATTTGATTAACTACCAATATTAAGTCACTGTATACTTCCAAGGATTGGGCAGCCAATGTCTTTGCAAGTTTCATCCCTACGAGTAACACCTCGTACTCGGTCTAGTTGTTTGAGGCTTTAAATTCAAACCTGAGAGCATACTCCGATGTAAAACCCTCAAGAATGTTGAAGATGAGTCTAGCTCTACTACTAGTGTTGTTTGAGGACCCATCAATATACAAGGTCTAGCTTAGTTCCTATTCACCCCGTCCAGGTTCTTGCCTCTCAGCAAGCACTTCTAGAAATTTAGTTTCCAATATAAAGTCTGCCAAGCATGTGCCTTAATAGTCATCCAAGGTTTTTACCAGATGTCGAATTCTTCTAGTTCTAGAGACCACTTTTCCAATCTCCCAGAGATGTCTAGCTTATGAAGTATTTGCTTCAAGGGCTGATCAGTCAGTAAAATGATGGTATAAGCTTAGAAATATAGTCTAAGCTTCCGTCCTGTGATCAGAAGGGCATATGCCATCTTTTTTATAGGGAGATATTTTACATCAGCATCGTGTAGAACTCAACTGACATAATAGATGGGTTTTTAAACCATACTCTCTTCTTAGATTAGGACTAAGGCCAATACGTCTTGGCCTACTGCTATGTAAAGAAATAGCTCTTCCCTAATGACTGGCTTGGTAAAAGTGGTGGTGAGCCCAAATATTCTTTCATTTCTTCCAAGTTTTTTTGGCATTCTTCCGTCCAAGTGAAGTCTTTTTTTTTCTTTTTTGATAGCTCTAAAGAAGGGTAAACACCTCTCAGCTGATTTAAACATGAAACAGCTAAGTGTGGCTATACATCCAATCATCCTCTGTACTTCTTCGATGTTTCATAGAAAGCTAATATCTTAGATAGTCTTTATTTTCTTGGGATTTGTTATATCCCTTGCTGTGTGACCATGAAGCCCAGGAACTTACCAGAGGTACTCCAAAAGAACATTTCACGGGTTCAGTTTCATCTGATGGTGTCGAAGTATTCTAAGCTCTTCTTCGAGGTCAGATTCATGGTATTCGGCCTTAACACTCTTGACCAGCATGTTGTCAACGTACACTTCCATGTTCTTCCCAATATGTTCCTTGAAGATTTTGTTGACCAGCCTCTGGTAGGTTGCCTCTACATTTTTCAGTCCAAAATGTATCACCTTGTAACAGTACAAGCCTCGATTAATGACAAAGGTAGTTTTGGGCTGAAATATTTCATACATGAGGATCTGGTTGTAGCCTGAATACGCATCCATGAAACTTAATAACTCATGCCCTGCGAAAGCATCGACCAACTGGTTAATCCGAGGTAGAGGGAAGTTGTTCTTTGGGCAAGCTTTACTAAGGTCAGTGAAGTTTATACAGATCCTTCACTTCTTGTTGACTTGTTTTACTATGACTATATTGGAGACCCACTCTATATAGTCGTCTACAATGAGTTTATCTACTGCTTCTTCTATAACTTTTTTTCATTCCGAAATGAATGATTTTTTTCTTCTAAACAACGGGCCTATAGTCTGAATCTAGGTTCAATCTATAGATGATGATTTGGGTATCAATCCTGGGCATATTAGAAGCCGACCATGCAAATAGGCCTTTATTCCATTAAAAGAGATGGGCCAATGATTTCTTAAGTTCCTCAGATAGGTTAGATCCGATCTGTACGATATTACAATCTTCTTCGTTCAAAAGAATGATTATCAACTCTTTCATAAGTTGGCCCCATGGAGTCTTAAGTTCATCTCGTAGATCCTCGATCTCCAAATGTAGAGTTTCGACCTTTTTATACCTTTTGATAGAATTTAGATAGCAAGATCGAAAATTCTATTGATTTCCTCAAACTTTTCCCACCCTTTGCTCCATGGGGAATCTCATCTTCAGGTGATAAGTTGATACCACTGCCCTTATCTCATTCAGAGTTAGCCTTCTGAGAATCACATTTTATGAGAATGGATGCTTGACCACTAGGAACATGGTCTTCATAGTAGTGAGTTGCGAGGATGTTTCTGCGGTGACAGGAAGTACTATGCTTTCTTTGGAAAATATTATCGTTATTGAGAAGCCATATATTGGACAGGACACTGGTTTGAGCTGATCATCCTTCAACTTTATCTTTTTGAACACGTCATAGTAAAGGATATCTGTCGAACTTCCATTGTCAACCAAGATCTTGTCAACATTGTAATTCGAGATAAGGAGTATAACAACCATAATGTCATCATAGGGGGTCTGCAACCCTTCCAAATCATAATATGTAAAGGAGATCACCTAATTTGTTTTAACCTACTTATGAGGTCCACTGATTGATGCCACTGATGGGCCATAAGCTTTCCTTGCTTGTGAGGACTGTCCCCTACAGCTGGTCCCTCATAGATTATTTTTATGGTCCCTATCACTATAGTTGTGTGACCTCGATCACTTTGAAGATGTCTATCTTTTCGACCATTTCTCCTCGGACTCGGCCTTGGGCTTCTCTTAGGGCTCCATCGAGGGCTTCGACAACAATCTTTCTCAGAGTGTTACCACTTTGTACTCCATCTAATTGGGCCTTTGGGACTCCATAGGGGGTGGTTTTCATTGCCTCGGAATGGGCAAGGTCCTCTATACTCTTTTAAATACCCTTTGCGGATGAGGGATTTAATCTGTTTCTTCAGGGTATAGCATTCCTCGATGTCGTGTCCATAGTCTCTATGAAAACGACACCATCTAGTCTAATCCTTATTTTCGCTGGTGTAAAATGGCTTCTAAAGCCAACAAAAGACGTCACGGTCCTAAACATTCATAAGTATGTTAGTCTTGGAGGCATTAAGTCAGGTGAAGTTTTTGAACAAACAGGTGGTCTTTGTATTTCCCTCTTAGCGAGGTTTTTTCTGTAAACTATCTTTCGAAACTTGGGTGTCTATTTTTCTTTTTTCTTTTCCCCCTTCTCTTTCTCTTTAGAATGCCTAATCGTCTTTAGCTATCATATATTCTTCGGCCTAAGCAAGGATATCGTCTATGTCCGTCGTGGGGCACCTGGTAAGTTTGGAGCTGAAAAACCTCAATCTAAGCCCATTTTTAAATGCCAAGGTTTGTGCCATAAGATCAAGGTCCGAAATCTCCCAAGCGGTGGCATTGAACCATGAGATATATTCTCAAAGTTTCTCTCCCTTACACTGGATGATGCTGAAGAGACTTTCCAAAGTCTTATGGGGTCCCTAACTATTGATAAAGTGTGCCGCAAAGGCATGACTTAGTTCTTTACAAGAGCTAATGCTCTCGAGCTTAAAATGTGAGTACCAGGTGCTCGCAACCTTCTTAAAAGTCAAAGGAAACGATCGGCACATCATAGTGTATGGATGGCAATGCATCTTAGTTATCTTATAGAGTTGGAGATGATCTATGGGGTCTGTGAAGTCATTGTAGGCCTTGTTAATGGGCATTCAAAAAAGCTGAGGGAGAGGAGCATCAAAGATGTCTTGTGTTAAAGGATGAGCTTAGGATTTGAGCTTATCAAAGACGTTGGTGTTTCTTCCCTTGAAAGCTCCATATTTTCTTGTCCATTTCTTCCAATTTTTGTCCAGGTCAGTGTAGTTCTTAAGGTGGAGAAGCCTCGAGACTTCGACCTAAGGTGGGGAGATGATCCAGCAGTGGGGTTGTTGTAGGTTGGTTTGTTGAGATTAAAGTGCCTAGTTGGCCTAGGGTTTCGCTAAGGTAGATGTGAAGGTAGAGGTGGAGGTGAAGAAGAATTGGCTTGCCCCCTAAGTTTGACAGCTAGACTCATTACAAGCTGAGTGTGCTCCATAAACTACTCTTGGGTTACCAGTGCGATTGGGTTTGGTGTGGAGGGTGCTTTCAGACTCTCTTGGATGCTGGGGTCTACCGGGTTTGACTGAGAGGGCTACCCATTCCTATTTCGTCCATCAGATTGTTCATTGGGGTTTTGATCAGAGGTAACATGTTCAAAAATAATGAGTCATGAACCTAATTGCATACTACGAGTAGAAGCCCAAGAGGTTACTGAACTGGAACCAACGGAATTCTTGGTGGGATTCTTAGGCTGCATCGTGACAGATAGTTCAGTTTACTTCAAAAGATTAAGAAGTTCCCATAGACGGTGCCAATCTATTGATGTCAAAAATCTGCTAAGTAGATGAATGGCCGAAAAGTGGTACCTGTGCAAATGGAATGAGAAGACACCTAAAAATCATCGAAGGACCAGAGGTGTTATACCTCCAGGGGTACTATCTAATGCCTAAGTTAGAATAGAGCTTTTAATAATGTGAAGAACTGTGGAAAAATTTATGAATAATAGTTTAATTATGTGTCCAAAGAATCGAGTGTACCTATAGAGAGCCCTCTTAAATAATATTTAGCAGTAAAATCCAATTAGGAGAATAATTGGGTGTGGTGATAAGATCAAAATCCCATATTCTGATGAGATTGAGTTATCCATAAGATGGATTGTTCAAATGATACTTTATCCATAAGTTAGAGTGTCACAGTAGTATTAGGACATTGGTGCAAAATTACCATTTTGCCCTTTGTCAGGTGTCGCATTTGTTTGGTTCATTTTTCTGAGTCGTGAAATTAACTTTCTGCCTTTAGAGGTTGCCACGTGTCATAATGTCATTGGATGGGGATTTTTTCCCAACATCAACTTGTAATTTATGTACTTGTTCTAAAATACGTTTATTGTCAACCATTTTAAAATCAAAGTATTTAGAAATTAAATACTTATTTGTACCTTCTTCATCCGTTTTGTATTTATATTCAAGAGCATTCCAAATATCACAAGCAAATTTGATGTCGATCATACAAGTGATATGACAATGTGTTGAGAATATGCCCACGACAGAGCAATTCATCCTCCTCTATTTTCTTTATTTATTTCTGCAGCTATTCGATCACTATTTTTTTAGATTGCTTTCCTTCCTTAGGTATTGGATCATCGGGAATAGACTGTAGATTAAAATCTAGTATGTAGGAAATTTTCAACAATGTAAGCAAGAACATAATCTTGTCTTGCCACCAGCTAAAATTATTTCCACCGAATTTGTCAAGCTTTACGAAGTCTTGATTCATCACCTTGAATGATTTTGTATCCATTTTGTTGGAGAGAATTAAAGCCTTAAAACTGTTATAATTTTTTTTAAATGAGAACATAATATGAGAATCATGACTTAGAGGCATGTTATAAACATTGTATTTAAGGTTTTATTCATCCACACTTGTATGAACAAGTTTGCTATAGGTTGCATAGGAATAGTCCTCTAGGATACAATCAAGTCTCTTGTTTGAAGTCTGCAAACGACAAAATTTGAAGAACTTCGGATTTAATTCTGTTTTGAAATATTAAAATATTTTGGTATATTTTTTGTGAGAGAAAAAGAGAGGAAAGAACGAAAATAATTGTATTATGAATGTGGAGAAACATGGATATTTAAAGGTGTAGAAGCACCTCTTCAAATGTTTCCGAAAAGATATATATTTTTTTCAGATTTAATGAGAGTTTTACGATCATATCTGTTAATTTTTAATGGACCATACCATATCTATTTTAAAAACAGTTAGAAATTAATTAAAATCTCACACCTTTTCTGTTTAAATCACAATCCGAACAATGGACATGGGCTAGAAACGAGGGCTCCTCTGCAAACGTGTAAAGTGCACCTAAAGCACCAATGTGACTTTACGACGTGACCAGCATCGAGCTCGGGCCGGGGCACCGGCGTGGTGTGTTGCACAATGAGCCTTTCACTATATCCTTTTATTAATAGAAGTAGATAAGAATCTCAAATAAATGCTTATAAAGCATTTTACTTTTCCTTTTCTTAGCAATATGGGACAAAGTCAATTTGGGTTTTCAAATAACCCTTACTCTAAGCTTATTTATTAAGATTCTTTTTGAACCAAAATTAATACCCGTTAAATCTCCAATTTGAATTTTGTTGAATGCACCTAATTAAAAGTCTTTTAATGACCATTAATTAGCTTAAATTTATAAAGCAACAGTTCTTTCAAATAGAATCAAATATAAATACTGGTACATATTCTAATATTTTAAATTTTGAAAATAGACACATGTTTATAACGCATACAGCGTGTATATGACACTACACCTACGTAGATGACAAAAAAAACGTTTTCATTGTTTTAACGCACTAGTAAAAGATAGAGAAAATTATATTAGCCACCCTATGTTTTGGTCTGTTTTTCACTTACCTCCCTATTGTTTGGAAATAGACAAAAATATTTCTTGACCGTTTTTGACCAAACGGTATCCAGATTATATGAATTTTTGTTTTTATTTTTATTTATTTTTATTATTGTTGGGTTTAATTTGAGAAGAAAATTTGGGCTTAATTTTTTATTATATTGTTGAATAAAGAGAGAAGGAAGAAGAACAAGGAAGAAGAAGATATTCTTGCGTTTTTAAAAATAATTAATGAGGTGGACAACACTTTTGACTGAAATCTAACGAGTTAACTCATGGAAGACTTAACGGACAGGGGTTTCTGTTTAAAAAATGTTAAAGTTGAATAAAACAATGGAAGTTTTTGTTTATTACCAAACAATAGAGAGGTAATCGAAAAACATACCAAAACACAGAATGGTTAATATAATTTTCACTAAAAGATATAATGAAGGCAAAGAGTGAAGAATTATAGGTTCCTGTAATTAACGTTACATAGTAACAACGAGACAACAGTCAACATGCAGCTCTCCCTCTCTTCTGGTATGAGACAACAGTAAACAATACCTCTTTTCTTTTTTTTCTCTGCTTCACTTCACCACTAAGTTATAAATGCATCTCACCATCACTTCACCAACAAAATTATTATCATTCTCATCAATTATACATCTCTCTAATATCCCAACCAAGGAAAGACTCGATCATCTCCCTCTTGACTTCAAAAATGTGCTCAAATTAGTCGACTCCCACACTTGGACTAGTAATGATCCATCATCAGTACCCAATTACAACCCGCCCCTCAACCTGTATACCCATGAAACGGCCGAGCCCATCATAGACCTCAATCACCTACACGCACCTATGCTCATACGAGATGCCTGTGAGAAATAGGGTGTGTTTCAAGTCATCAATCATGGAATCCCCATAATGCTCCTTCAAGACATTGAGTACCAAATTAGGAGGTTATTTGCGTTACCAATGAAGCGTAAGCTCCAAGCCCTCCGATCACCTCGTGGCTTCACAGGCTACGTCTTATCTCACATATTCTCATTCTTCCCTAAGCTAATATAGTCCGAAGGGCTCGTTATCATGGGGTCATCAGCAGTTCAAGATGCTAACTTTGGCCACATGATCATCACGAAATCTGGTACGTTTAAGTATGTTGGATCGTTTTCTGTATGCCCGATGTTACCAACCTTTAGCAATAGCACCATGTTATTGGAGATAAGACTTTATGGATCAAGTGAATCACCACTATCCATTTTTGGAGAGAGATGAAATCATTTTTATTTTGGACGGTGATAATTCACTTGATCCACAAGAACTCAGTCCACTCAAAAAAAATTTCATGTTATTGGGATGTTCAAATAGGATACTCATTTTATACACTCTGAAAACTTGAGTGGTAAACTCAAATCATAATTACCACTCAAGTTTCCAATTAATTGATATTCAAGTTTCTCGGGTGTATGTCCGCATATAGAAAAATTTGTCTAACCCTATGCTATGAAAAAATACATGGCGTAAAAGTATTTCCTTATATGACATGAGAAGAGAGAAAGAGAGAAAATAAAAAATCTTCTTTTCATCTAATGATAGAAAATATTTTGTGTCATATATCTTTTATGACACAAAACTTAACAAAAATTTATCATATACTCAAGTTTTCAAGTAATTACTATTTAAGATTCAGATGTGTTATATTGTTACTTATCTATATTATAAGTGGTACAAGTTGATGATAAACTTGGATGGCCCAATACCTTTACTCGACCAATAACATTTTTAAGTACAGTAATTGTATCATGAACCATATGTTTGCGATCTACTAAGTTTTGATGATTCTTCGTGCAACAGTGTAATAGAAGAGTACCAAAAGGTAATGAAGGGACTAGGCGAGAAAATGATAAGGATGGTGGTTATGTCATTGGGCTTAGCCAACGAAGATATAAAATGGTTGAAGCCCAAAAGTGGATCAACACCGCAAGCTCAATCCTCGCTTCACTTGCACTCAAACCCGGTTTGCCCAGACACAGGCAGAGCCATACAGATTCATCACTGCTCACTTTGATATACCAAGGCAACATTAGTGGCCTGCAAGTCCTCAAGGACAATATAAGGTAGGTGCTAGTGCACCTCATCTCAAGTGAACTTGTGTTCATTGTTGGTGATTTGATGCACATAATCTCCAATGATCGTTTCAAGACTTCAGAGCATCGTGCGGTTGTGAACGAGACACATCACCGCATTTCAGTTGTACACTTCTAAATCCCACCAAAGAACGTGATGGTATCACCGTCCATCAATTTGATCGCTTATGATCATTCTCCTCTTTATCGCCCTGTGACGTGGGAAGAGTTACTTGATGCTAAGCAAACTCATTTTAACAAATCCCTTGATTTGATTCGTTGTGAAGTAAAACAACATGTGAGTAATCTTGATTGTGAGACTTTAGTTCAATAATTGTACCTCTTATCAAATGGGAGCAGTGATTCAATTTCGGTTCGATTATTTTGCTTCAATAAAAATATAACTTTATAAAATTCTGAGTCACCTAACTAAAAAGTAACAGAAATTTTTTGATTAAGTTTCATGTGAAAATCGTGTGTCTAACTCAAAATTTAAATAGAGAAAAGAAGTGATCTTTATTCAACTTGACGCGATGAAGTTTTTGTTGATCAAGTGATTCCCATGTGAAGCTTATGTGGTTATGGCCGTTTTTTGCTTAAGTGGCTAAGAATTTTAGCCACATGATCATTTATTTGGCAAAAAATTTTGGAGTTATATTTTTAAGAAAATTGAAAATCTAAAAATCAATTTGATCAAAGAGTCAAGCTCTGTGAATCAATGATAACATTTGGCCAAAAAAATTCTTATATTTTTTCTTAAAATATAAATATATTTTTTTTAATAACTTTACCTCCACTCATCAAAATTCTTGCATTCATCCTTAGTCAAGATCATATTTAACTCCCAAAAGATAATGAAATAAACTTTCTTTTACTAAAAATGAATGTCGATATAATATATTGTTTTTGTTTGCAATTATTTATTGATGCGATCTTTTTGTTTACATATATTTGTATAATAAATGAATAACTATTTTTTAATTAATTAATTCGTTTGGTTGGCTTGTGCAATCAATTTTATATTTAAGCTACATTTTTTCCAACTCTCCTGTGTGTATTTTTAGAATAGATTTTAAAAAAATGAAAAAAAAAACAAAAATATTCTTAATAACCATCATCCTACATTGAAAATATGTGCTTAAAGTGTGCTACATACAATCATCATTCCTCCATTGATATTGAAATTTAAAATTTTGATATTGACAATAAACATTTTTTTAGTGAACTAGAATTTTTTTACGATTATCGGTAATTATAGTTATATGAATAATAAGGGTTCAACTTCCATCATTTACCCATTTATCAAATGATATCTCATTTTCTTTTAACCACAAGAAGACATATAAGCATTTGCAAAATCAATAATTGAGATCTACACAAATAGGAGGGTAATTTGGTAAATGAAAAAAAAATCATTGATTTAATTTTCTTACCCTTAGAGTTTTTTAAAGATATCGAGACAATCAGAGATCAGAAAATAAACTTTTTGGTACCGTTGGAAAGCTCTCGTCGAGAGTTACCAAATGAGACTTATAAGTGTCACCTTCCACCGAGTCGACCGTTCTTGCATTCCCGAGAGACAACTCCAGTGAATACTGCATGCTTGGTTTTTTTTTTTTTGAAAATTTAAAAAATATGATTTTTCAAAAATACTTCCGCTTTGATAGTGTGGGAAAGAGATATTTTGGTCCAAAAAATATTTTTCGATAAATCTTAACCATTGATTACTTAAAATGATGATGTATCTTTTGTAATTAAAAGTAAAAGAGATGTTATTTTCTTTTAATGAGAGTGGAATAAAGGATGGAAGCCAAACCCGAATAATAGATCTAAAAGTAACGATCCCCATTATGATCCTTACATTTACAATACTAAATATAGTTGGAACAATCACATTAACAGTTACATTGACAACTTCATTTTCTCAAATTGTGTACTGATAGTTACAAGTGGTAGTGACAATTACTATAATAGTCACATTTATAATTATATTTGTGATTAAAGCGGAAATTGCACTGAAGCAAAAATTTCAATATACGAGCTAGCATTAAGGAGAGCTATATATAAATGTCATTATGCGGCTTTAAAAGTTGGGATTTTTTAGAGTTGACATATCTAGTTACTCTTATATGTAACTATCTCATCTTTCCTTTCTCATGTCCAGTTAGTCTTATACATAACTATTTCCTCTTCCTTTTCTCTTTCTCATATTTGTATGTGTTTCTTAAATAAATTCTTAAAAAAATTTCAATGATCATCATCCCACATCGAAAAGGGAAAAAAATTCTTAAAATGGACAAAAAATTCTCAATGACCATCATCTCACATCGAAAAGATGCACTTAAGAAGAGCTACATATAAATATCGTTCAACAACTTTAAAAGTTGAACACTCTTTTGGAACTAGCGTATACAATCAACCTATCTCTTTTTCTCTTGCGTCAAAGTTGTAATGAATAAAATCAAATAAAAACATAATTGGTTATGCCTTTTTAGTCCAAAAAAATGCATATAAATTTTAATATTATATATAATATAAAATAGAATGCTTATTTATCTCACTTAATGTGTAAGTTATTATTATACCCTAATTATTTCAGACAAAAATATCTTCAAACTTTGAAATTAGCTAGAAAGATATGCAAGGGTAGTAGGGTAAATGAATAAAACTATTTTATTTTTTTAACTCGCCGGAGACTATAAGGATTTTCATCAAAATGAATGACTTCGACATGCACCGCCAACACCAAAAGATTTAGAGACGACCAATAAATCTTCCAATGAAAAACCATCATTTGTCGCATGTCAAAAAATTTCGTTTTTCGATCACCTTTGTTTCACCGTCTTTGGGTGGTATTACGTAGAACCACCACCATAATCATGCTGAAATTCTGGCGATCAACATATCAGCTAAACCCCGATGATTGATCTACATCGATGACAACACACATAATCGGTGTGGGTGGGCATTGGTTGTCCAGTTTTTTTTTATTTTACTTAGAGAAGAGGCGAAATTAAGAAAAATCTAAATTACTCCTACTTGAATAAGGTGTCAAGGGAAATTTTAACTCAAAATAATATGCATACAATGCTAACTTACACATTAAGCGGGACAAATTAGAACTCTCACACACACACACACACACACACACACACACACACATATATATATATATATATATATATATATATATATATATAATTCTTGTGTATAAAGGATAAAGGTATACTAGTATTTTACATTGGGATCACGATTCTCTCTATTTGAAAATTTAAATAGAGTCAAGTTTACGATGAGATTGAATGCCACATCATTAAATGCAAAATATTCAAATTCAAATTTGTCAATGTGCCAATAAATCTTACCATGAACTCGACCTCCATTTAAATTCTTAAATGGAGAGAATTGTGGTCCTTTACATTGTATAGAGTACCTCATAAATATCTCTTGTAATCCCTCAGATTGATTAATAGCTCTTAATTTAGGATTAGGGTTAAAAATATATAAACTAAAGAAATTACTTTCTCTTTCTTGCTCGTAGCCACGATATCCATTAATTTCCTCCATTGTTGAAACAACTCACTCAATCTTCTTTATACTACTCTATCATAGTGGTCGCTTCCTCATCTCCTCTTATATCTTTCTCTCTCCCTTTCTCTCTGTTTTGCATCCTCTATCTCCTCCTTACTCTTTCCTTCTAATTCCTTCTCTCTTTCTTCTACACCTTCTCTCCTCTCCATCTCCTCTCACTTGAACGTTGCCCACCTCTCATCTGTTCACGATGGCTTTCTACCGGTTTCTTCCTTCACAGTTACCGTAAACTATCTTCTCTATATAACAACTTTTCTATCACAGCTACCCAACCTTCATCCCTCACTACTACAAATCTTTCTTCTCTTTCATCAATCCCTTCTTCTCTCTTTGCTGTCCAATTTTCATCCTTTTCCAGCATTGCCTCTACCTTATAGCATCCAATCCAATTTGAGCCCAATTTTGTTTCTTCTCTTCCTATTTCTTTCTTTGCATCACTGAACCCTCAATTATCGTACTTCGTCTTCCTTATCTTCTCATCAATCTTATCTTTCTCCTACTTTTTCCTCTCCTTTCTTAGCAGCACTAAATATCACCCATTAAATGGATACAAAATAAAGTGTCTGTAGGGGAAAGAGTCTAGAGAAAGACCTTTTGCCCTACGAAAAAACAACTAGAGCTAGAGAAGTCTAAGGTCAGCAAGCAGTTAGCAGATGAGCGCCTTGGGCTCTCTTTGATAGGGAGAGAAATAGACATTCTTGAAGACCTCAAGCCTCCTGGTTCCCTATTCACTCAAAATTATGGCTAAGAAGTTGCCATCCTCATTCAAATTATTGACCATGGGTCTACACATGGCAATACCTGCCCTATAAACCACTTTGTAGATGCTGAATTTTGATCCCCTATGTTTCCAAGAAGGGTGTATATGGGACCTATGAAACAAACCAAGGATTTGAGCTTCAAATAACACTTGAAACCTACAACCACTACAAGATAATTGACATTTGCCAGCACTTAAATTCCGGCGCTTCAAAAAAATACCACAATATATTAACTGCCAGTGTTTCTTTTGTGGCGCTTTAAGGAAGCACTGTAATATTCAAATAACATATAACAGCGCTTCAAAGCGTCGTTATATGCCACTGTTATTACATATTGCAGCGCTTAAAATCGCCGCAATATACCGGCGCTTTGGTATATGCTCATTTCATATTTCGGCACTTTTAAGCACCGGAATATGCTAAAAATTTTCCACATATAAATAATGTTGTCATTCTTTGCCGCCCCCATCTTTTTCCCTAATATTTTCGTGCTCCAGCTCCCCGCGCCATGATTTTCCTATGTCGTTCCTTATCTCTATCGTGAGCCTGAAGTCCTGCCACCATAGCCTTCGTCGATATCAACACCATTTCACCCAATTCATAGCTCCAGCTCCCCGCACCGTGATTTTCCTTTGTCGTTCCTTGTCTCTACTGTGAGCCCGATCTGGGTTTCCTTTACTTCCACCATTGCTGCAGGTTCTTGATTTGTTAGAGGTGAGTCATTTCTCCACTAGTTGATTCTTCCCTTTTTTTTCTCTGTAGAACTTGTAATCAACGTTACACGTCATGAATTTGATGTGCATGTTGAGCTGGAAGAATCTCTCTCCCTTACCTTTTCCCATCTGTCTCTTATTTATTGACTTGGGCTGGTTGAAAACTTTTTGATGCTCCATCATTCGTTTGTAGCTGAAACACTCAGGGGGTACTATAATGCCTGGTGGGTGATTTTGATTGTTGTTTCATGTTCTTGTTTGATTTACTTTTATTGAAGAGAAATGTTGCACAGTTGAGGTACCCTATTGTTGGAATTGAGGTGTGCTTGCATATTGTAGGTATCTTAGCTGCCTAGGTTATACAATAATGCTAGGCTTGTTTCTTGTTGGATTGTTTTTATTTCAATTTTGACTTGATTCAATTACATTTAAATAGTTATCTCCTTGCCCTCTATTTATTTATCATGCAAGTTGGGGTACCCTATTGTTGGATCATGTTCAAGTACGTTATCTAACGACTATGCCGACTTAAGTGACAAAGTTTGATCTAACTGATTGACTCTTACTGTTCCATTTGTGAATGATTTCCACAATTTTCCATTTGTCGATCAACTCATGCATGCAACCTACTTAAGATTAGACCTAGTAAATGTAAAAGGTATGAGCAGATATAATATGATATATATAGTTTCTTTATCCAAATTGATATAGGAATTTAATTTTCTCTATGCTGAATAGCATCAGTTGGTTTTGGGAAATCTCTTGTTGAAATCATCAGTTGGTTTTGGTTCATTTTGGAGTGCTTAAGATGTTATATGTTTTTCAAACTCTCTAGCAAAAGAAGGGTGGAAAAGGGATATATTTCAAATTCTCTGGAGTGTGGAAAGGGATGTTTTTCAAATTCTCTCACAAAAGAAGTGTGGAAAAGGGATATATTTCAAATTCTCTGAAGTGTGAAAAGGGATGTATTTAAAATTCTCTTACAATGGAAGTGTGGAAATGATATATTTCTCTAGAATTTAAAGCGTTTATGGGTTTTAAAAATGAAAACAGTTCTTTTTTTTTTTTAAACTTCATACAAGATTTTTATTTTAATCACTAAAACTCTATCTTTCCTGGGGAGTTTTCACATTTGACTCATCTTTATTATTTCCTTCTATAAAAAAAAAAAAAGCATTTGTCTGGTGTTCTTGTTTCAGTAGGTTCCCATATGCATTTAAATAGTTATTCTTGGGAGGGATCCTTTCTTGGTTTCTTATTCTTATGATGTTCATTCTTTTTTGTGTTTGTAGCGTGTACTAATTATGTAATTTCTCTTTGTAGTTCATTAAAGCATGGATTCTTTCAAACACTAGGAACTGATCAAAATCAGTTTATGGCTCTGATGTCGTCTTCCCCTTCACAACCCCACCCCCAAACTCTCAAATTTTGTTATTTTATTCTTTACTTCACAACCTCCATGTGCCATCTTTCTTTTTAACAAGAAGCACTGGAGATCTATAAGGACTGGTGCTAGGTTGTACGATTCCATGAGTGAGCATTTCGTCTACCATTCTCTCAATCTCAACCTTTTGAAAATGAAGGTATTTGTAGAGTCTCATATTCATAGGTTTGCTGCCTTGTTTAATCAAAATCTTGTGATCAATCTTTCTCTTGGGAGGCAACTGAGTAGGTTCTGCAAAAATGTCTTCAATAGACTCTAACAAGGTTTATAAAAGTCCAGTGTTGTTTGACGGTGATGTTCTGTTAGAAGGGGAACTGTTTGCAGGTGAGACTAACATAATCATAAAGCAAGTTGCAATTTGTACATGCGGTTCTTTGTTTTGTCTTCTCTGCTACACTTCAATAGGTGTGAGGCACTTGATAGGAACTTTGGTTGTAGAGAGGGGAAGTGGTAGTGGAAAGGAAAGTTTACTGCCAAGTATAAATGAGGGAGCATTTGGTTTAGGTGGCTAGATCCTTCCTATTATAGTGCTCAATTTGAGTTTAGAGAATCTATCCTCCATAAGCCTAGCAAGGCCAAATGCCTTATGTAAATTTTCAATTTGGTGTGTTATTATTTCCCTTATAATAGAAGATTTAAGGCCACTAATAAAGGAACTCTTCACAAACATATCATGTAAGCTAGTCACCTTACTAGACAGAGTCTCAAATTATTGTTGGTGTTCTAACACAGATGTAGATTGAGTGAGCTTAGAAAGAGCTCTTTAAGGGTCCTCATACTCAGATGGGACAAATATGATTTGAATGGAAATAGCAAACTCATCCCATGAACGCAATTTTTTGCTCTTTAATAGCCATTGAAACTAGCTAGGTATATCACTATATCAGAAACAAAAAAAAAAAAAATAGACTTATACATACTCCCTTTGTTCCAAGAAAATGACAAAAATGCTTAGTATATATAAGGCAAAGAAAAAATGCTTACTATATATATCAATAAATAAATATTTTTTATATGTATTTAACATATTACAATGCCTATAGAATGATGTTGAAGATTTTGATGTGGATTGATTAATATTGATTGAATGAGATTATAGTGTTTCAAGATTTAAATTATATTATGCATTTATTAGTATCACTTGCTTCATGCTTAGTATAACTTTTATGATTCAATAAACTTTTATGATTTCAAAAATATTTCATTTCTGACTTTCTTAACATCGTTTTAGGAAAGTCTATTAATGTCATCTAAAAATGGATAAAAGTTGGATAGATAAACCGAGGTCGAGTAAAGCCTATATGGATGGTGTTGCAAACTTCATTAGATTTACGTGTCAGAAAGCTTGTGGTCGTGATAGTATTATTTGTCCATGTAGAAGATATGGTAATTGTTATTCATTCGAACCAAAAATTATTTAGGAGCATCTATTGTATAATGGGTTTAGTCCAGGTTACACCGAGTGGGTTTTAAATGGGGAGAAAGTCTCTCGTATAGACCACACTCACACTAGTTCACACCCCACTAGTGTTCCAGGTGGCTTCATGGGATGAGATGACGTGTTGGGTTTGCTCTGAGGTGCCTTCGAGGTTACTTGTAAAAACCCAAACAATGAACTGTTAAGTTTAGGAATCGAAGTGGGATCTTCAAATGAGCATGGTGAACAGCAATAGGCTCATGGTGGGTTTGAGTTCAATAATTGTGGTGATCCTTCACACATCGAACATCCAGTTCGTTCTGCTATTGATGAGACAACTCAGTATCGCAATTTGATGAAAGATTATGATATTGAACTTTATCCGGGTTGTCAGAATTTCATAAAGTTAAGTTTCATGTTATATCTACTACACCTCAAATGTTTGAATGGGTGGTCTGGTAAATCTCTGACTATGTTGCTTGAGTTTATCAACATGGCATTTTCGATGTGTGCTCCACTGCCATCAAATTATTATGAAGCCATGAAAATTTGGGAATCATGGTGGGTTTAGGAATCGAAGTGGGATCTTCAAATAAGCATGGTGAAGAGAAATAGGCACATGGTGAGTTTGAGTTCAATAATTGTGGTGATCCTTCACACGTCGAACATCCAGTTCGTTCTGCTATTGATGAGATGACTCAGTATCACAATTTGATGAAAGATTATGATATTGAACTTTATCCGTGTTGTCAGAATTTCACAAAGTTAAGTTTCATGTTATATCTATTACACCTCAAATGTTTGAATGGGTGATCTGGTAAATCTCTGATTATGTTGCTGGAGTTTATCAACATGGCATTTCCGATGTGTGCTCCATTGCTATCAAATTTAGATGTGTTGCATATAGAGAAGAATGTATATGATAATTTGATTGGAACAATATTGAATATAGATGGTAAGACTAAAGATAATAAGAAGGCACGTCGCGATCTCGAGGAAATTGGTATTAAGAAAGACCTCCATTTAGTTGTTCTTTCTAATAGAAAAGATCACTCGCCTCCAGCACGCTACACTATGTCCACGAAGGAGAAGCAGAATTTCTTGATAGTTTTGGCAAATCTTAAAGTTCCTGATGGGTATGCATCAAACATCTCGAGATGTGTCAACTTAAAGGATCGTAAGCTGTTAAACTTAAAGAGTCATGATGGTCACATATTGATGCAAGAAATCCTTCTGATTGCCTTAAGAGCATCTTTGCCTAGACATGTTGTAGCAGTTGTGTCTGAGTTATCATCATTTTTCAAAGCTTTATGCTCTAAAGCCCTTGATCCTCATGAGCTTGACTTATTGGAGCCGCGTGTTGCTTTGACACTCTGCCATTTGGAGAAAATATTCCCCCGAGGTTTCTTTACCATTATAGTTCATCTTATCATTCACTTAGCCTCTAAGGCTAGACTTGGGGGTCCCGTACACTATAGATGGATGTATCCTGTGGAGAGGTTAGATGTTCAAAGCTATTTTATGCACTTTATTTTTTTTGTTATATATTGGATACTTAATTTAACTTTAATTTTTTGGCTTTGTAAGGTATTTAGTGTGCTTGAAATCTTACGTACGTAATAGAAGTCGACCCGAGGGGTCAATTGCTGAAGGGTACAATAGGGAAGAGTGTCTAACATATTGCTCCTAATACTTCAAAGGTGTAGAGACAAGATTCAACCGCCCCCAAAGGAACAATGATACTGTAAATTTTTCGAATGAATACATATTTTCCTCTGGTGGACAGATAATAGGAAAGATTGTGAGTGTTTAGCTCGATGACATGTCATTGGCTCAAGCACATCGTTATGTGTTGCTCCATAATGATAAACTTTCTGACCTTCGTAGTTAGTATCAATAAAGGAACTTAATTAGTAATCGTGTGTTTAAATTGAGTTTTTATTATCTGTTGTTATCACTGTGATGGCTAAAAGTTACATAAAAACATCAATTATTGCAGCGAATTTTTGGCTGTTCAAAGGCTAACTAACCGTTCCAATCGACCAATACAAAGTCTCGAACAAAAGTGGTTGGTTGAGAAATTTTCCTCATGGCTTATGAGACAAGTTAGGCATAATAACAAGAGTCTTTGAATGTTATAAGTGTTTTCAATAAAACATTGAATGTTGTTGTCTCATATTAATTGTTGGAAAATGTTTAGGTGTCATGGATGGTGGATAACAATTATTCAGATTAACTAATTTTGCCTTTGCTCGAGGTTTGAATAATGTTGTTAGGAGATTCAATGGATTCAACATCAACGGCTTTAAATTCCACACAAAGGAACGTGAGAGGTGTAGACGATCTTAAAATTCAGGAGTTATGGTTGAAGCGGATGATAAAATATATTATGGTGTGCTCAACGATATCATCGAGTTGGATTACTATGGGACGTTTAAGATTGTGTTGTTCCATTGTGATTGAGTGGATATTAATTCACTCAGGGGTTTAAAGAAATATGCAAGTGGGTTCATTCTCGTGAACTTGAATAGGTTAATACACACTAGTCAGTTATTGAAGGATGACCCGTTCGTACGTTCATCTCAAGTGAAACAAGTGTTTTATGTGCAATGCCCAACAATAAAGGAATGGTATCATGTTGTGATCACAAAGCCAAGGGACCTATATGAAATGGGGGAAAAATGCAGGAAGAGGATGATGACACTTACAATCAGTGCATGCCTTCTAATGTAGTGGTAGACAATCAATTAGATTATATCTCAACTTGGGATAGGATGGATATTGACGAAGATACCAACTAGTTTTATGTGAATTTCCGTGTAATTATATTTGGATGTGTATTTATGTGATGGACATGTGTGTCAACGAGTTTTGTAAGGTTTTATTGTAATCTATCGGGTTACTGTTGCTTTGTATCACACATAACAAGAGTCCTAAACTTTTTTGCGTATAGTTTGTGGAATGCTACTTTAGAATGTCGTAAATTTCTGTTTTGGTTGTATCATTGATTATTTCTTGTTCTTTAAATCCTATTTGAATCACTTATTTGTTCATTTGTTCTTAGGTACTCTGAAGTTATTGATTGCTGCATTTGCTGCGACCCCTTGACCATTCCTATCTTTCAAGTGTGGTTCTTCTAATTCTTGTTAACTTTTAATGCATTCTTGATAGTGTGAGATATAATCATTTTAATTTTTTTTTGTATACAGATTGCAAGATGTATAGATCAAAAAAATATCCCTCTATCAGTTAGAGATAACATGTCAAACTAGTATGCAGCTGAATCTTCACTCCATCAAGAAAATATTCACCATGAGCATGAGTATCACCTTGATGATGATCATGACTCGCAAATAATTCTGAGACCGATCCAATAACAACGGGAAGTGATCACAATGATAGTGAACAATACGAGATAATTGGTAATTTTTGTATTAGAATACATTCTCTCTATAACTAGTTTGATACCACATTGTTATACTAATTATAAAATTTATGTTTTCAATGTATAGATTCTGAAGGGAGGGTGAGGAAGCAAACACGTGTCCTGAGAACCTCACAAGTGTGGACTTTTGAACGTGGGGAAAAAAATTGTGGTCCACTACAATGCACGTCATCAACCTATTAAGAAAGGTGGTCAAATGTTAAGTAGCTGGTTGGGCAAGGTTACAAAAAGAGGGAACCTTTGTCCGCTTAATTACATTGATTGGAAAAAGGTCCCTTCTAGCTACAAGAAGGACCTTGTTATATTGATTCGGGTAAGTAACAACTTAATAACCATTGATTGCCTCCAATTTTTTTTGTTTTTTTGTATTTGTGGTATTGTACATGCATAATTCCTAACACTAATAATGCTTATTTAACATCGATTTCCTTTCTTTATGGTAGAAGAAGTTCCATTACCCTATGATTGGGGCGATAGACAACATTTTGTTAAGGATGATAGGGAAAAAATGGAGGGACTACCGATATGTGCTGAAAAGGGACTACATGAGAAACAAAACAAAACAACAAGTTTTGAGCAATGATGTTCCAAAAGGCGTAGATGAAGACTAGTGGAAGCAACTGGTGAACTACTAGTTCTCTGACCAGAGTGAGGTTGTTTTAAGATAATTATGTTCATTTGGATTCTCATTGTTTCTATTTTTCTAATAATGACTGATTATTCAATTGGTTTATTATTGGTGTAGAAATATTCTACTATAGGGACAGCGGCACGTGAAAGACAACAATGTCCTCACACGTCCGGTTCAAAGAGTTTTGCTAAAATACGGGATGAATATGTTAGTTAATTTGCTTCATTCATCCAATCTTTCATTTGAGATGTAGTGTATTGAGTCACAATTTGAACTCTTTTCATACATGGTAGAAGATGACACATGGGAATGAGCCCGAGCGCGTAGAGTTTTTTGCTGAAACTCATAAATACAAGGATAGGACTTTTATTGATGATGCATCACGACAATTTATGGTATGTTCACTGTATATTTGATGATTTGGATATGATTTGTATGTTTCTAACTTGTTAGAACTGTGAATAACTTTGTATCGAACTCTCCTTAAGTGAAAAAAAAAAAAAAAAGGATCATTGAATGCCCTAGTTAGGAGTGATCTAATATAAGATAAGAGTACAAACTCTTTGCACGTGTTAAAATTGAATTTGGATTGAATTTTAATATTTGTGAAGTATTAAAATTAAAATCACTTCTAAAATTGTTAGCGGTGCCAACTCTTTGCACGTGTTAGAACTGTTTGGGCACAGACAAGTGTTGCTAATGGATATATATTAAAAAAAATATTTGTTTGAATAAAAAATCTATTTCACATATTGTATGTTGTTGCAATAAAATGAAGTAAAAAAAAAACAAGATGATGAATACATATCACAAAGCATAATTCCCAATGAGCTCAAATCCCAATGAGATCATTTGTGCTCAAATTCCTCAGAATTATCCATTTTAAAAGTGTCTTTCACATTGAAATACTTCCTAAATAGATTGGAGAATTTAAAATGTCTCTTTTTGACAATTTGTTGGTTGGCTTAGGTACATGCACTCAGTTAGGCCTTTGTCCCATTAACATGCAACACTATTTTTTTTTTAATCTAAACCTTTTATTAGTCATCACTGATCTTGTCTTTACTAAAATGCACAAGTCTTGCTGATTTGTTCCTTCTCTTTTTCCCTTTCTACATACACACTGACGAACCTTTATGTTTACAAAAAATAGCTATCTTTTTAGTGATCTATAGCCATTTATTCAATTAAGTCTCATGGCTGGTCCTACAGGAGATTCTTGGTTAGTTATATTGGCCTAAATTTCTAATTTGCTCTATGTTTTCAAAATAGTTCCCGCATAATATTTTTTCCTTTTTTTTTCTTCTGTTTGGTTGCTGGTGAAAGCTGTAGAATAGAAATTGAATTTGGAAATTTTGAATCTTATATCGTTTCAGAAGTAATATTGGTTTCCAAGGAGGTGAATGCAAACTAAGCTAAATTGTTGCTCGAGTTCCTTTTGATCTATACTTGAAGAATCTAGATTGTGGGTTTTTCGTTGGTCCTTAGATTTTTATCTGTAATTTTGATAGAATATCTGAGTTTTCTGGTTTATTGAGGGAAATGGTCTTCAGAATTAACTTGGGACTACAAATTGAATTCTTTGTTTGTAATCTCTTTCTTGGTTTGTGCTGATTTGATCTATTTTGATTTGCAATGCTGGGTTTTATATTATCACTTAAATTATGAACTTCTATGACAACATTGGGTCTTTTGGTGATTGCGTTTATTAAGATAATCAAGAGCAGTGCCTTACCCCCTTACCAATTAGCAAAGTTCAATGTTATGTCTTTTTTAACTTTATAAAGTGAAAAGATTGAATAATTTGGTTGAATAAGAGAGCAATAAGGGCAAATCTGGCAGTTAGGACTTTCTGTATTTTGATTTAATTACTTGTTGGAAGATGGAAGTCAAAGCATCCTAAATTGGGAAAGCATTTCAGAAACCTCATCCAAATCTTCAGTCATAAAAATCCTAATATAGAAAATTGTGAAGAAAGAATTAGTCTCTTACAATTACATATATTAAAATTCTAAATTAAATTCTTCTTCGCTGAGTTGCTTTATTATGAATACTTTTCACAATTCTGTGGGGATCTTGGTGCTGATAGTTGTATTGATTAGTGACACATGTGCGGAGGATTGGCTTGCGTTTAGTTGATAATGTATTACACTGGTGCCATATTGTTATATTGTTTTGATGGGACATGATTTTGTCTGTCTGAGATTGTTATCATGATAATGTCCATTTTAAGTTTTATGGTAGAGAACTAAACTTGTTATCATGATAATGTCCACTTCCGGACAGTTTCTGAAGAACAATAATTCTAATATATCTCTGTTTAGGTTTTTGAATGAGTTTAAGTGGTAATAAATTCATTTGATTAGCTTCAAAAGGCCTTTTGCATTGCTCTTTCTTGTGAAGATCTTTTACGCCATTCAGTTCTTTTTCTCTTTTTTTTTTTACTTTATGTTTTATGTTGAATTGCATGTTTTAACAATTTGATTGTATTTTATTAATACCTTTGGTTTTGGTTGTGTAATTTGATTGTAAGGTTTTAAGATTTGATGGTGTTTTATGTTTTTATCATTTTGTAGTCCTCTTATTGTTAATTTCACATGTATGCATTTTTTTTTCATAACATTAATAATTTCATATCGAACTAGAATGCATTTAGTTTTTCTTAAAAAGGTATTACTTTTACCAGGTCATTTTCCACTTTGGTTGATAGTAGAATTTAGGCAATGACATTGATTTTTTTTTTTTTATTCTAATGAGCTTTTAAACTTGTGGCAGGATCTTCTAAACAATTATGAGTCAGTTTGGTTTGCAATGACTAAAACTCTAAATGAAGTTTGAGAGTGATTGATGGACTAAGTGTTTGAATTTTGTTGGTAGTACTTGTTTAAATAGTATTAAGAAAACCCTTATGTTTTCAACACTATGTATGAAGTTTAACATGAGTTGTAAGAGAGGGATGTGCAAACAAAGAAGACAATGAGAGAGGTGCAAAAAGTGGGAGTGGTGCAACAGGTGGGATAAGTGATTTCTTTGGTGATGATGCCAACAGTGGGGAAAATGGGAGAGGTGCAACCGATGGAGTGGTGGTGCTGAGAGAGGTGCATTTTTGGGGTGGTGTTGTTTGCAGTGGGTTAAGAGTTAGTGCTACAGGAGGTGCAAGAAATGTTGCATCTGGTTTGAAACATTTGTCACCATGTTCACCACTTGAAACTTCTTTTGAAAACCATTATAGTTAGAAGACCATGGTTTTGAAACATTTCCCTTTTCCATCCCTTTGTATTCCTGGTTGACTACTGATTGAATAAAAGCAGTTAAAATTGGTTGTGAATTGGCTACATTGTTTGGATTGTATATTTGTTTTTCTTGCAAGAGGTTTTATGGAAAAATAGGGGAAATTCTGCCCGTTTTTTCTATAAAATATGATAAACACCTTTTGTTTTATGTAAATTTCGCTGTAATTAGCTATTAAATATTCGGAGGAGTTTAATCTTTATTGTTTCCTAATTGTAGGTGACAGCTGAAGCTCGTGTTGCTGAACTTATCTGATGCTAGCAATAATTTAGCAATACAAAATGAAGTCTTCACCGAGCTTATGGGTGAAGAGAGTTTCGGTCGTGTCCGAGGTCAGGGTTTTAGAGTTACACTCTCTACTGTGTTTGGACTTTCAGCTCAAATGAGGAATGAAATAGGATACCATGGGGCTTATGCTGAAGAGATAAATAGTCTGATAGCACAAATGGAAGAAACCAATCAACAGAATGCGCATCAGATTGAACAGCAGTCGCATCAGATTCAAGAAATTACAGCTAAGCATGATGATCAAATGAACAGTATGCAATCCCGAATGGATGAGCTAAAGTCTTTACTACAACAATTGGTTAGTAGAGGACATCAAAATTGATGTTAAGTGTGATGGTAACTATTATTGTTTTTTTTTTTTTTACATGAGATGACTTTTGTACTGAGTACAAGAATTTTTATGGATAATGGTATATTTTATATATTGAAGAATATTTTGAAATTTTATGGTACATTTTATATATTGAAGAATATTTTGAAATTTTATGGTACATTTTATTTATTGAAGGGTTCATTTTATGGTACAATATTAAACCAAAATAATGTGAGAAAGCACAATTAAAGCACTTATATATCTAAGTGCCGGTATATTTTGGAAAATGGCCGAAAGGTGTATTGCCAGAATAAGCGCCGCAATATACCGGCGCTTACAAGCGCCGCAAAAATAGGCACATTGCAGCACTTTCTCTAAGTGCCGAAATATACCGCAAAAATAGGTACATTGCGGCGCTTTCTCTAAGCGCCGATATTTGCGCTTCGACACCACACATACCAGCGCTTTATCCGGCACTTGCGAAAAGTGTTGGAAATGCATATTCCGGCACTTTAAAGCTCCGAAATATGCAACAAAAAAAAAAGCACCAGTGATAACATTTTTTCTTGTAGTGAACCGAGCTCAAATTGGAAATAACCGAGAACTAGAGCTAAAAATCTTCCCGAAACCAAACCAAAAAAAACAAACCATGATCCAATAGTGGATAAGTGGGCTGAAATCACGTAAAAATACCAGGCCGATCCGGAGCAATCTAAATTGGCCTTAGCCAAACCCGTAAGGCAAGCTCAGTTTGGACTAGCCAGCCAGTTGGGGCCTTGGCCGACCATCCAAGGCAGAGCTGTAATGAAAATTTTGGTTAATTTCATGATTGAAGCCAATTTGTCCCCTTGATTGATTCTAGTTTATCTTAATTGATTTACTTTGGAATCAAGGACTAATCTTGACCCTAGAAATGGATTTAGAATGTTTTGAGAGTATCCTAGCCATTAATTTTCTTACCAAAATCAAATTCCCATCAATCACTCTCAATCAACCCATGTGCTTAAATCGTAGTCGTTAAAACCATTGTGGAAGGTTTCAACAGTTGATCTTGGCAATCCAGTCATCCCTCTTCTAGCCTATATAAACCCATCCTCTTCACATTTCAGGACATTTTTTTCACCACTACACTCTTCCAAGCAAGAGATCTCATTCTCTTAGTATAGAGAATTCTCAAGGTTTTGGTTTTTCGGCCTTTCTCCCCTTTCTTCTCCAAGAACACTCATTGTGTTATTGAGTAAAAAGTATAGTAGATCTTCCAAGAGCAAAGCTCTAGCTCCTCAATGTGTTCGACGAAGCTCAATCCTTCTTGAAGACCCCCCACACTCCAAACTAAAGGCGTAGTGCTGGAAGCTGTATATTTTGTCTATCTAATGTGATCTTTAGTGTGATTCTTCTTATGGGATTTCTTCATGATCTGAAGAAGAACAAACTGAAATTATCTTAGATAAAGAATCAACAACCATGCTAGCATTGTACAACTTGCATGGATAGCCAAGAACTGCTCAACCGCAGGTTATGGATCATATTCCTTTGCAGAGGAAGTTAGCTGAGAACCAACTGAAATTATCTTAGATAAAGAATCAACAACCATGCTAGCAATGTACAGCTTGCATGGAGAGCCAAGAACTTCTCAACTGCAGGTTGTGGATCATCTTCCTTTGTAGAAGAAGTTTGCTGAGAACTAACTGAAATTATCTTAGATAAAGAATCAACAACCATGCTAACATTGTACAGCTTGAATGGAGAGCCAAAACTGCTCAACTGTAGGTTGTGGATCATCTTCCTTTGCAGAGGACGTTAGCTAAGAATACATACTGTAGAAAGACTGTAATACAGCAAATTTTAGACCATAAACAAAAACAAAAGCATACACAAACATTAAACGTATAAGATTTTATTGTAACTCTTTCGTTTAACTAAAGTCTCAAGTAAAGTTATTTTTTCGCAAACAAATCCTGAAATTATCCCTTGTAGTCCAATATTTCCAATATGCCAAATGCATATCTAAAATAATTCTTAAATTAGGCCTTTAGCTTAGCGGTAGGCATTCCCGAAGTTATTTTGAGAAAAAAAGCTACATTATATTTACTACATGAGTTCATTTGCATGTTTCACCTCATTAGGTGTTGATACATGTAGAATGTGAATTATCATCTTAAAGTAATTGAAATTTATGGAACCAAACACATAAAAATAACCATAAAATAGAAAAACTTAGTGCAACTAGGCATGTAAAATGCCACACATTTGCTCTAATGGTCAGAACCCCTTGTTTTGTAGCAATAGGACTTGCACTGTTAAGACCCTTGTGGAACACATAACTTTCAATTAGATGGAGAGCATAAATTAGAGAAAAACTCAATGTGGAAGCTTAGGTAAGTTAGCCAGTAGCCTCTAATACATTTTTTAGAAGAGACTTAATTATAGGATTTTGTCAATCTAATCAAAATGATGATGAGTGAATGATGCCCAGTTTCATGGCGTAGAAAAAGGCACAATATGATGTAGCCAAATAATAGAAGCAAAAGACAATAACAATCGAGCCTAATCTATAAGTATTTACGTCATATTATTGAAGAGTTAATAGCTTTATTTTTAATAATTTGATGTGTCATTAACTTTAGAACATTAAAGGGTGAAACTAAAAGGGAAACAATAGAAAAATGAGTAAAACTTTGCCACCTTTTTCTTTTCGTAAAAGATGGAGAGCTTATTTTTAACCACTACCTCTCTGGAATGACCAACCTTAGAATTTAATCCTGTAAACATGAAGTGATTTTAAAGCTTAGAATTAGAGGGGGGAAAGTACAATATCAGAGAAAACACTATATGAATAAATTATGAAGTCATATATGGTCGGTTATGATGTTAAAATCCATATAAAAAAAGGTAAATTGCATAGACTTCCTTTTAGGTACAGTATACTTACAACCTCCTCCTTTCTATTTTTTTTATACTGCATTGCACCCCTTGGCAGCCTTAGTTGATTAATGTTGAATCATCTCTCATAATGAAAATTCGAAATTACCATCACCAATTTCACACTTTACGATGTCTCTCCATCTCTCTTTACGCTTAAAACTCCACGTACCATTCCTTTCTATAGGTTCATTATTTGAAAGGTTGAATAGTAAAGTAAAGTGAGAGAGATATAGAAAAAGGGAAGATCACGGGCATTTGGAAAAGAAAGATTCATCTAATGTTAGTAAAGAAAAGTATTTCCTATCCATTTTCTTTGTTTTTTTTACATACCCATTTCATATGTTTTTTTTTATTTCAAACTCATTCTCTTTCTCTCTCTCTCTAATATACATAGCCATTTTCATACTAATTTGAGATTGCATTTCTTATTCATTTCATAGCCATTTCCTACCTATTTTGAAAGTGCATATATATAGCTTCTGTAATACCCATTTTCATAAGTTTCTTTTGATTTCAAACCCATTTCATACCTTTGTTCTCTTTTTTTCCGTTTATGTATATACATACCCATTTGCATACTCGTTTGAGATTGCATTTCTTATTCATTTCATACTCGTTTCGAAAGTGCATATAGTTTCTATATACCCATTTTCATAGTTTGTTTGTTTCTTTTTTGATGATGATAACATCTCATATAATGAACTTTTAGGGTTGTCTTCTAATAATTTTGAACCCATCTTGTAGAAACCCAAAGTATTATTCTTTCGGGTTTCTACGATTTTTTGTGGATAGTTTTTTTTGTGTTTGCGTTCTATCTTTTTTTTCAGGTAAAAATACCAAATCGTTTGTATGACCTTGTGATTCACTATGATGATGATTTTCTAGTAATTGGTGACATAGATCTTGATCGATACTTACACTCGTGTTGGTTGGAGGATTTTTCTGCATTGAATAAGCAAAAAAAAGTTTTTGAATGCTCATATATTCCTAAGATGTGATGTGCCTAATATTGAGTTCACCATAGAGGTCTGCACTAATGATGATGTCTTGCGCACGTTTGAAATACACTCCAAGTTTGACTTTGATGACATACACACATATATGTTTATTTTGAGGTTGTTGAACCTATTGTGCTGAAACCTTCTGGCAACTCATCTATGAGTGAATCAAATCTCTTTGTTGGTGAGTCATCTAGAAGTGCACCACCAACTAAAAAAAGGGTAAACCTAGGTGATAACGATAGTTTCATGAGTTAGATATCTATGTCTACTGATAATTATATATTGAATGAAGACCTTAACAGTGATAGTGATGACTTTGTTGAACTAGTTTTAGAACATGGGAGTGATGAGTTATCTGATTATAATTATAGTGAGGAATATGAAACTAATGTCCAAGGCTCTAATGTAGATGAAATATATATTGAAAGGTGTAACAAAGTAGGAAAAGTGCCCCAGATAGTAATAGGAGAGTTCATTTAGAAAAGGGCTTGTTATTTGATAATGTTAACCATTTTAGGTGTGTTTTGAAAGATTTTGCAATTCAAGAAGATTTTGAGCTTGAAATGATAAACAATGATAAAGAAAGAGTTACATGTTAATATCTTGCAAATGAATGCTTTTGGTACATCCATGTATCACCTACTGCAGATGGGAAAACATACCAGATTAATGTTATATTGGAGAGCACTAGTGTGTTAGGATTAGTACTAACAAAGAGGTTACTTCTGATTGGATAGCTCAAAAACTAGAACAACAACTTAGGGTTAATCCTAATATGAAATATGGAAGCATGAGGTCTGAGTTGTAATTGAGATTTGGAATTACTCAAGTAAGTGATGGCAAGCTATATAAGGCTAGTAGGGTTGTAAGAGAAAAACATGAAGGTAGTCACACTAAGTCATATGCTAGGCTCCCTCAATATTGTGACTTACCGAGGCATATTAATCCTCATGGCATGGCTAGGCTTCGAATGGATAGACTAACACCTGAGTCACCACCAATATTTAAGAGAATTTTCATATGTTTTAATACTATGAAGAAAGGGTTCATCAAAGGATACATGCCATTTATTGGATTAGATGGTTGCCACCTTAAAGGACCCATAGGTGGTGTTTTGTTAATTGTTGTTTCATTAGATGGAAACAAAGGGATATTTCTTGTTGCTTTTTGTGTTGTAGAATCTGAATACAAGGATAGTTGGTTTGAGTTTTTAACATTTATGGATGATAGTCTTGTTGCAAAAAGTAGTGCAATTCCATTGATGTTGATGTCAGACAGGCAAAAAGTATTAATTGTTCAATTTAATGCATTTTTCATGTGTTTAATTAATTTGTTAGATTTGGATACTAACTTTTGTTTATTTTTATGTGCAAGTAGGGACTTTGTGACGCTGGTAATGAGGTGATACCAAATATTGTTCATAGGCATTGTTGTAGACATCTATACAACAACTTTAAAAGGAAATTTCATGGTGTACAACTGAAACAAGATTTATGGAATGTTGTAAATGCATACTCTGAGGTAAGGTTTACTGATGCAATGAAAAAACTGGGAGAGCACTCTAAGGAAGCTCATGATTGGCTAACATTCATCCCGACAATCAATTGGGATAGGTATTCATCTAATCCCTTGGCAATGAGCGATCATGCTATTAATAATATGAATGAATGCTTCAACTATTGAGTAGATGAATTAACGGATAAGCCAATTTTAACACTTTTAGAAGGCATTCGACTGAAAGTAATGCCTGGAATTCATCATAGACATGAGATGACATCTGATTAGGTCAATAATGTTATTCTAAAAGCACCAAGGAAAATTGAGAGAAATCATAGATCAAGCACTTATTGCTCAATGACACCAGCTAGTAGGCAAGAGTATAATGTCTATGATAGGCTTATTACTTATAGTGTAAAACTTTTAGACAGAACATTTACATGCTAATATTGGCAACTAAGTGGATTGCCTTGTAGGCATGCAATTACTTGTTATGTGTACTATAGAGGTAAGATAAAATACTATGTTGATTAATGTTTCACCAAAACCATGTTTATGAATGCATATGGCAAGATAATACACCCAATGCATGATCTAAACCTTCTTCCTGATGACCACCATCTTCAACTCAACCCCCATAGGCTTAAAAGACAACCTGGCAGACCAAGAAAAAATAGGAGGAAGAGGATGGAAGACTTGGTAAGGAAAGACCAACAAGGAGGTCAAGTACAGTTAGATGTACTAATTGCTTGACACTTGGTTATAACAGAAGGACCTGTCAAAAAGAATATGTAGCAAAAAGAAACGAAACAATCTTATGTGTAAATGATTGCTTCCAATTAATTTAATATATTGTTGGCCCATTATGCAAGTTTGTGTTCTTTTTTTCTTTGTTTTCTTTCCAGCAACCTCAAACTAATATTGGCTCTGCATCTAATGTAATGTGTTGGTCTTTCAGCTGCATCTAGAAAAAAGAACAAGAAGGTATTATTTTCTAAATTTACCATATTTTTTATGACTCAAATTTTTTATGGTGGATAATGTGTCTTAGTTAGTATATTGTTTATTTCTTTCAGAAAAGAAAGAAGTTTACCACAATGATGGTGTTGGTCCATCATCTCAAGCTTATGGAGCTGCATCTGGTAGTATTAGAAAAAGCTCAGGAATGGTTGCAAGGAATGATCAAGTTGCAAATGATGTTGGTCGATCAACTCAAGCTTCTTGAGCTGCATCTGGTAGTACTAGAATGCTTGCAAGGAGAAGTGGTCAAGGTGCAGATGTTGCTGGTCAAGGTGCAAATGGTGTTGGTCAGTCAACTCAAGGTTCTATAGCTTCTGAGGTTGTGTTTGATGGTGGCAGTGAGTATGTTGCCTGGTAATTTATTATATGTTTGGTTATGGATAGATGGTGGGTTGTTTTGGGGTTTACTCACTATGGAAACATATTTGGCTGATATATAGGGTACAAAATAGACAAATGATCTTTCTTTTTGTTCATAGGGCATACATGGATATATTGTCATGAAGAAATAGACTCTCTTTTTTTTTTACAGGGAATGCATAGATTATCATAGGCAAATTGCCCTTCTTTTTTGTTCAACAGTCATGAAAGTTAAGTTTATGTCATTAGTATGTTAGCAGGGTGATTTCTAAGTGTTTCTAGAACATATGTAATCAATTGGTTAATGAATGATGGATTTTGGTTTGTCTTTATGATTTTGTTGAGGTAATGGTTGCTTGGATAGATGGTAGTGACTATGATGAATGATGAATTTCAGTTGCTTGAATAGAAGATAGAACATACTGAATTAGAAGAATGTTAGTTATTATAATATGTTTGTTGCATGGCAGCAAGTTCATGTATACATTGTATTGGCAATTTTGATTACATGGAATGAATGAAACAACTGGCTTGGGTCTCAACTATAACGAGGCTTAAATTTATAGCACATACACCGGACCTCTCTCTAATGTCTAATGGTCACAAAACAAGGATGAGCCAACTATTTGGAATTGTAGAAAACCCCTCCACATAAGCGTCATTGGTTCCCGTTAATGGTAAAAGATAATCTTGGGATAGAGTTGAAGAACCAGTTGTAGTTAATGGCATCATGTTACATTTCATTATCAAGAAGGCTATAACGGGAGGAATAATTCCTCTAGAACTCTAACTCTTAGGCATTTTATCAAATGATTAAGCTGTTTTCTAACCAGCCCAAGAACCAACAAATCACGATTCAAGAATGTAGCCACAGAGATTCAGTTTGCAACTCTATTGCATAACCATCACAGTAACATCATTTTGAGTCCCAATACCTTAACTCGCAGTAACATGCTTACCCGTTATGTCCAAAGCTTGGGGAAAAATCTCTGATGACCTTTCCTAAACGATCAATGAAGGCTACCATATTATGTTACAGTAAGTGTAAAATAATTATTTTCATAAACAGATTGATCTTAATTGTTTTAATAGATGAAACTTAAAATTTGATTCAAAATTCCAAATAACTCAAAAGAATTGACTTATGAATTTTCTACAATTAAGATTGAGGTTAGAATTAGTCTAATTAGTTAATGTTGTTTTAGTAAAGGAACTCACCTCTATAGTCATGTGTCTAATATAACTCACTCGTGGACTCTAGCGTCAACAATCATCAAACACAAACCCTATACCTTTGATTATCGTGCAATCCATCAACAACCTAACAACTACCCTGCAAAAGAGTCTAAAAAGAGAAGAATATCATTACTAAATTCACGAGCCACTCAGAAGAATATCAACAAATTGGATTGTTCATTGAAGATCATTAAAATTAACAAAAAGAATCTAACAACAAACACATGAAATTATAGGAATATGGGAATAAAATCGCTTACTATAAAATTATTTTGAAATCTTTAAACTTTAAAGACATATTTTCCCTACTCGAATGCTAATGTGTTTTTTGGAAAAGTGTCTTGCGCAAGTTGGATCATAACTCACTAGCTCTTTTATCAAGATACTATATACATGTTTTGTTACCATATATAAACACCAAAAAACTTTTCAAAACTTACAATGCAGGATAAGAGAATAAAAAGAGCTTGTAATTTACCATCGAGGTAAGCGGAAGAGCCCATTTTAAAAGACCAGGTATAAATAAGGAACACCATAAGATAGGAGAAGAGATCATCAGATGATGAAGACATAAAAAGCAATGCATAAACATTAAACTATCATAATTAATCCCAACTCTTTCTTCCAATGCAAGTGAGTCCATTAACAACATTAAACCTACCGAGACATATGAATTAGGAAACCAACATTAAATAGAAACAGAACCGTTTTAAAAATAGTGATTCGAAATTAGAGAAGAAGAAGTAAAAGAAGGATTGTGGAAAAATGCAATAAAAAGAATCGTACTAAGTTGATGGTGCAATGAAACTCTCGGGGCGCCTGGTTTTTAGAAACAAAAGCAAGGCACCGAAACTCACAACATAACTAAATCCTCCCAAACTCCTCCACAGACTGTCACTGCTCTTTTGATGATGGAAAAGTGAGAAGAAAGAAAAAAAAGAAAAAATTAGTTTATTTAAAATTTTCACTCACCAATCATCCAAATTTAGGAGGATTGTGATTTGTTCATATAAAAAGAAAACACCAATTATCTCACTCTTTTTTCTTCACTTTACTTCTCTACCAAACGATAGAAAAGTGTTATCATCTCCTCTCCTTCTTTCCTCCCACTTTTTTTTGTCTACCAATCATATGGGATGAAATAAATATTTTGATGTATATTGATATATTGATGATATAGATAGACGACACACTTCAAGTACAAGTTAATATTTGAGTCCAAATTTATTTGAACCGAAATACTTTCAGATATTCAATTTTATGTAATACACCTACAAAAGTAATAGTAATTCAATGAAAAAGTTATTTTATAACCATAGGAGATTTTTGCGATTTTCAACGAACGAAAAGCTGCATCGTTGGCATAGCCAATAGCTGTCGAACTACCTTTCTGCCAAATTTCGTAGTCACCCGTAGCCAACAAGCGAGGCACACGCCACACACCACTCATCCTTTTCAAGTTTCGGACACCCTCGTTTCGTCGGGGATAATTAACCAACACCGCCACCCCAAAAACACCAATAAACCAATTTTCAACATTTCCCCAAGCCAACAAGAAAAATAGTGTATAAGAAATAACTTTGTTGCTTCATTGCTTGATTCTGTACAAGGTGTTTAGTTCTTGTAAATGAAGAAGTGTTAGACTGCAAGGATTATGTCCCCAAATATGTTCTTTGTATAACTGAAAAATAATTCACAGCTTGTTGCAATTAATTCCACCAAATCTGTTGGTGCATAATTCACATCTGTTATTGTTTCTAGATACATTCAATTGTGCTATCACTCCCCCTATTGTGACAACCATGACAATGTCTCAAAAAATGATAAATGATTGTTTAGACATCCCTTTAATAAATATGTTTGCAATATGGTTGGTAGATCGAAATAAAGATGTTTACAATCTGGTTTGTAGATCGAACAAAGCAAACGAAACGTTCAAAAAGTCCCAAATTTAGTGATATATCAGAAGCAATTTTGGTGTAATTTAGTTTTGAGCATAAAACTATCTTATGTATATATATACACAAATGCATATCATTATAATAAAAAGTTAACTACAAATTAATAATATTATAAAAGTAATAAAAAGTTTAAAAAGATAAATATCATGATAAAAAGCAAAAATAAACTACTAATACTTTAAAATATTTATGATAAAAAGCAAAAATAAACTACTAATACTTTAAAATATTATAAAAATAAAAATTTTAAGATAAAAAAACATAATTATGTTATAGTAGCTTTGTTTGATTCTCTTTTAAGTCAACTTTAAGTTAAAATTATCTTTTAAAATTTATCAAACATTTGGGTGCCATTTCGATTCAAATATAAACAAGCTGATTTAAGCTTGTTTAAATTTAAACTCAATCGACGCTTAAGTCAAACTGAATCAAATGTTATTAAATTTAATTAAATAACAATAATAACTTAAATTAATAAATTGTTTGATTTAATTAATAACTTAAGTTTTGCTTAAACGAAAACCAAACATCCTCAATACTTATTTCAGGATTTCATATTTCAAAATAAAAACCATTATATCAATCTTATAACGATGGTGTTCCTGTTTTAAAGTATTTTTTGCTCATTCCATGCACAATAGAATGGTCATTCCTTCCTCCATTCGTGACAAGATTCGGCCAGCCAAAGCTAACAATAATCCGATTCTGATGGCTTGTCTTCGGCCCAATAATTGCAGCGACATATTAGTCCTTAATAGTACAATTCTTTCCTGCTCCTAAAAGAAAAATAACTGTCCTGGTTAACTACCTTAAATATGCAAATGATACTCTCTTTTGAATCCATCATCACAGAAACATTAAATTTTTGGCAACATAATATCATAATTCTTAAGGTTCATACGAAACACTGATACAAATAATGTATTCCCCACCCCCATCCCTTTTTTCCTAATGAGTGCTGATGCAAATACTGTATATATGCACAGTATGTCTTTTAGAGGTTTCACTACAATTTCACTTAACATTTTCAACCAAGTTTTGTTCTTGCCAGAACTAATTTAGCTATGACATAAGATATTAAAATCTTTGGGGTAAACTGAAACTGGGTACAAAACAAAAGCCCCTTTGCTGCTACAGAGACTAATCAAAAAGCATCTGTGAGTAAACTGATTTAATTTACATATGGTGGAAGAGCTATACCCATTAACAGTAATGTCACCAAAAACCACAACCTGAGAAAGCAGTCAAGTCACTTCCAGATCTTGACGCACTTGTCATGACTAGCTGAAGCTACCAACCCAGTAACATTTGATACTGCCAAAGCAGATACTAGTTTGTCATGCGCATGTAGAGTCATTGTCTTGTTCTCACTCGTGTTCCAAAGCTCCAGACTCTGTTAACCACGCAATTGCAAACCAAAACGAAATCCTATGTCAGCAGCTGATACAACCGAATGCTACTTTGCACAGAATAAAGTTATATATATGTAATAAAATTTTATCATGCTCAAGCTGTTAAAAGTCCTTTACTTAGACATGCATGACAACGGAAGTGTAAACCTAAGGTTTTAGGAAATGATCTAACACATTTGCATCAAATGGAGTCTACTGCAGCTATAATTTAGATCAGGAAAGTGCATAGTAAAGCTAAGTGGTTATCACTTGCCTCATAACACCCAATGACTAATAGAGAAGGATAAGTGGGATGGAAAACACAAGTGTGAAATTTGTTGCCACTGCAGCTCAGCTCATGAATGCATTCCCCTTTGCTGCCAGAGCCAAATGTCCAAACTCTAACCAAATCGTCGCTCACTGATGCCAGATACTCTCCAGAAGGATCCCAACACACAGAATTGACAAGATTTTTGTGACCCTGTAATGCAGTTCCACATGATATGAATGAAAAGGCATCATGAACAACCACAGGCAGTTCCACATGATATGGACAAGATTTTTGTGACCCTGTAATGCAGTTCCACATGATATGAATGAAAAGGCATCATGAACAACCACAGGCAGTTACTCCATGCAGAAATTCCAAGAAGACAAGGAATTAGATAACGCAATAAGAAACATTCATAGAGGATTTTCACAGCAACAATAGGATAATTCAATAAACTATTGATTGCAATGTCTTAACCATACCAGTCTCCAATATGCTCAAGCAGTTGTAGAAGACTCGTAAATACATTTTCCCTTTTATCAGAGGAAGACTTGAGAATTAATATAAACTCGGAATCCGAAATTCACACACAAGGAGGTAGAGAGAGACAGAGAAAGAGAGACTTTGTTAGTGATTAATATAAAGGTAAAAAAATAAAGAAAACTAATGAACCAGTGAACATATTCATATGGAACTCGTAGGTGGAAAAATAATATGCCAAATCGATCTTCATAACATAGAAATTGATATACAACAGCGGAATAGGTGAACCATCAGGGTGATGAACTAGTTACAAATGTCTTGAAGCCACAAAGCCAGCTAAAAAGATACAACAGCCAAAGAACACATCAAATTCATTGCCACATAACACTACATTCTTTTGTGTTTTGTGTCATGGTATCCCCAAAATCCTTATGCCATCAAATTAAAATCCACTAGGAAATTATTCACAGAAATTTATACCATGCAACATCAGGTATCTTCTAGGCAATCCAAAAATCAAAAGTGCATTTCACTCACAGACCCTTTTTTTATAAGTAAAATTTTGTATAAATGAAGTAGCAAGGGGGTGCAACCCAAATACAAAAACTATCCACACAGATCGTAAATCCATAAGACCTATGATGTCCTCATTTACAAAAACAGACCCATTTTCTCAGGCAGGAAAATCTGATTCTATGACAATTACTAGTCTCATCAAACTATAATACTAATGACAAAAAGTATATTAGAGGATATTAACCAACACACAACTAACCTGTAATTTAAGGCTGCATACTTGGGTCTCTACGTCAAGTATGGATACATAATTATCTGCAGCAGCTGCAAGAATCCTTCCAACATGAGGTTGAAACCGCACCTGGGTTGCACCACCCTAAGAAATGGAAAAGGAAACAAATTACCACTAGGAGTAACAGAATTAGGAAAAAAGAATTTTGTATATAGTTTCTTTTTGAGATGAATAACATCATGTTATATACCCTGAAAACTCCAGCACAACTGCCATTCTTGATACTCCAGTATCGTATCTCACTACTATTATCACAAGAGCAGATAAGATCATCTTTACTAGGATGAAAGTCCAATGACATTACAGCTGTTGAATGTCCCATGAAAGTACGAATTGAGCCCAGCTGCAAAGTGCAATCATGCATTCATTAAATAGAAAATTCAAGATAGGTTTGGACAGATCAGTCCCTCAACACCAAAGGCCTAACATAATAAAATCTATAAAGAACTTGTGTGAATTTTAAGTTCAATTTTACAATCATGTTTTCATAAACCAATTATCACTACAACTCAGCGGAAAAAAAGCGTTAACCCAACTACACGATTGGGCTACCCAAAAAGAAAGAAACTTCAACGCCTTCCTTTTAACCTTCAGTGGTTCTTTTAAAGTAAACTGTCATTCTTTTGATGACTTGAAATTGAAAGAAAATTAAATTATCTTAAAGAAAGATTTAACAAAAGCTGCCTAACTGGTGGATTATCTTGGCATCATATTAGAGGGATCCAATCAGTCTCCACTAGGGTGTAGGGGTTTAAGGGAAAGAGGAGGATTGCCTGCACATTGAGCCATAATGTTTGGAAATCAAAGATAGTTCTGCTTGAATATATTTAATGTGATACAATCCAGAAATAAGCAAGCATTCATCAGAGCAGGCATATATATGATGGGTCTAACTAATTAATCTGATGCAGTCTACTGCTGGAATTCAATTATTAAAAGGTCCAAACAAAGATATACTTGCAACACCAATCAGATTAACACATGAAAAAGAGAGAACATGTTTACTAACACGATCAGAGTCCCAAACCCTGACAGTTTTGTCAGCTGCAGATGTAGCAAGCCTTGGCAAGATTGGACTGAAACGGACATCAGTAATCCATTGATCATGTTCTTCAAGTGTATTCTTTACAGCAAATGACTCTGTGCACCAGAGCACAGCCTGTACCAAAAAATAATTAAACATAAAGGTTTATCTCACGTTTCTGGAAATAAAAATAAAAAATCAATTAATGGAGATTTGAAGTTCCCTGCAACATTATCTGCTGCAGTATACTGCTGGAACTTTTAACAAATATTCATAAATCAATGTCAACCTAACAAGCTCTTACCTTTTGGTCATGCCCACCAGTAGCAAGCAACCATCTGATGAGAAGTGACAACATTCTACTTTACTTATACTTGCAGGGATAAGCTGAATTTCCTTAAATGTGAAGCCTAATGTTAAAATACAAATGTCAAACTAATGACGTCAATTTATAAAATTATACAGAAGGATATATTCACTAGAATGCTAATTTATTTATAAGTATTCACCAGAATGCTAATTGTCTGTCAACTCTCTCACAACACCCACCCACCCACCCAAAAAAAAAACAAAAGATATGACTGCATGAGTATGCATATTAAGGTTCACACAAAAGTAAGAAATTAGTTGATCATACCTTTACTAATATCTGAGCACTGACTAACTGTATCTCTATGATCTGCATCGTCATGAGATAAAAATGACTCTACATTATCATCCAGAGTGTCATCGTCCACAAAACGCTCCATACTGCCCTGCAATTTACTATCTCAGTTATCTTCTTTTTTTTCTTTATAAGTATATAATTACTATCTCAGGTATCCCACCGCAGAAACGTGTGGTAATGACTACTCCATGCAAATAGTCAGCAAACTTCTTAGAAAAGACAAGAGTCAAACCTCTACAAACATTATATGCTACTGCATGTGACTGAAAAGTTAAGACCGGGTGCAGCAATAAATCCTCATAATGTACGGAGGTGGTTGTAGATAGTGTTGAATACAGTGAAGGAAGAGAACAGAGTATAGAAAGAAACAGAGGGAGAAGAGAGACAGAGTATAGAGAGAAAGAGAGGGTTGCGCACGCACAAGCATACTAACCCTAAGGGATTAGTAGTAGTATTTACAGAGAAAACAATATAGAGATTACATAAATACTCTTACACTAACACTCCCTCTCAAGTTGGAGCATACTCTAAATTGTTACATATAAACTCATATCAAAACAAACAAACCCGATATGATCTTAAACAAATAAATCCAACATCCATAAAATTACCATAGCCCATGAAAACAAGTCGGGGCTCCACAACCATACAGAAAACAATATAGAGAGATTAAAAAAATACCCTTACACTAACACTCTCCCTCAAGTTGGACAACCTGTTACAAATAAACCCGTATCATAACAAACAGAAAGACCCGATACAATTTGAAACAAATAAATCTAACAACTATAAAATTACAATAACCCATGAGAACAAGTCAAGGCTCCACACCCACGACAAAGGTCACTACGTCGGCATCACTTAACGACAACAAGATCCGGGGATGAGCAAAGACTTGACTTGATGGTCTTGACACAAGACTTGACTTGAGACTGAGAAATTGATTGTGTTGTAATCAATGTGTTGAATCCACCAAACGGGTCAGATCGGGTCGACTATTTGCTATTAAAGGTACAGTGAAAACACAACATTACCACAATATATATATATATATATATATATATATATATATATATATATTCTTATCTTCACTTTTCTTCTCCAGCATCATCATCATCACACCGCACTACTCTTCCTTTTTTTCTTTCTTTCCTCTCTCCCGCTTTCTCTCTTTTCTTTTTCAACTTTCTTTCCACCATTTTCTCCTTTTTCTTCCACTTTCGGCCGCCCACTTCTCCCTTCTTTTACTTTTCCTTTTCCTTTTTTTCCTTTTTTTTCCTTTTTTATTTTCTCTTTTCCTTTTTCTGTTCTCCACTATGGATTTTTTTCTTTTCTTATTCTTCTTCTTCCCCAACAAAAATTCCCGAGACCATGTTGTAGATTGTGTTTAGTATTGAATACAATAAGGGAAGAGAGGGAGAAGTGAGACAGACAGTATAGAGAGAAAGATAGGGTGGCTGCACAAACACAAGCATACTAACCCTAAGGGGTTAGTAGTAGTATTTATAGAGAAAACAATATAAAGAGATTACATAAATACCCTTACACTCTAACAGAGGTCATTGTTAAATTTAGCTTAGGGCCCAAGATTTTATAACCACCTTTAGTGGTAGTCAAGGATAGTAGTACTAGTGGACAAATTGACAAATTCAATTAACTTGATTTAGGACAGAGTAGCAATACAAAAACATGTTTGATTTCTTGTGGATATACAATTAAGAGAAGACCCTCATGTTCCCTCAAATTTTTGTTTTTAAACAATTATATATTATTCCTCTTGTGGATATATAAACCTCTATATAACCAATTTTCAATTCATAATCCAGTCTCCTTTGCAATCTTAATATCAGTGCTCTTATATAGGCACCGAACATTATTTAAATAAGAAAGTAAATCAAATCCTAATAACTATTTAATTGCCTAAATCTAATTTTCCTAAAATACATGTCCAAGAATAATATTACAAAATAATAAATATTCTCTTTTCTATTCTACATCATTCTCCCCCACTTACAAAAAACTCGACCACCAGTTTTGAAGTGATGAAGTATCAAAACTTGTGATTCAGTATCAAAACTTATGATTCTTGAAGTTGCATGGCAAAGAATTGCAATTTTCGAGATGTAACGGTCTCGATCGAGCAGAAGAAGGATATCAAGAGCAGTTGTTGAGGAGCCTCAATCTAGCGTGGGAGGACAAAATCAATGTAAGGAAGGTCACACGCACAAATCTTGCCTTCATTTTGGCTTTGGCCTTGTTCGTTTTGAAGTGACTCAATAGGTACATCCTCACAGTGAATAGGAAAGTTTACTTCAGTGATTTGTTCGTTCGTTCATTTCAAAGTCTGCGTGGATTAGAAAAACAACTTCTGACTCGTCTGGAATGGAATCATAATTGATAGAAGTTTTGGTGAAAGTTGCTTCCACTAGTTGTTTCACTTGTTTAAGGAGTTGTTGCATCTTGTGAATTTGAGTGTCAAATGTGGAATACTCGATCTCCAATTTACAGCAATTAGCATAAATACGCCGACCATCCAACTCAGTTTTAGCCCAAATAACGTCTTGAGGCCAATAGTATTGTACAAGAGCTTGAAATTCTATTGAATTGGAGAAAAGACTAATTTTCTCCACATGGCCAAACGGACCAAAAACTTGATAAAGCACGTCTTCTGTAATGGGATACAATACATGGCGAACTGTAACCAGCAAACCTCAACTAAACTCACTAGTTCCTCACAAGTGACTCCAATAATAAATAAAACAAAAAATGATTTTTTTCTCCTCTTTTTCCTTTTTATGTAATTATTTTTTTTCCTTATGATTTTTTTCTACTGCTTTTTTTTTACAAAATAATGGACCAAACACAATTTACTAAATCTACCATAATAAAATATTAGTAAGGCTTTCAAAATGGAGAAAAACACACCATACTAGGCAAAATTTGGTTGTAACAGGTGTGCAGCTCAGAACAGTGGCTCGGCTCACAACAGTGACTCGGCTCGGTTCAGCTCACAACAGTGGATCGGCTCGACTCAGAGCAGTGGCTTGGCTCATTGATGCGATTGCAGATGTGTGGGCGCTAGATAGCGGATCCAATTTCCTCGTCCATCGAAACTTCACGGTCGAGTAGATTGGAAAATTTTGAGTTCGATAATGTAAGCCCTGTGGCCTGAAAATGCCCGGAACCCAGTGAGTTGACGGCAGCGGCCTTGGAGAACTAACGAACCCTTTTGTGGCGAATCCCAACTGGATTTCGACAAGAAGATGGCGGGAATGGATGGATCGGCTCTTTTCGATCTCGATGATGTTTTCAGTGATCGGAAAGTGACTGGTCGGCAACGACGGCAGAGTTGATGACATGGTTATGATCGCCGGAGTACGGCAGTTCTAGTGGTAGTACACTAAGGGGGTGGCGGATGTGGGTGGATCTGAACTTTTTAGTTTCTAGTACTGTTCACAAAAGGGTTTTTTTGTATCAGATGAAGTTAGGGAGAGAATTTGGACTGAAAAAGATGAGGGATTCGGCTCTGATACCACTTGATGTCGGACAGATAGGTAGAAACAAAACATAATAAAGAAAGGGGAGAAACAATAGAGAAGCAGCACAGAAATAGATTAGGTAGAAAAGAAATTAGGGCAGAGGGGAAATAACCAACAGAGAAAGCAAGAAGATAACCAATTTTCAATTCATAATCCAATCTCCTTTACCATCTTAATATTAGTGCTCTTATATAGGCACCAAACATTATTTAAATAAGAAAGTAAATCAAATCCTAATAACTATTTAATTGCCTAAATCTAATTTTCCTAAAATACATGTCCAAGAATAACATCCCAAAATAATAAATATTCTTTTTCCTATTTTGCATCACCCACCTAAGCAACTGAATTATGCAAAACTAAGATAAGAACCATCACAGCTTACTGACTCATTGTGGCTATGGGAAACTTTAAACAATAAGTATTCTCCAAATCAAATCATCCAAATGAAGTCAATGTAAGAAAGAATATAAAAAAAATATTAAATACAGAAGTTGCTCACCAATTGATTTTGGGGTGATGTGAGGGAGCCCAATCCATCAGATCCAAACATAAGCAGAGACTTCGAGGAACCACCAGCGGGTGGAAAAGTAGGCATAGACATCACATCTCCTGGTGTGTGAGTAGAAGGGGATGAAGGTGAACTTGGGGATGGTCCAGTGATGTTCACAGTTCCTGAGCTATTAGCAGGACCTGAAGATGACAATGGCTGTTTTCTCTTTCGCCCAATTTGACTTTTTGATGCCTTAACCAAACAATCTTTAAATCACAACGCTAGCAGGAAAATCTCTTTTGAAAAACTGATCAAGTTCAGTAATGATTAAGAGTCTTCGAATCACGTAAGACCAGGATTAAATTGAGACTAAAAATGAAAAAAATAAACTAATAAAAACACCCACATAAATACTAGGGAAAATGGAAAGCGGTAATTATACAGTGTAAACTCCAGTAGATAAAAAATAGTAATGTTTTACATTGTTAATCAAAATACTAAAAGATTATAGGAGTTTAAGAATATGAGTTCAAATCAGACCGTGTTATGTTAGATAAAGAATTTAAAACTCTGAAATTTTTGGAATCCGAAACTAAGTTGCAAGCAAAAAATCCAGTAGATGTCAAACCTGGTCAGTTCCCTGAAAGGTGTTTGACATGCTACCATCCACAGTAACGTTGCCAACACCAATCATTTTATCTTGTTGCTGAAGAAGGTGGCTTGAATTCTGGGACTGTTGACTCGAAAGTGGATGTTGTGGGTAGTTTTGCTGCTGTTGACTATTGTTTTGAAGTTGTTGCTGCTGTAAGTGAGAAACATTCAACTTGCATAAGCAACCAGGAATACGATTTAAATCTAATGAAATCAGCAAATAATGACAATATTTGTCAATCTTAATTGCAGAAAAGAAAATAAAACCTTAATTATCATATCAGTATCTCCGCAAGGCAATGTAGGACAACCAGTTTGTATAGGTGATCCCACACTAGGGACTACATCACCAACAGAATTCAATGAGCCATCCTTTCCAAGACCGAAGTTTGGATTGTTAAGAAGTATTCTCAGTTTTCTGCATTCTAAATCATTGGCAGATGATGGTGTCAAGTTTCGCTGTGCTTGAAGCATAAGTTGTTGCAACTGAAGTTGATTGAAGTGTTGAGAGGATGACATCAAAGACTTTTGTGGATGAAGCCCAGGCCGAAGTTGATCTAGTCCCTGAAAAAGGTGGGCAAAATTATCTAAAATGAAAACACAATACATCCACTTATAAGTTAAAATACCATTTATTATCTTTCAACCACCAAACAAGGATTCAAATGCATGATAGATAGGTGCATCATCAGCAAGTATTGCTTAGTACACCTAAGAGGTGGTGTAGTAACCAACCTCAGCAATTTCCTTTTTACAAATCAACCTCACTCAGTTATTTTAGAAATTCTTCAATACGAAGGTTTCTGTTGTTATAACCCTCAGTGTAAGCTCCAGAAAACTTCTCAACTAGAATAACAGAAGCTTCTCCTCATGAGTTGATTCCGCAAAGAATTACAAAAGTAAATTATAAGGTAAGGAATGCATGCGATAGGAAAAAATAAATAAGAGAATACAACTCACTCTCAATGTTACATAATCTTATTAATAGTCTGACCTATTAAGAACTCATTTCTCTTTTCTCTTTACAGTCCAGTCAGCATTTGGATGTTGAAGAGCTTAAAAACTAATCAATCTAGAAGTAATGATCATCGACCTTTGTGGGAAAAATAACGCATAGCATAATTATAAGGATTGGTTAAATAAAACTTACCGTTAAAGGCCATCCTTTCAAGGTCAAATTGCTGCCACCTTGATTTGGTCCTAAGAGAACACAACAATAATAGTTAAACCAATAATTCATACCAGAAAATCATACAGTTAGACCAAATTCTAGAACCATCAACATTTTTTTTGTTGGCAAAGCCTCCTTGAGGTGGAGGGTGATGGACCACCTAGAACCATCAACTTAACCATAAGTTGACATGGCATATAACCCAAAATCCAGCTCTTAAACATAAATCTCTACTAAACCATGGATCTTATGAGGAAATTAAGTGATTTACATCAGTGTTTTTAAAAATGGGCCTGGGGCGCGCCCCGGGCGAAATCAGATCAAAAAGCCCAGGGGCGTATTTGTTGGGGCGGACGCAAAACGACGTCGTTTTGCGTTAAATGAAATCAGTACATAACACCAAAACGACGTCGTTTTAACAATGAACCTTTTAAATTTCCTTCCCGGCGACTCGAACCCATGACCTAAAGCATCCCAAATCTTAACCAATGAGCTAACACGGCTGTAATGTCATTTTTACACTTCATAAATATATAATACATATTATCTATCTTAATAATAATTACAAACAATTTAATTAATCATTTATAAATTACAACAATATAAAAATATAAGTTATACTTCATATAATTTATATATAAATATATATTAATATTTATAAAATTATAATTATCACACTATAGAGAGTTAGTAAAGTATTAAACTTTGATAAAACTGAATTAAAATTAAAATAATTTTATTATTCTAATTAATATTATTTTATTAAAATTTCGAAATGCCTCAAAAGATTCAAAAGACTTACCCGGATTAATTATAATTAATATTATAATTATCACACTATATGCTCAAATTTAACACTCTTGCTCATCAAATTGTTTGATATTTGTGTAAAAATATTTTGATAAATATTTATTCATAAGTCTTAAGTTAGTAAAGTTTATTGATAATTTATTTATTTATATTATTTCAATTTTTTAGTATTTTTATAATTTAATTAATATTATTTTATTCAAAACGCCCCAACGTTTCAAAAAGCTTACGCCCCAACGCCTCGGGGCTTACACCTCGCCTCATTGAGGCAAAACACCTCGCCTAACGCCCTCGCCTCTGAAAACACTGATTTACATACATATTGGCACCATATCACTTATCTCTCAAATAGCTTTTTATATCACTATTTTTCAAATAATTTCTGTTCACTTTCACCCTGGAAACCTAAAGAAGAATATTTTATAATAGCCTTCTAAAGTTCATAACAGCACTTTCAAGGGATGCAATGAAAATGGAATTCTTTTGAGCTGAAAATCCTAGAAGAAGAGAATCAAAAACTTTGGTTTATACATAATAATTTTATTATCAGATACACGTGCTTTCACATCCAAGAGAAATTAATAAAACTAATGACATGAATGGCAAAGATAAATATTCCTCCACCAAATTAAAGTTGGAAAGCCAGCACTTGTCCTGCCCAAGCAAGGTCCATGAAGGCATGATTTGAATAAGATCAACAAATTCTTATCCCCATTCAACAAGAGACTCGTCTGTTCACAAATGTGAATGAGATAAAGATTCATTCTAGTATTTTCAGTGGGCAGAGAATCAATCACCGAGATTTATAAAAAAAAATAATAACAACTGAATGATCTGCTGATCCTTCTGTTGTGAAATCTTTAAATCTATTAATAATAAAAGATTTATATCTAAACCTAATGAGAATGTAAACTGAAGTTTCCAGAAAAAAGTGAATAAATTAAGTATCATAAAAATCAATACCCTGAACTCCAATCAATGATCCCTCTGGACCAACAGCTCTGGGAGTCATCATTGAATTCATCTCATTCTTTATGCCCTGTTTTAGCATAGAAGACATAACAGAACAAGATAAGAATTATAAAATCAGAAGGGAAACACAAAAGAAAAAAAAAATGGAACTCAAGTACCTGAGTAAACACTGGAAGTTGCTGAATCCGATTTTGCGCTTGTTGAAGATTTCCAGATATACCTCCTGGTGTACCATGCAGTGTTTGTCTGCAAAAGAGGAATTTAATAACTATTAAGTTACAAAAAAAAATTTGCATGTCGAATCAGGGAGAAGGCTTATACACAAGAATATAACTTAATTAATGCAAAAAAAAAAAAAAGATTATGTGGAAAAGTACCCTGGAGGCTGGCCAGCCACTGCAGCTGCTTTTAATATGGCTTGATTATGATCCACAACCTGGCCCACATTGTCACCCAGCCTTTGCTGTACAATTATTCAATGTTGCAAAATGGGAAACTTAAAAAACAACCTGAAAATTCAAAACATAATACCTTAATCACAGCAGCATCCAAGGTCTGAACAGGAGGCTTTAGTGTATCCTCATACATCTTTGCTGCTAATGCATTTGCAGTTGCAGGGCTCTGCATCATAAGAGAGTCGCTGCCAACGAGGCCATTGGCATTACCATTCAGAATCTGGGTACCATCTCTTCGCTGCTGCTGCTGCTGCTGAGCATGTCTTTGCAATAAGAGTTGCTGCATCTGCTGATGCTGATGCTGATGCTGATGCTGCTGAGGCTTCTGATGCTGCTGATGTTCTTGCTGCTGCAGCTCCCGAGCTTTAATAATTTGAGTCTGCTATCAATACATTTTAGACAGTATGCTTATTCAACTATTCATCCAACACCGCAAGTATAAGGCAACTCATGACTTCATGAGAAACGTTAAAACAAATACTTCGATTACATACTATCTCATGAAAACATAAAGACATCAAAGTTAATTGCTCAATACAAAAGTCACTTCCTATCCTCTCACCCTCTAGACCAGATCCATAATTTCAAACTTCGTTATTGTTGGCTTCTTAAGCCAATATAGTAAGAAACAAACGCTTCAAGGAAAAAGAAAAGAAAAACTGCTCTTGATTAATATTAGCTGCTAGAATTAGAAATAAAAGAAAACTCCATCCCCACCCCACCTCCCCAAAAAATAAGAGAAAACTCAAGGAGCAAACTGCAAAGAACCACTGACAATGAAGTAGAGCATCATTTAGAAATACATGTGAACCTCAGTTCACTCAATCCAACTTCTCTTGCCAAATAACAATTTTAATAACTCATACGCAATGTATGGAGAGTTGAACTTCAACAATTAGGCCAAAAAGTGCATCTTGTACACCCAAAAGCACAAAAATCAAGACTATCATGAATGCTCAATGTCACCAACACCCCCCCCCCCCCTTTTTTCCTCCCCAGCCCCCAGAATAACTTGAGAAAAAGCATAAAAAGCTCATAAACCAACCTCAATGTAAGAAGCGGCAGCTTCTGAGTGCTTTTCGTTTGTCCGGGCAATGAATATGTCCCAAAAGACAGACCACCATTCAAATAGAAAACCACCAGGGGCATCAATAGCTGGAGTTCATGTTAAAAGAAAAATCAGCATCAATCAAGTAATAAAAAAGACAGATGAAAAATCACACTATACTGTCTTCCTTTGAACTAGTTTTTACATGCCTACCTACAGGATCAGCAGATACTTTGCCTTCTGCTTGAAATGCCTTAGCAGAAGCATGTAATTTCCTCTTCATAAGGTAATCATATATATAGACATCCAACCTATTTTCCAAAGGAACAAAGGAAACACAATGCCAGAAAGAAATTCAAGCACCTTAAAACTATTGTAGACCAGAGGCAGCCAGAATACAAATGCAAAACGCAAATCCCAAGTTCAATAGACTGCTGGGCTCTTCAGAAGATTCAGAAAAGGGTCAGAATAACAAATAAACTGTAATGAAGTTTCATCCTTTTAGAAACCTCAAATACAGTCCCCTACCCAACTGAACCTGGTGAAATTGTTGCGCTCAGTTCAAGAGAAGTTTTTCATATTTTGGAATCAAACAACACTAGACATAAAATTTGGAAACCAGTTAGCCTTTATTTTAAATCCCGTAGAATCAAAAGACATGTTGTTTTATCTAGTTTCTGAGAAAGCGTACAATAAAAGAATAAACAAAATATATTTAATCTTAAAACATTTCCATTATCAATGAGAGAACACAACCTTCAGTCACCCAAGCATACAAACAAAAGTATGTCTTGCTTACAGATCAAAAAAAAAAGTATTTGTCTTGCTTGAGTTGCTAAGGCTCGGAGGACTCAAGAAATGAATCTTTTATCCTCTTGCTCCTTTTCCTTGTGAATCAAAAGGAGCAAATAGAAGATTTTTGGGAATAGAATCACAAAATTAGCCAAAGCAACGGCAAAGAAATAAATATAACTTTATTCCCAAAATAACAGTTCGGAGGACCCCAGAATCAATACATAGAAATTTCATGAACAACAAAATCCCAAAAAAATCAAATGTGAAAAATGCCAACACATGGGTAATCGGAGCATAATCGCATGAAACTAAAAAATTAAAACCCTAGACCAGAAACTAAGCCACAAACCGTAAATTTCTTCATAAAATAAAAGTCTGAAAGACTAAGGAACAACCAGACCCAGAATAGAAACCATAGAGCTAAAACATAAAACTCCATTGACACTATAGCAACAAAAAATAGTAGCACACTTATATGTGAAAATGCAGACGAAAAAAAAATCACAGAAAAACTATCGCCTGCCCATTGGAATGAACAACAAAACAACAGTAACCATCAACAAATAACACCAAAATCAAACCCTAGAACAAAAAAAAAACTCAACAAAAGTTGAAAACAAAAGAAACCCAGAAAATAAATGACCGAAGAAAAAGTAATAAAAACGGATTAAGTGTGTAACAACTCACATTTTATCGGCTTCCCAGTTTGTCTGCGACATGATTACAGTATTTCTTTAATAGCAAAAACGAAACCTTACAAGCAGAAACAAGTAAGAATGTCAGGTAAATTCCGTCAGAGAGATTCTGAGAAGAACATGTCTGGTTTTGCGGAACAAAGCTATCGTGGGAAGACGATGAACTTAGTTGATTACTTACAGTAAAATAAAATATATTTCCTGGTTTGTTCTATCTCTTGCTTTCTCCTCGTTGGTGTCTTCTTGGCTACGCTAATGCCTTTGAGGCTAAAACTTCACGCTACCACTGCTGCAAGTGTTTTGTAATTTACATGATACTGTACTAAAAGTTTTGGATTTTTTTTTTTAGAGGAAAAGACAATGGATTGGTGGGAGTATTTTCGATAAGAATAAAGATGGTTAAATACAGGAACATCCAATTTGACATTCTGCATTCTTGTTTGAAGATAATTATTATTAAGTTTTTAAAATGTCAAAAAGGTGTTTGAATTGCGCCACTATTTCAATAAAAATATTACCGTCAGCCAGTCAAAAGGAGAGAAAATTGAATTTTATGTCATGTGCATGAAACATGTTACATGGGACAGCATATGAAAATTTGGTGGTAGATGTAAAATTGAAGTTTTGAAACTCACTTGTGTTGCTTGACAATAACATGAAGTGGGTGTAAGAAAGAAAATTAAAGAAAACATTAGCTAATGACGATTTGTTTAAGTGGTAAATGATAATGTTGAGGTTTTGGTTGAGTGATAGAAGATTATAGGTGGAGGATTTAGAATCATGGTGTCTCAAAATTGATTTGATTTACATTGATGTGTATGTAATTTGTTTATTTATGTTGTGATAAAAAATTTTCATTTTAAGTGAGTAAATAATTTGAGTATTTTAGGGATTTTAATCTCTTCAAAAATATTAAATTACAAGAGTTTCATATACATCCATATAGGAGGTTTTATTTGAGTAGAACTTTAGAGAATAATTGTTGACAGTTTTTATCATCAACTCTCAAATTATGAAATTGCTAAATGATGTTTATTGGGTCATATTGAAGTCTAAATGTATAAACTTAAATGGACAACACTTGGACCTATTACTTTAATTAAAAATATTATGAAACATGCGATAATTATGATGAATAGTACGGAAAAGCAAAGAGAGAGAGAGAAAGCAATTAAACACAGATTTAACATGGTTCGGCACTATGCCTACATCCACGGAAGCGAGTGGTTGCTAAATTTCATTATATCAAAGTAGGGTTACATCATATGTATTTATACTAACCCTAACCGTATAGAGGTATTAGAAAAATTCTTCAAATACATCTGTTCCACTCGGTACGCTACACTCCCCTCGCTCCACTCCACTTAACTTCGGCATTGACTTGCTTTCTCTGTACATGTGTTCCACTCGATATGAGCCACATACTACAACAATCTCCACCTTGACGAATATCCACCCCTTAGGAGAAAAAAACATAACTTGGAACTCCACTTGGGACAATAGGTTTGGACGCCTCCCATCTAGCACCTGGAGACATTAATCAAGTCCAAGCAGTGTTTGAACTTATCTGTGGTAACAGGCTTTGTCAACATGTCTGCTGCATTCTCAGAAGTGTGAACTTTCTCAAGCAATAGCTCACCAGAAGAAACCAATTCTCTGATCTTGTGAAACCTCACATCTATGTGCTTGGTCCTCGCATGATACACCTGGTTCTTTGCAAATAAATGACACTCTGACTATGTAACGACCCATCCCAGGTTGGCCACCCCTGGACGGTGTCATCACATTTTGAAAATCCAAGCACGACACATATATGCAACAATAAATATAATACTACCAGATTTTTTTATTTTTATTTTTACAGGAGAGGTAAACAAATCTGATATTCACTTAAACATAAAATACATAAATGCATGAATATTTACAATAAAATTTTTACAAGTCTTTAACTCGATTGTCTGAGGATATTAACACGTACTTGGCTTACAGAAAAGATCTCGACTGATTCTCAACCCACCAGACTATTTATCTTGACTGCTACCTGAAATTATTGAACAGTGAGGAGTGAGCTTCACAAGCTCAGCGAATTAAATTTACTAAAAGTATTCCAAATTCCATCAATAATCCTATAATATTAAAAATTATTTTTCGCATAACCTGATGACAACTTTCTACTATCAATTTCTTCTTCTCAATCATTGGTTCACCTTAACACTATCAATTATTTCCTAATTACCTCGTAATGAGGTTCATATCAAAAAGTCCATCATTTAGATAAGTCTTATCACTGTCTTTTTATATGAAACTCAACCTTCTATAATTAAATTCACAAAAAGTATCACATCTCAGCATCTCGAAAATCTCATCATTATAGCTGTCTCTTTTTATGAGACTCAACTATCTATAGTTTAATTCTCAATTAATATACCACAACTCAGCATCTCACACATCTCATCATTATAACTGTCTCTTTTTATGAGACCCAGCCATCTATAATTAAATTCACAATTAATATACCACATCTCAGCATTTCAAATAATGCAATGATAATTAAAACAGATGCAGATGCATGAATGATTATGATGGGAACGTCTTCCCACCTGTCGACATGTTATTATTATCTTAGACCGGCTGTCCTCCCGGTTCTTTTATTCTCATCAGACCGGCTGCCTTCCCGGTTAATTCCAGCATATACTGGCTATCACGGTTTTCACTTTTCATCCCAGTATATACCGGCTGTCACGGTTTTTATTTTTCATCCCAGCATATACCGGCTGTCACGGTTATTTCAATAGACCGGCTGCCTTCCCGGTTCTTTCGGTTATATTATTTAATGCATATGTGCATGAACAATGATATGAAACAGTAATACAAACAGAAATATAAAAACAATATAAAGATTCCAACCACTTAATTTGACTATCCTAATTATCCACAAATTTTATCTAACAAAGTTTCTTTAAAATTTAACATCCAATCATCCAGATTTTTATCAAATTATAAAATTTCCACAAGATTCTTCTCCCCCTAAATCACATCAAATAATCCATTAAAGTCTGACCAGATCCACTAAATTTCATCTTAAATTGTCCATCCGAATTGTCAAATTCCACTAAAATTCATCTTAAATCATCCATAAAAATTTAACAAGATCCACTAAAATTCATCTTGTCCTAATTCGTGTTAAAATATCGGTATGTCTCATCAATAATTTATTAATTGCTTTTTATCCTCAAATAAACTTATAATTTTCAAAAATATTACTTCTCACCGAGAAATATTTCTATAAGACCAAATTTTCTATCATTCCCATAAATCACTTTTTCATCGATCACCCAAGCATACTTAAATAATTAAACTTAATATTGTCACGAAATAATTGATTTTTCATTTAGACTACTAAGAGTAAATCCAACTCACCACGTAGCACTTTAAAGCTACTCGTGGGCCACCTCTTTGCCTTTCCCGATCTTCCTCGAATTTTCTCCCGATTGTTGACTACCAACACCTGACATAATATTGGAATTTAAATTTCTTATTATTTCTTCTTTTCTCCATAAACTACACAGTTTGAAAATTTTCTATTTTAACCTCCTGAAACTTTCATAAATGATAAAATAACATTACCTTATTACCTTCTACTATTTTGATAGCTTCCCGAAATATTTTCGAAAATACTCTCAAAATCTTGTTCCTTCCACTTTTCTTTAAATTCCCAAGTGTTTTGAGAAAAACTGAATAATTACATGAAGCTAACCAAAATTCTTCGCGTACTCTGCTTGAACCTATTGTACATATTTATAGAGGAGAGCTTGGGGCTGAAAACTTCAGCAGCCCCTCTCATATTGATTTCCATGATTGGGAGAGTGGGAGGTGGCATGATAATTGCCAAAAAGAATGATGACTAAGAAACATAATAATTACACTTTCTCTCCACTTCCACACTAAGCTACAAAATGAAATAATAAAAAAAACACAATAATTGTCTTTTGAAAACACTCACTCGGTTGGCAGCCCACGAGTTCACTGTTCACATTTGACTTTTGATTTTTTTTTTTTTTTTTTACTTTTCAACCTTTGTCTCCTTCCAATCTCATTCAGCCTTCTGGGAGTTAACTCTTTGTCAAATTTATTATTAAAAATACACATTTACCTTATTATAAAAATACGGGTATTACAGACTATCACAATGCAACTGAATTCCACCTTGCTGAATACCCAGCTCCTTGACCAACCCTGTAAGCCACAAAACTTCCTTGGCAGCCTTAGCCACTACCTTATACTCTAACTCAGTAGTAGATAGTGTAACTAGAAACTGAACCATGGACCTCCAACAAATAGGCCCCCTACAAGAGTGAATACATAACCTGTGGTAGACCTTCTGTCATCCAAATCCCCTGCATAGTCTGCATCCACATATCTCATAACTAAAGGATCACCCTGTTTTCTGCCAAACATTATGCCATAGTCTGTAGTACCAGTCATTTATTTGAAAATCCACTTGACCGCATCCCAATGCTGTCGTCTCGAACTTGATAGAAACTGGCTCACCACACTGACGGCTTATGCCAAATCTGATCTTGTACAAACAATAGCATACATTAAGCACCCCACTGCACTGGCATATGAAACCTTTGACATGTCTTGAACTTCATCATCTGTCTTCGGGTACTGAACGTTAGACAGTCTAAAGTGATTCACCAAAGGCATACTCACTGGTTTTGCATTATCCATGCTGAACTTCTCCAACACCTTCTTAACATAACTACGCTGAGATAACCATAATCTTTTGGAAGCTCTGTCCCTGCGAATTTTCATCCCAAGAATCTTCTTAGCCGCACCCAAATCCTTCATGTCAAATTTTTTACTCAACAAAGTCTTCAACTTGTTGACCTCTCTCATACTCTTCGCAGAAATCAACATATCATCCATACAAAGTAATAGAAAAATAAATGAACCATCATCAAGGCTTTTCACATAAACACAACAATCATACTCACATCTCTTGTAGCCAATCCGGATCATGTAGGAGTCAAATCGCTTATACTGCGACCTCAGAGACTACTTCAGCCCCTAAAGTGATTTCCTCAATTGATAGACCAAGTGTTCCTGTCTACGCTGACTGAACCCTTCTGGCTGTACCATGTAAATTAGTTCCTCCAAATCATCATAAAGAAAAGTTGTCTTTACATCTATCTGCTCCAACTGCATATCAAAATGCACTACCAAACCCAACACTGCCCTGATGGAAGTACGTCTGACCACAGGGGAGAAGATCTCATCATAGTCAACCCATTGCCTCTATGAGTAACCCTTGCTACAAGATGAGCCTTGAACTTTTCTCTCTCTTTTTCTGATACTGCTTCTTTCTTCTTATACACTCATTTGCATCATATTGCTCTATTCCCCTCTAGAAGCTCCACCAACTCCTATCTCTGGTTCTTATGTAGAGACTTCATATCCTCTACCATAGCACCCATCCATCTACTATTCTCTTGGTTGTGTACTGCCTACTGAAAAGTAATAGGATCCCCACTACTAGTAATGAGTGCATGAGAAACCAAATCTTCAAAACCTTACCTGGTGGGTAGCCTGATAATGCGTTTGGATCTGTCTATAGCTATATTGTGATGTTGCTAATCTTTTGAGCTAGAGCTCCCTATATTCTGAGCATTGTCTTCTCTACCATAGGTCTCTAGCTCCACCTGCACCACATTCTCATTTCTGCTGTAATTTTTGGCTCTTGTTTCTCTTTTTCCTGAGTACGCTGTAACATGGCTTTTTCATCAAAAACCATATCTCTATTGATCACCACCTCGTTTGCCTTCGGATCCTAGAGCTTGAAGCCTTTCACCCCTTTCTAATACCCCAGAAAGATACACTATCTAGGCTTCTCATCAAGCTTCGATTTTTCCTTACTAGAAATATGCATGTAGGTTGGACATCCAAACACTCTCAAACCAAAGTAGTCTACCGCGCTGCTTATCCACACCTCCTCTACTCCTTTCCCATCTAATGCTGCCCTAGGTGACCTATTAATTACGAAATATGCCATATTCACTACTTCTACCTAGAAGTTCTTTGCAAATCTTCCATTCAACCTGATACACCGAGCTCTTTCAGCTGTTGTTTTGTTCATCATTTTCGCTACACCGCTCTGTTATAGTGTCTTGCGTACTATGAAGTGTCTCTTAATCCCATGCTGCTCACACAACTCTGTGAACTTTGAATCTGTGTACTCAGCACCATTGTCGGACCTGAGGCATTTGATCTTCCTCCCTCTATAGTTTTCTACTTCAGCTTTCCACAACTTGAATTTGGCAAACGTTTCTAACTTGTACCGCACAAAGTACACCTATACCTTTCGTGAGTAGTCATAAATAAAACTCATGAAATACATATATCCTCCCCGTGATGCTACCCTTACTGGCCCCTAAACATCTGTATGAACATAGTCAAGAATTCTCTTTTGTCTTGTGTGTAGCTGTCTTGAATTGTACCTTATTCTGTTTCTCAAGAACACAATACCTGCAGAAATCAAGCTTTCATGTTTTGACACCCTTCATAGATTTCTCTTATAAAGCTCCATCATCCCACACTCACTCATATGACCTAACCTCATATGCTACAAGACTGTTCTATCTGACTCAGACTCTGCAGCTGCAACTCCACCTACAAATGTAGGTACCTAGCAGTGCATAAATATTTCTTGCTAGTTTCTGTCCCTTCATCATTGTTAAGACACCTTTACTCACCTTCATTACTCCACTTGCAAACTTGTAACTAAACCCATCACAATCTAAAGTACCCAATGAAATCAAATTCTTCCTTAAATTTGGTATATGTCTAACATCACACAACGTTCTAATAACACCATCAAACATTTTAATTTTGATATTTCCTATTCCAACAACTTTGCATGATGCATCATTACCCTTCGGAAGAGAACCAAAATTTACTAACTTGTAGATGTCAAACCAATCTTTATTTGATGTCATGTGATATGAGCATGCTAAATCCAAAATCCAAGAATCTGTGAGATGATCTAAACTGGATGAAACAGAAAGCATATCCCCGTCACCGCTCTCTGAGTCTTCTTCTTCCATTATATTTGTAGACTTTAATGGACCATCTTTATTATCTGTATTCCTCTTCCTTAAATCTAGACAATCTCGTTTTACGTGCCCTCCTTTTTTCGCACTTAAAACACTGTATGTCCTTCCTCTTCTTGGATTTAGACCGAGATTTATTGTTACTTAATCCATTCTGAGACTTGTTTCTTCTACATTCTAGGTTACCCCTCACCACAAGCCCTTCACCTTGTAAATTCTCATCACTGGCTTTCTTCCTCGGATGAAAACCTAATAGAGCACCTATGATCTCCTCCATTTTGAGAGTTTCTTTCCCCCACATTAGAGTTGTAACCAAATTTTTGCACGTAGAAGAAACTAGTAAGGAATTCAGTAACATCAACGCCTTGTCTTCGTCTTCAAACTTCACATCAACTCGCTTTAAATCACTGGTAATCTAGTTGAACATATTGATATGCTGGTTCATATCTGAGCCCTCTGACATCTTAAGACCATACAATTTCTACATAAGATAGAGCTTGTTCATCAACGACTTGGACATATATCGACTATCCAGTTTCAACCAAATTACTGCTGGTGATTCCTCATCCATGACATGATGCATCATGTTATCAGCTAGACAAAGCCGGATAGTTGCCACAGCCCTTGCTTCCAGTTCCTTCCAATCTATGTCGTCCATGCCTTTCGGCTTTTTTTCGTATAACGCCTTCATCATGCCCTTTTGCACTAACAAATCCTTGACCCTCCTCTGCCATAATCCGAAATTTCCATATCCGTCGAACTTGACCATGTTGAACTTTGCAGAAGAAATCCTAGACATCGTGACTTGAGCTCTGATACTAATTGTTGTGAAATGTGCGGCAATTATGATGAATAGTACGGAAAAGTAAAGAAAGAGAGAAAGCAATTAAATACACAGATTTAACGTGGTTCGGCAATATGCCTACGTCCACAGGAGCTAGTGGTTGCTAAATTTCACTATGTCAAAGTAGGGTTACATCATATGTATTTATATTAACCCTAGCAGTATAGAGGTATTAGAAAATTTTCTCAAATAACCCTGTACACATACCGAGTGGAACGGAGTAAAACGACAGCATCAGCCTGCTTTCTCTGTACATGTGTTCCACTCGACATGAGTCACATATTACAACGAAAAAACATTAAAAAAAAATTGAAATCCCTCAAATAATGGATTTATCAAAGAGCTCAATAAAAGAAAACATGATATTTCGTTTTCAAAAGAAACATAAGGGTAATTTTTCTTTTAAAAAAAGCTTCCCTAATAGTTTTCTAAAAAGATATATACATTTCAAAAGAACATGTTATTTGGACTGAAAAATTAACAATTACAACAAGCACATGATATATGGGTACATTTGGATTATGAAAAATTTAAAAGAATGAAAAACCAAAAGAAAAATTGAAAATAAAATAAAAAGTAAACATTTTCTTTTGTTTGCATGCCAAAAAGAATAAATAAAAAACAATACGATTTGAAAAGAATAAGTGCATCAAATAAAATTTAATTTTTTTCATTTATTTCCTTATTCTTCTTATCTGTCGTTGATAGTCCAATATCAGTCGTAAATGGTCTTCTGCGATAGATTTTCGTTGCAGAAAATCTGTTGCAGAAAATCTATCGCAAGAAAGGTAGTCGCTGATACTGTTAGTTATGACCGAAATATGATCCGTTGCAGATAATTATTTTTTGCGACTAATTTTTCATCGTAGATAGGTAGTGCATTTAATCAATTAATTTTAAAATAATAAATTAATAAAAAAATATTGTTTTAAGAGTATTGAGAGTGAATAACATACAACAAAATGGCAATGAGAACTATTACACGCACCATGAAAATAAACCACCAAAACAAATTATTAATTTTAGAATCCAAATCTAGAAGCACACATATTTGAATTTAACTTAAACTAAAAATGAGTAAAGTAATATAAAATATATTAATTTGAAATAAAATTAAATATATGAGAGAAAAGGCTTACTTGCAGTGGTGGGGGAGGTGCGGTGATGGCAACAAAACGATGCAGAGAGAGACAAGGTGGAGAGAGAAGAAAAAGGGGCAGGGGAGAGATTTTGCAAAGAGAGAAAGAAGAAGAACAATAAATGCGAGAAAAATGAAGAAAAATAAAGGTAAGAGAAAGAGAAAGAAGATTAAGGAGAGGAAAAATGGAGGCATAAATGATTAGCGAGCAACATGTGGGAAATGGGGAAGAAGAAAGAGAGAGGAGAAAGATGAAGATTAGTTCATGCTTTGTCTTGGACTATCCTTCCTGAAGGTTGGGTTAAAACAAGTTTTGATATTGTTGTTTGGAACTCGTGTGTGTCAGTGTCATGTTTGATTAGGGATCATATTGGCCACATTAAAGATGCCTGGTGCTCCTCGGTTCTTTCTTCAGACCTACTTGTTCTTGACGAAGATTAGTTCATTCTCGGTCTTGGACTATCCCTCCCGAATGTTGAGTTAAAGCAAGTTTTGATTCTGTTGTTAGGAACTCATTTGCTTCGATATTATGTTTAGTTAGGGATCATATTGACCATATTAAAGATGTCTGGTGCTCCTAGGTTCTTTCTTCAGACCTACTTGTTCTTGAGACATAAGCTCTTCTTCATGATATAAAATGTTGTATACGAGAAAATTATGAGTTTATTATTTTGGAAGGTGATTCTTTAAACGTGATCAAGGCCACAAATGGTGAGGCGGAGCTACAATGGAAAATCTAGGGTATGTTTGGATACTCTTTTCAAAAAGAGTTTTCAGTTTTCAAAACTGAAAATAGTTTTCAAAATCTAAAAAGTTGTTTGGTTATAAATTTTCAAACCTAACTTTTGAAAATTATTTTCAAAAACATCTTTTTGAACACCACTTTTTGAAAACAGCCGAGAGCTGTTTTCAAAAAGAGTTTTGGATTTTCCCAAAACTCTTTCTTCAGCCCCTTTATCTCTCGACAGTCCTCCCTCTCTTTTCTGCAACCAACTCTCCATCTCTTTCCTCTGCAACTGATCTCCCTCTCTTTTCTTCGGCAACTTCTTTGTTGTGGTTTGTCACCGTCGCAAGCCTTAGTTCGGCCACTGTACCCTCGTCGCTAACCCAAAACACACCCTAACCCAAAATAGAAACACCCAAACACACACTAAACCATATATGGTTTTGAAAAAAAAAAATCAAACACGTACAATTACATCGCCAGAGACCACCTGTAGACTCGTCACTGCCCGCTGTCTAGGAATTCAGCTTATCACTCCCGTTCTACCTTTTTTTGGGCACTAAACATTGGATCGGACGTCACCATCGTGACCAAATGACAATTTCCGACCAAATCCCAAAGTCTGACTCCGATATGACTGGAATTGTTTCGTTTGAAAGCTCTGTATAAAAATTCAACCCATTTTCTTGTTTTACTCATTGTCGTTTTGAACATGTTATTACCTGTGTTCATTTGGTTTTGATTGAATAACTGAATATATGTTTGGGTAATTTGCTACTAATTTGATGACTTGAATTTGTATTTTTGATTTAATTTTATCCCTGCTTGAATATGTGATTATTAGTCACTAAAAGATTGAAGCTTTTGGAAGCAATATGTTGTTCAAATCTGTATTTTAAAATTTCAATGTCTATTTTCAAAACAATTTCTAAAATAAATTATTCAAATGATTTTTTACTATTTTCTATTTTTGAAAATTGTTTTTGAGTTAAAAGAAAACATTAAAAAAATTTATTTTCTATTTTCATTTTCAAAAACAGTTTTCGAAATCTGAAAATTAAAAATTGTATTCAATCATACCCCTAGGTTTCTATTTCTGAGATAAAAGCTCTTTGCTTCAAATTAAGTTTATATTTCTGAGATAGAAGCTCTCTTTGCTTCAAATCAGTGTTTGCATGTTGCCTGGGTTTCTATACTTCGTAATTGGCCTGCCCATTTTCTGGGAAAGTGGGCCTTTGATTCCTCCTTTGTTGGGCCTGTTCCCATCTTTGTCTTCCCACCTTCGGTGGTCTTAGCTCTGTAAGAGAATGGTATGCCCATGTGTTTGTTGTTTTTGGTTTTAATAGATGTTATTCAGCAAAAAAAAAACAATTTCTTAAATCTATTTTATAATCATAAAAATTAGGTTTGGTTAGGAAATAACCTTGAGTTTTACCCCATTTTCACTTTACTCCTCGTAGAACTTTACAGAAATGACATAATTGATCCAGTAGATACCGTGGGTCAACATCTTATTGAAATTACATAAATATTCTTACCCTTAATTACCCTTAGGAGTTAAGAAGAGAAGTCACGTGTTTGAAAAGTTAATACTTAGAAGTTACGATGAATTAACCGAGTGAATTATAATATTTATATTATTAATAAAATTAAAAATATTTTATTTTTTTGAAACGTAAAAAATGTTATTGTGTAAATATAGACTTATTGTGTTATCGGATATAAAAATATAAAATTAATCATCTCATGTTTGCTTAGTTTTAAGAATTATTTAATACAATAAAAAATAAATTAATATGTGCGTTAATATGTGTTGAGGTGTTAATATATTCTATTACGAGAAATTTTTTAAAATTTAAATTGAAAATCGGGTAAAGTTTAAAACTTCTTTTTTAATGAAACTTCTAAACCTGTTGAAGATAATAAACGAAATAGATTCCCAATTATGTAGAAAGGGAACACGCATGGTAACACTTCGTCTCAATGTGGTAGGTATTAGACAAGCGTAATCACATTCTGTAGTGTCCATAACCAATTAATCATTTCCTTTTGGTAATTAGATTTATGTCTAATGAATGATTGGGTAGGGACCACTTTCCAGTGATGTAAAAGAAAATTGATCTCTCCACTTCATTGACGACGCTTCTATTTTAAGACCTGTAGTCAAAGTGATCTTTAAGGTACATCTTATCATTTGCAAAATTAATAAAAGATAAATTCCAACAGGACAGTGAAAAAACAGTTGCCGTAAAAAAGGAAAGAGGAAAAACATGTAGGGACAGTTGTGACACATCGTATCATTTCTTCCATATGGCCGCAGCATCATAAGGTTTGCAAGCTGTGACAGTTCTCACTAGTTGGCGGTAGGGATGGATTTAAGTTATACGAAATTCGAATATTAAGATATTTAAGTTTGATTTAAGCTTAAATGGATAAGTTTGAGTTTTAATCGAATTTGAAAATAGAAATTAAATTTGAGTTCGATAAATTTTATGAAAACTTGAGCTCGGTTTGGTTCAGTTCGAGCTAGTTAAGAATCGAGCCTATTCGAGCTCGAGCTTGAGCTTTGGAATGCCCATTCGAGGTCGAGCTCGAACTCGATAATACCTTATCGAACTGTTCGAAAGCCTTTTGAGCCAAACATTAAGGTATTCGAGCTCGGCTCGATAAACTATTTGAGCCTAAGTTTTAGGCTCGAGCTCGATCGAGCCGAGTTTTGACCGAGCTCGAGTTCAAATAGTTCGATAAAAACTCAGCTCGATTCTAGCTTTAGTTGGTGGGGTCCTGATATGCCGGCACACCAGTTCCATTTATGGGCTAATTATTATGTACAAGCAAAATACTCCATTAATATCATATTTTTAGTCCATTATATATTTTTAATGCAAGTTAAAACTGAGATGAGTACATGTAAATCCTACAAAAGTTATATGTAATATAAAAAAGAAGATATTAAGAGTATACTTGTAAAATCATTGGTTTTTGTATCCTATTTAAGAAAAGTAGACAAACGAAAAGAAACATTCATTTTAGAAAGATTGACTAAAAATATAGGATGGAAAGAATATAATGCAATTATCAAACACAATTTTTTTTTTCACAAAACTATCATACACAATAAAAAAAGTGTGTTGATACCACGAAATTGGAAAAATCTATTAGTAATCATGGAGAAATTAAGTAGTTGCTTTGATATTTAAATTTTTGGTATAATTACTATTTAATTTGTCTATGATTATTAATAGATTTTTCTGGTTCCGTAACGAACCGATTCTATAAAATCGAGACTCATAAAAAGAAAAATACAAAAAATTAGGCAAATATGATGCTGTTACATTAAATTACGGTCAAATCACATTTCAATTGCTGATAAATGACATTTTAATTATTGTCCATTACTATTTTACTAAATTGTTGTCAAATAGTAAGTACATGATGGATATTATTTGATAGTAATTTAGGGTAACGTTTAATAATAATTGGGTATAATATTATCATTGATAGTAGTTATGGAACATCATCATTATTATTTTACAGTAATTTAATAAAATGATATCTAAAATTTAATAGAATGTATTATTTAACAGTAATATCGTTTGACAATAATTTAACGTAACCCACACCATAAGCTTAGCGCAGTCGATGCAATAATGATTCACAGCCATTTGGCTTCTAAAAAACACCAATAAATTAAAAGGGCAAAAAATGTTCCAGGATTCTGCTGCAAATGAAATTATTAATTAAATATAAGCACCATTTCAACAGTGTTAAGGTCCCATGGTCTAGTGGTTAGGACATTGGACTTTGAATCCAAAAACCCGAGTTCAAATCACGGTGGGACCTTTTTCACAGTATAAGTCAACATTTTGATAAATAATTTTGTTTCTTTCGTTTGCATGTTTAACATTTATTGTATACAAATGATATGAATTTTATTGCCACTCTCATTTTCAGTTTTTTTAGACATTAAAAGGATATATATTAATTCCGTGTACCTTTTGTTACTCCGACTCCTCAATCATTTTTGCTTCTATTATCATAAATGATATGATGTGCAAGTAAGGTGAAAACTGATGGCTTAATTTATAAAAAAAATTTATTTGTTTTTTTTTCCCTAAATTTTGTTATCAAACAAATGTATAGGAAATTAGGGTCGGGTTGGACATCCATAATGGACGACCCGACCCATTCATTTACATTTGAACTAAGAAGCATGAAGATGCAACTCTCGGTATTGATTCCAACCATTTGTGATTGCATATATAGATAGACCATTTAATAACTTTCAAAAGATAGTTTTTCAAAAGAAAAGAACGTGTATGTGTATGGTGGTGAATAGTGTTATATAAGAAAGAGGGAAAAACAAATATTTATTCATAAGAAGAGAACTAAAAGCATTTGGGCGGTAAACAAAGTGTTTTTTAAATTTTGTGATTACATACATAACCACTAGCGAGATTTAGGAGAATTATACATTGGAGGAACTCAAACCAGAGTAGGATTTTGGGTGTAAAAGGTACGAATGATTGCGATGTATTTTACTTTGATAACAAAACAACTAGCAATAATAGAAAGAAAATGTTATAAAGTTTCCTAAATATGAATAGAATATGAGAATCAAGACTTAGATGTATGAATTAATCGCTGTCTTTAAGGCTTTATTCGTCCCCACTTGTATAAACAAGTTTGCTATGGGTTACAGACGAATAATCCTCCAAGATACAATCAAGTCTCAAACTTGAAGTCTGTAGACAACAAAATCTGAATAACTTCTGATTTAATTATGCTTTGAAATACTGAAATATTATGGCATAATTTTTTAAAGAAAAAGAGAGAAGATATAACGAAAAATGAACTGTATTATGAAAGTGGGAAGTGAAAGGTATTTATAGGTGTAGAAGCACATTTTCAAATGGTTCTGAAAAGTCATATTTTTCCAGTTGGAAAGACATAATTTTTCTAGATTTAATGAGAGTCTTATGATCATGTGTGTTAGTTTTTAATGGACTAAAAAAACATTTAAAAAATCTGACACATTTCTGTTTAAATTATAATCTTTAGATTTAGATCACACCCTTTAGATTTAAATCATATCTTTCTATTTAAATCACAATATTTAGATTTAAAATAATACATTTTGGGTTTTCAAACAATTCTTTAAAATCATTTTAAATGATTTTTTTCCTAACAATCCCCCACTTGTTTGAAAACCAATTTTGAAAAATACTATCACAATATCTCCGAGTCTTGTATGCATAAAGTAGGTATCTTTCGATTTAAAACCATCTATTGATGTAAACAACTCAAAGTCATATCAAAATGAATGATATCTTTTAGATTAAACAAACATTCCTATGTGATACAACCAGAGTCATCACACACATACAATTCTCTTATTTCGGTGAGAATTTATTTTCACTTAGTACTATTATGGCTATGTGCTATATCCTGGTTTCATGAGTCTTAAGAGAGCAAACCATAACTCTCTATAAGAAGTGCCACCACTCATTCGTTCATATAGGTGAAGTTCCTCTTGTGTTTCCATTACTAGAATGCATTTTATAACTTCATTACGAGTTTAACTCATTCTCTAAAACATAATGGACAATATTGTCTTTCTCAATTATAGGCCAACTTTGTGACAATCAACAGTCAATCACAGTAACTTATTATTACCCATTAAAACCTAGGACTGATGGTTTACTAGTATTAGGTTGGGTTGCCATCATTGCTGACTTTTAAATAGTTTAAGCCCCATCTCTCCAGATGTATTACTTACTAGATATCTTGCAAGTGCCTTAATAAGTGGATCAGTCAAGTTCTTACTTGACTTTATATAGACAATTGTAATAATACAATCTTCTATCAATCTAGACTCTTACTATTTAAGGTACCTCTCACAAAACTGCATTATCACAAAGTATGGATTTTAAATGCATAGTATGTGGCCACAAAATTTATTTCCAATAATAAATTTCTAATTAATCCATTCAAAAAAAAATTTCTCAATTATTATCGAGACAATTAATTCGGATTTCATTGTGTGAGACATACATGTTTGTTTCTTGTTTTTCTAAGAAATATCACCTTCTCCTTGGTATCTTATATCTCTTACTCTCGTTATCCGACTAGCATCAGTGTATCTTCTTGATACAACCGGATTACCACGACATCAATGTATCCCTTTGATACAACCAGATCAAATCAAATCTATGATTTCTTCAAGGTAACCAAAGATTCTAGTAAATTTGTATATTCTCATAATGTACTATAAAATACTCAAAACATAACTCCCACTAAGCTTCCTCACTTTAATTTTCATAAAGTGTATTTCTTGGTTTCACTTATATCAACCATATAAGTTTCAAGATTTCAACAAATTTTCACATACATTTATGGTATTCTATAATATAATTAATACCCCACATTTAATATATATATATATATATATGTAAAAAAAATTTACATTAACAACAATAAGAAATTAATTATTTCATTGTTAAACAACGAAATGACCCCCACATTTCTACTACATGTGTTATTTCTGAATACACAAGTTACAATTCAATATAGTTATAAACAAATATGCTTGAGGAATTGAATCATACAAATAAAGCCCAGTTTTGATACTGAATATCAAAACTCTACACCCACACCTTTATCAGTACAAAGACTCATACTTTGTCTAAAACAAGTGGTAAGACTCTCTGATTTATCATTAAGACCTTGTTCAATATTACCATATACATCACCACGTATTTTTCATTAAGATACACATACAATAGCACTCATGTAATTGTACTCATGGTGATCACAATGTTCGAGTTATATGGCGTCCTCACTTCTAGAAATGTCATTTTTTGTCTGCGCATCTACAATTAATTCTTCTTACACGTGTATCAGTTGATCATGTGAGTTTTTTATGCACAAACCAAAATAACTTCTAACATTGTGCTTCAACATAATGTTACTCATATTCGTATTATGTCTTAAAGACATACTCACAAACACATAAAATGCATTAACTTTACGTTTATTATACGTAACACTAACATCTCAAGGAAGATACTGTCATTTGAATATTAATTTTTTAAGAAAAAATCTAGAGATGTTATATCATTCTTACTAGAGAGATATATAGTCATGCCTTTTAAAGTCAAAATTTATTTGACAACAACTCATGCACATAAATAAGCTATAGTAGTAAATGTTATAGTGACTTTTACTATAAATTTATAATAAATCTCAATTTAATATCTCATGTAAATTTATAGTGTTACTAAATAATTTAATCAACCAAATAACATTAAGTTATAAATTTAGATGCATACAGACCAAATGGTCTCACAGCTTTAACAAATCAAATCAAACGAAATGACATGTTATTGGCATCCTCAAATATATTTTACATCCACTTTTGTTTTCAAAATAATTAAATTTGCATGCCACTGTATACAAAAGCAAATTATCTTTCCTTATATGTAAAAGGTATCAGAACAACAATGACAAATAAAACAAGATCTAAAAGGACATGTTATATTTTCTTATGAAATTTTATTACCAACCGCTTCACTTGCAATGGTTCAAAATTACTGTTGCAATCAAAAGTTTTCCTGGTTAAACCTCATTTCTTATATATGCAGGCAAATTTAGTCTCTTTAAAATTGCAAACCATCTTCACTTTAATGTTTGTGTAAACAAGTGCGTAGGAAAAAAAATTCAAGCATACCTTTTGGTTTGGCAGGAAATTAATCAAACCTTGATTTCACAGATTTTATATCAGTGAACAGATCGTACAAGCGATCTCCTCTCTTTTCTTATATTCTTTCCGTAGTTGTTCGATCACAACTTTTTGAGGCTATTCTTCTTCCTTAGGAACTGGATAATCAGGAATAGATTGTAGTTTGGGATCCATTATATAGGAAATTTTTAACGCAGTAAGCAAAAACATAATCTTGTCTTGCCACCGGCTGAAATTATTTCCATCGAATTTGTCTAGCTTAACAAAGTCTTGATTCATCACTTTGAATGATTTTGTCTCCATTTTATTGGACAAAAATAAAGCCTTAAAATTGTTGTAAATTTTCCTAAATGTGAACAAAATATGAGAATTAAGACTTAGATGCGTGAATTAATCACTGTCTTTAAGGCTTTATTCATCCCTACTTGTATAAATAAGTTTGCTGTAGGTTACAAATGAATAGTCCTAGAGGATACAACCAAGTCTCAAACTTGAAGTCTATAGACAGAAAAATCTGAAAGACTTCCGATTTAATTCTGCTTTGAAATATTGAAATATTATGGCAGAATTTTTGAGAGAAAAAGAGAGAAGAAATAATTGAAAATGAATTGTATTATGAAAGTGGGAAGTAATGGGTATTTATGGTGCAAAAGCACATCTTCAAATGGTTTTGGAAAGTCATTTTATTTCAATTGGAAATACATTATTATTTTTTAGATTTAATGAGAGCCTTACGATCATGTCTGTTAGTTTTTAACGGACTAGATCGTGTCAGTTTAATTTTTTTTAAAAAATTTTTTTTACACATTTCTATTTAAATTCCAACCTTTAGATTCAGATCACACCCTTTAAATTTAAATCACATCTTTCTGTTTAAATCACATCCTTTAGATTTAAACTAATAACTTTTGGCTTTTGAAACAACCTTTAAAATCATTTTAAATGATTTTTCTCTAACAGAAAAGAATATATCTTCTAATTTTGTTTGCTTTCGAAACATTTATAAGCAAAAATATAAAAACAAAAACTCTGCAAAAACTCATATTTGAATTTTGTGAATTATGTTTTTGTCACATTATTTATTTTGATGGTTATTCACGATTTTTTTTTTGCATAGTACACCACTATAGGATGTGAACACAACCACATTTGTGAATACCATATGGAAGTAGTTCTCTTTCTTGCCACTGCAACTAGGGGTGCCCGTGAATGGCTTATGGAGACTCGACTTGATATTATCGAGCTACGAGCCAAGCTTGTTTAGTTAAACAAACCGAGTTTGAGAAATGAGAAATTTGGCTCATTTGGTTCGCGAGCTGGCTCGATTAAATGTTTTTATTAATTTTTAATTATACATTATTATTTTTATTAAATATTTATATTTACATTATAAATTATTTTATTTTTTATTAAATATTTATTTTGATTTTGATTTAATAGGTGAACTTGTTAGGTTTCAGCTTGGGCTCATTTAAGCTCGATTCAAACCTGATTAAAGCTTGAGTTCGTTAAAATGATCTCGACCTAAGCTCGAGCATAAGTTTTAAAGCTCGGTTTGAAATCGAATCAACTCAATTAATCAATTAAAGTTTGCGAGTCGAGCTCGGGTTTCCAATTACCCGACTAGACTCGACTCGTGGTCATCCCTAATCCCAACTATTTCTCTTTCTCACTTTATAATTGGTTTGGTTTATGGCATGATATGTGTATTCAAGTGATTTGTTATCTACGTTATCATTCTTTTTCTTCTCTACCAAGTTCCAACCCTTTGATTGTTAAACGAGATTTGATCAAAGAGCAAAATCTATAAATAATAGTAAGATTGGACAGTTAAATCAAAGTTTTATCCAACAAGTTTTGCAAAACAAGCAACAAAAACACCTTTACATAATAATTTTTTTAGATATATGTCATATATTTTATTTTTCCTAAATTCCTTTTATAAGAAGAAAACTATATTAAACTATGAAAATATTCTTAATTTTATTTTTCTTATTCTTTTTAATGAAAACTTCATTTATATAGCAAAACCAACAAGGTCTTTTGTTTTGTTTTTCATGTATTAATTTTATTACATTCGTAAATGTTGTTTTGCTAAATAAATTCTTCATAATCGTGGCAAAGTTGATGGTGCTTTGTTTCTTTTTTGGAAAAAAAATTCCATCAACAACACACCATGATATCTTCAGTAATTTACCAAAATTTCTGGGAGTTTTTATTTCCTATTTTCGTGCCTTGATGTTAGCATCATTCAATCTATTTTTTTTCTTTTAAACAAGTCTTCATATATTTGACAAAATTGATGGGATCATGATACTCTTCATTTGGGAATTGAAATGGAGTCAAGTTTATGCTGAGATTGAATACCACATCATCAAATGAAAATTATTTAAATTCAAATTTGTCATGATGACATTCAATAGCACCATGAACTTGACATCCATTTAAATTTTCCAATGATGATGATCGTGGTCCAAATTGATGTCAGTTTGTTTCATTTTTGGAAAGAAAAAAAATCATTGGTTATGCCTTGATTTGGAAACATGCATGCTTGACTTAAAAACGTTACTTTCAATAAAATTATTGATATATAAATTTATTTTTTATGATCAAATAATCGACAATTTGGAAGTTATTGAAAATCTCTTGAAATTATTGAGTCAAAGAAATCTTAAAATTTCCATATTATGTGTTAAGGAGCAAGAAATGTTGGACTGACTAAAAATGAACAAGAAATGTAGGACTGACTAAAAATTATGTTCATAAAAATTTAATAAAATAAAACAAAATTAATTAAAAGCATCAATAATAGCTGGATGCTTTTCTACGAGTAATGGATGATTGTGGCTTACAAAATCTGGGTTTTCATGAACCGAGGTTCATTTAGGCAAATAATTGGTCGGATGGTGGATATATATATGAGAGATTGGATCTTTTTTGGCAGCTAATGATTGGTGTCATCTCAAAATGAATGGGTACGTGCATCACTCAAGTGCATGCTACTTAGATCATGTCTCTATAGTTCTTAACAACAACCAACCTAGGGGAGACAAAAGAGGGAGGGTGCGACCAAAGTTGTTTCACTTTGAAGAATATTGGACACAATATGAGGCTTGCAAGGAAGTGATTTCGCATGCATGGAAGGAGTAACAGACTTGGGATTAGCTTATGCATTACACATACTGTTGGGCAATGGTTGGATGAGTAGAATAGGGGGACTTTTGGTAAGTTAAATAAGAAGTTCAAGCAGCTTACTCAATGCCTCTAGTGTGTTCGCAAACAGCCACTAACTGACCAGTTAATTGAAGAGGAAAGGGCTATCATAAGTCAACAAAACAAGTAGTTACTCGACGAAGAGATATATTAGAAATAGTGATCTCGAGTTCAATGATGAAAGATGGAGACCGCAATATGACATTCTTCCATATGTTACGTAAGAAGAATTCCATTGATCAGTAAAAGGATGATAATGGGGTATGGTGTACACAAGAAGAATACATGACAGACCTGATTTATGGCTTTTTAATTCATGTTTTCATCTTCAAATCTATAGAGCATTAATGAGGCACTCCAAGTCCTAGAACCGGTAGTAACTAAAGATATAAATGGGAGGCTCACAAGGGAATTTGCGATTGATGAAGTGATGAAGGCTCTATTTCAAATGCATCCCACTAAGGCTTCGGGATATGATGGTATGTATGCTTTATTTTATAAAAAATATTGAAAAATAATGAAGGGGATATTAGTAGAGTTGTGCTTGATTTTTTAAATGGTGGTCGATTAAATCCTGTTGTGAATTATACTTATCTTGTATTCATCCCAAAAGTCAAAAATCCTGAAGTGATGTCACAATTTAGGCCAATTAGCATATGCAATGTCCTATACAAAATAAATGCCAAAGTATTGGCTAATAGACTTAAAGAGGTGTTAGATCATATAATTTCTCCATCTCAAACTCCATTTGTCCCAAACAGACTGATCACTGATAATATTTTAATAACTTTTGAGATGATTCATGCTTTAAGAAATTGGCGTCAAGGGAGAGGTGGATTTATAGCGATCAAATTAGATATAAGCAAGTCCTATAACTGAGTGGAATGAAAATATCTTGAGGGAGTGATGAGTAAAATGGGTTTTAACCAGATGTAGGTTGAGTTAACTATAACATGTATATCCATGGTTTCATACTCAGTTTTGTTTTATAGTGATCCAAAAGGGCGAGTGGTTCCTACTAGAGGGATTAGGCAAGGAGATCCATTATCACCCTACTTATTTCTATTATGTGCAGATGAGTTATTCGCACTGATTCAACATAATGAGAGTCAGGGCGAGCTTATTGGTGTACAATCCAGTGTCAATGGTCCCAGAGTTTCTCAATTTTTTTGTGTGCTGATGATAGCTTAATTTTTGGGAGGGCAAGCTCAGAGGAGTATGAGACAATTAATGAGATCTTGCACTTATATGAGAATACTTCCGAGCAAAAAGTGAAATTTAAAAAGTCAGTTATCTTCTTTAGTAAATATTGTTGTGAGGAGACTAAGGGATTGGTGGTGAATATACTTCAGATGCTTAGTATGGTAAGGCATGAAAAGCACCTGGGGTTACCAACAATGGTGGGGCAGTAAAAAAATAATGCTTTCAAGACGATTAAAGATCGGATATGGTGTAAAATTTAGGGATGGAAAGAAAAATTGTTGTCCAAAGTGGGCAAGCAAATTTTAATAAGAAAAGTTGCATAAGCAGTACCAACTTACACAATGAGTTGTTTTAAGCTCCTGTTACTGCTATGTAAGGAATTAGGAACAATGATGAGCCGGTTCTAGCAGGAGCAATAGAGAGATGAGTGCAAAATTCATTGAGTCAGTTGGGACAAGATGTGTAAGCCAAAGAATGAACAGGGATTGGGATTTCGAGATATTCATCTTTTTAATATGGCAATGTATACTAAACAAAGCTGTAGGTTAATTTATAATACTTTTTCTCTAGGCTGAAAGTTAATTCATAATACTTCTTCTCTATGCTATACTGCTTTAAAGGTAAGATATTTCCCTCAATGTTCTTTCTTAGAAGCACCTTTGGGAATAAATCCATCATATATGTGGCGTAGTATTTGGGAAAGTCAAGCAATCTTAGAAAAAATGTGTTTGGTGGAGGATTGGAACTGGGGAAAATGTTACAATATGGCATAATCTATGGGTTCCCATGCCTTGGCCTTTTAAGCCGGTCTCACCCAAGATTGAAGTTGTGTTTATTGCTCTTGTTTCCAATTTGATAGATCATGACAATAAGCTATGGAGAATGGACCAATTGCAGGCACAATTCTTGCCACATAAGGTGGAATCTATAGTGCAAATCCCTTTGAGCCTTACAACAAAAGAAGATAAGTGTATTTGGCATTATAATCAAAAGGGTGTCTTCATAGTCAGGAGTGCCTACCAGGTTGAAGGAGTGGTGAGGTTACGGCAAGTGATTGCCACAACAACATCTTCTTCTAATTCCGATGATCCAACAATTCGAATTAACTCGGTTTGAAGGTATGTATGGTCTTTACAATTGCCAAACAAAACCAAACTATTTTTATAGAGAATATGTTTTTATTTTTTACCATCACATAGTAATCTACATAAGAGAGGAGATAATATGGATGGATGCTATCCCATTTGCAAAAGAGAAGGAGGATACGGTGGACCATGTAGTGGTAAGCTATGTGCATGCGAAAACTATTTGGGAGGGCAGAATGGCATAATTTAGTAGGGACGAGTGTGTAGCTTTCAGGTTTAAATAGTGGTTGTTATGGCGTAAGAAAGAATGTGAGGTGGATACGGCGGCACGATGGGTGCTCACAACTTGGTGTATCTAGGGGAATCGAAACTAATTGATCCATGGAAAAGAGGGAAAAAATGTGGTTGAGCTTAACAAATTTGTTTCTTCATTTTATGAAGAAGTTAGGATGGGGTGCGGTACTCTTGGTGCTAGTAAAAAAGCTGAAGGGGTGGTGATGACTTCATGGACAACTCTTTTATCACCACTTGTAAAGGTCAACATGGATAGGGCAGTATTTGTTGAGGTCTTCACTGGTGAAGTAGGTATGATTGTGAAGGATGAATGAGGAAAATTCCTTGCTGGTTTTTCTAGGTGACTCGTAGTTGTTAAAGACCCCTATATAGTTGAAGCACTTGTAGCTCGACAAGTTTTGGCTTTTGCTATCAGTCAAGAATACCAATATGAATGGTTGGAAGGAGATTGCTTCAGGTTGGTTTAGGTAGTTCACTCAAAGGAGGAAGATTGTTCGACAGTTGGTCCCATTGTGGAAGACATCAAGTTTTTGCGACAAGATTCCAACATTTCAAGTTTTCTTTTATTCCTTGTATGACAAATGGAGCCACTCATATTTTAGTTAGAAAGGCAAAATTTATTAATGATTCTTGTATTTGACTAGAAGAGGTGCCCGCTGTGCTATATCCAATTTTATTAGCCGATTATTTACATTGCATTTCAGTTAATAAATGACATGGTTTTTTTTTTGTTTTTTTTAAGAAAAGAAATTTGGAAACTTAATTTCATACAATGCTATGTAGAACAACAGGGAAATATAATCTATACTTACTATTAATAAAGCAAGAATCCCCATTTGGTGTCCACCCCTCAAAACGTCCCATAAACCCCCCCTTAACTATATAAATAAGGTTATATATAATATATCCCTTATCTTCAACCCATGTTTTGCTCTCCTACTATCCCACTCAGACTTAACTTCTCAACTCTCCTTATTTCTCTTATCTTCAACCCATGCTTTTCTTTCTCACTATCTCACTCAAACTTAACTTCTTCGCTCTCCTTACCTTTTTTATCTTCCACCCATGTTTTTCTCTCCCACTATCCCATTCAGACTTAACTTCTTCGCTCTCCTTATATCACTTATCTTAAACCCATATTTTTCTCTCTCACTATCCCACTCAGACTTAACTTCTCTGCTCTTCTTATCGTTCTTATCGTAAACCCATGTTGATTTTCTCTACTACTCTCCATCTTCTCCTCATTTTTAATTGTTTTTATTTCTTTTTGGTGATTTTAATCGGATTGTTCTCTATTAGAGTTTCTTTGCAGGTTCAGTTTTCTAATAGAAAATATGTGATCATTATACATGACATGCTTATAAGTAAGAATTAACATATTGTTTTATCACATAAAAGAGCAGACCAACACACACGTAGCATGTATTGAGATGCTAGTATAGATAAATACGTTAGTTTATAAAATCTATAGCATGATTTTTATTGGGTTCACTATGATTATTGGAGGCAAAGATATGGAAGCAAAAACAAATTAACCTCTAATATGATTTTTTGGATGTAAAATCTTTAATTTGTCTCTATAATAATGATAATCTGACACTACTTAATTATGAGTTTGAATCCAAATTAAAAATATATAAAATATATTTATGATGGTTACTGTTTTTTATTTGGATTTTCTTAATTTTAATATTAAAATAAAGATCAAATTTATGATGAAACTGAATTATATCATGATAATTTTAAATTTAAATGTTGTTTAATTTTATCAATTAATTTAATCTTTTCTATCTCTAAAAGTATTTGCTTTTTAGCAGCAATGATAGAGCATATCACATAACAAAAATTGCAAGCCTTTAATAGTCACTTAAATTCACTTGCGACCCAAAAATCTTGGAAGTTGTGTTTACATGAATTAATCAACTAAAAAAAAACTCATTTCAGAATTAATTGAGCTAAGTTCCTTTTTCTTCTTTGGAAGCTCAATAAGAAGCTCAATGAATTTACGAAATATATCCTTTTCTCATTATCCGATCTCCGAAGCAAATAATTTGACCAACTAAACAAACAATTCACATTTAATCTAAAATCTAAAGAAAACTTAACCGATCTGCTTATATAGAATAAAATAAAAAAACCTAGCGATTGCACATTTTAATTTCAACGTCATGATTGCAACCCGTTTAGTACGTAGAAGCTGCATGGATGAAACTTTATGATTATCAAAGTTTGATTTGATAGCGTAAGATTCGATGGTATCAATAAACACCGCTTCCTGCAGTAGGTAGGATACCACCTTGTACAATTAGGGTTGAAATTGAAATGAATCATTTTGAGTTCGAGTTAGAATCGAAATTCAGTTTGAACATGAAAATTAAATTTAAATAGTTTATCGAATCGAATTCAAATACCTTAATATTTGGTTTGAAAGATTTTCGAACAATTCGATAAAATATTATTGAGTTTGAGTTCGAATAAATATTTATTTAATTTTTTTTATTAAAATTATAGTTCAGGCTCGAGTTTGAATTTGAATGGACAATCTAAGACTCAAACTTGAGCTCAACTCGAGTTTAAATATATTTATTTGTTATCGAGCTCGAGCTAGCATAAAATTTATCGAACTCGAACTCGAACTCAAACTTAAACTCGAACCTATTTATTTTAAATCAAACTGAACTCAAATATCTTAATATTAGAACTTGATTCGACTGGAGTCGACCACCATATGCAATGTACGATGCTTACCCCTGCTGAAATTTTTGTATGAGCATAAGCCATACTTGTGAGAATTTTCTTATTTTAGTAGACAATAAAATACGCAATGATGCAAAAGGTAACAAAAAAATAAAATATGCTATACAAAATGACGCAAAAGGTGAGCAAGGAGAAAAATGAAAACCAAAAATGCCCATATCCTACCAGTATTGCAGGCTCATTAAAGAAAACAAACATTAGTCGCAACATTGTCCACAATATTGCCAAATGTCGTAACTTAAATTTACCTAATAAAACTCAAATAGGCTCATACTTTTCCTGGTCAAACCTGTAAGCTTCAACTGCTGTAGACTGTGTCTCCATCAACAAATTTTCCTCAATCAAGTGGTTAAGACTTATGTACCAACCAAGTGAAGAAGATAAGAGGCTATATTATGCACATATTAAAACATTTAATAAAATTTTAAAAAATTAATAGCAAAATTATTATTTTACTTTTTTTTTTTTTGTTATTGTTAGTGGACCTTCACGTGTACAACGGGTCCGTGAGATCTATGTTATGCCGCATTGCCGCTTATACATTGCCCTAAAACTAAAGTAAGAAAAACACAAGATCAGGAAAACTGGGGCCGTCTGATTAACACAGGCCAACCTTTCCTTTTCTTTTTTCTGATTGCAGGCCCACTTCTCTTTATCATGGTAAAAGAGTGATGCATTAGGCATCATACAAAACCCTTTCTGGGTCCTTAACAAGACCTACCCAATCCGCAAAGGGAGCCTGGGTTCAGCCCATGGTCCATGGCCGTTTTACCTCTACCCCAAAAGCATAGAGCCATAAATACGAATCCCACTTCATTAGCTATCCCTCAAATCTTTCGCCAAATCCCACGCGCTACAACCAAGCGTGAGTCATTGTAAAATACGTTGGCTTTGGAAATTTACTACAAACATTTAACAAGAATAAAACGTTTCCTGTATTGCCATCAGGACTGGCTTGTGTTTTCGCTTTGCTTTGCTTTATTTTATTTCTTTACTTTTCTGGCCTCGTGATATCTTCTCTCTTACAGAACATCTCTACTCCTCATATCCCCCACTCGGTGCTCTCTTTTATATGGGTACTCACCGGAAAACTGCTTCTGATTTTGTTCGAAACCGCCATTACAAACCTCCAATCAAAGCCAACATATAAAAAACAAGTCCAAGAACCCATTATTTTCTATTTTTTGTTGTGTATTTTGACCAAACAATGGCAGTGGATTTTGGCTCTGGGTGGGCTGCATTTTTCTTCCTATGGATTCTAGTACTGAGTGGGCGAGTCCAATCGGAGCCTACCCAGGACAAGCAAGTGCTCCTTGCGTTCCTCAGTCAGACCCCTCACGCGAACCGTCTCCAATGGAACGCATCTGACTCGGCCTGCAACTGGGTCGGGATTGAGTGCGACGCGAACCGCTCCTTCGTGTTCTCGCTCCGCCTACCAGGTGTCGGCCTTGTGGGCCCGATTCCACGAAACACACTGGGTCGGCTCAGTCAGCTCCGTGTACTGAGTCTCCGAGCTAACCGACTCTCCGGTGAGATCCCCTCAGATTTCTCCAATCTAGCCTTTCTTCGCAGTCTCTATCTGCAAGACAACGAGTTCTCCGGCGATTTTCCGGTGAGTGTGACCCAGTTGAACCGTCTGACCCGGATCGATTTCTCCTCTAACAACTTCACGGGCTCAATTCCGTTCTCTGTCAACAACTTGACCCACTTAACTGGTCTTTTCTTGGAGAACAACAAGTTTTCGGGAAATCTCCCTAGCATCGGCGTCAATTTGGTGGACTTCAACGTGTCAAACAACAATCTGAACGGCTCGATCCCCGACACCCTATCGAAATTCCCGGCGTCCTCGTTCACTGGAAACATAGATCTCTGTGGAGGGCCCTTGGCTCCATGTAACCCCTTTTTCCCTTCTCCAGCTCCATCACCATCGCTAAATCCCTCACCAATTCACAAAAAGTCCAACAAACTCTCCACAGCCGCCATTGTGGGTACTGCCGTAGGCTGCGCATTAGGCGCATTACTTTTACTTCTTTTGCTCTTGCTTTGTCTACGAAAACAACAGCGTAGGCAGCCCGCGAAGCCGAAGAAGCCAGTGGCTGTGCCGCGCGCACTGCCGACGGCGGAGGCGGGAACGTCGTCTTCGAAGGACGATATTACGGGTGGCTCGTTGGAGGCGGAGAGGAACAAACTCGTGTTCTTCGATGGAGGGGTTTACAACTTCGATTTGGAGGATCTGTTGAGAGCCTCAGCGGAGGTTCTCGGGAAGGGAAGCGTGGGGACCTCTTACAAGGCCGTGCTCGAGGAAGGGACTACTGTAGTGGTGAAGAGGCTCAAGGACGTGGCCGTGACGAAGAAAGAGTTCGACATGCAAATGGAGGTTTTGGGCAAAATTAAGCATGATAATGTGATTCCATTGAGAGCGTTTTATTATTCTAAAGATGAGAAATTGCTTGTCTATGACTTCATGCCTGCTGGTAGCTTATCTGCTCTTCTTCACGGTATGTTATTAAAATTGTTTTTGTTTATACTATATCTGTTTTCTTCTTTCCTGTGATTTTGCTGGTCGATTACAATGTTCATGATGCTTTCAGTATTTCTTGTGGGTCAAAATCCATTGGACTTGATAACCATAGATTTTGCTACAAATATGGGTAACTAATAATTGTGCTTTGTGCTGTTTTATTTATTTACTGTTTGTGATTTTGACTATAATGGAAGACTGCAAGTGTGTTGAATTATTCATGGAAAATATATAATTATGAATTAAAGTATTTAAGGAATATATGTAATTGTCGTGGAATATTATTTTTAGATTACTGTTGGTGTTAGTAATGGACCAATTTCTCATCCTAAAGAACCAGGATATTTTTATTTTCTATTGTAAACTGGCGCAGGTTCCGTTCTGTAATTTCCTGTTAATGTGCAAACATTCCCAGAGACACTTAACCATGGAGGCACCGACACACTTCTGGTAATCTTTTCTGTTTTCGTTTTCAAAAGCTGTTTTTGAAAACAGAAAACAGATCCAACAAGCCCCAATCTCTCTCTTCCCGATTGCTGTATTAAAGCATAAACCGGGTTGCTTACTTTTTCCCTAAACAGAAAAATTCATCTCGAACTCCCAGCGCCCACATGGACCTAGCACGCTACCTGATGAAATGGTAGCTTTTTTCGGTGCGCAATCCTACAATGTTTAGGACTTGGTGGCCTTTGAAATTGTGTCACTTCCCATTTACCTAAAGGTCATTTTTGACTATATGTCTTTGACAAAGTACACCAATATTTTGACTAATTTGATAGGACTTATAAAGCTTTTGCTTATAATTTGTGTTTTATCACTTTACTTTTAATGAAATTAATGAAACCAATTCGTTGATACCCCATGCATGCACATCCAATGAAAAATACTTGATTGGATAAGATTGGATTATGATTTAAATTGGTTAAATTTTTTGTTGATAATTAATGTTTTTTTTATCGAACATTTATATTAATATTACCGATAAATTTTTTTAAAATTATCAGTAAAATTTTTATTTTATATTAATTTTAAAAATTAATAAATAATTTTTTTGAATGATATTAAATAATTAAGAATAGAAGTTGCTTGTGAGTAGGTACAAGTAGTTGAGTAACTGGGATATTTTTATTGTAATGGCATTTACGCATATTGGTTAAATAGATATTTTTGCTTCCTTATTAATTTGTCTTGGTAAAGTTATTTAAAGCCAGCTTAATTGGTAACCGGAACTTCCGGTGATATGTTCAACAGGGTGCAGAGGCTCAGGCCGCACACCACTGGACTGGGACAATCGGATGAGAGTAGCATTAAGTGCGGCAAGAGGCCTTGCGTACCTCCACGTGTCCGGGAAAGTTGTCCACGGCAACATCAAATCCTCCAACATCTTGCTCCGACCCGATCACGACGCAATCGTTTCGGACTTCGGACTCAACCCGCTCTTTGGCACAACGACGCCACCCAACCGGGTCGCGGGCTACCGTGCCCCGGAGGTGCTGGAGACCCGCAAGGTCACCCTCAAATCCGACGTGTATAGTTTTGGTGTATTACTACTAGAGCTACTAACAGGGAAAGCGCCCAATCAAGCCTCTTTGGGGGAAGAAGGAATCGATCTGCCAAGGTGGGTCCAGTCCGTAGTTCGCGAGGAATGGACAGCAGAGGTTTTCGATGTGGAGCTGATGAGATATCACAATATTGAGGAGGAGATGGTGCAACTCTTGCAGATCGCGATGGCGTGTGTATCCACTGTACCTGATCAAAGACCTTCCATGCAGGAGGTGGTTCGCATGATTGAGGATATCAATAGGGGTGAAACTGATGATGTGTTGCGGCAGTCGTCCGATGATCCCTCGAAAAGCTCCGAAGGTTACACCCCTCCCCCGGAGTCACGGAACTCACCTAGAGCTGTCACACCATAAAATTCTTCTAAAGGAAAAGGCAAAAAGACATTGTGGTACTGGTGGGTCTTCTCATTAAAATGTGCGCTATGCGTAAGTAACAGTGATAAACTGCGCAGTTGATTGGGGAATTAGGGTGGCTCTATATGTGTTTTTTCTTTTCTTTTTTTCGTGATCTATTTTCTCTATTTTTTAAAAATATTTTACTTTGCAATTATTTTTACAGGTGGGAGGATTTGAATTGTTTTTTAGGTGGTGGGTGGGGAGTTCCATGAACTGATTGGAATTGTCCATTTGATAGATTTAGTTGGGTTTCTATTTAATTCTTTATTTTACTCAGTAGAATATAAAATCTGCAGCTCACAATCTGTCCTTTAACACATGGCTTTTTCTTCTTTTATTAATATACATTTTTATTTTATGATTTCTTTAATCATTAATGCAGTACAGCCAAATGGGAGTTGAAAAAATATTCTAAAAGTTCCAACTAATTGTTTTGTTGTACATGCATAGGTGCCGATTGCCAAATGCTTTTCTTGCTTCCTAGTCTTTAATTGTAATTTTAAACATGGCCTATAAGGGCCCAAAAGACTCAAGTCACAAGTTGGTTCACTCCACACAGGATCTACTAAGAATTCTCGTCCGATGAGGTAGAACTCATTAGCTCAGACGGCTGATGTTGCTCCGCTCGAAATTCTCACCACTTGAGAGATTGTAATGTACGTAAAGCTTAAAGATCAGAACGTCCAAAGCAAGAATGATTATAATAGGGTGTTGTCCAAGATTATGTTAGGACATTGACACGTGGAGGGGGCAGATCAGGGATTTGACGGATTACCGGGAAGAGGATTTGTCCGTTTATGGGGCCAGCTAGTGATGGAAAACAGGCTGGCCATCTTTTTACTATTTCTCTGTTTTCTGACATAAAAAAATGGGAGAGAGAGAGAGTAGTGTCTTTTGACTTTGGCCAATCTTTACCCGTTGATTCTCGCAAACAGTACTATCGTGTCTTAGGGTTCTATCTCCATCATCTGTCTTCCTTTTCATCTTTTTTTTTTCTCTTTTCCCGCATGCAATATCGTCCTTACGTTCTACTACAGTGTGTAGGTCACCCTCTGTAATAAAAGAGCAGAATCTGATTGGGCTAAAATTTCAGAGAGCTCGAATTCTTGTGTATGGAGTATACTAAGATTTTATTTTTAGCTTTTTAATCAAACTGTGTCACGTATATTTCGACTGAAATTTGTTTTACGTGACTTTCACATGAGAATTTAATCAATTCCAGAAAAAAATCTTCGTTTAATTGATTTATGTTGTACTCAATTAAGGTAATCTCGTAAAACTAGGTGTGAGGTTTAAGCTACTCTGGCAACAGTCTTTACAGAGTGGCGTGGTACAATAGTGAGAGGTGCAGCGAATATGATGCCAGATAGAAAGACCCAGACAATTCCAAAACAGATATGGCCCCTGCTGTCACCCTCCAGTATCTGTGCTCAACGCGCCACCTTTCTTTTGTCCTTCACTCGCTTTGGTAAAATGCGCCGCACCGTAGAATAACCCTTTTATTTCTCAGTTTGTCCATAGTTATTTGTGATCATAAGGATGTGAACCGGATACAGATCGAGGTACTGGGTCACTGATTGATGAACCATGCTGTTTAGGACATCTCAATTATACATTCTTGAGTTATAATTATTATTTAAATTTTTTAATAATTATCATTTAAATTTTAATGTGTTTTTATGAGTGTTTAATGAGAATATCTCACATCATAATCATAATCAAATTTGAATGAAAGTTTTAAATTTGGTAATCACTAATTTTGTAAGATTTTCTTTGAATTTGTGTAAAAAAATTCATAATATTTTTAAAATTATGTATTAATTAAGTCAGTCTAATAAGACAACAAAATATATAAATAGTTTTTTGTCATTTGTTTTTACGTTAATACAGAAATAATATAAATAAAATAAATATCTAATATTTACATTATGATTTTATAAAAAAAATATTGAAATGCTATAATCACAATGATTTTGACTTCATAAGTAGCATTTTCTAGTAAAAGGATACTTTTAACTTTATCTAATAGATTCTTTAAACCATAAATTTGTGAAGAAAATGTGTTTTTTTACCACAAAATTATCGTGTATCTAACCAAAATTGGCATGTACATAACATCTCTCAAAAGAATAATATCTTATGAGTTAATTGACTTTGAATAGTGATAAATAAATTTAGGTGAAATTTTTTTTCAGTAACATTAAGATGCCTTAATATAGTAAAACACATCTATTTTAAATAAAGAGATTTCAAATTTAAATCTTGATTGTTAAATTCAAGCATGATGACAATATTGTATGAGCACAAATAGTTAAGTACAAAGCAAATTTTATAAATGACAAAATTATCCTTACATTCAATTGGATAAAAAAAATAACCATGTGTTTGCGACCACATGGTTACACCAAGGGAAGGAACTGAAAATGCTCAAAGAGATTTGTGCAACCCTTTAGGGCAACGTCGCAACCCTTGAGGGATTTCTCACCACCCAAGCAACTGGTAACGCCACGACCCTGCTATGGTAGGGATGGGCTTGTAGAATGGGTCAAGGACTATCTCGATGGTCCTCTTAGGACCTGTTGGACCCTAGTTAATCTTTCTCAACACCCTCATACCTCCCTTCACATCTGCTTCTCACATCAGCAGGCGACTTCGAGGGAAACTTAAGGGGCTAACTGAGCCAATCCTTCCTAAGGGATAGGTCGGACCCCGATTACATGCCCTCGAAGCCCATGCAGCTCGTGAGGATGCCATCAAGGAGTTGCACTTGAGGAAAGGAGGGTGGCACATAGTGTCAGCGAGTTCCGAAAGGTCCATGTTCCTAACACACTTGTCAAAACCCTCAAGGCTATCCACACAACCCTCTTCTAGGAATAGTTTGAAACCTTGGATTAGTGGCTAGAATAGAGGCTTGCTGAAAGTGCTTAAACTCTGCTTTAGACCTATTTGCAAAGGCATAAGGTTTGGTGAAAGAAGCGTGATCTTCACTGTCGCATCACATGTAACTACCATACCCTTACTATAGGGTTACAACCATTGCGTGCTTGACACTCTTGCAATAGAGACATGACACGTGTGATTACTACTATTGTTCTATAAATACCCCATGTTTCTCACATTGAAGGACAAATAGAAGAGGAGCATACAACGAATTCACAAGCTCGTGCGTACTAAACCTGCCACCTCTCTCATGAGAATTGATTTGTTCTCTCCTCTTTCCATGGCTTCAAGTGGACCCATCACACCTTTTATTGTCACCAAGTAGAATACTTCACTACTTAGAAGATTTGAACCCCAAAACAATTTGCCGACTCCACTAGGGAGGTAGTGTACAATTAAAATGTTGACAACGCGAAGTTGGGTGGGAGCCAACGCCTTACACCCTAAGAGTGTAAGAAAGTGCGTTCGAAAAAGACCTCTGGCACGAGCTCACACCCTCATCTAAATCCTGACGTGGCAGTTTCCATTATTGAGCTCTAAAAAAATACATAAATTGATCTTGGAGGTGATCTTGAGCAATAAAAAGGACGCCCAACCTAAAGTCGAAGTTGATCTTTAAGGGAAAAGTCAACTTCACGATGGCAGATGTCGATGACCATGATATGGTGCTCGAGTTGGAGCATGAGAGAAAACAAAAGAACAATTATTCCGCACTACAATGGCATGTTCATCATGGAAGGTGAGGCTCCAACACTAGTACGGTTAGTGAAGAAAGATAAACTGAAGGAAGTAAAACTTGGTGCATTGAGGTTCATCAAGGAAGAAAGTACAAAGCTAACCTTCTTCACTCAATTCAAGTGTTCGTGATGAAATAACTTATACACCTATAGCAAAGATGGATGTGTGCTCAAGGTGCAATGAGAGCTTCACGAGGATAAATGGGGGATAATGTCACAAACAGTCCAAAAATAGGCCCAATTTGTGTTATGGTAGGCTTATAGTGCAAAAATTTCAGCCAACCCATTTCTAGAGTATTTCATTACTGCTGAGAACTTTTGAAGAATTCTAGAATTATGTAAAGTGTTTGTATATACAACCAAGTGGCCTAGGAGAATGTGTTAGTGGAAAGGTCTATAGTTAAAGTTGACTTGCCTTATAACTAGTGGTATTTATGGTGTTGAATTTCTAGGTGCATAGATTTTTTATGGAGGACTAACCCTAGCCATTGATCTAAGAAATGTCGTTGAAGAGTTAATCCTAGCCATCCATTGGGAAGGTGACATTTGTATATATAGGGGTGTTCCCCTCTCAATTTTTATATAAAAGTGAGCTAGTGAAGAAATACAAACACAAGAATTCTTCCATTTTATTCAACCTTTCTCTCTAGTTTTCTCTAAAGTGTGAGTGTGATCTCCTATAAACCAAGTTCAAGACAAGTGTGTGGGTGAGTGAGGGAAAAAGTGTTCTCGATGGGGTTGAGCGGTCCAACCACATTAAGGGGCATGTTGGTGAACTTTGGTGAGGAGTTGTGCTGAAGGAGCACCTATGTTGGGTAAGGTTGAACTTTGGCAAGCTTCGAGAATGAGCAAGCCTAGGTGCCGTATGGGTTGGACAAAGTTTGGGTGAGAAACTAGCGGCACGTGTGCCTTGTTGGAGGAGGAACATACTTTCGATTTAGTGTTTGGTGCACCGAAAATTGGCCCTTGCAACATTATTGGTCAGACACAAAATTTTGTTTATCTTTTTCTTTTGAGCTTTGGTCGTTTTGACATTTGCATTTTCTTGTCTGGTTTTGATATTTAACTTAGAAATCTTTTATTAGTGGAAATTAACCTATATTATATAGTATTTTCTACCACAACTGTCCATGTGATCAATGCGAAGTCAAATTAATAAATGGGTTGACAATTTGACAAACTCTATAGGAGTGGGGTCCATGCAAGAATTTCTCATAAGAGTGTCCATTCCATTTTAATTCTTGGGTGACCCCATGACAGTGGCTTTGGACTTTAATCACTTTTTAGTTGAGACTTTGATCCGCTTTGATAATAACTCGATCTGATTTTTAATATTGTAAACTGAGATTCAAACCCAATAGGGGGTGAATTCAGTTTTTAGAAACTTTTGCTAATTAACTTGCAAGTTTTTAAACAGTTAAATACACAAAGCACACAATCAAATAATATGCGTGAAAATAAAAAAGTTAAGGAAGAGAATATGAAAACTGTGTTTATAATGGTTCGGCAATATCGGATTTGTTCCGACCCTACATCCACTCTTTTCAAGGAACCTGCTTGAAGTAATTGTATTTAGAGATTTATAGACTGATTTAATTACCTTAGTGCTTATTCTAGATCTTTTGTCTTCTTCTGGTGTCTGAATGTGTTGAGTTCTTACTTTTTGTTTCTGACTTGAATGCTTTTATGACTTAAATACTTTGATAAAACTGTTACTGCAATTAGAGTGGTGTTTTGTCATTATTAAAATCAAATATAGGTCAACAATCTCCCCCTTTTTAATGATGATAAAACTAAAGAGAGAAAATCAGTTTTAAAAAACTAAGTGTTGGTTTTTGAAGATATTTGGACAGATTTTCCACAGTTTTTCTAATAAAAATAACCTGTAAGCATTCCAAATACAGTTCATATACAACTATATCAAACCCAACCAAGCAATACAAGATCATGTTACATTTTTCAATATGTTCGGAGCAGTGCTCCCCCTAAATTTATGCTCTATTCTAAGTTTACATACAATTTTCTCTTTTTATGTTGATTTTTTTCTTCTGTTTTGACAACAATAGAAAAAAGGGTGTAAACTCAAAAAATAAGAAAAATAAACACCATGGTCATGAAGAAAAGACAAAACGAACTTGTGTACAAAAACTAAGTATGATTCAGAGTTAGGAAGACTTCCCGAGACGTATCAGAAGTATGCACATAAGTGTTACCAGTTAAAGCAGATAGATGAGCACAAATAGTTCAAACCAAGCAACCATATAGCATAAAAGTAACATATATATATGAGCTATGGTCTAAACAAGTAAAACTATGCAAATATATAGATATTTCCATTCATCAAGAGCTTTTACAAAACTGTTTGAAAATCAAGTACAATGACATGAATTTATACAAAGTAAATGAATGTTCGTGCTAAAATATCTAAGAGCTATACAAGGATAACAAAGATGATAAAACTGAGAACTTAGCGAGCGGGGGAATTAGAGCAGTCTCGAAGAAGATCCCAAAATCAACCAAAGAGCCCTCTATGTGCTCCCGGTGCAACATAAAATCGTCTTTGAGTGTATGAAGGTCGCGATGCATGTGATCGACTGAAGAGCTCAAGCTCTCAAACCTGGACTGCATGGACAGCTGGAGGCTTGCAATAGCCTATAGTATTTTATCGTATTTAGCCTAACCAGCACTAGAGCCACTATGCTGTGGACTAGGTGCTCGCTCGTCAATGTCTATAGCAGTGGGAGGAGCTGCATTACTCGATATAGTTAAGGGGCATGTCACTACATTGGTGAAATGTAGTGGGTCAAAAGATATAGTTAGGGTCACCCCTAACAATCTGCATGCCTCATCATAATCAAAGTTGTTTGGCCATCTATCCAGATTCCACTGGACCTCTCCCATGGGGATTCTCATTATATTGACCAGGAGGTCAGTGTTCACCTCAAATTCTATGCCTATTACATTGGTGTTGAACCGAAGAGCCAATGGACGCAGTTTGACTAGGTTGGCATAGAACTGATAAATGAGGCGTGGGTAATATTTTTGGTGGATTTTGACAAGTGGTGCCAAGTGTATAGCCTCAAAAGTGGGTAAGATATCAAAGTTTGCATGACGGATAGAATCGAAATCGACGAATATACCCGTTATGATTTTCTTGTGGTGAATGACGCAGTTATACCTATGACTGCTAGATTCTAGAAGAGTAAGTCGTCAAGCTTAGCCCTCACCTTTTTGCTCGAGGATTTTTTCGACCTAGACTATGTAAGTGCGTGAGGTCCGACAACGGTGGTCTTTATCCTGATTTTCTAAGACATTTTGTGAAAATTTTGTTTGGAGAGAGATTTGAGGAAAAATAGAGTTTTCAACCGTGAAAAGTTGAAAAAGGGATGATTTAAGGTATAATTGAAGGTTCCATGGAGTGTTTTTGAGAGATTTTGGTCTAAAATCAAGGATTTTCTAGAGAGAGAAAGCTTAGGGTTTTCAAAAATGGCATAAAATTTTCGAAAAACGGAAGCAATTATATATAGTATCGTGATACTAGTCATCTGGGTTAGGGTACCAGTCGACTGGGTCCTTTATATTTTGAGGACAATGCGACATACTAGTCGACTGGTTCGGGATACCAATCGATTGGGTAATTTGGAAAAGAGATACCAGTCGATTGGGTTTCCTTGACTAGTCAACTGGGGTGTCTAGGAGAAATTCAAAATTTTGGCTTCAAGCTTCTAAATTGATACTAGTTAATTGGTTCCTTTTAACTAGTCGACTGGTGAAATGGGCAGTGAGGTACTAGTCGACTGGGTGTTTCTTACTAATCGACTGGGTAATTGAACAGAAAGATACCAGTCGGTTGGATGAAGATACTAGTTGACTGGGTCCTTTACAAAACATAAATTTTTGGGCTTTAACTTGGAATTTTAGCACAAAATAGTTTATCTATGCCATCTTGAGTGAGAGATATATTAAATAAGGGTTAATATGCATAGGATGGATGTTGATGCAATCAAACATAAATTTTATCATAATTTTTCAAGCCCATTAATAGTCTAATCTTGCTAAAGGTGTGTTCGTTCAATGACTTAGTAAGAATATCAGCTAGTTGGTCCTCTGAAGGTATGAATTCTAGTTTACATTAACCTTTTTTAGCATGGTCTCTTATGAAGTGATGTCTTTTTTCTATGTGTTTGGTTCTAGAAAGCTGAATAGGGTTTTTGGTCAAGTTGATAGGACTAGTGTTATCACACTGAATTAGTATATCTCTAAAGTTCATGCTATAGTCTTCTAATTGTTGTTTCATCCACAACAGCTGTGCACAACAACTTTTGGCTGCTACATATTCCGCTTCGACGGTTGATAACGCAACCGAATTTTGTTTCTTGGAAAATTAAGAGGTTAACATTGCATCTAAAAAGTGGTATGTTCCACAAGTTCTTTTTCTCTCTAGCATACAACCCGTAAAATCAACATCCGAATATCCTACAAGCTCATAAGTTGATTTTCTAGAATACCATAACCCTAGGTTTTGAGTCATTTGTAGGTATCTAAGGAATCTTTTTACTGCAATTATATGTGATTCCTTAGGATTAGCTTGAAATCTAGCACACATACATACACTGAAAGTATATCAGGTCTACTTGCAGTTAGATAAAGTAAAACTCCTATCATGCTTCTATAAGTTTTAGTATCTACACAATTACCTTCCTTATCTAGGTCGAGTTTTGTAGAAGTGCTCATAGAAGTGCCAGTTGAGTTTGAGCTTTCCATCCCAAACCTCTTTAATAGGTCCTTGGTGTATTTTGATTGATTAATGAAGATGCATTCTTTCAATTGTTTGATTTGAAGTCCAAGAAAGTAGGTAAGCTCTCCCATCATGCTCATTTCAAATTCACCTTGCATACACTTAGCAACTCTTGACACATAGATTCATTAGTAGCACCAAATATAATATTATCAACATATATTTGGACTAGTAGTATGTCATTTTTGTGAGTTTTTGTGAAGAGAGTTGTGTCTATTTTTCCTCTTGTAAAGCCATTTCAAGCAAAAACTTACTTAGTCTTTCATACCATGCTCTTAGAGCTTGCTTCAACACATAGAGAGCTTTAGAAAGCTTATAAACATGGTTTGGAAGACTAGGATTTTCAAATCTAAGAAGTTTCTCAACATATACCCCTTCTTCTATAAAACCATTTAAAAGTGCACTTTTTACATCTATTTGAAATAGCTTAAATTTATTGAATCATGCAAAAGCCAATAACATATGGATGGCTTCTAATCTAGCTACAGGAGCATAGGTCTCATCAAAATATATTCTTTTTTTTGATTATATCCTTTAGCAGCTAGCTTAGCCTTGTTCCTAGTTACTATTCCATTTTCATCTATTTTATTTCTATATACCCATTTAGTTCCTATTATAGTGTGATTCTTTGGTCTGGGAACTAGATTCCATGCTTTGTTTCTTTCAAATTGATTCAATTCTTCTTGCATAGTATTTATCCAATCAACATCTTTTTCGGCTTCTACAAAAGTCTTAGGTTCTACTTGAGATAAATAAGCTACATAATTACAAATATTTCTAGTAGAGGAACGAGTTCTTTCCCCTTGTGAAGGATCACCAATTACTTGATCGATTGAATGATAATTCACATACCTCCATTCTTTGGGAAGACTATCCTATTGTTGACTTATAGATGGTTGATCAAGATTGAGAGCTTCTATCTTTTAATTTGTTTGAGGTTGGCTCTTCTTCGGGTCAACAATGGGAGTTGGTGTTTTCATACTTGGAATAAAATCTACATCATCATTAAACGAAACTACTCTACTACTAATTGAGTTAGATTCATCAAAAGCAACTTGTACGGATTCTTCAACCACTAGAGTTCTTTTGTTAAAGACTTTATAAGCTTTACCAGAGGTTGAATATCCTAAGAATATCTCTTCATCTGTCTTTGAGTCAAATTTACCTAAATTAGTTTTATTTTTATTTAGGATGAAACACTTGCAACCAAAAGCACGAAAATAAGAGATATTAGGCTTTCTACCATTTCATAGTTTATGTGGGGTTTTGTCAATCATAGGCCTAATTAAACTCTATTTAAAACATAGCAAGAAGTGTTTATGGCTTCCGCCCAAAAATATTTTGGCAAACTATTTTCTCAAAGCATTGTTCTAGCAAATTCTTTAGAACTCTATTTTTCCTCTTAATAACTCCATTTTGCTAAGGAGTTATAGGTGCTGAAAAGTTGTGATCAATTCCATTATCATCACAAAATTATGAAAAACTTTGCTTTTCAAATTCTTTTCCATGATCACTTCTGATGCTTGAAATAGAAATACCTTTTTTCGTTTTGAACCCTTTTACAAAAGTTCACAAATCCTTTATATGCTTCATCCTTGTAAACAATAAAAATAGCAAAGGTATATCTTGAATAATCATCAACAATAATAAAAGCATATTGATGGTCACCTAGACTAATGGTACTTATTGGACCAAAGAAGTCCATATGCAAAAGTTCAAATGGTCTAGAAGTTGAGATTATATTTTTTGATTTAAAAGAAATTCTTGTTTGCTTTCCCATTTGACAGGCATCACAAACCTTGTCTTTTTCAAATTTGATTTTTGGAAGTACAATGACTAAATCTTTTCTTGAAATAATTTTAAGCAAATCCATGTTTACATGGCCAAATCTTCTACGCCATAGCCATGAATTTTCACTAAAAGCGGGAGAACATTTTTCATTTTCCGAATGCAAAGATTTTAAATCAACTATATAGACATTTTCAAGTCTATGGTCTATAAACTTGATCTTGTTACTTTTGATGTCTATAACTAGGCAATGAGAGGTTTTAAATATGACTTTGTTGTCTTTGTCACATAATTGATTAATACTAAGTAAATTTGGCTTAAGGCCTTGCACATATAAAACATGATCAATAGTTGAGAAATCATTACCAACTTTGCCATGCCTAATGATCTTTATCTTTGTATCGTCTCCAATGGTGACATGTCCATTATCCCTTAGAGTTAGCTCTTTGAATATACTTTGATCACCGGTCATGTGCTTTGAGTATCCAATATTAAGGTACCAATAGTTACCTTTTACGTTGGTGTGGAGACATATCTACATTACACAAGGATATACAATTGGACTTTGAGGTACCCAAAATTTCTTGGGTCCTTTGGGATTAGTCTTAGAAAATACAGTTCATTTCGGGACCTGATGAGAGTCATAAAATGCATCTAAACAATACTTAATTGTTAACATTTTAGGGTTGATCTCTGTCATAATCACACTTTTACATATTGATAACTCTAAAGTGATATTCATAAATCATTGACTTAATTCGATGCATTTTCAGGTGCTTTGAGTACAAAAGAGATAATAAAGCGATCAATGTTTAAAGAACCAAAAGATCTTGGGTGTCGGTGCTCGTTTTTGTCCAAGGTTTAGACATGTCCAAACATGATTCAAAGATGGTTAAAGTCTAAACCAAGGCTGGAGTAATAAATTAAAGTAAGATAAAAGACTGCACACAAGTGTGTGCATCACTTTGGAGCAAGTTAAGGGTAGGCACACTAGTGTGTGCACTTCTGCATACAAGCTGAAGGAGTTTCACTGAATTGTCAGAATTTCCCGTACAGATCAATCATCTTTGCAGATTAAACTGTATTGATGTAGGAATAACCAGATGATGAGCCATATATGCTTAGAAAGATCCGGAAGTCTATTTTCTGGAGAATTTTATGGTTCGTAAAAAGGATTTTTCTAGAGAAAGTTATGGCAGTTTTAGTGGAAACAGTTCAGGCCAGCACAACGGGCCCAGACGCACAGCAGGCCCAGGTGCACAGCACGGCCCACTCACCTCTTGACCGGATTAGGGTGAGCAAATGACATTCTCCAAGACCAAAACACCCCCCTCATGCTCTATAAATATATCTTTATGGAGTGTGCAGCTGAATATTAAAGGGAGAAAGCAAGGAAGAGAGAAAAAAGAGAGGATTCAAGGGATCCAAATCCAACATTCTTCCATTTTATTTCTAAGTTTTCTTTGGTTGCAAATCAAGGGGAGAATATCCATATTGTTCATCCACCTTGAACTCCATGGCCAAATCAAGGGGAGAGCATCCTTATTGTTCTTCCACCTTGATTTCAACGGCCAACTAATCATTTTACAAGGGAAAGGGATGAATCTTTAGGGATTTCTTGTTCTTTATTTCCTGTTCTTGATTCAATTGTATGGATTTATTGTTAAATATTGTTTATGAATTATTCATTGATTAAGTAAGAAGATTTTAGTTCATGTGATAGATGTACATTTTATTCTTCTTCTTTTAGACTCTCTTAATTCGGTGATTGCATCCTTCTCCTCCATTGAGGTTGCTTGGATGTGATTGATTCCGGTAGATTTATCTTATTGATTGTCCATTACTGCGATATTGTCTTTTAAGATATGTTGTCATTTCTTGATAGTCTTTAAGATCGGTCATGTGTGCATGAACCGAAATCAATGATTAATTCGTAGCAATTATATAAGAGTTGTAAATGTGCTTGATTGAATATATTCCGATTGCTTGTTTGGGAGTTGAAACTTGCAATCGAGATAAAATCAATTGAATCAAGAGTGGAAATAGGGAAAAAACCTAAGGAGGATTCCCGGAACCTTGTTATTTCTCATATATATTTCATTTACATTTACGCAATTTTCCTTTACATTATTTCACCATCAAAGCTCAAAAATCTTGAGTTTAACTTTTATCGTTCGTTTTAAAGTTCACACATTTTCCTTTGTACTTAACTTGTTTCCCTGTAGAATCGACATCCCAAAGCCGTACTATAATAACCGTGTTATACTTTGGGCGTAATCAAATTTTGGCGCCGTTGCCGGGGAAACACGCTTAAGTATAAGGAAACTTGTCAACTTTGAGTGTGATGGTAAAAAAAAAAAATCGTAAATATTTTTCTTTTGACCAGTTTGTAAATACGGTAATATCATTCCTTTACTTTTGTTTTGATTTTCTAATTTTCTTTTATTATTCTGTTTTTATTTATCTGTTTATTATTTTATTCTGTTTTTATTTATCTGTTTATTATTTTATTCTATTTTTATTTATCTGTTTATTATTCTGTTTTTATTTATTTGTTTATTATTCTGTTTTATTTATTTGTTTATTATTCTGTTTTATTTATCTGTTTATTATTATGTTTTTATTTATCTGTTTATTTATCTATTTTTATTTATTTGTTTATTATTCTGTTTTATTATTCTGTTTATTATTCTGTTTTTATTTATCTGTTTATTATTATGTTTTTATTTATTTGTTTATTATTTTGTTTTTATTTATTTATTCCCCCTCTAAATTAATTGGTGCATGCTTAGACCGAGAGATTCGCGAGGTAGATTCATTAGAGGACCCGAATTAGAGTTACCCTCTCCTTCCACCTCCATTGGTGAAACCTCGCCTAGATCAAACCATAGCGCACCCCCATCAGAGAATTTAGAGGATTTTGTTAACATGGCTGAAAATCATAATGAGAATGGTGCTAGGTAATAAGAATGGTGCTAGGACACTTAAAGATTACCTACATCCTAGCCGGACAGCCACACCATCGTGTATTATATTTCCAGCCAATACCCGTCATCAAGATTTTAAAACAAGGATGATACAACTTCTCCCTACTTTTCATGGCATGGAAAACGAGAACCCCTATGTGCACATTAGAGAATTTGAGGAAGTAGTTGTGAATTTCCATAGTCACGATGCAACTGATGATATCGTGAGACTCAAGTTTTTTCCCTTCTCCTTAAAGGATAAAGCTAAGAGTTGGTTATACTTGCTGAGACCACGATCAATTGGGTCATGGAATGAGATGACCCAAGTCTTTTTTAACATGTATTTCCCTCAACATAAGACTAACACTTTGAAAAGGCAAATCTCCACCTTTGCACAAAAGGAAAACGAGACTTTGTATCAGTCTTGGGAGAAATTTAAAGAGCTGTTAAGTATGTGTCCACATCATGGGTACGAAAATTGGCGTTTAGTGAGCTATTTCTATGAGGGTCTTACCTATAGAGAACGCCAATTTGTCGAGATGATGTGTAATGGAGAGTTTCTGCAAAAAGACCCTGATAAGGCTATTGAGTACCTCAATGAGCTTGCTGAGAAAGCTCACACATTGACTGGACCTAGTGCTACTGAGAGCACAAATAGGTCATGACCTAGTGGTGGAGGAATCTACCATCTTAGGGAAGAGGATAACCTCAAGGGCAAGGTCGAAATGCTTACTAAGGAGTTGGAGGCATTAAAAATGAAAAAACCAACACACATGGTTAATCAGGCCGAACCTTTAGAATCATGTTTTGTGTGTGGCGGGGTTGATCATCCCGCCCAAGATTGTCCCACTTTTGTTGACATGAGAGGACTGTACGAGGAACAATGCAATACCTTAGGCATGTACAAGAAGCCCTCAGCACCCTTCTCTAACACTTATAATCCGGGGTGGCGAAATCACTCCAACTTCAGTTGGAAATCTGAAAATCAGCAGCATGTGCAGCCCCCTAGATCGTACCCAGCACCTTATCATGCACCCTCATCTTCTAGGAACTCTTTAAAAGACTCCTTACATACTTTTATAGAAGCACAAGGCAAGACAAACCAAAAGTGTGAGGCATTAATTACACAGTTGGTTGAGGAAAACAAAGAAATAAGGAGCCAAGTGTCTAAATTGATGACCTCCTTGAGTGTGACTGAGCGAGGTAAGTTCCCTGCCCAAGCTCAATCCATACCTCACGGTCAACATATGGCACAAGAAAATGTGAAAAATGTAAATGCCATTGTGATCCGAAGAGGTAAGTCACTACACATTCCACCAGAGAATAAACCCGAGAATGTGAAGGGTCAAACCAGTGAGACCAAGTTGCCTAAAGACCCTGAAGTGACCCAAAGTCCTGTTAAGGCCCCATTCCCCCAAGCCTTAAAATCCAACAAGAAAAATCTAGAAATGAATGATGAAATCCTTGAGAACTTAAGGCAAGTGAAACTTAATCTTCCCCTTTTGCATGTGATTAAACAAGTCCCCACCTATGCAAAAGTTCTCAAAGATTTATGCACAATTAAGAGGAAACATCATGTCAAGAAAACAGCTTTCCTAACTAAGCAAGTTAGTGCACTAATTAAGCAAAGAATTCCCCCGAAATACAAAGATCCTTGCTGTCCTACCATTGCTTGCAGCATTGGAAATCATGAGGTTGGACAAGCCTTACTAGATCTGGGAGCTAGTGTAAACCTGATGCCATTTTCCATTTACTTACAGCTGGGGTTAGGAGAAACCAAACCAACCGGCGTGGTATTACAATTGGCTGATCGCTCAGTCAAGGTACCCCAAGGTGTGGTTGAGGATGTTTTGATTCAAATTGATAAATTTTATTATCCTGTTGATTTCTTAATTCTTGATACCACTTCTGCTGTAGACACTAACTCTAAAATCCCTTTGATTTTGGGTAGACCTTTTCTTGCTACTGCAAATGCTCTAATAAATCGTAGGAATGGTCTCATGAAACTGTCCTTTGGCAACATGACCCTTGAAGTAAATATTTTCAATGTTGCAAAATAGCCCGAAGATGAGGACGAAAACTACGAGCTTTACATGATCGAGTCACTCATCAATGAGGGAGTTTTCTTAACTCATGATTATGACCCTATTAAAAATTTTCTTGTTAATTCTGAGATAGATTTATTTGATGATAAAACTGATATAATTGATATATGTGTTATTTTTGACAAATCTTAGGATTATGGAATTCGGGCATGGCAACCAAGGTTTGAGGAGCTGCCCGAAAGAAGCAAGACTCAAGTCCCCTCAAGTGTGGAAGCACCTAAAGTCGAATTGAAGCCATTACCTAAGGGTCTAAAACATGCCTTTCTCGGTCCAGGTGATACCTTTCCTGTTATAATTTCTTCTGAATTAACTGAGACCCAAGGTAAGAGATTAATTCAAACTTTAAATGAACACAAATCAGCCTTGGGATGGAGCATGGCTGATTTAAAAGGAATTAGTCCCCTAATCTGCTCCCATAAAATAAATCTGGATGAAGGAACCAGTCCTCGTAGAGACCCTTAACGTAGGCTTAACCCCACTATGAAAGAAGTAGTGAAAAATGAAGTACTGAAACTATTAGATGTGGGTATTATATATCCCATAGCTGATAGTAAGTGGGTAAGCCCTACACAAGTCGTCCCGAAAAAGTCCGGAGTCACTGTGATAAAAAATGACCTAGGAGAGTTAGTCCCTACCAAACTTGTGAACGGGTGGCATGTGTGCATTGATTACAGAAAATTGAATGCTGCCACCAAGAAAGACCACTTCCCACTCCCTTTTATTGATCAAATTCTTGAGCGTGTAGTTGGTCATCCCTTCTACTATTTTCTAGATGGTTATTCTGGTTACTATCAAATAGAAATTGCATTAGAAGACCAAGAAAAGACCACCTTTACTTGTCCCTTTGGCACCTATGCTTTTCGTAGAATGCTATTCGGATTATGTAACGCCTCTGCTACTTTTCAACGCTGCATGATGAACATTTTTAGTGACATGGTTGAAAATTGCATGGAGGTTTTTATGGATGACCTAACTGTTTTTGGATCTTCATTTGAAACATGCTTAATGAATTTAGAAAGAGTATTAATTCGCTGTGAGGAAAAAGAATTGGTTTTAAATTGGGAAAAGTGCCATTTCATGGTACCATCCGGTATTGTCTTAGGGCATATTGTCTCTTCTAAAGGAATAGAGGTTGATCAATCTAAGATTGAGTTAATCTCTAAGTTGCCTGCCCCTAAGACAATAAAGGATGTGAGATCTTTCCTTGGTCATGCTGGTTTTTATAGGAGGTTCATACAAAATTTTTCAAAAATATCTAGACCGCTATGCGCCCTCCTAGTTAAAGATACCCCCTTTGAGTGGAGTCAAGCTTGTCAAGAGGCCTTTAAAACGTTGATTGGCAAGCTTACTTCTGCACCTATAATGCAGTCGCCAGATTGGACTTTATCTTTTGAAATCATGTGCGATGCTAGTGACTACGCTGTAGGTGCTGTTCTTGGACAGCGAAGGGAAGGTAAACCTTTTGTCATTTACTATGCTAGTAAGACTTTAAATAGTGCTCAAATGAATTACTCTACAACTGAAAAAGAGTTGCTAGCTGTAGTATTTGCTTTAGATAAATTTCGTGCTCATCTAATTGGTTCTCCTATCCTTATTTTTACAGATCATGCAGCCCTCAAGTATCTTCTTACGAAGAAGGATGCTAAGGCACGACTAATCCGATGGATCCTCCTCTTGCAAGAATTTGATATCACCATCAAGGATAAAAAAGGAGTGGAGAACGTAGTAGCTGACCATTTATTCAGACTCACTTTTGAGGACACTTGTGATGACATGCCAATCAAAGATGATTTTCCCGATGAGCAATTACTCTCCATTACTTCTCTACCATGGTTTGCTCACATCGTAAATTATTTGGCTACAGGTGAGATACCTATGGATTGGAGCGCTCAAGACAAGATAAAATTCTTATATGAGGTATGTAATTTTTAATGGGATGACCCCTATCTTTTCAAGTACTGCCCTGACCAAATTCTAAGGCGTTGCATCCCTAATGAAGAGATTTCGAGTGTCTTAGAATTTTGTCACTCCCAAGCTTGTGGAGGCCATTTTCCGATGAAAAAAACCACTGCAAAAATTTTGCAGTGTGGATTTTATTGGCCTACTTTGTTTAAAGATACAAACACCTATTGTCGCTCTTGTGAAAGATGTCAAAAGTTAGGAGCTGTGTCTCGCCGAAATATGATGCCCCTGAACCCTATTTTAGTGATTGAAATCTTTGATTGTTGGGGCATCGATTTCATGGGACCCTTCCCTCCTTCCTTCGGGTACCAGTATATCATTGTAGCAATAGATTATGTATCCAAGTGGGTAGAGGCAGCAGCTTGTCGAAACAATGATAATGGAACGGTGATTAAATTCCTTAAAGAAAATGTGTTATCTCGATTTGGTACACCACGTGTTATAATTAGTGATCGAGGTACACATTTTTGCAACCGTTCGTTTGAAGCTTTAATGAAAAATTTTGGGGTATTACATAAAATCTCTACTGCCTATCATCCTCAGACTAGTGGACAAGTAGAGCTTGCTAATAGGGAGATTAAACAAATTTTAGAAAAAACGGTTAACCCCGATCGCAAAGATTGGTCTTTGAGACTAACTGATGCGCTTTGGGCTTACCGTACAGCCTTTAAAACTCTCTTAGGTATGTCACCCTATCGGCTTGTTTTTGGAAAGCCTTGCCACTTACCCGTGGAGCTCGAGCATCGAGCTTATTGGGCCATCAAGTCTTTCAATTTTGACATGGGCGAAGCGGGTAAACTTCGAAAATATCAGCTGACCGAGTTAGAAGAATTAAGAAACGATGCTTATGAAAATTCTAGAATCTATAAGGCTAAGATGAAAGTATTCCATGACAAAAACATTTTGAGGAAAACATTTAAACCCAATGATCGGGTATTCTTATATGACTCTAGACTTCATAAGCATCCTGAAAAACTTCGGTCAAGATGGACCGACCCTTTTATAGTAAAAAATGTTTTTGAAAATGGGGCGGTAGAAATTGAGGATACTAGAGATGGTCGGGTCTTTAAAGTAAACGATCAATGACTTAAGATCTTAATTGATAGACATGATCCGGAGATGGAAGACATTCCGCTTATGGATCCGGTCTATTCACCTTGACCACACAACAAAGGTACATTATTCCTTTCAATTTTTGTTCTATTTTTAGTTAGTTTTCATTCAATCTTAATTGTTAGTTTTTAGTTTACTTCAAATTTCAAAAAAAAAAAAAATATATTAATATTTCGTTGTCAAGTCTTTATTAACTTTGAATTTTGGTTGTGTTAAGTCTATTTTAATTTTTAGTTTCTAGTTGATTTCAGCGAAAAGAACGGTATGCAGTTCAATTGGTGGTGCGAAATTTTCAGCTTCTGTGCATTTTTGGCCACACAGGGAGTTTCCTTTCCTTTTTCTACATTGAGGTCAATGCAATGTTTAGGTTGGGGGTGGAGAAAACGTATTTCTTTTCTTTTTTTTCATTGAACTACTTGGTGTCACTTTCTTTCTTTTCGTTGTTAGGATAAAAAAAAAATGTTTGTTTGTTTTTAGCATGCTTTGTGTTAGCCTTGGAGTTAATTCACATGTCAATGATATGAGCTTAATTGAGATAGCATATAGCATTTAGAAGAAGTTAAATCTTGCTTCGCTTTGAGAATAAATTAAGTGTCAATTTTTCTTTTGTTTGAGACTCTGGTTTGTGGTAAGATTGCATGATTAGTCTAAAGCATTTGGAGAAGTTTTATGCACGGTTGTTTTGTGAATACTTTTGCGGTCTCTACAAGCTCTAGAACTTATTTGATAATCACTTGAGGCGAAAATCATAGAATGCACACTACTTAGGATATGATATAGGGCATTTTTGGATCGTTTGAGCCTTTTTAAACTTACCCTTGTTATATTTATCGCTAGTCACCTATTTGAGCCTTTTTCTTGAAAAGAAAAATTGAGTCTTGTTTCTTTCGATAAACCATTTACTTACCTTTATGAGCCTAAAATATTTTATCCTTACCTCTCTTTTAAAAGAACTTAGTTATACACATATTGTGAGAAGCATTTAAAAGGAGTAAGGGTGGAAATATGAGAAAATATTACTACCATAACCCAAGTACATTAAAAGAGATAAGTTGGGGGTTGTGGAAAAGAAAAGAAAAGAATGAAAGAGGAGGTGAATGGTCTTATGCCAAAATAAAATATAAAAAAAAGGAGAAAAAATGAATTATGGCAAAGAAAGAAGAAAAGAAAAAAAATGGTGATTTATTGCGAGAAATGCTCGAAAAATAGTTGAAAGAGTTGGGTGTTGAAGTAAGGTTATCTTGTGCTTAAAGTGGTTGTGTTTAAATTAAGAGACTTAGTTCTTTTATTTGTTTAAACTTTCCCATTCTTTCTTGACCTTTACCCTAGCCTAACGTTGCAAGCTTATTAAAGACCTATTGATCCGATGAAGTGTGATTTTTCTACATAGTGGAGAGTGATTTGAAAAGTGAGCATATGGAGCTTGATTTGTGATTGATGTCACGCAAATTAATATGTTTTTAGAGGCCAAGACTTGTATTCATGCTATGTTATGCATAAAATTATCTGGGTGTTTGGACTAATGTATTGTGGTAAGATGGATGGTAAGAGTCGATAACGATTTTAAGGTTGACATTTGGATTATTCTTGGACCTGAGTGATATTTAATGATTCTATGTGCTGTATGTTATGCATGATTTTTGAGATAGATTTTTGAATCACTCTTGGTTAACGCCAGCATTGCTATATTTTGCTTTGATTTCTAAATAAAGAATTCATTTAATGCCTTTCGCTTGAATTGCTAGGGACTAGCAATAAGCTAGTTGGGGGTTGTGATGAGAGTCATAAAATGCATCTAAACAATACTTAATTGTTAACATTTTAGGGTTGATCTCGGTCATAATCACACTTTTACATATTGATAACTCTAAAGTGATATTCATAAATCATTGACTTAATTCGATGCATTTTTAGGTGCTTTGAGTACAAAAGAGATAATAAAGCGATCCATGTTTAAAGCACCAAAAGATCTTGGGTGTCGGTGCTCGTTTTTGTCCAAGGTTTAGACATGACCAAACATGATTCAAAGATGGTTAAAGTCTAAACCAAGGCTGGAGTAATAAAGTAAAGTAAGCTAAAAGACTGCACACAAGTGTGTGCATCACTTTGGAGCAAGTTAAGGGTAGGCACACTAGTGTGTGCTCTTCTGCATACAAGCTGAAGGAGTTTCACTGAATTGTCAGAATTTCCCGCACAGATCAATCATCTTTGCAGATTAAACTGTATTGATGTAGGAATAACTAGATGATGAGACATATATGCTTAGAAATATCCGGAAGTCTATTTTCTGGAGAATTTTACGGTTCGTAAAAAGAATTTTTCTAGAGAAAGTTATGGCAGTTTTAGTGGAAACAGTTCAGGCCAGCACAGCAGGCCCAGACGCACAGCAGGCCCAGGCGCACAGCACGGCCCACTCGCCTCTTGACCGGATTAGGGCGAGCAAATGACATTCTCCAAGACCAAAAGACCCCCTTCATGCTCTATAAATATATCTTTATGGAGTGTGCAGCTGAATATTGAAGGGAGAAAGTAAGGAAGAGAGAAAAAAGAGAGGATTCAAGGGATCCAAATCCAGCATTCTTCCATTTTATTTCTAAGTTTTCTTTGGTTGCAAATCAAGGGGAGAATATCCATATTGTTCATCCACCTTGAACTCCATGGCCAAATCAAGGGGAGAGCATCCTTATTGTTCTTCCACCTTGATTTCCATGGCCAACTAATCATTTTACAAGGGAAAGGGATGAATCTTTAGGGATTTCTTGTTCTTTATTTCCTGTTCTTGATTCAGTTGTATGGATTTATTGTTAAATATTGTTTATGAATTATTCATTGATTAAGTAAGAAGATTTGAGTTCATGTGATAGATGTACTTTTTATTCTTCTTATTTTAGACTCTCTTAATCCGGTGATTGCATCCTTCTCCTCCATTGAGGTTGCTTGGATGTGATTGATTCCAGTAGATTTATTTTATTGATTGTCCATTACTGCGATATTGTCTTTTAAGATATATTGTCGTTTCTTGATAATCTTTAAGATCGGTCATGTGTGCATGAACCGAAATCAATGATTAATTTGTAGCAATTATATAAGAGTTATAAATGTGCTTGATTGAATATATTCCGATTGCTTGTTTGGGAGTTGAAACTTGCAATCGAGATAAAATCAATTGAATCAAGAGTGGAAATAGGGAACAATCCTAAGGAGGATTCCCAGAACCTTGTTATTTCTCATTTATATTTCATTTACATTTACGCAATTTTCCTTTACATTATTTCACCATCAAAGCTCAAAAATCTTGAGTTTAACTTTTATCGTTTGTTTTAAGGTTCACACATTTTCCTTTGTACTTAACTTGTTTCCCTGTGGAATCGACACCCCAAAGCCGTACTACAATAACCGTGTTATACTTTGGGCGTAATCAGGACCTATACTTTCTTAACATTATAAGGTGCTCTATAATTATAGACATGTTGATGATGCATAATCCTAGGACAATATTTATTGAAATTTCTATGATTTCTTAATTGTGCATGTTTATAGTTCCTTGGATAAGCAATCCTAGAATACATGTTTCTATTATGAAAATTATGAACATGCATGTTATCTCTAGGAGTGGTATGACAGTAATTTCTAGGACATGCACTTGTAGCATTATGAACATACATACTATCTCTAGGATGCACATGATGGTAATTTCTAAGATGTCCACTTTTACCATGCAAGTTATGAGGATACACATTATCTCTAGGATATGCCTGATAATAGTTCTTAGGATGTGTATTTCTAGTATGTGCATTCCTTGAATGATTGTTCCTAGCATTTGCATTTTTTGAGTGAACATATATATAAGCATGAGTATTTCTAGGATACTTATCTCTAGTATATGTATTAGAATTTAAATTTGCATTCTTAAACCTACTAGCATATATTGAGAGAGTGCTTTTAATCTTGCTAGTAGCCTTGGAAGTGGAGGCTTCATTCACACATGTTCCTTTCATGAACAAAGTCTTTTTTAATTTTTTCTTGCCTAATGGGGAATAACCCAAGCTATATTTTCCTTCACTTAACCTTTGGCAAGATCGCACTTCATCTAGCTTTTCTTTTCCAAGCATAAGTCTAGGTATAGTGCTATTCAAATCCATTATTTTCTTCTTTAAAATATCATTTTCATTTTTTTAGAAAATCTTGTGAAGAGTTATAAAGCATGGAATATAGTTTTTCTTTTTCTTCTTTTAAGCCATCTATCTCTTTAGAAAGAGATGAGACTTCCTTCTTGAGGGCCGCATTTCTAGAATCGAATTTATTCAATTCTTCATATTTCTCATTTATAACTTCAATTAATTCTTCATTACTTCTAACAATGTTATTATTATTAGAATGCGAAGAAATTCTCATCGTCGATTGCCATCAAGCATAGGTTGGTAATCTCCTCGTATCTAACTTCATTATCCGAAGTTTCTTCCTCTTCGTGATCACTCCATGTGGTTGCAATCATGGCTTTCTTTTTGAAGCTCTTATAAGGTTTGCTCGTTGTTGGACAATCGGCCTTGATGTGACTGGGCTTCTTGCAACTAAAACGCAAAAGAGGTTCCCTTTTTGGAGTGGCTTCCTTTGTGTAAGGTGTCTTGCTCTTTTTTGAGAACTTGTGAAAACTTTTGGTGATTAAAGCCATCTCACCATCTTCTTCGATGCTTTCATCCTCTTCTTCTTTCGCTTCCTCTTTGTTGCTTATTGAGACCTTGAGAGCAATCGTATTTTTCTTCTTCTCATCATCATTGACAATGGGATTCATTTCCTTCATCTCGTATGTCAATAGTGATCCGATGAGTGTTTCGGCATCAAGTTTGTTGAGATGTTTGGCCTCCATGATGACCGTCTTCTTTGCTTTCCAAGTGGATGACAAAGACCTTAAGATCTTCCTCATTAGTTCAAACTCCTCAATGTTCCTGCCAAAAAGCTTTAAGCCATTAACAATAGCAGTGAAACATCAGTGCATTTGAGAAATTGTTTCGTTAGGCGACTTTTTGAAAGATTCATACTCGAATACTAGTATATAGATTTTTGATTTTTTAACTTCGCTAGTGCCCTCATATGTAACTTGTAGTTTGTCCTAAATCTCCTTAGTCGAAACACATGCAGAAACTTTATTATACTTAGAAATATATAAAGCACAATGTAATATACTAGTGGCTATACTATTTAGAGATATCATTCTACAATCCTCTTCATTGAACTCTGTTTTGAGTTTAGGCATTGTATGATTGATATCTCCAATAGTTATTTCCTTTGTAGAAATTCTATGTTCTTCCTCAATGACTCTCCATAGATTGTAATCTTATCCTTCGAAAAAGATTTTCATTTTATTTTTCCAATAGTTATAGTTGGAGTCATTGAACAAAGGAGGCCTAGTATAGAATTGCCCTTCGGTATAGCTATTTGATACCATCGGATCAACTCAAGGATTTTAAGCCTGAAATTGAGTACGAAGCTATAATACTAATTGTAAACCGACGTTCGAACCCAAGAGGGGGGTGAATTAGGTTTTTAAAAACTATTGCTAATTAACTTGCAAGTTTTTAAATAGTTAAATACATAAAGCACACAATCAAATAATATGCTTGAAAATAAAGGAGTTAAGAAAGAAAATATGTAAACTTCATTTATAGTGGTTCGGCTATATCGGATTCCTTCCGACCCTAAGTCAACTCTCTTCAAGGAACCTCTTTGAAGTAATCCACTAAAATTTTAGTCATACAACTTTATAGGTGTTGCACAAACCTTACAATAATCTCTTCCTCATGGAAGTTACAACCAAAGTGTTTAATCCTAAACATTCTACGAGTTACACCAACTTTTTCCCTTTACAATAAATTGGATTGATTGTAAAGTAAATGGTAGAGAGATAGCAATGAATGCTTTTTACAACTGAATAATCTCTCTCTTTCAAGAACAAGCTTGAAGAATGGCTCACAATAAATTTTTCAAAGCTTTTGAGAATTAATGAGCTATATGATGAATTGTATGTGCTATCTTCCATGTTTAAATGCTCATTGAAATGGGTTTATATAGCCTTGAATCAATATGGCTGTTTGAAACTAATTTGCTAGGTTGGGGCATTAAATGTTCAAGTTTCGCGACTCAAATGGTCATATTTTCGATTTACCAGTCAATTGGGTCCTTGTACTAATCGACTGGGTTAAGTGAAAAATCTTCACTTTTAGGCTTAGGGAGAGTACCAGTCGACTGTGTCATAAGACCAATCAACTGGATGAAGTTACCGGTCGACTATGTCCTCAGCACCAGTCTACTGGGAATTTACTGTCCCATATCCCAGTAGACTGATATGTAGACCAAGTTGACTGGGTTGTCCTTCAACCCAGTTTTCATGTTTTTAAAACAGTTTTGACTTAAAAACTCCTTATACTATAGTTTTGTCAAAGTCTTTTGTAAATTGAGCTATAGATCAAGCGAAGTAATTGAATTTACAGACCGATTCAATTACCTTAGTGCTTATTCTAGATCTTCTGTTTTCTTTTGGTGTCTGAACGTGTTGAGTTCTTGTATCTTGTTTCTAAACTAAATGCTTTTATGACTTAAGCACTTAGATAAAACTGTTACTACAATTAGAGTGGTGTTTTGTCATTATTAAATCAAATACGAGTCACAATCTTTTGTTTTTGATGATGACAAAACTAAAGAGAGAAAAACAGTTTTAAAAAACTAAGTGTTTGGTTTTTGAAGAAATTTAGGCAGAGTTTCCTCTGTTTTTCTAATAAAACGAACCTATAAGCATTCCAAATACAGTTCATATACAATTATATCAAACCTAACCAAGTAATGCAAGATCATATTACATTTTTCAATATGTTCAGAGCAGTACTCCCCCTAAATTTATGCTATATTCTAAGTTTACATACAGTTCTCTCTTTTTACATTGATTTTTCTCCTTTTTCTCCCCCATTTTGATAATAGCAGAAAAATAGTTGTAAACTCAAAAAATAAGCAAAATAAACACTATAGTCATGAAGCAAAGGCAAAAACAAACCTGTGTACAAAAACTAAGCATGATTCAGAGTTAGGAAGACTTCTTGGGAAGTATCAGAAGTGTGCACATAAGTGTTACCAGTTAAAGCAAATAGACGAGCACAAATAGTTCAAACCAAGTAACCATATAGCATAAAAGTAACATATAAATATATGAGCTATGGTCTAAACAAGTAAAACTACGCAAATATACAGATACATCCATTCATCAAGAGCTTTTACGAAGTTGTTTGAAAATCAAGTACAATTACATGAATGTATACAAAGTAAATGAATGTTCGTGCCAAAATATCTAAGAGCTATACAAGGATAACATAGATGATAAAACTGAGAACTCAACGAGCGAGGGAATCAGAGCCATCTCAAAAAAGATCCCGAAACTCAGCCAAAGAGCCCTTTGTGTGCTCCCGGTGCAACTCGAAATTGTCTCTGAGTGTGCGAAGGTCGCTATGTATGTGATCGATTGAAGAGCTTAAGCTTTGGAACTCGGACTGCATGGATAGCTAGAGGCTCACAATAACCTATAGTATATCATCGTATCTAGCCTGACCAGCACTAGAGCCACCATGTTGTGGACTAGGTGCTCGCTCATCAATATCTATAGTAGTGGGAGGAACTGCATCACTTGGTATCTCATCGCTGCTGTCATCATCACCAATCTGTATAATCCTCCCAGCCTAGGAGTAGATCATACCATCTCAGATTGAGCACCCTATCTTCTTTAGTGAGGACACAATAATAATGTCCTTGGGGTCGATATCCTGAGCCTCGGAGATGGGCAAAGGGACATGGAAATGCTGGAGGATCATAATGAAGAACATCCTGTATGGGAGGCAACCAGAGTCACTCATTTTGCCATTAATCATGTTGGCTAGCAAGAGAGGTAAATATTGAAATGATGTCCAGTTTTGAGAAACCAAATCAATACCACGTCTATCTTACACAGATAGTCCTGACACCTGAGTCTCGCATGGATGGTCCAACTTATGATAAGATTGAACAACTTTGAGTCGAGGGGTATGTCACTACATTGGTGAAATATAGTGGGCCAAAAGATATCCCCTCCCACTAGGATTCTCAGTGTATTGACTAGGAGGCCAGTGTTCACCTCAAATTCTACGCCCATTACATTGGTATTGAACTAAAAAGCCAATGGATTTGGTTTGACCAAGTTGACATAGAACTGGTGAATGAGGCGTGGGTAATATTTCTGGTGGATTTTGACAAGTGTTGTTAAGTGTATAACCTAAAAAATAGGTAAGATATCAAAGTTTGCATGATAGATAGAATCGAAATTGACAAATCTACCCGCCATGATTTTCTCGTGGCGAATGATGGAGTTATACTTGTCTTTGACGGCTGGACTCTAGAAGAGTGAGTCGTCGAGCTCAATTCTCACCTTTTTGCTCGAGGAACCCGCCAACCCCTTTCTCTTGGCATCTAATGCCATGGATTTCTTCGATCTAGGCTTTGTAGGCGAGTGAGGTCCGGTAACAGTGGTCTTTATCCCGATTCTCTCAAACATTTGGTGAAAATTTTGTTTGGAGAGAGATTTAGGGAAAAAGTTGAAAAAAGGTGATTTAAGGTATGATTGAAAGTTCTATAGAGTGTTTTTGAGTTGCTCTAAAATCAAGCATTTTCAAGAGAGAAAAAGCTTAGGGTTTTCAAAAATGGCATATATTTTTTGAAAAACTGAAGCAATTATATATAGTATCGCGATACCAGTCAACTGAGTCCTTCATATTTTGAGGACAATGTGATATACCAGTCGATTGGGTTGGGGTATCAGTCAACTGGGTAATCTGGCAGAGAGATACTAGTAGACTGGGTGTCTCTTACTAGTTGATTGGGGTGTCTAGAAGAAATTCAAAATTTTGGCTCCAAGCTTTTCGTTTGATACTAGTCGATTGGTGAAATGGGCAGTGAGGTATTAGTCAAATGGGTAACTAAACAGAAAGATACCAGTCGACTGGATGAAGATACTGGTCGACTGGGTCATTTACAAAACATAAAATTTTGAGCTCCAACTTGGAATTTAAGCACGAAATAGTTTATCTATGCCATATTGAATGAGAGATATATTAAATAAGGGTTAATACTCACTCACTAAATGTCAAATATGAATATGATGAATGTAGATGCAATCAATCATACATTTTATCATAGTTTTTCAAGCCCATTAATAGTCTAATCTTGCTAGAGCTGTCTTCGTTCAATGGCTTAGTAAGAATATCAGCTATTTGGTCATCTGAAGATATGAATTCTAATCTAATATCACCTTTTTGAGAATGGTCTCTTATGAAGTGATGTCTTATTTCTATGTGTTTGGTTCTAGAATGCTGAATAAGGTTTTTGGTCAAGTTGATAGAACTAGTGTTATCACAATGAATTGGTATATCTCTAAAGTTCATGTCATAGTTTTTTAATTGTTGTTTCATCCACAACAGTTATGCACAATAACTTCCGACTACTACATATTCCACTTCGACATTTGATAGCGCAACTGAATTTTGTTTCTTGGAAAACCATGAGGTTAACATTGCACCTAAAAATTGACATGTTCCACTAGTGCTTTTTCTATCTAGCCTACAACCTGCAAAATCAGCATCCGAATATCCGACAAGCTTAAAAGTTGATTTTCTAGAATACCATAATCCTAGGTTTTGAGTCCCTTGTAGATATCTAAGGATTATTTTTACTGCAATTATATGTGATTCCTTAGGATTAGCTTGAAATCTAGCACACATGCATACGCTGAAAGTATATCAGGTCGACTTACAGTTAGATAAAGTAAAACTCCTATCATGCTTCTATAAGTTTTAGTATCTACACACTTACCTTCCTCATCTAGGTCAAGTTTTGTAGAAGTGCTCATAGGAGTGCCAATTGACTTTGAGCTTTCCATCCTAAACCTCTTTAATAGGTCATTGGGGTACTTTGATTGATTGATGAAGATGCCTTCTTTCAATGGTTTGATTTGAAGTCTAAGAAAGTAGGTAAGCTCTCCCATCATGTTCATTTCAAATTCACCTTACATACACTTAACAAACTCTTGACTCATAAATTCATTAGTAGCACCAAATATAATATCATCAACATATATTTGAACTAGTAGTATGTCATTTTTGTGAAGAGATTTGTGTCTATTTTTCCTATTGTAAAACTGTTTTCAAGCAAAAACTTACTTAGTCTTTCATACAATGCTCTTGGAGCTTGCTTTAACCCATAGAGAGCTTTAGAAAGATTATAAACATGGTTTGGAAGACAAAGATTTTCAAATCCAAGAGGTTTCTCAACATATACCTCTTCTTCTATAAAACCATTTAAAAATGTACTTTTTACATCCATTTGAAATAACTTAAATTTATTAAAGCATGCAAAGGCCAATAACATACGAATGTCTTCTAATCTAGCTACGAGAGCATATGTCTCATCAAAATCTATTCCTTCTTCTTGATTATATCCCTTAGCACCTAGCCTTGTTCCTATTTACTATTCCATCTTCATCCAAATTATTTCTATATACCCATTTAGTTCCTATTATAGTGTGACTCTTTGGTCTAGGAACTAAATTCCATACTTTATTTCTTTCAAATTGATTTAATTCTTCTTGTATAGTATTTATCTAATCAACATCTTTTTCTACTTCTACAAAAGTCTTAGGTTATACTTAAGATAAATAAGCTACATAATTACAAATATTTCTAATAGAGGAACGAGTTCTTACCCCTTGTGAAGGATCATAAATCACTTGATCGATTGGATGATAATTCATATACCTCCAATCTTTGGGAAAACTATCCTATTGTTGACTTGTAGATGGTTGATCAAGATTGAGAGCTTCTACTACTAATTAGTTTAGACTCATCAAAGGCAACATGTACGAATTCTTCAACTACTAGAGTTCTTTTGTTAAAGACTCTATAAGCTTTACTAGAGATTGAATATCTTAAGAATATCCCTTCGTTGGTCTTTGAGTCAAATTTACCTACATTAGTGTTATTGTTATTTATGATGAAACACTTGCAACCAAAAGCACGAAAATAAGAGATATTAGATTTTCTACCTGTCCATAGTTCATATGGGGTTTTGTCAAGAATAAGCCTAATTAAAACTCTATTTAAAACATAGCAAGATGTGTTTACGGCTTCAGCCCAAAAGTATTTTGGGAAACTATTTTCACAGAGCATTGTTATAGCAAATTCTTCTAGAACTCTTTCATCTCAATAACTCTATTTTGTTGAGGAGTTCTAGGTGCTAAAAAGTTGTGATCAATTCCATTTTCATCACAAAATTTTGAAAAACTTTGGTTTTCAAATTCTTTTCCATGATCACTTTTGATGCTTGAAATAGAAATGCCTTTTTTCATTTTGAACTTTTTTTACAAAAGTTCACAAATCCTTTATATGCTTCATCCATGTAAGCAATAAAAACAAAAAAAATGTATATCTTGAATAATCATCAACAATAACAAGAACATATTGATGGCCACCTAGACTAATAGTACTTATTGGACCAAACAAGTTCGTGTGCAAAAGTTCTAATGGTCTAGAAGTTGAGATTATATATTTTTTTATTTAAAAGAAATGATTGTTTGCTTTCCCATTTGACAAACATCACACACATTATCTTTTTCAAATTTGATTTTTGGAAGTCCAGTGACTAAATCTTTTCTTGAAATAATTTTAAGCAAATCCATGTTTACATGGTCAAGTCTTCTATGCCATAGCCGTGGATTTTCAGTAAAAGTGGGAAAACATTTTTCATTTTCCGAAAGCAAAGATTTTAAATCAACTACATAGACATTTTCTTGTCTATGGCCAACAAACTTGATCTTGTTACTTTTGATTTCTATAACTAGGCAATGAGAGGTTTCAAATATGACTTTGTTTCCTTTGCCACATAATTGATTAATATTAAGCAAATTTGGCTTAAGGCCTTGCACATATAAAACATGATCAATAGTTGTGAAATCATTACCAAATTTGCCATGCCCAATGATCTTTATCTTTGTATTGTCTCCAATGGTGACATGTCCACCACCCTTAGAGTTAGCTCTTTGAACATACTTTGATCACTGATCATGTGCTTTGAGCATCCATTATCAAGGTACCAATAGTTACATTTTTTCTTGGTGTGGAGACATATCTACATTACACAAGGATATACAATTGCACTTTTAGGTACTCAAAATTTATTGGGTTCTTTGGGGTTAGTCCTAGAAAACACGGTTCCTTTTGGGATCCATACTTTCTCAACATTATAAGGTGCTCTATAATTATAGACATGTTGATGTTGCATAATCCTAAGATATTAGTTATTTAAATTTCTAGGATTTCTTAATTGTGCATGTCTAATGTTCATTGGATAAGCAATCCTAGAATACATGTTTCTATTATGAAAATTATGAACTTGCATGTTATCTCTAGGAATGGTATGACGGTAATTTCTAGGACATGCACTTGTAGCATTATGAACATACATACTATCTCTAGAATGCACATGATGTTAATTTCTAGGATGTCCAATTTTACCATGCAAGTTATGAGCATACACATTATCTCTAAGATGTGCATGATGATAGTACCTAAGATGTGTATTTCTAGTATGTGCATTCCTTAAATGATTATTCCTAGCATTTTTGTTTTTTTAGTGAGCATATATATATGCATGAGTATTTCTAGGATGCTTATCTCTAGTATATGCATTAGAATTTAAATTTGCATTCTTAGACGTACTAGCATATATTGAGGGAGTGATCTTACTAGTGGCCTTAGAAGTGGAGGCTTCATTCACACATGTTGCTTTCATGAACAAAGTCTATTTTGATTTTTGCTTGCCTAATGGGGAATAACCCAAGATCGATTTTCCTCCGATTAACCTTTGGTAAGATAGCACTTCATCTAGCCTTTCTTTTCTAAGCATAAGTCTAGATATAGTGCTATTCAAATCCAATATTTTCTTCTTTAAAATATCGTTTTCATTTTTAAAAAAATCTTATGAAGAGTTATAAAGCATGAAAGATAGTTTTTCTTTTTCTTATTTGAAGCCCTCCATCTCTTTAGGAAGAGATGAGACTTCCTTATTGAGGGCCACATTTCTAGAATCGAATTTCTTCAATTCTTCATGCATCTCATTTATAACTTCAATTAATTCTTCACTACTACTAACAATGTTATTATTATTAGAAGGGGAAGAAATTGATACCACATTCTCATCGTTGATTGCCATCAAGCATATGTTAGCAATCTCCTCGTATCCAACTTCATTGTCCGAAGTTTCTTCCTCTTCGTCATCACTCCATGTGGTTACAATTATGGCTTTCTTTTTTAAGCTCTTATAAGGTTTGCTCGTTGTTGGACAATTAGCCTTGATGTGATCGGGCTTCTTCCAACTGAAATGTACAAGAGGTTCCCTTTTTGGAGTGGATTCCCTTATATAAAGTTTCTTGCTCTTTTTCATGAATTTGTGAAACCTATTGGTGATTAAAGTCATCTCACTATATTTTTCGTTGCTCTCATCCTCTTCTTCTTTCTCTTTCTCTTTGTTGCTTGTAGAGGCCTTGAGAGCAATCATCTTTTTCTTCTTCTCATCATCATTGACAATGGGATTCATTTCCTCCATCTATTATGTCAATAGTGATCGAGGAGTGTTTCGATATCAACTTCACGTGTGTTGCACAAACCTTACAAACAATCTCTTCCTCATGGAAGTTACAAACAAACTATTTAGTCCTAAACACTCTAAGAGTTACACAAACTCTTTCCCTTTACAATAAATTGGATTGACTGTAAAGTAAATGGTAGAGAGATAGCAATGAATGCTTTTTTACAACTGAATAATATCTCTCTTTTAAGAACAAGCCTGAAGAATGGCTCACAATAAATTTTTCAAAGCTTTTGAGAATTAATGAGCTATATGATGAATTATATGTGCTACTTTCCATGTTTTAATACTCATTGAAGTGAGTTTATATAACCTTGAATCAATATGGCCATTTGACACTAACTTGGTAGGTTTTGGGCATTAAATGCTCATGTCTCGCGTCTCAAACAGTCATATTTTTGAATTACCAGTTGACTGGGTCCTTGTACCAGTCGACTTGGTCAAGTGAAAAATCTTCACTTTTAGGCTTAAGGAGAGTATCAATCAACTGGGTCCTCAGCACCAGTCGATAGAGAACTTATTGTCCCATGTACCAGTTGACTGGTATGTAGACCCAGTCGACTGGGTTATCCTTTAACCCAGTTTTCATGTTTTTAAAACAGTTTTTGACTTAGAAACTTTTGGTATTATATTTTTGTCAAAATCTTTTGTTAATTGAGCAATAGATCAAGCTAAGTAATTGAATTTAGAGATTTACAGACTGATTCAATTGCCTTAGTGCCTATTCTAGATCTTCTGTCTTCTTTTGGTGTCTAAACGTGTTGAGTTATTGCATATTGTTTCTGAATTGAATGCTTTTATGGCTTAAACACTTAGATAAAAATTGTTAGTGCAATTAGAGTGGTGCTTTGCCATTATCAAAATCAAATACAGGTCAACAAATATTATACAATGTGTAGTATTTTTTGTGTTATGAATATATGTGTTGTTTTTATAATATAAACATATATATATATATATATATGTATATGTATACATATGTATATATATGTTATAAGTTTGTACATAGTAATCTTTAAATATGCTAGAGGATTTATTTAAAATGCATGTATTGGTAGAAAGATTAAACATTTAAATGAGGTGCAATTTTTTTTTTTTAATTTATATTGATACAGTTTTAAGTATCTTATAATAATAATAATTTTTAAAAATTGCCATTAAGTAATCCGGTTATAATCCGAATTCCGATGGATTCATATATAGATTGAGTTTTAAAAAAAAATGGTAAATAATTTGATCCGATAAATTTTTTAAAAAAGGAACTGGATCTACTTTAATTCGAGTTGAATTTGATCCGGTTACAAGCCCACTTCCGGTCATAAACACATAATCTTACTCTCGGATAAAAAATAAATTTATTTTGTTTATAAATTTTGTCAATTTTGATAAAATTTGTTATAAGGCAATTTTATAGTAAATTTATTTATTAATGAATTTCAAACTTTATCAAATTTTCAAATATAATAAATTATAAAATTGCAATTGAAATTTATTAGCTTTTCAGCATAATAAACTATAAAATTACAAATAAATTCTATAAAATTTGTGAATTCATTTATTTAAACTGTATTAATCTCAAAGTTGTTGTCGTTCGTATGATAAACAAACGAGAGACTTATTATAAACAATATTGAACTTTGATATAGATCATCCACAATGGATGGTTGGCTATATGACCATATTAACAAGAAATCGTCCAATATTTTCTATCATTTCCTTTTGGTTGGGATAATAATGGCCCACTTAATCAATGAATCTGCTTAACTGTCGTATTCGCGTCAAGCCTTTTTATTAAAAGGGAGAGAAAGAAACACTTTGATCATGGAGTTTGTGACATTATGTAAAAAAGAGGATTTTGAGAATGATTAGGGACACTAAAAAAGCGGATGATGTTACAAGCATTGTAAGGAAGCGCCTCACCTCATTAAGCAATTCATATCAATTATTAACCCCAATGAGTTACTTCAATTGACAAAGTGGTTTTAAGGTTCTCTTTGAAGTCACTAGTTCGAGTTTTTTTGAGATTAAGTTGTAAGGTTTTTTTTTTTTTTTTTTATTAATTCTCTAGAACAGGCGTGAATATCCTACCTTTGACTTGCTCGGAAAAGTGAATTTAATACTATGCGCGTAACCTGACCTGTGATACCAAAAAAAAAATTCATATCAATTATTAATTTTGTGGTACATGGAAGATAAAGATACCCCATAAAGCAAATAATAGGAGTACCTCTTTCTTAGCTAAGCAAGGAAAAAGCGAGTTAAGGAACTTGGGCTTTGGCATTGGATGCTTCGTTAATGCACACTTGAAATATTAAGGGTGTTTGAGATCAATCAAAAGTTAATAGATTGATCTTTTCATTCAAATCAGGAGTCTCGGATCCTCCAGTTTACACTCACACTCTCTCCATTTTTCTCTTTTTAACAGCTCAAAAAGAGTCATATTGCGCGTATCTTACCTAAAGGGGTTAACAGTAGATTGGAGTTAATTGTTATCACTAACGATCTGTGCACCTTACCTATGGGCAATTGACTGTTAGAGCTCCATGTACAATAGTATCTAAATAGAGAGATTGGGCAAAAATACTTGGTTAGACTGGGTCTAAAATATTAGTTTTAGATCTGCCCAAAACTTCACTGGTCATGACAGTATAAACATGAGACCTAAGGAATAATATTGCCAGTAAAGTTATCTAAAATTATCAATGAAGTATTCCTTGAGATTGGGAGCTGTGTGTTATATTTGTGAATGACTGTTCTTTTTTTAAAGTGGCTTATACTATCTTTTCAATTGAGATTACGAAGTGGCTAATTGTTATCAATTGGACTGGTTATAAATTATGTGGCTCATTGTGAGTTGTAGTCTGGAGGGTAATGGAGAGGGAAATGCTAAAGGTGATCCCAACCTCAAATCAAGAGTATGATTTTCTTTAAATTAATTAATTTTGAATATTTGTTTATCATATTATCTTGTTTCTTCACCTTATATATATATGGGTGACTCAATGCATTGTAAGTACACAAAAACAAAATGAGATATATGTAACCCTAGGGGCATTGTGTTCGTGGAAGTAAACTGTTAAGGTTTAAGAGAGGAAGTGAGACAATACAAAGAAGAGAATTGTATTGAATGGTGTGATTTACTTACAAGTGAGCTATCCTATTTATAGGAGCCAATAAGAGAGCCAAAGATATACACAACCAATGTGGGATTAAACTAACTAAGCAATAACTATGCTATACATAATCTAACAGCCCCCCTCAAACTCAAGGTGGAATATGAGAAACCAACTTGAGTTTGAAAACAAGATCACGAAAACGCCCTGGAGGATGTGACTTAGTAAAGATGTCTGCGAGTTGATCCTTGGATGTGACAGAATGAAGCTGTAGGGAGCCTTGAAGGAGATGATGACGGACAAAATGACAATCAATCTCAATATGTTTGGTCCGTTCATGAAACACATCATTATGAGCAATCTGAATAGCACTTCTATTGTCACAGTATACAGGAGTGGCAGCAGAAAGTGATACACCCATATCTTGTAACAACCATCGTAACCAAAGAAGCTCAGAGGTGGTGTCAGCTAAAGCACGATATTCTGCCTCTGTACTAGATCGAGCAACAACAGTTTGTTTCTTACTACGCCAAGAGATAAGAGAGGTGCCAAGTAGGAAACAATAACCGGTGGTAGAACGACGATCTGTAGGATCACCTGCCCAATCTGCATCGGTATAAGCACACAACTGAAGAGGAGACTGAGAGGAGAAAAAGAGCCCATGAAACAATGTCCCCTTTAGGTAACGAAGGATGCGAAGAACAGCAGCAAAATGAGTAGAGCGAGGAGCAGCCATAAACTGACTCACCTGATGGACAGCATACGAGATATCAGGTCGAGTAACAGTAAGGTAGACAAGACTGCCAACCAAATGTCGATATAAAGTAAAATCACGAAGAAGTTCGCCATCATGGGGTGTAAGACGAGTATTAAGCTCAGTTGGTGTGTCAACAACCTTACTGTCTGTGAGATTTGCCCGAGAAAGCATATCAGAGATATATTTGGCTTGTGTCAAATAATAACCATCAGAAGAAGACGAAATCTCAAGACCAAGAAAATAGCTGAGAGGACCAAGATCTTTCATCTCAAAATGTTGATTGAGAAACTGTTTAAGTTCCTGAATACCAATGGGATCATCCCCGGTGATAATCATGTCATCAACATATAACAGAAGAAGTATGATGCCCCGGTCTGTGCGGCGAACAAACAAAGCTGAATCATAGGAGCTGATGGAATATCCAAGGCTAGACAAAGTGTTGCTAAACTTAGCAAACCATGCTCGAGGAGCCTGCTTAAGTCCATATAGAGCTCGACGAAGACGACATACCTTGTTTGTTGGATTAGATAGTCCGGGAGGTGGTTGCATATAGACTTCTTCATTAAGATCACCATTAAGGAATGCATTTTTAACATCCATTTGAAAAAGTGACCAATGGCGAGAGGCTGCAACAGCTAGCAAAGCACGCACAGAAGATAGACGAGCAACTGGAGCAAAGGTCTCCTCATAGTCCACACCATACTCCTGAGTAAAACCCCTGGCAACAAGTCGAGCCTTATACCTGTCAACAGTACCATCTGAACAAGTCTTAATTTTGTAAACCCATTTACTGCCAATCACAGACTTTCCAGGAGGCAAGTCAACCAAATCCCATGTATTATTCTTGTGTAAAGCATCAAGTTCCTCTTTCATCGCAGTCTGCCAAAAAGGGTTAGTGGAAGCCTCACGATAGGAGTGGGGCTCATGTAAAGTAGCTAAAGCATGAAAGCAATGAAAATTCTAGAGATGGGATGGAAGAGATCTTACTCTGGTGGATCGGCGAAGGTCTGGAGAGGAAGTGTGAACATGATCCTCATACGTAACAGACCCTGGGGGCTCAGGTGAAGCGACGTCGAGGGTATCAGGTGGAGTGGAATCAAGAGTATTAGGTGAGGGAGACTCGGGCAAGACATTACTAGTGTGAGGTGAGGGAGACTCGGGCAAGACATCACTAGTGTGAGTAGGAGAAATAGGAGGCTCCATAAGTGTGGTAAAAGGAGGAAAAGATGGCATGCTGAATTTGCCAATTTCATGAAATAGTCTATGCTCCCAGAAAACTACATGACGGGAAATACGAAGACGACGAGACACAGGATCATAACACCGATAGCCTTTTTGTTCAATTCCATATCCAAGAAAACAACACATCCGAGAACGAGGCTCAAGTTTGGTGCGCTCATGAGGTTGGAGTAAAACAAAACAAGCAGAACCAAACACACGAAGATGGTGGTATGAGGGAACATAGCCAAACAACCGCTCGTAAGGAGTGCAATTATCAAGGATAGGGGTAGGTAACCTATTGATCGTGTAGATAGCCGTTAGAGTGGCTTCACCCCAAAATGGGGTAGGAACAGATGTGGAAATGAGGAGGGCTAGAACAGTGTCTAAAATATGCCTAAGTTTACGTTCAGCTCGACCATTTTGTTGTGAAGTGCCAGGACATGACAAGTGAGGAACAGTGCCATAACTTTTTAGGATGTTTTTAAAAGTATGTTGAGTATATTCTAAAGCATTATCAGAACGAAAAGCTTTGATAGGTTTTGAAAATTGGGTTTCAATCATTTTAGCAAAAGTACGATAAATATCCAATAATTCAGAACGAGATTTCATTAAAAATACCCAAGTGTAACGAGAGAAATCATCAACAAAAATTACAAAATAGCGTGAACCACTCATACTAGCAACGGGAGAAGGTCCCCAAACATCAGAATGAATTAAATCAAACGAAGCAGTAGCATGAGACTCACTATTATTAAAAGGCAAAGCCGGCTGTTTTCCAAGTTGACACGAAATACAATCAAAAGAACTTTTAGACACTGACCCTAACAACCCCTTTGAAGCTAAAAGTTGTACCCGAGATGCAGATGCATGACTAAGACGTGAATGCCAAAGTGCAAGGGATGGTGGTGACAAGGAGGCAGCAGCAGAGACGTTAGAGGCAGGAAGGTTGGGCAGGTGTAAGGATGAGAGTTCGAACATGCGCCCAATTCTACGCCCGGTCCCAAGGGTCTGACCAGTACGAGGATCCTGCACATTCACACCAGAAAAGTCAAAGATAATTCTATATCCAAGTTCACATATTTGCCCAACGGAAAGAAGATTATAAGATAATTCTGGCACATGAAAAACTTCAGGAATAGAAAGAGAACGACTATTGATGGTGCCTATAGTTTTAACAGTCATAGTGGAGCCATCAGCTGTGCGAATGAATGAGGAATGAGGCGAAGGTGCAGATGTAGTAAATGAAGCTGGGAAATGTGTCATATGGTTGCAACAAGCGGAATCAAAAAGCCAAGAGGCAGAATTACCTGGCAGGACTGAGAGGGCAGAGGAAGATGCATTACCAGAACGAGACTGGATGACCTGATTAACTATTGCCTCGAAGTCAGTTGCAGATAAGGTGACAGTAGAACCTGATGACCCGTTAGAGAGTGCAACTGAAGATGAAGCTGTAGTCGCAGATGGATATGGAACAACTGTAGAGAGAGTGCTCTCAGGATGAGCAACTGCTGCAGTGGGAGCATTGGATCTTCCCCTTTGCCAACATTTATCAATAGTGTGCCCTCGACGTTTACAAAAACGACAGAAATTGTTGTCACGAGGCTTAGGAGAAGGTCGAGGAGCACCAAACCTGTCAGAATGCTTTGGTTGAAATGATGAAGAACTAGATAATGGAGCAGCCAACACTGAAGGACTATGTTGAGAGTGCATAGTCTGTGATCTGCTTTCTGCACGAACAAGTTCAAATATAGCATTGTCCAAAGTAGGGAGAGGAGAGCGATGTAAAAGTTGCACACGAATAGGCTCAAAATCATCACGTAATGCCATAAGAAAATGGTGAAGACGATGTTGATCCCTTCGTTCAGCATACATTTTGGCATCTGTAGGATCCTTCCAAATAGGATCAGAGAGATCAATTTGATTCCATAAGAATTGCATGCGAGCAAGAAAATCATTAATACTCTGCCCCGGTTCTTGCTTCAGGCAGAAGAGCTCAAACAGGAGCTGATATTCTCGAGCACCATCAACAGCAGAATAACGAGAAGCAAGCATATCCCAAGCACCCTTAGCTTCATCAAAGCTACCAAATAGGGCAGAAATAGATGGAATAGTAGTATTACGAAACCATGTGAGAATTTGATGATGATTACTTTCCCAATCAATGAGACGAGTGAGAAAAGCATCATTAGTTTCAGTAGCCCCTTTAACTGGCTTCTCGACAATACCAACCACGTAAGACCAAAGCTTACGACTTTTGAGAAAACTTCGCATAGATTGAGACCAAACAATATAGTTTGTACCATCCAATACAGACTGAACATGACGAAAAATATCTTTTTCTGCCATCTGGTCAAATCTGGTTGTCGGTCAACGGTCAACGGTCAACGGTTGAATAATGACGTCGATGGAGCAGCGGCTGAGATGACGTCGATGGAGAATGAGACTCCGACTATAGTGGTGACCCGACAGACATGAAAAGGATATTCAAGAAGTTTTTCTGATGTGAAGGATCCACTAATAGTGGCAATCACAGAGCATACTCAACTCTTAATATACCGACAACCTTAAAGAAGTTTTTCTGATGTGAAAGATCCACTAATAGTGGCAATCACAGAGCATACTCAACTCTTAATATACCGAGAACCACGAAGGCTCTGATACCATGTTAAGGTTTAAGAGAGGAAGTGAGACAATACAAAGAAGAGAATTGTATTGAATGGTGTGATTTACTTACAAGTGAGCTATCCTATTTATAGGAGCCAATAAGAGAGCCAAAGATATACACAACCAATGTGGGATTAAACTAACTAAGCAATAACTATGCTATACATAATCTAACATAAACCATGTTAAACTCTGTTTTCATTTTCTTTTTCCTTCTTTTTCATTTTGTATTCTCACATTATGTCATAAATCTTATATGATATCGGAGTAGGATGATGATCTTGGTCTCTCCTCTCTTCTCTTCATCATTGTTATACCTATGATGGCCTCTTATATAGGTGGTTTATCATTACCTACGATCAATCCTTACTCTTCATCATTGCTATACCTATGATAACTTCTCATATGATTGGTTATTCATTACCAATCAATTGTTATCAATTGTTATCTCTTTAGAGAATCAACAATTTCTTTCGCTCTAAACGATGACTCTCGATAAACTTCAATTCAAAGACTAATTTTGCAAGTTTGGTGTTTTATCATAGATTTCACACTCTAATTTTACGGGGAGTGTTGGAGATAAATCAAGAGTCAACAAATTGATCTTCTCAATCATATAGGAGCATTATTCTCTCCAAATTAATTAATTTTGAATTCATCAAATTTTTATATTTGTTCCCGTATTATCTTGTATTTTCACCATATACATACATATACCTCACTACGTTGTAATCAACACAAACTTAATGAGAAATATGTAACCCTGGGGGCATTATGTTCGTGGATTCATGTAGGTTTATTAGCCGAACAATGTTAAACTATGTATTCATCTTCTTTTTCTTTTTCTTTCATTATATTTCCATATTATCTAAAAATCTACTATGGTATGATGATAATCCTAGCTCCTCGTCTCTTCTCTTTATCATTGCTACGCCTACTGTGGCCTCTCATATAGGTAGGTTTTCATTTCTGCGATACCTCCCTACTCTTCATTATTGCTACATTTATGGTTGGTTCCTTATTACTAATCAATTGTTATCTATTCAACGAATCAATGACTTCTTCTGCTCTAAATGATGGTTCTTCATTATTGATGATCAATCCTTACCCTTCATCATTGCTACAACTATGGTAACCTCTCATATGATTGGTTATTCATTACCAATTAATTGCTATCTCTTTAGTAAATCAACGATTTCTTCTGCATTAAACAATGACTCTCGATTAATTTTCATTCAAAGACTCAATTTTCAAGTTAAGTGTTTCATCATAGATTCCACATTCTAATTTGAGGGAGAGTATTGGGGACCAATCAAGAGCCAACAAATTGATCTTCCTAATAAAATAAAGAGCATGATTTTCTTCAAATTAATTAATTTTGAATTCATCAAATTTTAATATTAGTTACTGTATTATCTTGAATCTTCACCCTATACATATAAGTACCTCAATGTGTTGTAAACGCGCACAAACTTAATGAGAAATATGTAGCCTAGGAGCATTGTGTCCGTGGATGCATGTAGGTCTACTGGCCGAACAACGTTAAACTATATATTCATATTCCTTTTCCTTCTCTTTCATTTTATATTTCAATATTATCTCAAAATCTGACAGAGTGTGATAACCCCGACCCTTTTTTTTTTTTCTCTTTATCATTGCTACACATACTGTAGCCTTTCATATGGACATGTTTTCATTACCATGATCATTTATGGACATGTTTTCATTACCACGATCATTTCTTACTTTTCATTACGGCTATACCTATGTTCGTTCTTCATTACTAATCAATTGTTATCTCTTTAACGAATCAATGACTTCTACCGATATAAACAATAGTTCTTCGTTACCGACGATCAATCCTTACTCTTCATCAATTGTTACATCTATGGTAGCCTCTCATATGGTTAGTTATTCATTACAAATCAATTGTTATCTCTTTAGTGAATTAACAATTTCTTCTGCTTTAAATGATTACTCTCGATTAATTTTCATTCAAAGACTCAATTTTCAAGTTGGGTGTTTCATTGTAGATTTCACACTCTAATTTGATAGGGAGTGTCGAAGACCAATCAAACTCAAAAAATTGTTCTCCTCAATAAAATAAAGAGCACAATTTTCCCTAAATTAATTAATTCTGGATTCGTCAAATTTTAATGTTTGTTACAATATCATCTTGTATTTTCACCCTATATAACTGAGCACCTCAATGTGTTGTAAACACACACAAACTTAGTGAGAAATATGTAGCCCTAGGGGTATCATGTTCGTGGTTGCATGTAGGTCTACTAGCCGAACAACGTTAAACTATGTGTTTATCTTCTTTTTCCTTCTCTTTGATTTTATATTTTCATATTATCTCAAAATCTCATATGGTGTGATGATAATCCTGACCTCACCTCTTTTCTCTTTATCATTGCTACACCTAATGTGGCCTCTCATATGGGCGGTTTTTAATTACCGTGATCAATCCTTACTCTTCATTATTGCTACGCCTATGGTTGATTCTTCATTACAAATCAATTGTTATCTCTTTAACGAATCAATGACTTCTTCTGCTTTAAATGACGACTCTCGATTAATTGCCATAAGACTTAGTTTACAAATTGGGTGTTTCATCGTAGATTCCACACTATAATTTGATGAGGAATGTAGAAGATCAATTAATCAAGAGTCAACAAATTGATATTCTCATTTAAATCAAAAGCATGATTTTCTCCAAATTAATTAATTTTGAATATCTATTATCAAATCATCTTTTATATATATATATATATATATAAAAACACACAAGCTTAATTAAAAATATATAGCCCTAGAGACATTGTGTCCATTATGTAGGCTTACTGGTCGAATTATATTAAATTATGTTTTCATGTTCTTCTTCCTCTTTTTCACTTAATATTTCCAAATTATCTCTTTTCCAATCCTACCGTTCACTTAATTTTAAAATCTAAACTCTATTTTAATTATCAAAGAGTTAAAATTAAATAAATTATTTTCAAAGTACAATTGACCTAGTAGTACTATTTTTCTAAGTACAGATCACCTAAACACTTGATGCCCTTTTACGTATGCTTTCAATAAAGCTTTATATGAGTTGCTATTCTAGAAAGTCTTTCCGAGTAAACGTGGCTTTAATTATCAATTCCATATTAGAGTTCTTGCTGGGTTTGGAAAAATAACACTAAAATTTTTAACAGCCTTACTAAAGAAAATACCCCAGTTAGAGAGCTAGCGACCCCTCAAGAAACTGTTACAAGGTCTTGTGTTCATCTTCATCCACCAAACGGAGAAAGAGTATAATACAAGACAAATAAGAAGTGACATGATAGTTTCTTGCCTTCTAAGCTCATATGTTTAAAAAGCATAAAAATATTTATAAGGTACCAAAAATGGAGTTGGGTAATGGGTATATATGGTCCTCATTCCTCAAAGGGAAAGACAAGTTAACAACATGAAAAGATTTAAGAGTTAGATATTCACCATTAAGAAGTTTGCATTCATAATCATCTTCAGCATTGAATTTATATCCCAATTAATTGGTGACGTTTGGGTTAACATTAAAGGCATGCTTAAAAATAAGTGATTAAAACTAATTTAGTATGAATCCAAACGTACTTTAATAATTATCCAAACGTTGCCATTACGTGCTATTTTGATAAGTCAAGATGATTACCTTTATGTTGAAATCTCAACAATTAAAGTAATACTACATTGATGGGTTTGGTGGATAGAACGACGAGAGAATAAGATGATTTTATTTTAAGGAAGTGTTTGATGGATAAGATAACAAGGATGATGGAATGAGAGGAGAGTTCTCATCCTGTGATTACATGAGAAAATCATCCGTTTCCGAGAGATAGCTCGATCTTTCGTCTCATCTTGTTCGCCAACACACCCAATTATGGCACTTGATTGATTATCAATTTTCCTCAACACAAGTGAACTATTCATTCTCCCATCCTTTGAGCAGTTGTCATTATTAAATATGTTTGAAATTTTACTTTTAAAATCTGTTTGCTCAAATTTTAGGTAAAAAAATAAAACTACAATAATTAAATAGGCAAAATAAACAAAGAGAAAAAACACAACAATTAATGTGGTTCTACAACTTTTTTTGCCTATGTCCACTAACAAACCCCACAAATTTATTAATATTTAATTATAACTTTAAGAAAAGCAAAATTGTTAAACTCTCACAACCTCACAGTCCGAAAGCTTCAATACACTCAAAACTCTCATCCTAGCTCTAGTTGTAGGTGCTTTATCTACTTGACAACCCAAAACCTCAATACATCCAAAACTCTCATCCTAACTCTATTAGTAAACCCCTTTAGTTTATAATATATTAGAATTATAAGTGTGTCTCAAACTTTTTCTTAATACTAATAGGTAAATAACAACATAATAGGAGAACACTACTACTACTCTTGTTAGAACAAGCAATCATCCAATAAAAAACTACTACTATACTTCTATTAGAATAAGTAGCTACAAAACAAAAAATCACTTTTTTCAAACCAATTATAATTCGTTCTTGTGAGAATTTGTGCCAAAATTCTAACAAAATATTTTCCTTTCATGGTAATATGCTTGATAAATGATAATCTGTAAGAGCAACTTTTGCTTTCCAATCAGTACTATAATCTTCATGTTCTTTGCTTGCACATGAAACAAGGTGCACCACAGAATAAAAGCTAAAAGCTTTTTCCACATGTTATCTCACCTTCATGGGATGGGAGACTGCAGACCCTGCAAAAAAAGTTATTTAATTAGAAATGAAACGTACCAAATGAAGCAAGTTAAAAAAAAAGGTTCAGCGACCGTTTGTGTTTCGATAAATAACAGGATGAAAGTAACATCAAGAAGATAAAACTGAAAATTTCTACTTCCTTGCAGATCCTCCTCTTTGCTGCTAAAGACATCTCAAACAGAGCTCATGCAGATTGCAGACATAGTCACCAAACGATGCCACTGGGAGAAACTGAGAGTTCAGGGAATTAATAAGAGAATTTCAGAAGTTAATCCGCTGTAATTTATCTGCAGTTTTAAATTAAGGATGTATTTGAATCAATGAATGGTTTGAAATCCCCAAATATGCAGATATTAACACATTAGAAAGAGCTGTTATAGACTAGGGAAAGACTTCACATTTTTATATCAGAGCATCATTTAACGAATTACCTGATCAGGTTCAATATAATAACAAATTAAATTCTAACCAACAAAAAATATTTGGTTGTGACCATAACTTCTTGTCTCGCAGACATAAAAAAAGAATACCATAAAATATAGAACTAGTCTACAAGACAACAATTGATCTGCCGAAAACAAAGTATAAGCTTGATAATCCAGTATAATTTAGACAAAAATGGAAAGAGTCTTTTCTGTTATTTCCGCCATGTCCAACTCGTTGATTTTCAGCTGCATCACTTAGATGGAAGTCTAGCATCCAGATAAATGGTCTACAAATCAGAAAACCAGGCAGCGCGGCTGAAGAAATATATCAAGTGGGATAGGAAGTGGTTCTTTTTAGCTAATTATATAGAGAACCACTGCGGCTAAATCAATCCAAACTGAGCTGAGGGTCATAACTTTCGCCCAAGCATTTCCAGATGATTCCACTCTGGTTGCCTTCAATATTCACTTGTCCTTTCCAGTCAGATAATAAGGATCAATACTTCTCCTCAAACTCCTTGTTTCATCTTCCAGGCAAATAATATGATGAGTTTTCTTTTCTCTATGCGGAAGTTCCCTTTTCTTCTTTGCTCACTTGAGTCCTTCTCTTTGCTCAGACAGCATGCCCCCTTCTTGAAGCTCCTTAGAACAATACATTTGTACTTATTTAACAAAAACTCGAGCTCAAGAGAAGAAGTTTTCAGCATTAAAACACATTTCCCTTCGCAATAATGCTAGTGTTGCATAAATTTCCTCAGCTTTTGGGTGCGAACCATCACAAGCAACAAATACATGAAGTTCTTCTCCAATTTGAATCCAGCTGCATCCAGGGTTTCTTCTTAGGCCCTTCTCTTTCATCAAATCCCTTACCTTTAAGACCTCATCCCACCGTCCTGCAGCTGCATATGCATTTGATAGTGCCACATGGTTTCCTGAATTATTTGGTTCTAATGTTAACAGATATTTTGATAAGTATTCCCCAAGTTCAACCGCATGGTGCTCTCTACAGGTGGCAAGCAATGATCCTATTATATGTGCGTCAGGCTCATAAGGCATTGCACGAACAAACCTAAAAACTTCATCCAAGTTACAATGCCGTGAAAGAAGATTAATCACACATCCATAATGTTCTATGCTTGGCTTTATACGGTGTTTGAAGACCATATTAACAAAAAGCTCCAAACCTTCATTTACCATCCCAGCATGGTTGCATGCGGATAAAATGTTAGTAAATGTTATGCTATCTGGTTCTATACCTGCCTCCTGTAAATGTTGATATAGTGTGAGGGCTTCTTCAGCTTGACCGTGTAATGCATAAGCCGAGATCATTGCATTGTAGAGGGGCAATTCCTTACTCAAAATCGTATCAAAAACCCTCTTTGCTTGATCTATGTTTCCACATTTAGCATACATGTCCACCAGAGAAGTGGCAACTGGAACCCAAGAGCAATGATCATGCCTGGTGATGTAGCCATGAAAGGATCTTCCATAGTGTAATGATGCCACATCTGTGCAGACTGAGAGTGCACTAATGATGCTGATGGCATTGGGTTTTATCCCAGATTCTTGCATCTTTTTGAAAAACAGAATTGCCTCGTCGCCCAGACCTTTCTGAGCCAGACCACTGATAAGAGTAGTCCAAGTAATTAAGTTAGGGTGGGCACCAAGAGACTGCATCAGCGAAACCATGTCTTCAGCCTCATTGATCTGGCCATTTCTAAGCAACCCCAAAATCACAGAATTCCATGACATCACATTTGGTGGCACACTCTCTAACTGCATTTGATAAAACAACTTCAAGGCCTCTCCACTCAGTCCAAACTCTGCATAAGCTGCCAATATTGTATTCCACAATACAATATCTCTATGGTTTGTGGAGTCAAAAACTCTTTTTGCATCATCAATTCTCCCACATTTAGCATACATATCCACAATGCTACTTGCCACAACCACATCAGATTCAAGGTTGTTTCTAACACAAAAACAGTGCCCTTCTTTTCCAAGTTCTATGTTTCTTGTATCAGCAGCTGCAGCCAATATACATGCTAAAGTGACACAGTCAAATCTCAAATTTTTTAATCTCATCAGATGGCACATATCGAGTGCCTTTTCAACTTGCCCATGTTGCACATAGCCAGAAATGAGCAAATTCCATGTCACTCCATCTTTTTCAACCATCCTACTAAAAACTAGCTCAGCATCGTTGATCAAACCAACCTTGGAATAGAAATTTATAATAGAACTACCCAAAATGTTATCCAATTCTAATCCACCTAAAATTGCAATAGCATGACCTTGCTTACCCTCTTCAACTGCGTTTAAATTTGCTGAAGCTGACAAAAAGCTCGACACACTAACACGAGTAGGCTCAATATCTTCCACTCTCATATCATAGAAGACCTCAATCGCCTCCTCATTCATTCCATTTTGAACATAACCCACAATCATCGAGTTCCAAGCGATTACATTCCTCTCAAGCATATCATCAAACAAATTCTTTGCATCCTCCATAATCCCACATTTCCCATACATGTCTATCAAACTACTAGCCACAAAGACACACTCATCAAAACCCACTTTCACCACATACCCATGAATTCCTCTCCCGAACCCAATCCACTGTAGAGCACCACAAGCTTTCAACGCATTAGGTACCACAAAATTATCAGGCAAAAACCCAGTTTCTTGCATTTCACAAAAGCCCAGCAAAGCTTCTTTACTAAAACCCAATCTACACTTCAACCCAATAACAGCAGCCCAAGAAAACACATTCTGTATCCTTAATCTACTAAACAAAAGATTAGTAACATCCCAAGCATCACATTTTGCGTAGAATATTACTAACTTAGTCTCAATATACTCATTTCTTGCAAAGAAATCGCCATTCTTAAGAATTCGAGCGTGGATTTGCTGACCTGTGAGCAGAGCTCGTTCGTATACGCATCCTTGAAGGATTTCACCATAGATTTCTGGTCCAATACGGAGATATTTGGAATCCATTTCAGTGACTAATTCCACAGCTTCTCGAATTTTGCCGTCTTTACAGAGAGAGGAAATGTGGTGAAAGTAAGAGTTGTACAAAGGTTGATTATTTTGGGGATTTTCATGGGGTTTTGCAAGATGGGTTTGTGTGATTTTGACAGAAGTTGTGGAGTTTGTGGATTTGAAATGAGAGAACTGTGGGTTTGGAGTGGTAATGAAAGGAAGAGAAGCCATGCATGAAGATGAAGAGAGGGAGAGATGAGGATATGTAGACCATTGTTGCTCGTTGGCAAACCGGGAAGGGTATTTTCGTCGTTAAGAGTTAACGGATAAGTTGATCCCGGAAAATTGTGATGGATTTTGATCTTGGGCCCACATCCAAGATGCTGGCTTTGCGATCCAAAGAGACACGTATCTCAGTGGAATGGAATTTATCTCATCTCCATTCGGTCTTTCTCCGTTTGGATCTATTACATGTTTATATGAATGTTAAAATCATTTATAATTTTAATAAAAAATTATGGTGATAAATATAATTTTTTTTTTATCAAAATACTTTTCTATCAAGTCAGTAAAGTGTGGATATTATTGTAAAATCACATTTTATTTTTAAAAAAGTAAAATAAAAACATAAATTAAAATTATATTATTGTGGTTTGACTCTAATTATAATTCACTCAACTATAGTTATGCTTGGTAAACTCATTTAAGTTAAAACAAGTTGATTTAAATGGTTTCAATGCATTTTTACCTTAAAAATCATCTAAGTCAATTTATTTTAAATTGATTTAAATAGATACTAAATATGACCTATATCAAAACACAATAATTTAGTTCATAAGATATATACAAAGTCGAATTTTTCTTTATTAATATTTATTCATGTTCACATGTAGAAAAGGTAAAAGACCATGTACCATTTGAATATCAAAGCTTCATATCTCATTGTTCTCTACAATTCTGTATTTTTTTTTTTTATCTCATCTTGAAAACTCTAAAAAAGAAATTTAGCATCGTTAAAAAACAGTGCAGCTTTGATTCGTCTCATTTTCAAGTAAAACGCATCTTTCTAATTGATGTAACATTTTTTTTTATGGAAACAATAAATCAAATTGGGTGTGCATGCTATACTCCCATAGGTGGAGATGTGTAGGATCATCTCTTACAATATTCATGAGATACGTTCTTTCACATAGGCCACGTTTGGGTCCTTTCTCTTTTAAGCAATATGGCTTTAATTTGGCATTGGTATTTGTAAAAGTGGGTCAGCCTCCTAATAATTACCAATATGTTTTACAAAACTAGCCTTTACCCATCCCTGTTTTTTTACCTTGCCAATTGAACACTGACACCGGTGGAGAAGTGGAAACAATTGGTAGGGCCGGCGATTTTTTGGGTCTTTAACTGTTCCCGTGCTTCTTGTCTGTTCCATTAAATGGTACCCGCCCCTATCACCTGATACTACTATTGCCCACCCCCATATTTATTTCCCGGCTGACACTCGATACTTTTGCCCTCCCCTCATATTTATTTTCCTTTGCACTGATCACCTGATTGCAATGTTTTTGTCATGTGGTCATTTTTTTTTCTTTATAGAAATTAACACAAAGTTTTATAAATTCTTTGTTACTTTATTTTAACACCGTATAAATTTTAACAATCTTCTTCAAATTGATTTATTATTTTGATTTTATAATGAATTTATAACGAAAATTCATTCTCTTTTATTTCCTTTAATTTTCATCAAATAACTGATTCTGTCAATCTTTGACATTTTCTAAGTATTTTTACAAAGATTTTTTACTTCGTTTTCTATTTCCTTTATTTAAAAATCCCTTAATTTTTTATTTTTCATTGCACTTTGTCAGAACCTCTTTAGTGGAAATTTTTTTAGCTTCACTAATTAATTCCATCATCCCATAATAATTTTGTAACTCAGATTACCCATGAGTCAGACGTAATGGTACAAAAATATTTCGGTGAAACATACGAACCCATAATCTTATGCAATTTGGTTGGCAATCATATCTCTTATACCAACCCAAATAGGCTCACTACAATCCTTCACTACATGATCGTGGCACTAAACATGCGGTCCGGTAACAAAGGTACACTGTGACGGGTGGAACACTATACCAGTATCCTCATACCGGGTAATATAGTTATGCAAGGCCATTGTGGCAACAATGACCTTCTTTTGGTCGTTGAAATCAAATACGGGCATATTTTTTTATGACATGGAACCTCTCCTTCCATATCCCAAATGTGCGTTCAACCACATTCTTACACAGGAATGCAAAAAGTTGATCATTTCTTTCCTGTTTTGAGGTGGTGGTGGATTAGAGGACTCCACTCTTTGATAGTATTCATCTATATGATTTCTGATGCCATAACTCTTGAAAGGTGCCATGTACCTGTGCATGTGAGGGTAGCCAGCATCAACCATGTAATATTTTCTACCCATCGGCACTAAGAAATTCAAACTTCTCCACTTGTTAAGGCAGGTATCGAATATTCTTGTGTCATGAGCAGACCCCTCCCATCTAACCCAAGAAAATGTGAAAGTCGTATCAAAATCACATACGACCATAACATTCTAGGTCCAATCCAAGAAAATGTGAAAGTCCTATCAAAATCACATACGACCATGACATTCTGGGTCGGTGTCCCCTTCCTCCCATAACATGGGACATTCGCCCCACGTAGAAGCCGAGCCATCACATGAGTGTCGTCTATCGCACTTATACAATCCTAGACATTCCTCCAATTTATTAACTTATGTTGAACATAAAAAAAAATCATAATTGAAACAAAAATAATTATAAAACCATTACACAAAAAAAAAAATGAAAATCAAATTTATCCCAACCATACTTTGGTTATTTATAGTCACCAGAAAATATGGATGGTGTTGGGGGTCGATGGGCCGATGGCTGTCACCTCCCTCATTGTAGTCAAGTGTAGGTTTGATTATGTCACGCGCCAACAAACAAACAGCTTCTAAGACATTGTGGAAGTATCTGTGGATGGTTTCCCCAGAATGGTTAAACATTTCTTGTACAACCCTATTACCCACTCCATGGGCGGAAACAAATAAGAATATACCAACTTGTTCCTCAACACTTGTGTTAAGTGTAGGAGTCAAACTGTAATGGAGACTTCAACAATTATAGAAGCTCATAAAAGTAGATACATCCATATGAGTTAAGTAGCGACAATGCGACAAGTTACCCTCCATTATTTCACGAATAAAGTCAGCACTGGTACGTATCGAGTCTCTACAAGGCTCCTTCACATAATATTTCATGTACCAACTTAAAATGGCACAACTTTCTGCCTTGGTTATGAGTTCGTCTTCTGCTTCTTGTGGCAAAGCAATCTCATACTGTTTTGGTGTCATCCCAATAACTTCATAAAGTTCTTCTTCAGATAAGTCGCACAATTCTGATAATTGATATGGAGGCATCTTGCTGTGACCCCAACATTAAAGAGTTTGAATGTTAATGTTAAGATTAACCATTACAGTGTAACATTTAGCAAATGCAATGCAAAGTTGCAATTGAATACCAATCAATTAGTAAGCATAAGGGTAGAGAAAGGCAAATTGGACATCAACAAATACAATAGGATTTTAGGCCTAAAAATATAAGGGGAAACTAGATAGATACGAGAAAACCAAATCATTAAATAATATGATAAAAAACATGGGGCAAAAAAAACCCCTATAGAGAATTTAATAAAACACTTCAAACCACAGCAATACAACATAACCATAAGTAATACAAAGTACTAGTAACTCAAAGAAAACAAGAGAAACTCTCAATCTGAACAGTAACTCTAAAGAAAAATAAACATAATAATTGCACCTCCTCGAACAAATTACTCAATCGCTAAAGGGACGTGTTGCTCCTAACAAATTCCAACCATTTAAGGCGGAGGTTATCTTATTTAATGGCGATGAAGGTATCCCGAGCATCACGCTTCATGAGGTACATGATTTACCACATGTGGAGGGGTGAGCCTCTCTCCAAACCAAGCAGTGTTGCAAGGAGTTCAATTACCTAAGACATTATTCCATGGGACAAATACAGTACTGGTGGTAGTACCTGTGCCCATGGTGGACAAGTACTCAACAATGGAATGTATATCGTCTCTCATCATGGCACTTTTTGCTTTCTTACTCTTCTTCGTCTTGCTACCGGAACCCTCGAATGATATCCTCCTTGCAACTGCTGGTGGTGGAGATGGTTGCACGTTAGTGTTGGCAGCATCTATAGAAAATGTAAGGAGGGGAGGGTATGGGTTGGGGTGTTATTGTCCCCAATATGCTCTCCCTCATTGAGAGCATACATATCTGGTTGATAGGGTGGAGTTGAACGTGGTGGTAGCGGACCCTCACTAGGAGCCCAAGCCATTGCCCCAATAGCCAAAACATCGGCAAACAAACCATCATATCCATCCTTGAATAACTGAAGGTCCCTGTTCTTGAAGTATGCGTACCATTCAGACATCTGCAATTGAAGATAGGAAAATCAATTTAGTAAATAATATGATGCATATGAACCAAACAACGCATTGCATATATATGACATTGAGTGTACATGTAATCTTTGTAATTACCTGCAATTTACTTTTCTACCATGCATCATCCATTTTTATTGTCCCCTCAGCCTCATTCCAGCCTAAGCCTGTTTCTCCTTTCATCAGAGCCTTATAATCTTTCCCCATTTTTTTCGTTGCATCCCAATGATTTCTCAGTTGCTTCACCGTGTAGTTGTTGCCAAATTGTTATTGAAGGCCGATCTGATTTGTTTCCATGCCTCCCTGGTTAAATTAGTACTCTCTCTATGACCTAATCTAATTTGGTTCAGACACAAGTCAATAAAAAGTCTGCGGAGAGCATCATACCATTTAGCCTTATCACCTTGGGGACCGGAGGGGTTGGATCCTTCACCTCATGCACCTCTACCTCTACCCATACCCCTAACATGACCAAGTGTGCAAGAGCTGGCCATAGTGCTAATGCATATAACAAGTACAAATAATTACACAAATACAAGAGGCATATATAAACTATTATATAGGAAAGTCAAATTTATTTTCAATGAACATAAATTGATCCTACACATGGTAACAAACATAAATTCTATAATTAGCTAATCCAAATCATTCTCTCAGTGTTTCATATTTCCTAAGCCTAACTACCAATAAAATGATGGTTAGTTAAAAAACTAATGGTGCTTAATGAACAATATTAACATATTTGTAGTAATTAAAAGAATTGCAGCATATGTCTCCAAATACATGTGTCGATATAGAGAGTTTATCATGTGGCCTTTGAAAATTAAAAGATGTATAAGTGGAAACATGGTGGAAACAGGCCTAAAGAAACGTCAATCGCTATTTGATAAAAAAAAAACTACAAGTAACTAAGCTGTTAAAACAGAATCATGTCACCGAGAAAAAGCAAAGGAAAACACAGAAAAATGAAACCCAGCAGAATCATGTCCTTTTGTTTTGATAGAATTCGAAACTAACAACGTATCCTCATCCGAGCACTAACAATCCAATTAATCCCCTACCCTCACTAACATCCAAACACTCACTAACATGCCATTGTTACATAAGTAAATTAAAAAGAAACATGAAATACAGAGATCAATTAACATTTAGTAAAGAAACTACATGTATATAAGTTGTTAACGCAAAATCATGTCACTAAGAAAAAAGGAAACCAAGATGCAATTCACGACAAACTAACAAGTCCCTCCAAAAATCTAAAACAGTGAATACAAACATATTGCACCCAAAAAATGGTCATTTTTCTTTCTTTCCTTTAACCAAAATCCAAAAGAAAATACGAAAAACAAATTATAGAGTTTGTTAAGTTTTAAAAGCATAATTCGAAATTTGAATCACTGTTTCTTATATTTTCTTTTCTGTTCAAGAAACACACTGCTCTCTAAAAGTCAGAATGTACCCGTAGATTACACCATTTACACACCAAGAACCAATTACGAAAGAAAATATAAAAAACAAATTATAGACTTCCTGTTAAGATTTAAAAGTATAAATCGAAATTTTAAATACTTTTTCTTCTATTCTCTTTTCTTTTCTAGAAACATAATGCTCTATAGAAGTCAGAAAACATTGATTATTGAATAAATTGTTGAGTTTGATCTCTGTCTCATTATTTCTTCTCTCCCTAATTCTTCACCTTTACCCCCATTTCTTCTGATTTTTCCTCTCAGTTATTTTTCTCCGCGGCCCCTTATCACTTCTCTCTTGGTTACTTGTTCTGCATCACTTCCACATATGCATTATCAACTCAGACAAGTCATGAAAACTCTTGATGAAATCCACCTTTTCATTTAGTTGATCTAATGGACAGAATGAATTTTTGGCTCTTTAACACTGGAACTTTAAAAAGGAGGAGAAAGAAAAAAGGTGATAACTCTAAAACAAGCCCATTCATCAACCTCTTAGCTTTTATGATTTCTTGGTTCACAGAGAAGCTCAATACAAAGGTCTCGAGCTAGCTATATTCCAACTATTAATATCAAGATGCCAAAAATTATGGAGATTAACAGGAAGAGTGTTAGATGATTTTATCACCTTGCAAATGCCATATACATGATTAAACTATTAATAGTGGAAAAAATATAACACCAATTAAATCATTTAAGAATCCCCTATGTCTTAGTGCATGGAAGGCTAAGTAATGACAATTGTTACTTGAGATGAGGTCATGTCAATAAATTACAGAAAGGGGTTAGGACTAGGGGACACAACCGCATTGTAGAAGCAAAATCAGACCAGAATATAACATCAGTTTAAAAATTCAATTTATAGGCAATCCTCATATATGTAACTTTTTTACCGGTTATTATCAGACACAGAAAGAAATGGATGTAATAGATGACCCCAGTAACAAAAATACAATTACAAAAATACCCCAGTAACTCTAAATAGACTCGTTTGATTTATCCACTACTGGAAGGAGGATTCATTTTGTTTATCAAAGCTTTATTATGGAATTGTTGAACCCCCACCTCGTAAACCGATAAAAAATGTATTCTGTAACAGAATTCTATACATGAGAAACAACGCACAGGAAGTCTCATCTCTTCTGGAAATTCAGGGCCTTCAATGAATAAGCAAAGACAGAGACGAAGAGCAGTGTAAAGCCGATTAATACAAGAGAAGCAACCCACAAGAAGTCATGTCTGAACCCAAAGTAATCTCTCATATACTCAGCAACTGTTTCACCTGACTCTAGCTTAGTCTGCACATCTCCATATTGAGCAATAGACATTCCATACAAGCTCCATGCTACGGGGCTCACCCAAGGATACCATCTCCACCAGATAACAATTCTCTAAAATTACAAAAAAAAAAAAAAAAAAACATATGATTACGACCGAAAGAGAAAGCTTGAAAATGGAAAACATAAAGAGTTAGATTGATAGATTTACCGGTCGAGGAATCACGAAGCCTGAAAAGAGGTTCCACATTGTATAGATTACACTAGACACTATGGCTGCTGTTTCTTGATTAGGACTTATAGAAATGACCACCATCCCATAGTATATGAAGTAAAGGATTGTGATGAACATGAAGAATGTGTTTAGGAAGAACTTGGCAGCTGTCCATTCATATCCAATCATTGCATAGATTAGAACCCCATAGATAGAAACATGAACCAAGGTGTATGGGATCTCGATTACAACCTGAAAATGAGGCAAGACAAGATTCAATTCCAATATGAGTAATTAATCCATAACAAAGATATATGAGACTGCTGTCTGCCAAATACTTGGTTAAACTGAATGGAAACATGACAAGCTCAATCTAAAAAATTTTGTTCCAAAAGTTACATTGCCATGAATAATTAAATTGGATACCTGTGCAATTGCATAAGGCAAGGAAGAGTACATTCCAGCAGCTCTCTCTCTATAGAAAACTGTTCGTTCTGCAGCCACAACTGGCCGAGCTGAATAAGCACTTTGTGACCCTATGAATACGATTGCTGTAGACATAGCACCCAACGCATTGAAAATGTCTTGCTTTGTCTCCCTACAAATTCAAAACTCGATTATGTTGCAATTGATATGACAACAAAATCTTGTGTCGTCTATACTCTATATTCTGCTTAAAATATGTACCTTCTTTTGCCAAGACGCCAGAAAATGACTCCATACATAATGCCTACTAAAGCACTAAACATAAATCGCATGGTGTTGTATGGAACGTTCCGCCAATATGATTTGTTTTGTTTCCACAGGCAAGCTTTCAACTGATTAAAGTAGGACTGTGAATACTTTGAAGGAAAATGGAGATCTTGGGAATCAGGAGGAGGTGTACTTAACTCTGCAATCAGGGCTTTGTTTCTCCTGAAATGATATCAGATAACTATTACGTAGTTTTCATAACTAGATTTAGTGGCATTTTTTATTTTATTTTATGAATTCGTACGTGTATGTCTCAGTTACCAACCTGAAAAGATCTGATTTTTTGTATAATTCAGCAAATTTAACTCCTAGAATCTCTTCTTGTGCTCTTGTCGTTACATCCAATGCCCATGTTGCTGGGTTATATCCATCACTAATTCTTCCTACTCCATTAATTTCCTTCAGACACCAAAATTTGAAAAATGGAAAGTGAAGCTATGGAAGTAAAACTCTCTCTGAGGAGAACATATATTATAGAACTCTGATAAAGCAAACAAGTAGACTTACCTCAAAGTACTTGATCAATTGGCGAGAATGATGCCCAAGAGGACCAACATATATTTCTTCACCTCCTCGCGTTAATAGGATGAGCTACGATTGTAAAATGGAAATCGAAGACACTGAGTGTCATGGGCAGTAGAGGAATTGCTAAATGAACAACACAATATTGTATATTAACAATTTCTTACCTCATCGAAAGATTCAAATATGTCGATACTTGGCTGGTGAATTGTGCAAACCACAGTTCTTCCAGTGTCCACTGTATTCCTTACAGTTCTCATTACAATTGCAGCTGCTCTCGCATCAAGACCAGAGGTTGGTTCATCCATGAATATTATTGAGGGGTTTGCAACAAGCTCAACTGCAATAGTTAATCTTTTGCGCTGCTCAACGGAAAGCCCATTCACATTTGGAAATCCAACCAATGCATTTCTTAATGGTTTCAACTCAATCAATTCCATGACCTCCTCAACAAAAAGCTGCAAACATGTTTTCAGACAGTTAGTATGAACCACAAATAAAGACCTTAGGAAAGCTCTTATGCGACCTTAAATTTAAATTGGAAACCTCTCTACTTTCAGCATCAATCTCTGGAGATAACCGAAGCCATGCCGAGTATAAGAGGGACTCGTAGACAGTGACAAGAGGAGAGTGAATGTCATTTTGTTCACAGTATCCAGAAACTCTAGCAAAAGTTTCTTGTTTCTTGTGGTAGCCTGATACTTTTATAGTTCCCTCTATATATCCACTGTTCTTTCTTCCTGCCAATACGTCTAGTAGAGTAGTCTTACCAGCCCCACTTACACCCATTAGCGCTGTTAGAACTCCAGGCCTGAAGGCTCCATTCACTCCCTTCAAAAGTACCAACCGATCCTCTGAAACACCTTTGGATTTCATTTCCTACAAATTTAAAAGACATTGACTAGTAAGTTATGGTGATCAATATAAATGTCGAGCATGTATATTATTAATTTGGGAATCATTGTTACCTTAGGCATATCAACCGAATATGTGATATTCTCGAATGTAACAGAAAGTGGTGTAAAAGGAAGATGCATTCCTCTCTCCTGATAATTGCGAACAGCAACTGCTTCTGAGGTTCGAGCATTCTGTTAGTAATTGCTTTCAGTTGAGAGAATAAAACTCATTAATGAGATCTCAGTGCCTTACTTTTGGATGCTCTCTTAGTTTTGGAGGATGTTCTATCTAGTAATGTTTCATGGCCTTTCCTCTCTCCTGTTCTGCTAGCGGTTTGCCCATTTGAAGATTCTTCAGACAAATATACCGCTTGGGATTTACCATATTCTACAGGAATTTTATCAATTATATATTGGAAGTTTAAAATATAAAAGAAAGATGAAAAATGAACCATTGGGTGCTAAGAATGAGAGTACTTACCATTGAAATAAGCAAGAGCTAAGATAGAGGCCCCATTGATTAAAAGTAAGAAACCAACCATAGCTAACAAACCAATCCAATACCAATTTGGATTGGTGTAAAACCCCCGTGATTTTAAGACAGCTATCCCCAAAGCTTCTTTAGTTCCAGTAAGAGCCTACATTTAGTTTTCCATCCAAAATTTTTAGATGCTTTCAAGCTAGATATTAGCAAAAGAATGGGACTCAAACCCTTTTTTCTCAATGGGCTACTTACTTGTTTCCAGGACTGACCGAGGAATTCATTAACTGAAATTGCAGTTTGAGCATACATTATGGGAGATGTCCAGTAACCCCATATCAACCATTTATGCACGTTCTCTGCAAGAAAAGAAAATACCACATTAACACTTCCATATTGCTATGTGCGCAACCTTCTTAAATCTCAGGAACTAAAGATACATGCAATATAGAATTATATATACCTCGTGATAAGACAAATCCACCAAACATTGTCAGCCACATCATTGTAAGGAATCCAAATGAGTTTGCCACAGTATGGTCCCTAGTAATTGCAGCAACGCATCGAAAAAGTGCATATGATGTCTGTCCACCTATTATGAGAATAATATACTGTTTAAGCATCCTGTAGGAAGAATATCGAAGGGTTAATAGAGAGAATTCAGAAAGAAAAGCTGGTATGGTAGTTATTTTTTGATACTTGCCTTATGATGCTAGGATCAAATCCTACTATATAGTAAGTTGTGGCTACCCAAAGAGCAGCTTCAACTATAGATATAGGAATCGAGATGATTGAAATCGGCAATGAGAATGCCCATGAAGGATAAAAGAGGAAGTCTCTTTGCTTGTAGAATATGGGAAGCTTATTAATAGTCATTGGGAGTTCAAAAGTTCCAGATAAGGTAATTATGTTAAGCCCGAAATAGAGAACACCCAGATAGATTGTTCCGTCTTCTATTGTGCTGTGATGCTTTCTGGATTGCGCAAAGACAGTTGCCACTATGATCGCACTAAGTTCAAGCTGAAATGAAGAGTAGAAACTGTAACATGACCATTATCTTAAAAAGGTTTAAGAAAATAAAAAAAAAAGGCTACTCACTTGAAGTGTCTTGAAAATGTACACCCATGCATTTCTCTTCATTAGAATAGTTTCTCTTGATATGCATGCCTTCAATAGTTCTATTTTGTTAGTTCCATATTTGGATCTTGTTAGAGCAGCAGGATGGCTCTTCGACCTGTCAAATGGGGTGGAGAGCTCACGCCTGATGGTTTTTCCCACATGGAATGACTTGAAGGCTTCTGCAAACTCTTTGCCAGAGATATAACGATATAGAAACTCTTCATTGACCCAATACTGTCTCTGATCCTTTTTTGATGTCACCTATAGAATTCAAATAAAACAGAATCAAATAAGAAACAAAAGATATATATATATATATATATATATATATATATATATATATATATAGTTTGGTGATACTGGGGAGGAATGGGAAAAGGAAATTCAACTGTGAAGATGGGAGAAATAAATGTGACTTAATCCAAACAAAAATTATAGAATGATGATAAGGATCTAATCTCAACAATATCCATATCTCATAACAAAGAGTTTAGAGACAATAATGCAATCAACTGTTGTATAGGTTTTCTAAAATGAATAAACCTGATATAGCTGCTATACTTGTCAGTATACAAGGATATAAATTGTGTTGCACAGACTTACTTCCTGTAGGTAGTCTGCAATGCCTTTTCTCTTGGGACATCTAAAACCCATTGATGCAAAAAACTCAAGAACACATTCACGGGGGCCTTGGTACACAATTCGCCCCTCGGAGAGAAGAATAATGTCATCAAACAACTCGTAAGTTTCTGGTGGAGGTTGGAGAAGAGAGATAAGAGCAGTCTTGTTGAAAATGTGGATCGATTGCCTGATTGAGTTGATGATCTGAAAAGTGGTTGAACTGTCTAGACCGGTTGATATATTGTCCATGAAGAGTGCTCCAACATGACCGACCAGCATTTCACCTGCATCAATATAAATTACTCAAAACTAAAATGTTCTTAAATCGAGTTTAAAGTCATAATTGCTAATTTCACACTATACTTGCTTGTCTAGGATGCATTTTGTTGTCATTCTACCTGTAGTAACGCGTTTCTTTTGTCCTCCAGAGATACCTCTAATCATAACATCTCCTACTATGGTATCAGCGCAACCTTCCATTCCTAATACCTGTAATAAAAGTCATAGCATATTCAGTAAAAAAAGGTCCATAGCATATGTTTGATAAGTAAATTCTTTTATGCTTACTGTTAGGCCTGGATTTGTGAAAATGGCCTTGTAAGTTATATACCTTTAGGACATAGTCTGTCACAATGTCTTCCTTGTGTCCCTTCAAAACTGATGCCTGTATCAGAAGCTCATTAGACTCTTTAAGATATTGAAAAGATTAATTACTCAAAGTACGTAAAAGGTTTTATATATCTCTTGTTCCCTTACCTTCATCAATGCATCAATATAGGGATCTGGCTTTATTTTTAATTCCTTCTCCCTTCTCAAAAGCTCCGTAAGCATTTCTAAATTGAGTCAATAGAACCACAAGTGTAAATGTTTCTGTTAAACGCCACTGGAATGTCAATACACTTAAATCTTTCAAGAATTCAACTTACCATAACCTGTACCAACTCCTTGGCACTTCGCAGAGAAGGCTAACGTTTCTCTAACTGTCAATAGAGGCATATGGACATCATATTGGCTGATATAAGCAGAGGTCCTTTGGGGTACAAACTCATGCATCTCATGACCATTGAATGTTACTTTTCCAGAGAACTATAATTCAACAAGAAGCTTTTTTTCAATTAATTTTGAAGATTAATCTATTCTAAAAGCGTCTGAAAAAGTGCATAAAAACATATGATGCAGGAGTTATGTTTATAAGTGAGACTTCTCCACCTTTAATTCTGAATCAAGTTTTCCTGACAAAGCTTGTAGTAAAGTGGATTTTCCTGATCCTGGTGGTCCTAAAAGAAGAGTCATTCTACCAAACAAATTTCTCAAAGGTTACATTTCATGAATGTACAAACTTAGATATAAAATTATTAAGGGAAAATAAACTAGTGACTTTCTCAACATAAACTTAAACTTACTTGCCAGGCTTGATAATTCCACTCACATCACGAAGAATTGGGAATTTCTTCTTTTTACTCGGAAGCAAATGGAGGCAATTTGCTACAGCCTTTTGAGATACAGGACAATTATGAGAAAAACATGATATCAAGAGCCCAGACAAAATTTTAGGTACTGATTTCTTAGAAGTTAAAAAATGTATACCCCTGTCACATTGAAAACTGAGTTGAGGATTGTAGGTAGAGCTCTGCTACCCACATAGGCTTCTCCATCGACATTCAGATTCTCAAATCGAACTTCAATTGTTGGTAAATTAAGAGAAACTCTGATTTATCAAGAAAACTAATCAACCAAAAGTTGGAGAACGTAAATATTTATTTACCTACATGGCATTGTTAAGTTAGACTTTTCAGAATTTTCAACACATAATATGTTCTCAGTGAGATTTTTAGCCTATTCCGTTTTTATCTATTACACACTCTTTTAAAAGGGTATAAACATGAAAGATAAAATAGTTAGGGTTCGGACATTTTTAGCCTGTATTTATTGTCCTGTTACTTGAAAGATTTGGTCCGTGTTTGGTTTGGGACAACATTTTCATGTAAATTGAATTTTTTTTTGTCAATACGTATTTTTGATCAATTTCTTTTTCACTAAAATATAGATATAAAGATGAAAAATAAAATCATTAAAAAACGAATATTTTTAGTTATATAATTTAACCCACTATCTAAGACCCAATCCATACCTGACCCGACTTCCGGTACTCAGGATTCATTTTCTTCACAATTTCCTCTGTTTACCACACAGCCAAATTAACGGTAAAGGAAGGGGGATCACCTGTCTATTCTTCTTTTGAGCTTGTTCAAGTACTCTTCATGCTTATCTACATTCTTGATCAACCGGTCCAGCAAATCCTTCCTCCCTTCAAACCCGAGATCTCGAAGATCAGTTTCTTTGAAATCTCCTGCAATTCCATGCAAAAAACCCTTTCGGACACGATCATATGTGGGAAGTCTCTCAAGAGCTGCCCACTTGAGAGCTTCTTCGTCATCTTCATTAGTTCTGCTTGTGCTAGACACGTTTGATCTTGCACCGTAGTTTCCAAGTTCCATTGCGATCAGCAAAAGAGCTTAAGAAACAACACCTGCAAATTTCAATATGATGTTCTGCTTCGGCTAGAAGATATCCAAGTTCTATATATTTGATCAGTTCAAGTCTGTTAAATAGAAGAGAGATATATAAGAACGATGACAGATAAAGAGAAAGTATCCAAGAAAATCGAATTGGGATTTGGGTACTTGCTATGAAGTATCTGCATTTAATTGTAGAAAGGATTTTGTGCTATATTTGCTTCAAGTTTTGAATATTGGTGACAATATTGAACTAGTACTTGTTTATGCATGGACTTAAAGCTTAAAAGGGTAACAATCCTAAGAAGATCCACTTCAGATCACAGAATCTAATATAACGAAAATTCAAATAGAAAGTAGATTTTATCTTTCTAGAAAAATAAAGAAATTATCTTTGTGCAAATGACATTTCATATGAAGGTTAAGAATAATTAAGAAAGTACAATAATACCATCGTCTCAAGCATTTGTAATCCAACAATTAGGATAATTTCCTTCCAAGCAACAGACCCGGGTCTGACTATTGGAAAATGCACACATTTAATTTTGATGATGATAATTTTGGACCATTTGATTTTCCCTACCTTTTCCTTTTCCCATCCATGGACTTTTCATGGTTGTGTTTTAGAGAATTATATCAGATATCAGGATTGCTTGGAATAATAAACCTTTAGCATTTACAAAAGCAATAATATGTATCATTCAATAATGAAGAAGCGAATGTAAGCCTTATTTTCATTGTTTTGACTAGGAGTGTGCAAAATGTCGGTTAAAATTTTTTATCGATTTTTGGTCAAATTTTTTTTAATTATTTGGACTGAATTAATTTAAGTATTTCTATATTAACCGATCGAGTTTATTTTGCTTGGTTAACTGATACTATTTATATATTTATATATTTTTTTATTTATTTTAGTATATATTATATATTTAATATTTTATTAATAATAGTTAATTAATTAAGTTTTTAATCACAATTAAAAAAATTTAACCATCACCGATGGATTAACCGATACATTATTCGATTAACCAATTTAATACAAATTTAACTAATTAACCAAACCATTTTATTTAAACGGTTCGAAATGGTTCAATTAATCGGTTTTAACCGATTAAGAACATCCCTAGTCCCAGTTGTTAATCTTGGATGAAGATTTAATTAAAATCAGGCAACCCAAAACAAGAGAGCTACAAAGATAGCCGTAGTAACAGTTTACAACAGAAATGGTCAACAACTAAGAGAGCAACCTTTTATGCAATTCAGATGTTAGGGCTAGATCGTTTCTCTCTTTTGGCTTCATTTTTCTGGCTAATTTTCCTATAGTTATATTGCTGCTGCATGCAGAGTATCAGTGCAAGCACAATCACAGTGACTGATATTATGATGTTACGAATCTGCAGTTGTATATTGATGTTCGATGTCGTAGCTGTGTGGATCAGGAACAGGATCTCTTATGTAATCGTAAGCATGCAATACGACCCTTATTGTTAGGAACCCAAAATAATAGTTTCCTCAGAGGTTTACCTTTAATCTGCTACAAAATGTTACCAACAATCTGAGGAAGCAAGAACAAGTCTTGTACCAGGCCAGCATAATCATCCAGCTCTCCCAGCCACTTAAACAACTTCTGGGTTTTACTTCCTGGGTATGAATATTTTATCCCACAAGTCTCTTTCACTAGAATTCATCACAAAAACGTTTACAACAATAAAACTGAATGCATGAACTGCTAAAGTAATCAGAAACACCTTCTCACTCTGGACTTGAATTTTCTGTTTACTACTGTGACCCAGTTGTTTGGTACGAGATTCCCATATCAGTGGCAATGGTGCAAACAATCACACCATCAGTGCAAGCACTCAATCAAAGGGATTATCCAATAACTTATATAGCAATTACTCAGTCAACTCATCAAACCATAAGTCAAGGGATTCTCCAATAACTTAGCAGTCACTGCACTAGTTTAGCAATCAACATTATTCACTTTCTTTCGTTATTGTGTTGGAATTTTTTTATATAATTGGTGTTAAAAAAAAAACATATGATTTCAAAATATATACTTGTAGAAATCAAAATAATTTTAATGTAATATATATATGATATTAAGTAATAATGTATAATAAAATAAAATAATTAATTAAAATAAAGAAAACAGAATAAGTTGTCATGTGAGTCGCGAAAAGCTATTGTCCTAAAGCCGTTATAACTTCCATACATACAAGTACAAATGACTAAGACCAATTCTAATACAAAACTCAGGTGCTCGCAGCTTTGCCTTTTACAATATACACATCCATTGGGAAGCAGGGTGAATTAACCCGATCAAGATTGCCCAAAAATGCAAATATGTAGAAAGTAGAAAACAAGAAAATAATCTGAAAAATTGTGTCTCTTAGGCTCTTGAAAATCTTGAGATTTATAAGCACAAATGAATCTAAGAATTTAATTCAAAATTTAAAATAGAAATAATTGTAAAATTTGTAACTTTCAATTTATTGCCCATATTAAAATAGCCAAATAAAGACTATTGAAAAGTCATTTGATAGTTACAAAATGTGTAACTCTCAATTTGATTATTATATTAAAATAGCCAAATAATGGATATTTAAAAACTTTTCTAATAATCCCCCACAAGTTTTAAAATTTTGAAACTCAAAACAAACAAAATAAAATATAGAAAGTATATAAAGGCAACTCTAGTACTATGCAATAGGTGCAAGAGTCTTCAGGACTTGAGCCTATACTTAGTGTTGACAGTATTCATTTGAGGGAACCGTATTAGACTACGCCTTGAATTAAGTCACTTGATTAGACTTCAACAAGTCACACACAGTACTTGATATAGGATCAAACTCGCAGGTTAGCGCTATTAATGGTATGCGCTCTTATCTTGATTGTCATGAGAGTCTCTAGGGAATAGCCCAATCTCATTGTCACGACCTCATGACAACTCTCGCTTAAATGAGCCTCCAAAGGTATGTGTGACAAGTAGCTCGCGCAATACCCGCCTCGGTCTCATTAAAGGTAAATATCAATCATAAACATCACACTAATAAGCATTATCACCTTAGGGATGGGAAGGAGATGCTATCATAGAGAATACTTCTCAAAAGTAGTGCTAAAGTTGAGTAATACACTACAGGTTATTTCTACCCATTGAACTTTCTTCATGGGATCTCCAATCACAAAGGTTAGGTTACCTTTGTTGGTGACTCCCTATGAGCTAAGCCCATCCCCCTTGATGTATCAAGTATACACATGGGTAGACCTTTAGCCAAGCTGTCAGCTGTATTCCTTTCAGATCTCATAAACTCTAGAGATATAACACTTATACTCAATAGTCCTCTGACTGACTTATATCTCATTTGAATGTATTTGTTCATCTTCTAATTAGAATGGGATTTTCGTATAATATCTATCACAACTTTACAATCAAAATGTATAGGTATGGAGGGCACAAGTTTGTTCACAAAAGGAATATCCATCAATTTTTTTTTTTTTTTAGCCACTCAGCCTCTATACAAATTGTATCTAAAGCTATTAACTCAACCTCCATAATACTTCCATAAGGTTTCATCTTTTTCTTGAAAACCTACTCACAACTTATAGGCTTACTCTCGAAAAGTAAGTCTAATAAAACTTAAGTATTTTCATGTATTATTAATTTAAATTTATTATTAATAACTTACTTCCAGAAGGTGCATCTCCAGAAGATATAGCCTTACTATAAGTAGAATGTTCTCCTTATACTAAAACATAAATAATCCATCTCCAAAATTCTTTTAAATTCTAGCCTTCTTACTTCTTTTAGGTTCAAAATAAGTTTCAGATTTATTTTCTAGGGATGAACTAGAAAATGCCATCATTTAATTAAACCTTAGAAAGCTAAACCAACACTTTAATTTTAAAAAGAAAGATATCCTTGTAATATTTTGTTTTTCTAGCTTCTATTATTGTGTTATTAGATAATTTACTTATTTTAGAGTTTATCACTAAGAACCCGTTCATTATTATTTTGAGCACAACCTATAAAAACAACATCTATAGTTTTGGATCCTATTTTCTTTCTCTTTGGTTCGAGTATACCTACCTTAATTAGACACCCCCACACTTTTAGAATATCAAGTTTTGGAGGATTATTTTCTATATTTCAAAAGGAATTTTCTCACTATTTTTAGAGGTTACTCAATTTAATATATAACAAGATGTTGGTGATTTTTTTTATTTGATTCACTTATTTTCCTAAGGTTCTTTATTTCTTTCTTTCTTTCTTTTTCTTCTCTCTAATTATTATTTTTTTTCTCTATCAGACCATATAGCTTTTCTCTTTCTTTTTCCCTCTTTTTTTCATTCCATCTACTTGATTACAAATTATTTGAAATTTATTAATTTCCCTATTTTCTTCCTCTTTCTCCACTGTAATAATGTCACTTTCTATTCCCATGCAATTTATTCATGTTTCTTCTTTTTCTCAATCATGTTGTGCAAAGTATTTAAATTCGACACTTAATTTTTTACTAATAATGGGTATATATGTTTTATGGTCTTTAATTTTCTCCTATTGTTAAAGTCATGGATTGCTACAATAATTCATAATTCCTCAATTTGATTTGATTTTTTTTTTGTGTGTGTCTATATACATATATATATATATATATATATATATATATATATATATATATATATATATATATCTTGGTTATTTTAATTTATTTTTTTAATCAATAAGGAAAAATCATGTGATTATTATGTTTTCGTTGATATCACATTATCATGATACTCTATGACGAATAATTAACTTATATTTTATGAAGTCAGAGAAATTCAAATATATCAAAGCTCTATGCCTCAACTTCGATTAAATGGACTAACATTTTTTTTATAATCATTAAACATTTTTAACGTTTACAAAAGTTCATTATAGTGATTATTTTATTGGTATAATCATGGTCTTTATGTATAAAACGTTTATTAACTTAATTATATAGCGTTTACAATAATGTTTACATATGTATATATGCTACTATAATAATTACAGAAATAATTTAATAATAATTTGTTGTTAGAGACATACAAACCAATAGCAAGTAGATCATAATCACTGAATCAACACATAGTTTGACAACATTCCAATTAAGACAATCTTTTCTTGTCATTTTATTGTAATAATGTAATGATTTGGTGCTGTGACGTTGTACTTGATTTTTATTTCAAAATTGTCTTTAGTGTGAATATATATGTTTTGTACTTGAATATCTTTATTCTCTCTAATCCAAAAATTTATCCCTATAATCACTCTTCTAACACCAACAATTCACACAAAAGCATATATATTTGAATCAAGAATTTATTAAAAAAAAAAACTGTTGATATATAATATAATACAAACAAAATTCTCTTATATATATAGATAAATATATGTAACACATTCAAAATTCCTGTATATTAACATATTGTATATACCAAGGAGAAAAAAAAACATACATATACAACATAATATATAAAACTAGGTATCTAACACATGCAAAGCCTTGCTACGATACCACATGTTAATAATACTAAATCAACATAATATATAACAACTCACAGATAAAATGAACATCATCGAAGAAAATGAAGATCTTTTGTAACAACTCATGGTTATTAGACCAAAAGATCACCCTTCTGAACATATTTTTTTTAACGAAACTTTGTCCAACATAGAATATATTTGACAAGATGAATGACAACATAAATGAGTGATTTGTGCTTACTACAATACAAGATGATGAAAGGTACACAAGCACCAAAATTTTTAAGTCAAAACTGAGACAACAGATTAAATACAAACAACTTAGGCTATGATTAGATACACAGAACTGAGACCACACCGACTAATTACATGCAAATCACTAAAAAAATAATGAGAAGTGCATGCAACTCACCCGTATATATACTGTAAATCCAATTATCAATTCAAATAAACGTGTTACCAAGTGCATATTCAAGAATAGGAATATTTACTAGTTCAAAATTTTTAATTTAATGTAAGTTAGCATTACAAAATCAAAATCAAGCCACTTCAGTTCAGGTTTCCAAAATTTTCCACATGAGTTATCTGGGTAGAACTTTTCAAGTCATCCTTAGAGTGAGTAGGTTTGATCCATAGTCTCTTTTATAATAACAAGCGACTCTACGAACTAAGCTAGTTGATAACCACTTTTTAATAATATTTTAACAGCTTTAGCTGTTGAATTTTTTTTTATATAATTTGTGATAAAAACTAAACAGATAATTTCAAAATATATGATTGTAGAAATCAAAATAATTTTAACATAATATAAATATAATGTATCAAGCAATAATGTATAATAAAATAAAACAACTAATTAAAATAAAGAAAACAGAAAGAGCTGGCCTATGAGTCGCGGAAAGCCATTGTCCTAAAGTCGTTATAGCCTTCCTACATGCAAGTGCAAATGACTAAGACCGACTCTAAGATAAAACCAAGGTGCTCACAATTTTGCCTCATAGAATGTGCACATCCACAAGGAAGCGGGGGTGACCCAACCCGATCTAGGTTGCCCAAAAACGCAAATATGTAGAAAGTAGAAAACAAGAAACGAATTTGAAAAATTGTATGTCTTAGGCTCTTGAAAATCTTAGTATTTATAGGCACAAATGAGCCTAAGAATTTAATTCAAAATTTAAAATATAAATAATTAAAAAATTTGTAACTCTCAATTTATTGAGATTTATCACAAATTTTTAACTTTCGATTTATTGGCTATAATAAAATAACCAATTGATGACTATTGAAAAGTCATTTGATAGTTACAAAATATGCAACTCTTAATTTGATTATTATATTAAAATGGCCAAATAATAGCTATTAAAAACCATGAATAATTGTGAGGAATTTAAAAACTTTCCTAACATATTATGTGTGTGCGTGTATATATATATACACACACACACACTGTAACACTCTGTACATCTATATATTTACACAACAAATACAATGAAGGGCACTGCCTTCTCTCATAAACCTTTCTCTTCAAAATATTATAAGGTACCAGAGACAAACACTCAAATGAGTTTAGGATCCTACCCCCCCCCCCCCAAAAAAAAAAAAAAAAAAAAAAGATGGTCAAAACTGGTGAACTCTCTAATATAGCCTCTCCGTATTTGGTTATGTCGACATCAGCTTTAGTTGACCCAAACTCTAGAACCCCTATCACCATTAATGCAGCTGCCCAACTTCTTGTCGAATTAATGGAGTGCCCAATTTGTTTCATTGTTGATTGGATACGATTTGATTGTTGGGAATATTCACATGTGAGTAAAGAGATGTGAAAAATCAAAATCACACATAGAGAAAAAAAAACTAGATAAGTGAATGGCATATATATGGTGGTGGAACCAAAACCCATTAACCTAAGATTTTGGGTTCATATGGTCTCTTACATCATATATTGGGTCTTTGCTTGGTAAACTCTCCAAACCCAAGTTTCTCTCAAACTTGGATTATTGTGTCTAACAAGTGGTATCAAAGCTGATGGTTTTATTGGGTGTAACTGGATCATGTAGTTAACTCCAGGATTCTCGCAGTGATATAGCCAAATAACAAGGGGAGCTCAAGGAATTTGTGTGGTGCAAACAAGGTGACTTGGGTAGCGAGCGGGTGATGCTCGCACAGTGAAGTATGTGTGGTTTGCAAGATGGATTCTATAAAGCTCATTGTTGAAAGTCGGTTTGTGGTTCTCTGACCCTGATAGGAGAACATGTGATTTTCCATGTGTGCCTGTTGGATTATGATGCGAGTCAAAAGTTGGTAGATGAAGAAGGTGCAGATTATTGGGAATATTCATGTGTAAGTAAAGAGATGTGAAAAATAAAATCCCACATGGAGAAAAAACTAGATAAGTGAATGACATATATATGGTGGTGGAACCAGAATCCATTAGTTTAAGCTATTAGGTTTATATGGTCTCTTACATCATATATTGAGTATTTGCTTAATAGACTATCCGAGCCTAAGTTTCTCCCAAACTTAGATTATCATACCCAACATTGATGGGATAAATTGATGACACTTTACCACTCCCATCAATGACTACCTCCAAGGAATGTCTTTATGTTGTGAGTTATGCACTTGAAGGAAATGCTAGGTCAATTTAATCATGCCTCTCTACTAGTAGCAGAATATCTACAAGCAATCAAAAGCATCAGTGATGAACTTGCAGTCATGGACGTTCCTCTTTCAAGTGATGATATCACTTTGCATGTACTAAATGGACTTGGCCCTGAATTTATTGTGATTGCTACCTTTATTCATGCTTGTCATATCCCCCTTACTCTTGAAGAGCTTTCATGATAAACTAGTTGTATATGGAGAGTTCTTAAAACATGAAGAAGCTGCCACCGAGACTACCATTGTCATGGCTAACTCCACACATCATAACAATATCAACCAGTCCAATAGTCGCCAAGGTAATCAAAGATGATGCAACTTCAAAAGTAGCGATACAATAAAAAAAAATGAAACTCTCAAAACTAGTGATATAACAACCAAAATGGCCAATAATGTCATGGAAATTACCCTCAAAATCATGTTGTAATATGTCAGCTTTGTGACCAATAAGGACACTACCATACAATGTCGATCCAATAGGCAGTTCTCAAATGCTGCAGCCAATTGTGCATCCTCCTCTTGCTTCTCCAACAGGTCTTGGCTCATGGATTCAACTGCATCTCATCATGTAACCTCTGATCTTGGTAATCTATCCTTGTACTCCGAATATAATTGTTCAGGTGAAATAGTCATTGGCGATGGCTTAGGTTTGAATTTCATTCATGTTGGCAAGGGCAAAGGGATAGGGGACAAAATGGAGCCTATGCTCCCCCAAGACAATGAATTTCCTTTAGAGTAGTTAGGATAAAAATGAAAAAAAAAAATGAGGTCTTTTATTCTCACTGGTCCCCACAAAAAAATTAATGATTTTGTATTAGTATGTGGTAAGTACTTCCTCATCTGGCGGAATTTTGGAGACATTTGAATTCTATAAATCACTCTGGTACTTTTAATCTTAATCCTATAACACTTAAATTTAGGCTTATTTACTTGCTTTGTTAAGGGTACCATTTTTTATTCTAAAATCTCTTGTATCTCAAAGCTAGTTTGGCTCTTGAAAGTCATTATTTTTATCCTTGGTTCTTGACAGTCAACTATTCTTTTATATTACAACACACTTATGTGCAAGCCGGTGAAAGATTAATAGGATTTGGACATGAAATATTAAGAAATTCGGATACCTTATTGAAGAGATAGTTGGGTTACGGATCATCCTAAAAGTTTAAGCTAAAGGAAAATGACCTAATTATTCTTCTATACTCTACTATTAAATTTTTTATTATGATAATAAAAACAATTTTTTTTATTATTTTTAACTTTAACCATATTAGCTTTGGTCCCCCAAACAACAAATCCTAGCTCCGCCCCTGCATGTTGGCTCCACTCAACTTTCCTCCTCCTCCCATAAATTTAAATTTAAACTTTATGATAATCTTTATGTAACATCCATGAAAAATAATCTTGATTCAGTTTCTACTTTCTATAAAACCAATATGGCACTAGTTGAATTTCACCCATCTTATTAATCTACATATAAGGTTAGAGATTTACACCTTTGATTGATGGAGATTTTGGTTGAACTTTTGGAAATAAGTTCACGAGCCGTTCAAGTGTCCGAACTCTAAGTGTATCCACACGAATAACCAAGAACAAGGATCTCATTCTTCGGGATTTCGAACACCATGCGTGGAGGAGCTAGGGTGGCCAAAAATCCCCGAGTGCTAGCTGTAGGAAATTTGGCTATGTAAAGAGGAAGATAGATTACGATCTGATCTTAAAACTCAATAATTCTCTTAGGGTTTCTATCAAATAGAATCCCTTTATATAGGGCATTTCTCCTGAAAGCTCTATGCTTTCTAGATGCAATTAAACATCTATTTTAATTCAATTTCTAGAAATCTCTTTATTGGCCATTTAATTTTCCTTATTCTTGTAATTGCTCTATTGTGTGTGACCATTTAGATTCAATATCACGTTGGTAGTAGGTCATAATTTTTATATAATAATTGGACCCCATCCAGTTAATTAAAACTCTTTTTAATTTAATTCGAATTAAAACTCCATTTAATTCTCTCTTTAATTAAGAATTAATTACAATTAATTCTTAAAGGATTCTACAAGTTATGATTGATACCTAGTAGTATGTCATGATTACCCAGGTAATATGAATTTAGTGTGAACTTTTTTGTTGTCAATTACCATGCAATTCAATCATTCCATCATGTAGCCCTTGATTAAACCTAAGGTATGAAATTAATGTCAAACCTTCATTATTTAATCACATGTATCTTGATCTCAAGTCCATAACTTAAATGGTGAAATTATAAACTTCTTTCTAATTTTTACCCCAACTTGGCCAAGGAATTTCCAAACTATGACTTAATTAGATCACATAGGTCATTTGATCTCTTTTACTAAGAGTGATGATGAGAGACTAGGACCGTTTACAATAAAATTTCTCTCTGATGTGGGATTTGAGGAATATCCCAAAAAATTCCTCCCTCAACTCAAATTTCCAAACACTTCAACCACTTGAGTAAACCCCATACTCTTGTTGATCTTCTTGTTCTTATTGTGAATAGTCAAGATTTCTTTAAGTCCACTAACTTTACTGCCTCCAAGCTTTCCACTAACAGAGTGACCATCCAAGATGCAAATATACCTCGCATAATTTTGACCCTTGAATAATCACCTCATCTTGTTTGTAGACCTTGCACCAATCTCCATGGCCCGAATATGTGTACCCACGTGAAGTTAAATCACCTAAAGAAATTATGTTGTAGCTATATATAGGTTCAGACCTCAGGTTAGGTAGAATTTTGACAGCACCATCATGGAGCTTGAGGAGAATTCTCCCAACGCCTTCAATCTTCATATCTCTTTGTTCCCCACAATGATGTTGCCTAAATTTTCATCTTTCTTCAAGGTGTCAAAGCAACCCTCATCCTTGCATATGTGCATGAAAGTAATGGAATCCAAAACCTAACTATTTTCACTTTCATAAGAGTTTTCTTCTTTCACACCATTTTTAGATATAAGTATAACTTTGTCTTCATCATCTTCAAAAAAAAATTTTGCATAGGAGTAATCATTCTCTTTCTTCTCATTGAGTTTCTCTTGAAACTTTTTGAAGCTAGCCATGTCCTCCATGAATTGTTTGCAATAAGATTAGATGTGGCCCATCTCTCCATAGAAGTAACATTCCTTTTCACTGTTGTCTCTAGGTCTAGATTTACATCTCTTATGTCAGCCATTGTTCTTTCTCTATTGACTTCTCCATCGATTAGAACTCTCCACAAATAGTTTTTGACTATCACTAGACAAGCTCTCATTTCCCATCAACCTCTCATTCTCACGCAGGAGTGCGGCCACATCACCTAAGCTCAACATTGGCTTGCCCACCAACATTTTTTGCACCTGTAAGATCCTTCTCATATTTCAATGTTTCTTCTACATTCAACAATTGCACTGACTTGTTAAATTCATTCAAGTGATCATAAAGACTAGTACTTTTTTCATCTTAAGAGAGTATAGGTCTATCTTGAGACACAATCTGTTTATCAAAAACTTTGACATATAGATGCTCTCGAGCTTATCCCACAAACCCTTAGGTGTAGTTTTCTTCAGTGCATTATACTTGATCTCGGGAGCAAGAGAAATCCTGATTGTGCTCACAATCTCTCTGAGTCGATTGCCACTTTCTATCAGTTATCCCTTCTGGTTTTTGTTTCTCTAATGCCTGATCAAGATCTTATTACACTAAAAGATCTTGAACTGTACTCTGTCATAGAGTATAATTGTTTTTTTCATTAAATAAAAGAATCTCAAATTTAGGTATACCTATCTAAATAGTGGTGTAGGTGCGACAAATAACAACGATACAAATAGCTTCTCCAAATAGATCCGAAGACGTGCTTTCGACAACGAACAAACCAAACTCTGATACCACTTATTAAGATTTAATTCATACACCTACAGGTAATTAAATCACACAATCACAAAGAAAAAATTAAATAAACACAAACATCAAAATTTACATGGTTCGACCTCAACATACCTACATACAAGATAACAAACTCCACTAATAAATTAACCATACTACAACATTTTAGATGGTAGAAAATTTGCAAAAGCCTTTTAACTCTCACTATCCCAAAACCATGTTATACACCCAACCATTGGTTATCTTAGTGCTAGAAGACTTGAGATAGTTCAACAAAAAGACTTTTTGAGCTCTTGTTATAATAACTAGTACCCATATCATTTTGACACATAGACAATATGGTAGTATGACTGTTCGATGCGTGATTTGTTTGAGATTTGAGAAATATCCCAACAAATTACATATCTCATCTTGGATTGGAAGAGACACTAAATCTTATTTTGTCTCTTGTTAACATGAACAATTGCAATTTTGTTGGTCTCTTTTATTAATACATTCCCCATTTCTTTAAAAAAAAAAAAGGAACAAAAAAATTTGTTATCAACCTATACAAGTTTAGTGTATACATTTTTTTTTAATGTTTTAAAGAATTTTTGCATAAACATGTTAATACATTTTTTATATACTACTAGCTCTAAATATTTTTTTTTAAATGTAATTGACTTTCAAAATAACCCCATGCACTAGTTTTTTTTTTATAATTTTTGTCTAACTTTTCGAAGAGTATGTTTAGAATAAATGAATTCCATAAATTTTATAGAATTTTTTTACAGTTCCATACATTGTCTTAATTTAAAAAGCCAATAAATTATGGAATTCATTTGTAAATCAATTCACTATGAAATTGAGTTAACTTGTTGCAAATTCCATCAAAATTGATAGAAGTAGAATTTACAAATGAAGTCGACAAAATGAAAAGTAGAAAGTTATATTGATCAAAATACACCTTCTTTCTCTCTCTCTCTCTCTCTATATCATTTTATACACGAGTTCAATTGAATTCTACAATGTAATATAAAAAAATATATATAAATTATTATTAAATTAATTATTTTTTCAATTATTTTAAAAAAAATGAAACGAATTTTATTTTCATTTGACAAAAAAATTGTAAAAAGATAAAAACCTTAAAATATCCAATCTAGTTAGTAATTTTTTTTATCATGAAATACCAACCACTCAATGTCAAAGTTGCAGCCCAGAAAGCAAGAAAGTAAAGATGTGGATCCAATGCCAAAGTTGCAACTCCTTGATGATTAGGATTTAGGAATCCAGGGTGTGTAATTTATTTTTCCCTTTTACTATATTTTATATGTGGGCTTCTCTAGATTTTATAGGATCATAAAATATGATCACTTTTTAATAAAGCACACATACATATGTATTGACTATATATGTGTTTAAATACCGTTCAATCACAAAACGACATATTTTAAGCATTTTTTTTTGATAATTTATGGCAATATTCTGTCAAAAACGTATATAAAATATATAATATAGTTTATTAAATAGCGTATATAAATATATTAATATAGTTTATTGAAAAAAAATTCAAAATTCTTGTCTTCAATAACACACCAAATTTGCCTTTTTTTAGAAGTCATCTTTCGCTTGGAGGCCGACCGAAGATATTCTAATTCTATTTTCCACTCTCTTATGCTTCAGAATTCTTATCTGTGGTCAAACCCTTTTATTTTATTTGAAAGAGTGATGATTCCTTGAAAAATATGCTCCTACAAGCTCCTCTTGCTGTCATGCTGTGCCTATCGCTAAAAAAATGGCTGCTTATGAATTTATACTAGCTAATATGAATTTCTACGATTATTATTTAATAAAAATATTATTTATATTACTTTAATTACTATTATTAATATTTTATTATGATTAAAAATAATATTTTAATGTACAAATACTAAATTTTTTTATAATTTAATCAGGAAACACACACCAGAAATGAGAAAAGAGATCGTTACATATCTATACTAGTAATAAACTTAGTATCCATTATCCACTAATTCACACTTACCTATACATATTCTCTTATCTTCTTATTTGTTTTTCTGTTAACTATTAGTAACTAATTCTTTAAGATTAATTTGCTCTCTGTATTTCCTTTCTAAGTGAGTTTCTTCTCAATTCTCTTTATTCACAATTAATTTTTTTCTTTAATTAAATTATGTCTTCCTTGTGTTGAGATGATAGTAAAACTAATTGTACACAACAACTCTAAAAGAGTACCCAATTTTTAAATTAACAAAATGATGTTTATATGCTTAATGCTTTCTTCTAATTAGATGAAATAAAGCATTCAAATAGTTAAATGATCCTCATATGCCCTTATTGATACTTTCAACATCTAAAGCATTTTTATAACTTATCAACCAAATATATACCAATTAGTTTGGTATTTTTTTTATTAAACATCAAATAATTTTTAACTTTACAACACTTTGATCCAAAACTATTTTAAAATCATTTTTGAATATCCTTACAACATAATCAGAAGTTAAGCCAAACAAACCTTTTGTTGTGCAGTATTGTGCAATATAAAATACGGTAGGGGAGTGAAACGATTCAATGCAAGCTGATAAATCAATATTCTCTTGATTTATTATATTTGGTTTGGTTTGGTTTTTATTCTCTTGATTTTACTTCGGTCTAAAGTTTCCAAAAAACTGTTGGCTCGGTGTGGGTTGCATTTTATAAATTTCAATAAACCTATCTCAATGTTTGACTTTGGTTTGGGTTTTACTTGAAACCAACTTTACCAATTTTATTTAAAATTTTAAGATAGACCATTCAAACCAATCTTTATTCACTATGGTCTTATTATATATATATATAGAAAGCTGCGTTAGTTTCTAGATTTTTCTTTTTCACTAGTTGTACATCTTATCTACATCTTAAATTTTACGACCAATAGGAAACAAGTCATTCTATTTCGAAAAAAGGAAGAAAAAGAAAAGACCATTCAAACTCATGCATACCTTAGTTATTTTCAGTGTGCAAAGGTTTCATTAGCAATGCGTGTTCTTATTTCTTGGTTTTTCTTATGCTTTTTGAAGCATTATTATTCTCAAAATATAAAAGTTACAATCAAAAAAACCTTTTGTATTAAGATAAGCATGAAGCATCCAAATATTTCAGATCTCAACAGCTAGCAATCATCAATGAATAATCAAATTCTCTCCAAAGTGGGGAATCTATCCTAAATAAATTACGGAATTTAGTAGAACTATCAGTTTCTCATCAACTATTACTGTTCAGATGATTCTTATGGAGAAACCTTACAACCCATAAATGTAGCCATCATCAGCTTTCCGCCAAGTTTGAAGAATATTTCATAAAATGCAACATAAAGGCCATTCCTTTTTCTTTTCTTTTTTTTAATTTTCATTTTCTTGCCTATGTGATCTTCTTTGAGAACCCAAGTTGAATTCAATTATGAATTTTAGTGATCCTTTTCATAAAGAATTGAATAAGTTTTTGGTATATAAATGGATTCAAAAATAATGAAATCATTATATTTCGAGAAAATTACATTCGCATAATTAAGGAATAGTGAATTCTACATTTGCATCATAATGTTATTAAAATATACTCATACGCTATTCGACCATGTTTGACTGTTAACTTCTGGCAAAAAACTAAGATTAAGAAAATGCATGTGATGTTTTTAAAATATACACATGCCATTAGACCATGTTTGACGGTTAACTTCCGACCAAAAAACTAAGATTAAGAAACTGCCCATACCTAATGCAATTCCTCTCTCTCTCATTCTTTCAACATTCTCCTCGATCCATCCAGAGAACGAAAACCCCAAATTAAAGCGAAAGTGACATCCATGGTGGACTGAGCCACAGTGGCTTCATGACGAGGACTGAAAACGGTGCTTTGGTTTCAATACTTCAGCTTCAAACTAATTTGTCTTACTAACATTGTTTAGGTAAATACAGAGACCTCAAAGCTCCAACTTCTTCTTGTCTTTTACAAAAAAAAAAAAAAAAATACTTCAAATATGCTTGTATTCTTCTTTCCAGATCCCAAAACAAGCAAACCTTAAAACCAATAACACAACTACCGAATTAAAGAAAAGACCCAAACCAATCTAAAACCAAATCAAATTTCTCCAAAAAAATTTCAGAATACAAACCAAAGTTGTAACCCAAAGATAACTCAATCAAACTCAAAAGTAAATGCAAAGCACATACAAAAGGAAAATAAATGCAAAAAAAAAAAAACATATACAAAACAACAGTATCGAAAACCAGGGATGGTCTGTAGACATTTCATTGTTTGCATCCCAGTTCATTGCTTCCTATACTTTCCAACATGGAAAACCCAGTGACGGTAAGTTCCCTTCTCTCTTCCTCCCTCTCTTTTTTTACCTGGTTTTCATTCTCTCTATCTCATGCTAGATCCATTTTCTGCGATTTTAGGTGGCTAGAGAAAAAAGGGGCAGAAAAAAAAAATGCAGCTAGTCGGATAACTAGAAACCAAACCACCGGACTATGGTTGAGATGAGGAGGTGCTGCAATAAGGATGGATGATTTGAGTGACAATTTTTAGGAGTAGATACACGATTTTGAGGAGGTGCTACTACTGAAGTAAAATTTGAATTCTTTCAGGGGAGAAAGATAAAGGTTCAAGGTGTTTGGCAACCGAAAAGGTGAGAAAATTACTTTCTTTTGATTTTTTTGGAAGTAGAAATTAGAGAAAGTTCTTGAGGTTTATTTGTTGGAGAGGAAAAAAAAAGAGAAAATCAAACAAGAACACCAATGAAGAGGAATAAAATCTCTGTTTTGGTATCTTATTTGAGATTTTTAGCACATGTTTGAGAGAGAAAAATTGGAAAATAGGTTTTCAGTATATATTATTGCTAGAAAGGATAAAAACATATCTGGGGGTATTTTTGGATTTAAAAAAAGTAATTGATGATCTGTCATTCTTTTTGACCGAAAAGATAACGTTAACAACAATCAAATTATGAATAAGACAAATTGTGTATGTATATGTATTTTAAAAAACAATGATGTGGATGTAGAATTCACTATACCTCAAAGACCAAATCTCAAAATTTAAGAAGTCCAAATCTATATGCAAAAGCATGTATTGCAGGCTTTACAATATATTTTTTTATAGTAGATGAGTCAATCTCTTCCTTAAAAAATATTAAGATTATTAAATTGTCTTTGGATGGTGTAGTTATTGTTCCTTTCCGCCATACCCACTACTCTAAGCTTAATACCCAATATTGTTCGCTTCGAAAAATGATGAATAAGCAAGGGTGCGAATCGAAGTGGATTGACATATGGAATAATTATAGCCTACTAGGTCAAACGTAATCATTTATGAGTAGTAAGGAGTCCCCCATTATATGTGTACTTTTAAGTGTTAGACTAGCAATTATTTCACTATTTGTGGCGTTAGGCCTTACCGAGAGACATTTTCTGATAGACATATCATCTAAACACAAAACAGAGATGACTAATAAATTGGAATCGCCATTTGACTTTAAAAATGGTCAAAATCCTTTATCATTAGTCTGCGAGACATTTAAGACAATAGGTTAGGGTATGAGAGAAAAAATAATAAAAGCTTCCCTTTTCACCCAAGTCGAAACCTAGCCCTCGTGTTCTTGAAAAAAATATTTAACAAATATTTTAAACTACAACTACACACTAATAAGCAAGAAAATCCAATTATATCACACAATTTGGCCAGCATCGATTATTGCAACCAAACAAGAGATTATGCATGGATACTAAATTAAAATACAATTAAATAAAAAATAGATAAATTATCTAAAACCAGAGAAAACGTGTTAGTACTAAAGAATATAAATATAAACAATAAAAAGGAAACGAAAATCGAAGAAACTAGAAAATTCCAATCAAATGAACCGGTCGGGTCCTATCAGGACTTGTTTGCAACTGTCACATGACTAGCCAATCTTGTTAGTTAGCCGAACGACCCTACTGATACCGATTTCAAGCTTTCAATGAAAAATTCGTTTTTTTACAGTTTTTTGATCAAATTCATTCAACAAAAAAATGACATAAAACCACAATCTAAATGGCGTGTAAAGATGCAAACCACTCTAAAAATTTATTTCTAGATGACATATGACTTTAGTTTATAATTTAGGTGCAAAGAACCCTAATCTACATGATATACACAAATTAAGTACAATCCTAGGACATGCGATTGTAAATAAACTATATGACATGCATAACTAGTTTAGATGATGGATGCTCATAATAAATAATCATGCTTATTAATTTGCTAAAGATAGGATATTAACTTTTTGCAATTCGATCTCTTCTCATTGATGCGAAAGGAATAATTATACTAAATTAATCTAAGTGAAAGAATTCCATTTGTGGTGTGAATTGCCCTCAAATCTTTGATTATGTGCGTCGATGGATGAACACATTAATCCATTTAGGAACTTTGATTTGAATCAAGATTTAATGTAAAAAAAAAACTCGGGTTTGTGTTTGTAGGATTTCTAGAGTGGTGGTATTTTTGCCGGAGGCTAAGGTTTATGGAATTTTTGAGGTTTTGTGGAGGTTTTAGGGTTTAAGGAAAGAGAAAATATGTGCTGGAAATTTGAGAGCTTTTTAAGGTTAGAAATTTCTAGATTTTAGGCTTTTCTTGTTGTGTTTTGGTGTCTGTAAGAGGGGGTTTATATAGAAAAATTGGAAGCTAGGGTTCTTGGTAGCAGACAGCTGGGATGCATCAAATCTAATCCAATGGCAGTTAAGGTTTCTTGCGGAGGTGAAAAAATAGGTTTATTTTCATGTCACTTATAGGGTTTTGGAATAAAAAATTACATTCTAAAATATTTGGGGGTGGAAAGCAAATATTTGAGGCAGCACACCCGGTCAGGTCTCGGACCTTGGACTTGACCGATTGATCATGGAGCTAGCCGATCAGTTGAGTCCCATCCCATTTTGATGTTTTAGGCTCCAATTTCATTTGGTTTCGTTTCAGTTTGATTTGGTTCGATTTTAGTTGATCAATTTCTGTCAAAAATCAATTTTTCACCGTACATTCAACCACTTTGAGCTCTTTGGGACCAAAATTTTATCTTCGAACCCCACACGCGATTCGTTCTAATATTTAAAACGAAATTGAGTGTTTACAGATTGTAAGGAAATTACTAAGTTTTCCTAGTGCAATATCTGCTAATAAATTTAGGATACATTTTGAAATTAAAATTTTCCTTCTATAAAACTTTAATTGCAATTACAATGATTCGACCATTACTGCTAAAGTTTTTAGATTATTATTGAGATGGTTAATATTATTATCATGATCATGGTCATTGTTATTGTTATTATTTTCATTTTTAATTGTTAATATATTATCATGATTCAAATGAATAATTAACAGTACTTCCATATCAACTTACACATGGAAATCGCAAGGCACAAACATTCCAAATTCTTGGTACAACCATGCTTGTAAAATTTCTCCAAGTTTGAAGAAGGGAAAATGTTAAAAGACCATTTTTTTTTTTTGAAAGGTTAAAAGACCAAAACTATATGTTATAAAAAATTACCCTCTAGAGAAGTTGAAGGCTTAATCCCTCATTCCCTCCCCCTTTTTTTTCTTGTGGTTCAAATAATGCTTTCATCTTTTCACAATAAAAGACTTACCATATGCTTGTAAAAGAATATTTAGATATATACTTTTTGTTGAGAACCAGACACTTTTGGCCCATCAAACCCATGTGCATTGTGAACCTCCAATCAACTAAACCAGATAATATATATACCAAAAGATAAAGTTTAGAGGTTAGAAACTTTTTGTAATCCTATATATGCTTTTCATAAGAAAATTATTATATATTTGGAGACAATTTTTTTTTGGATAACGGGTTTCTCTTTAATGAATACCAGATTTGAACTTAAGATCTAGTCTTTAATGTATAGACATGGTTACTGAGTTATCTTGAAGTCAGTGTTTTCAAAAGTGAAAGTGATGGACGAAACGTTTTGTCTAAGTGAAGTGATAGGTAAGTTTCGAGATGTTGGGGAGTATGTTTTTTGGAACGTTTGGACATTTCAAACCAATTTATAATTAATTACAAATAATAATTAGTATTCAAATAAAGTTAAATTAATTAGTTATAACCAATTTTTAATACTTTGTGACCTAAAAATAAACATTAGATCTAAATATACCCTTATTTTTTGTAATAAATTATTAAAACAACCCGTTTTGACACTTTTCGCTTTGAAGTGATCTTTGGCAAAATATTCATTCGGGGCGAGTCTTTTTAAGGTTCAAAGATTATTGATATGCCCGAATTAAATTCGATAAGAACAATAAAAATATATCAAACTATTATAGTAATTGAGTCATTTCTACATAATTACAAAAGATGAAGAAATGTAATTCTCCAAGTAGAAGGCCAAAATGGTGATCGAAAAAAAATAAAAACATTTTAGCAACATCATTTTCATTGATGGCTTTTAAAATATTCAAAATACAATGAGAAATAAACGAACAACTTGTTGGATTATGAGTGATTAGACTAATGTTACCTTAAGAGACTTGATTAACAATACTTGATTGCACATTTATTGGGAATTAACGTACTTGATGACTGCTAGAATATCTGCTTCAGTACAAGCTTTTCTTTGAGGACTGATTACTACACTGCTTGATTACTTTGAGGACTGATTGTTAAGCTGCTTGATTGCTCTGAGAACCTATTTTATTTCTCCTTGAGTTACTACTAACTACTTGAATGATTGTTTGAGAACTTGCTCCTTGAGCTCCTATGAACTACTTGATTTATGAGATTCCTTGAGCTGCTACTGCTTTATGAGTGTCAAATATTGCATATTTTGGCTCATTAATTTACATTTGTTAGCTTAGGAATTTGTTACTTTGAGTTTTTTTTTCCTTTTTTTACAGATTCACAAGCACTTGGAAATGAGTTTCACTAAATTGCCAGAATTGCCCGTACAGATCAGCCATTTGTACAAATTAAACTGTATTGATTCAGGAATAACTAGGAGATGAGCCATATATGCTTAGAAAGATCCAGAAGTCTATTTTATGGAGAATTTTACAGCTCATAAAAATGATTTTTCTAGAGAAAGTTATGGCAGTTTTAGTAGACAAAGGTCAAGCTGGAAGATGCCTAGTGCACTCGAGCTCTCCAGACCTGCGATCGAGCGTAGGAGCGCACTTTGACATCCCACATCGGTTTGAAATACTTTGCAGCACACCATACTGTGCTTGAGTGCACCAGGCTACGATCGAGCGCGCTCGAGCAGTATCCCACATCGAATTGGAAACACATTGCACTCATGGAGTTTCCCTATAAAAGGCCCACTTCACTTTAGCTTTGAGGATCATTTGAGAGCAGATCTGGAGGGCTTTTGGAAGCAATCCGGAGGACTTTTAGAGGGCAAGCTAGAGAATCTCCAAGGCTTTGCTACCAAGGGGGGATGCATATGGCGAGATCAAATCTTTCCCTTGAGATTCTTGTTGTCCATTATATGTATGAGTAACTAAATTCTCAAGTGGGGCTAGGGATGAACTTGCATAGTTAATGGTATTTTCGTTTATTTTTAATTTTTGTATGTGAGTTTCAATTACTAAAACTCTTTTATTTTATCATTTGCAATTCATTGGTGATGTTTTCTTTTCCGAATGATCTTAGAATTTATTTTGTTTATGGATTCAGTCATGCTTTTTCTATTGAATGGTTTAGCTCTTTGATTATGTTGGGATTAAATATTTATCTATATTGATTTAGTTCTTTGCTGCAATATCGCTTCCTATGTATATTGTCGTCATTGGATTTTCTCAATAGTGATAATAATTGACGTATTTTAAAAGTGGTAAATGATTTTTCAAATGGTTACATTTTGTTTAATCTTGGATTATAAATCTATATCTTCCGATCGGGAATTTTTGAAAATTGAGCTCCCAATTGAGTTATTCAATGAATTAAGAGTAATTAAAATATCATATTTGTGCAAGGGATTCCCGACACTTTACTATTTATCAAATTTCCTTTACTTTAATTTGCATTTAAAATTAATCTTTATTCTCCATTAATCGTTCGATATTTCTCTTTAGTTTCTTTATTCCTTCTACTATTCTTTTAAATTTGTCTCCCTGTGGAATCGACACTCCAAAGCTGTGCTACAACTACCGCATTATTCTTTGGGCGTAATCAAATTTTGGTGTCGTTGTCAAGGAGACCGTAGAAGAATTGCTAGATAGTTTTTCTTTTCAGTAGTTTGTAAAGGAGGTAACTTCGTTCCTTCTTTTAGCTTACTGCATTATTTTTTTTCTTTTTCCCTTCTTTCTTTTTAGAGTATTTTATTTTATTTTATTATTATTTTGTTACCTTGCATGCACAAATATAGAGACGCTTTGGGTAGAGTTGCTTGTAGGCTTATGTTAGAGTCAGAATTAATTTTTTTTTTAAATCCTTTATTTGACAATCCTTCTAGTCCTAAAGAAATGAGTGAACATGAAGATCAGCCCACTAGGACCCTTCAGGATTACCTTCATCCTACACGCTTAGCCACACCATCATGCATCATGCTTCTAGTTAATACTTGCCAACTGGATTTTAAAACATGGATGATACAGTTACTCCCTACATTTCATGGTTTAGAAAATGAAAACCCATATGTGCACATTAGGGAGTTTGAGGAAGTAGTTGCGACTTTTCATTTTCAAAATGCAACTGATGACATTGTGAGACTTAAGTTATTTCCTTTCTCTTTGAAGGAAAGAGCTAAGAGTTGGCTATACTCACTGAGACAACGATCTATTGGGTCATGGAATGAGATGACTCGGGTCTTCTTTAATAAATACTTTCCCCAACATAAGACCATTGCTTTAAAAAGGAAAATCTCCACCTTTGCACAAAAGGAAAGTGAGACTTTGTATCAGTCTTGGGAGAGATTTAAGGAGTTGTTGAGTATGTGCCCTCACCATGGGTATGAGAATTGGCGTTTAGTAATATATAGAGAGCGTCAATTTGTAGAGATGATATGTAATGGTGAGTTCTTACAGAAAGATCTTGATGAGGCCATAGAATACCTCAATGAGCTTGCTGAAAAAGCTCACACTTGGACTGGACCTAGTGCTACTGAAAGCACAAATAGGTCACGACCTGCAGGAAACCCAAATGGTGGTAGAATTTACCATCTTAGGGAAGAAGATAACCTAAAGGCTAAGGTCGAGATGCTCACTAGGGAACTAGATGTGTTAAAGACTAAGGGCTTAAAGCCAACACACGTAGCTAATCATGCGAAGTCTTTTGGACCATGTTTTGTGTGTGGCAAGGTAGATCATCTCACCGAAGAGTGTACCTCATTTGCTGAGATAAGAGGGATGTATGAGGAACAATGTTATGCCTTAGGTATGTACAAGAAGTTTTTTTCACTTTTCTCTGATACCTATAATCCGGAGTGGTGCAATCACCCCAATGTTAGCTGGAAGTCTGAAAACCAGCCCCAGCACAACCCCCTAGATCATATCCTGCATAATATCATGCACCTGCATCTTCTAAGAGTCCTCTAGAAGACACTTTGCATGCTTTTATTGAGGCACAGGGTAAGACTAATCAAAGATGAGAATCTTTGATTACGTAGGTTGTTGAAGAAAATAAGGAGATAAAGAGCCAAGTGTCCAAATTGATGAGCTTCTTGAGTGCGAATGAGCAAGGTAAGTTCCCTTCTCAAGCCCAGTCCACACCCCATGATCAACACATTGTGCAAAAGAATTTGAAGGAGGTGAATGTCATTGTGACATGAAGTGGTAAGTCATTACACATCCCAACAACGAATAAATCAGAAGATGATGACGAGAGCCACCAGGCATACATGATTGACTCACTCATGAAAAAAGCCCATCACCTTAATCCATTGGAGTCCACCCTCACTCATGGTTTCACAAGAGCAGATATTAAGCCAGAATCTGCAGATGTTACTGATAACATCATTAAAGTTGTGCACATCCTTGAGGCCTCTCCAAAACATACAAGCACCAAATTTGGTAGTGAAGCAGTTGCTGGTGCATTCAACTTATGTTTTTATAGAAGGAAATAAGAGCATCTGGCTGAAGACGTAAAACTTAACACTCATGGGAGGCACCCCATATCATATCCTTTTATTTTCTCATAACTGTTTACTTTTAGTATCTTTTGTTTTCCGGTATTACTTTCGTTTTTCTTTTTCAGGGATAATGTGTGTGCATCAGTTCAAGTTTGGAGGTGTGCTATGACCCAGGCCAGCCAGCTAGTTCTCCATCTCCCAGGTTAGATATTTCCATGTTATTCACACATTGGGGACAATGTGTAGTTTAAGTTTGGGGGTATGGGAGACACATTCACACACACTCTGTCCCAGTTTTTTTTATTATTAAAAGGATAAATGCATGTTCATATTGTTCTAAAAAATTTTGGTTGATCTAAATGAATACTATGATGTGATGTCATTGGTGAGTTTAAAATCTTGAACACATGATTTGATGATAGAGTTTTAAAATTTTGTTACTTACTTTAAGCATTTGAGAATTCACATATTTGATCTAATTTGACACGAGCACATTAGCACAAAATAATGTGAGGTATGACATGTGAGTTTAATGTGTATGTTTCCATGACTCAACAAAAACTGGATGACTTGTTGGATAAACACTTTGAAGAAAACAAATTTGCACAAAAATAGAAAATTGCTCATGATGATCATTAATAAAATTTTTGCTTAGTAACTAGACTTATTACGTCAGTAAGTAGTGAATGTTCACATCATAAAGTGGGAATTTTATTCATAATAATCATTGAGAAAATTTTCGCTGAGTAATTGGACATCTTGCCTCAGTAAGCAGTGAGTATTCACGTCAAAAGGTGAGAATTTTGCTTGGTAGCATTAAGGCCAGTTTAGTTTCGTAGCCTTTTTTACTCGAGTTAGTAAGTCCTTAGGGGTATTTTTACACCTAATACCCTAAAACCATCGGTTTGGGAGTCATTGACTCAACATTCACTATATAGGTCAATTAAAAAGCTTATGGGAACTAAGCATAGCAGAGTCTTATAATAAAAGAGAAGAAAATAAAACTATGCCATCGTTGTTCATTCTGATGAGAAATTCTGTGAATCTTGAGACATGGAAACATTGCACATTGGAGTTACTTGAAAGCCTCATCTTTATATGCTAATTCATTTTACACTGAGTCAGACTTGTGATGCCTTAGCCTGCCTTTTGTAAGTAATTAGATTTTAAAATTCCTATTCATTGCGAAGATGAGTTTACATTTTAAGCTTGCTCACGACTGAATATCATGGTTTTGTGTGATGCTTAAATTTTAGGATACCATGAATGATGGATTTATCTTTGTGTTTTTTGTTTTTCATTTATTTTTTATTTATTTTATTTTGTTTTGCTAAAGGACTAGCAAAATGTAAGTTTTGGGGTATTTGATGAGTGTCAAATATTACATATTTTGGCCCCTTAATTTACATTTGTTAGCTTAGGAATTTGTTACTTTGAGTTGTTTTTCGTTGTTTTACAGGTTTACAAGCACTTGGAAAGAAGTTTCACTAAATTACCAGAATTGCCCGTACAGATCAGTCATTTTTGCAAATTAAACTGTATTGATTCAAGAAGAACCAGAGGATGAGTCATATATGCTTAAAAAGATCTGGAAGTCTATTTTTTGGATAATTTTACGGCTCGTAAAAATGATTTTTCTAGAGAAAGTTATGGCAGTTTTAGTAGATAAAGGTCAAGCTGGAAGATGCCTAGTGCGCTCGAGCGCACCAGACCTGTGATCGAGCGCAGGTGCCCACTTTGACATCCCACATCGGTTAGAAATACTTTGCAGCACACCATGCTGCGCTTGAGTGCACCAGGCTACGATCGAGCGCACTTTGGCAATATTCCACATCGAATTGAAAACATATTGCACTCCTGGAGTTTCCCTATAAAATGTCCACTCCACTTCAGTTTTGAGGATCATCTGAGAGTAGATCTGGAGGGCTTTTGGGAGTAATCCGGAGGACTTTTGGAGGGCAAGCTGGGGAATCTTCAAGGCTTTGCTACCAAGGGGGGATGCTCACGGCGAGATCAAATATTTCCCTTGAGATTCTTATTGTCCGTTATATTTATGGGTAACTAAATTATCCAGTGGGGCTAGGGATGAACTTGCACAGTTAATGGTATTTTCGTTTATTTTTAATTTTTGTATGTGAATTTCAATTACTAAAACTCTTTTGTTTTATCATTTGCAATTCATTGGTGATGTTTTCTTTTCCGAATGATCTTATAATTTATTTTGTTTATGGATTCAGTCATGCTTTTTCTATTGAATGGTTTAGCTCTTTGATTATGTTGGGATTAAGTATTTATCTATATTGATTTAGTCCTTTGCTGCAATATCGCTTCTTGAGTATATTGTCATCGTTGGATTTTCTCAATAATGATAATAATTGACGTATTTTAAAAGTGGTAAATGATTTTTCAAAGGGTTACGTTTGGTTTAATCTTAGTTTATAAATCTATATTTTCCGATTGAGAATTTTTGAAATTGAGTTTCCAATTGAGTTATTCAATGAATTAAGAGTAATTAAAATACCGGATTTATGCAAGGGATTTCCGACGCTTTACTGTTTATCAAATATTCTTTACTTTAATTTGCATTTAAATTAATCTTTATTCTCCATTAATCATTCGATATTTCTCTTTAGTTTCTTTGTTCCTTCTACTATTCTTTTAAATTTGTCTCCAGTGGAATCGACACCTCAAAGTTATGCTACAACTACTGCGTTATTCTTTCGGCGTAATCACTGCTACTCCTTGAGCTAACTAGTTTATCCTAATTTATCTCCATTAAACTGATTAATTTAAGATATAAATCATATTTGAATTTTAAATGGATAAATATGTTTGCCTATGTGACCTAATTTTGGAGCCCACCATAAGTGCCCTTTAATCTTATCTCTTTAGTCGTGATTTGCATAACCCAAATCATTTAAATGCAACTGCCCATATTAATTTCTAAAGGCTTGATTAACGTAACAACTCAAGGCTTAATTTGATTTGTATTTAACCCATATGCAATCAGCCCATGTCGTAATCCAATCAATAATTTTTACTTAATTTTTACTCCAACCAATAATTTATTGACTAAATAAATAAATGACCCAAAAACCTATTTAATTATTTTACTATTTCGGTTTATTTTAAGATGGTTTAAATTGGATTTAATTTGGCTCAAATTCCCTTGGTCCAAATTGGGTGTAAACGGATACTTTACAATCTTTTTAAAAAATCTAATAGGTCGTATGCCTCAGAAGTCCGGACGTAAGAAAACATAAACCTCGTGATGAGGCGTACACCTTGACCAAAAAAGGGTACACTTTTGAGGAGCTGCATTTTTTTAAAACCCCAAGGAGTTTTAGTGCCACTCCACTCTTAGGCTAGTCTGGGCGAACCTCAACTGTGCCTTTTAGAACGCTGGTTTAAGCTACAGGATTTTGTATTTTTATATAATGTACACGATTTTGCATTTTAATACTATTTCTCTTTAAAAAAATTGATTTACATCTAATAACGCAATTTTTTATTAATAAAAAGTACAATACCAACCCTTCCTTTAGTAATTCATGATTATGATATGAATGTTAAATTTAAGGCGTGTTTGGATTTATATTTTCTTTTCTCTTTAGAGAAAAAAAAAAAAATTGGAAACGGAAGGGCTTGCAATCCCTACAAGCCACAACGGGATCGTTGAGGAAAAGTTCTTTCAAGTATGTAGTCCGATTGTCTGTCTAGGTCCTCTTGATATTATTTTCTCAATAATAGGATTAATTCTCATAGTTACACTTAGGCAGGGATATTGAGCTTTGTCACAAAACACACTAAGTGTTGGTTTATTACGTGAGACTTAAAGAAGGGGCAATGATTTTTTCACCGGAAAAAAGTTCGGATCAACGGCTCAAAACGACGTCGTTTTGATCCTTTGAGCAATAAAACGACGTTGTTTTGGCCGTGGATCCATATTTTTTCTCGTGGAAAAAACATTTCCCTAAAGAAGAGTCCAATAGAGTATTTTATTTACAATAGGTTTAATATTCTATTTTATCTAATGTGAGCTAGAGTAGGTTATAATTAACTTTTAGGTATGTGATGAATGGGCAATTTGATCACTATATAAAATATAAGCTAAGTTCTCTCTCCTAGTGACAAAATACTATCTATACATTAGGGCTAGTTAGTGTGTGATAAAGAAGAAAAAGATGAAACACCTAGCGAATTCCTAAAGAGATTGTTCTATCTCTTGGGATTGCTAAAGTTTTTCACTGTGCTAATAAAGATGGAATAATCATTTATTTTTTATCTATAGATTAGATGTTCTTTATTCAGGGATTAACGATATTTATATTGAAATCATACATGTTTAGTGCGTATATGAGACTAACATTACTATTTTTTTTTTTTGTCAATGATTGGAGATTAGAGATTTGAACTTAGAACTTGATCTTTGATAAAGAAATTTGATTGCCAATTAGGCTATGTCAAAGATTAATGAATAACATTTTCCTTTTAGATGGAAATATGTTAGTTGATTTGGTGGATGATCAAGAATACAAACTCCCCAAAAAAACAATTGAACATTTGTAGATGTAAGGCCAAAAAGGAAGAGAGTTCTCCAATAATATCCTTAGGAAACCTTAGGCATTAGGAACATGGCCAATCACCATGTTACACGTATACATACACCACAAGGATAAGTATTTCTTCCGGAAAAAAATTGATTGACTCGATCTAAAATGTTTTAAACCCATTAAAAACTTCACTGATAATTTTAAAAAATTTCATTGATAACGTCAGTATAAATATGAGATTAAAAAATTAATATTAATAATAAAAAAAATTATAAATTATAAATAAATTTTTTAACGAAATTAAAAATTAAATCTTACATCCGAACCAATTAAGTATTTCTAATTCCTTCGTCTTCATAAGAATTATACTACTCCTGTTAGGCTATTAGCTTTCCATAACCTTTAGCTTTAGGTCCCTTTTCACGGTATGTACTCATTATAGTACTAATCTTAATTGGCGTAGGTTAACAGTGAGCAACAACTTTGGGTCACGTTAGCACGAAACGACGCAATTTATTTTCTTTAATGAATAATTAAAAGTTTTGGTATTGTAGGGTTTTTGAGCACACCTCGGTGTCGATTTTTCACAATTATTATCTATAAATAAAAATCCAAGCCAAAGAAAAGAGGAAAGTTGTAGTAGGGTACTAGAAACGAGAAGGAGGAATATTCGGCCCAATATTTAGACCAGACAAAAGGGATATTCAGAAGGACGATAGGAGGGAATATCAGGACACGTGTCACGAGGGAATCTCTTTCCTTTCTCGTTACATGCAAAGAGAAAGAGAGAGAATAGGGAAGGAAGAGAAAGAAAGCGAGAGAATCTTGACGAAAGGCGTGGGTTGGAAGTCTTGTACGAGAAGACTGATTTTAGAAAGCGACCAACCATCATTATTGCACTCTGTGATAAGTATTAAGGTCAGGGAATTCGATGCAGTCTCTGAGGACTTTTGCCTTTAACTTTCATGGAAAAGGTATTTCTTGCTGTTTTCATTTTTATCTTTTACTCCTATGTCATTGGCTGTGCCTGGGTCGGGTTCAGATCAGTTACCCATTTCCATGCCATGCAAGGGATACATGGAAGCTATGGTATCCCATGTCCATATATTTAGTAATTAAGTATATTGTACCTTTATACATACGCATTTGTGTTTTTAAAAATGAAAGCATTAGTTTAAGAAATTTTACTTCAATTAAGCGGGACATAAATTTTAAAACATTGAAACGTAAATTTCGAGTAACGTTAAGATGTTTCGAAATTTTAATAAAATAAAAATATTTAATTAATTTTGAACAAACTTTAATATTTTTAATGACTCTCTAAAGCATAAAAAATATAATTTTATAAAATTAATATATATTTATATATAATTTTTATTTTTTATTATTTTGTTTTTCTTAGTAGTGTTGCAAACTAAAAGCAGTACTATTAGCTAAATATATGACAAATGAACAGTAAGAAAAGTTAAAGGGCCCATATGGAAAAACTTAAGAATTAAATTAAATCAAAAGTTTAATTATAATTTTAAAATTCTTAAAGCTTTTATGAGTAAATGCTCTATATAAAAACTTTTATGTGATAGAAACCCTACGATAATTGTAAGAACTAAAATTAAATTTTAAACTCTCTTTATCTATAATCAAAATTCTTAGAGCTAATATTCAAAGATTTTTAATCAGTCCTAGTCCTCATCTACACATTTTGTTCGACATGCCGAAGAAGTAGATCATTACTCTTGATTGTTTGTTTGTGGGGATACACATAAAGACTGAAATGAATTTTGCACCGAATTTTCAATCGAAATCTTTGTTGAGGTATAAATCTATAATCTTGCATAAAAATTGTTGTTTTTGTTCCGATTAAACTTGTGTTTCTCTTTGAGTATTAATTTGTTTGCTTGTTTTTCTTAAGAGTGTCACTTATTAAAAACAGTATTATATACTAAATATATAGGACAGACGAACAACCCGATGTTTTTTTTATTCCAATAAAGGCGGCTATTTTAATGCGTTAAAAACTGATTAACCGAGACCCGGATCCGAATTTGTTTAGGATGTTCAATACCCCACAAAGTTAATTGATCAATATTTATATTCTGATATATTAAAGACAGAATCTTGTTACCTTCCAAGCCACTTCACTAAAGTTAGTAGCAGAAGAAGATTCTCGGGGCTCTTAGGCTCCTTTAATATTCTTTTAGGGTGGATTTTCCCTTTAAGCTTTGTGGGTTGTGCTCCCTTAATTTAGAGTCGTAGAATTGGAACTAAGATATTCCTTCCTTAGAGGCAAATATTATATTCTTTATGATGAATGTTTCGTTTTTAGATTAGATATTCTCTTCTTTTTTTTCTCTGAATGCACTCAAATTTAGAACAATTATTCAACTTTTGAAGCCAAAAAGAAAGTTGCATGCATGGTGGATTGATACTAAACAAACACCTATCTGAATATATCCTTTCTCTCTCTCCAATATGGTAAAAAAATTAATATATATATATATAACCAATTAATATATTTTTTTTCTATTTAACGGTCATGGTAATATCACAAGTCAGCTTATGCGTATCGTGTTAAGTTCATCTCTCTGAACGGGTCAAAAGCAAACCATCTACACCTGACCTAGGAAAATCACAAAAAACCTTTATAGTTTAACCCCAAGAAAACTTGAACCGATGAGTTAAAAAAAAAAAAAAAAAAAAAAAACCCTTAAAGCCACTTTGCTAGTTGACATAAGCTCTGAGGTTTTGGTTGGTATATGCTCCTCTAATTTGAAGCCCTTTTTTCTATTAATTAATCATTGTAGAATGATTAACTCATATTATAACTAACTAAGATAGAATATCTTGGTAAAGATATCAACTTCTACTGTAAGAAATTATAAAGTAAAGTTTGCAATGCATATAAATTTTGATTATAAAGTAATCTTTACCACATTTCAAAATTTAAAGAGTATATTGTAAGTTTTACTTAACAATTTTTACATCTTGTCGTACACATGTCCATTATTTACCGGATATTGCTATTGCTGGTGCTATGGAAGAAAATGGTTTTTTTCTCTTTTAATGGAACTCTAGAAGTGTTAGCTTTTTTATTAGTATTGTTTACAACAATGAATTAACTTTACGAGCTTAAAAGTACATTTGATTTGCACGATAACTAATATCTATTTTAGTAAAATTGTGTAATATGTATATTTTTTTATTCAAAGTTAGTTCATGTCAATATTTGAATTATTTAATAGCAATCTTTGAATCAATAAATACACTTATTACATTATTTTACTACAAAAGATTCTCACTAGGAGCCTAAAGCTATGGAAGTGGTTTCTGATTAAATTGAATATAATTATTACTTCCTTTGTCTCATAATGATTGTCACATTTACTATTTATCAAATTAAATAATTAAATTTTTTTCTAATATAAAATCAATAAAGTAATTAAATTTTTTTTTCATATATACATTAGTTGAGTTTAGAGGATTCTAAGAATTATTTTTTCATAGTTTTAACATAATAAAATATACTTCATTTGTCCCATAATTTTTGTCACGATTACTATTTAACCGATTAAATGAATAATTTTTTTATAATTAAATCATTAAGAAAATTTAATTTTTTAAATATACATAAATAGAGTTTAAAAGTTAAAAATATTTTTTAAGAATTTTAAAATAATATATATAAAAAATTAAAGTCAAACTTAAGTCAAAAAAGTTATAAATGACTAAAATTATGGAACAAAATGAGTATAAAATATTTATAATCAAAATTACTTCAAAAAATAAAACATGCAATAATTTTGAGATAGAATGAGTATTAGTTAAATTGATCCTAAACATATAATCCATCTAATCTTTTATACTCTTATACACCAAAAACATGATGCATATGAATGCCTAATATTAATTTCTGCTTTACAGAGGCTAAGTCAAAACGAGCAATTCTTTTGTGAGATCGATTTTATAAAGTCCTCAAAAATTCTTTCAATTACATTATGCCATAGTATATCACTTAATTTTTACTTCATATTTCTAACATGATAACACAATGTGATTGAAAAAGCTTTTAAAATGTCTTTTAAGGATGGTCTTACGTAAGAATTTTTTGGTTTTGATCCATTAGATGCATGACACGTGTTCAAGCAGACCTTTGAAGTAAATTTGTAAGATATTCATTAACAAGCAAATAAGAAATTTAAACCAAAAAAAAAAATTAAAAAAAAAAAGAATAAGAATGGGAAAAAAGAGTAAAGCAGTAATAAGAAGAATAATCTTTTGTATTAGTGATTTGAATTCTTACAAAGACCATACCAAAGGTTCAAAAACCAGGCTCTAAGCACATGACCCCTCTATTGTCAGAACTCTTGATTCCTCTTCTTTCTCATTTTTAGCTTTTTTCTGCCTTTGTTCTTTGCAAGAAGTTACCATACCTCTGCTTTATCCCTGTCCCATTGCTTTTTCTTTTCCACTCTCTCTCTCTCTAAGATATGCTTTATTCCCCTTGAACTCACCCCTAAAAAGAAGACGATCCTCGTTGTGTTCACAAACAACATATCTTCCCTTTCTCTCTGTCTCTTTGGACTCAAACCTTAGAAAGCAAAGAGGCAATAATACTTACACACACCCTCTTTTGCTCTTGTTTGTTCCTACATATCCCCCCTAGTTCCTATTGACCATCAAATTTTGGGACAACTGTGTTTGTTAGTTATATAAAGTACTCATGGCTTCATCATCAGAACTAACCCTGGATTTCAAACCACACACTTACTCTATGCTCTTGAAATCTTTTGGAGACCACACATCTCATGATCAGACCCAAAATCTCGAAGACTTCCTTGGTCTTCTTGAGGAAGAACGCCATAAAATCGATGCTTTCAAGCGCGAGCTACCCCTTTGCATGCAACTCCTCACCAATGGTATCATTCTTTTTCTCTCTTTTTTGGTTGTCATTCATTTTGATTAGCGCATTGAATTTTATACCCTGACATCTTATTATATGTGGAACTCGTAAACTTGAGATTCAAACCACATAGAAATTATTTTACATGCTACTGGTGGATATTCATGTTCTATGCAGGGATTTCTTAGCTTCTAAACTTATTCTTTTATCTTCTTTTTTTCTTTTCTTTTTTTGCCTTCTGTTTTCTTTTCATTTATAGAAATGAGAGAGAGCTTTCTATGAGCGGGGTATCTTTACTTGTTAGTCTCATCTCTTGAAATTAATACACAAAAGAAAGGGCTTCAATCTTCATTAATCACTGTTTTGGGTTTCTTTTTTTCAGCTGTGGAAGCTTCAAGGCATCAACTACAGACCTATAGAGCAAATCAAGGGCCAAGACCAGTTCTTGAAGAATTCATACCCCTAAAAAATTCAAGCTCTGAAATCCAAGAAAAGTCACAAAACATCTCTGATAAGGCAAATTGGATGACAAGTGCTCAATTGTGGAGCCAAACAGGTAATGAAACCAAGTCACAACAACCCACAATAACATCCCCTAAAGAAACTGATATAGGCTTCAATGTTTGTTCCAAACTGGCCTTAGATACCAAGCAGAGAAGTGGAGGAGCTTTCCTTCCATTCTCCAAAGAACGAAACTCGTGCCCCAGCCCAACAATACGATCTCTCTCTGATTTGGCTCTTGCCTCCCCCGATAACGAGAGAGAAGACAAGAAATGCTCTGAGATTGAGAATGGAATTAGGAGAGAGAATTGTGGCAAAGTTGGTAATAATGGTGGGGTTGTGATGGAACAAGGAAAAGCATCTGGTAATTCATCTGATGGCCAAACAACAAATAACATGACAAATAGTACAACAACAACAAATCAAAGTCATAGAAAGGCAAGAAGGTGTTGGTCACCAGACTTGCACCGGAGATTTGTAAATGCTCTCCAGATGCTTGGTGGCTCTCAAGGTAATTACAAATCAACAAATAAGTTCTACTAATTATTGTTTCTGATTATAAGGGGATAAATGAAAACACATTAATATTGCAGTAAGAACATGCTACCGTCAGTCACCAACGGTAACAGTTCTTATTATAATAATTGAATTCATTTGTTCTTACAGTCAAACTATCATTATCACCATCATATGTGCGAAGCTGATATTTTCTTGATCATGGTAACAGTGGCGACCCCAAAACAGATAAGGGAACTGATGAAGGTTGAAGGTTTGACCAATGATGAAGTTAAAAGCCATCTGCAGGTATATCTCTCTCTGCAGATCAGACTGTACTGATATTTTTCAAAACTGACAACTTACCACCACACTGCACAATGCATATTTCATTATTCGGTAAAATTTTTGTTAGAAACCTCGTGATGTTTTCCTTTTTGTGTGTGTCCGTGTAAAATAACAAACAGAAATATAGGCTTCACACTAGGCGACCAAGCCCGAGCCCACAAACAGCAGGAGCTACAACACCCCATCTGGTGGTCCTAGGTGGCATCTGGGTTCCACCAGAGTACGCAACAGCAGCAGCCGCAGCCCACGGTGGAGCCCCCACTCTCTACGGCACCCACCACCACCACCACCACCCGGCAGCTCCCCATGCACAAACACACTTCTGCGCACCACAACCTGTGCCTCAAGACTTCTACACTACAGCAGTACAACCTCAGCCGCCACAGCTCCACCACCATGCGCTTCACCACCAGCTCCATGTGTACAATGCCACGTCGCAGGCCCACAGCTCCCCGGAGTCTGACGTCAGAGGGGAGGGAGACCGGTCCGAGAGCATCGAAGACGGAAAGTCAGATAGCAGCAGCTGGAAGGGTGAGAGCGGTGGTGAGAATGGAAATAGTGGAGAGAGAAGAGGGTTGGCTGCTCTAAGGGAAGATGGTGAAGAGAGCAATGGAAGTGAGATCACTCTCAAGTTCTAGCTAGGGCTTTGTGGCATTTACGGTTAATTAGGGTTAGGGCTTTTAGGTATTGTGTGTTAAATTCTACAGTAGTAAAAAAATTGTTAAATAATACTACTTCGTATAAATCTATTCTATTCTATAGAGGTTAAAAAGGGCATAATGAAAAAGCGAGAGTTTGTTTTGTATCCTATTGTGCTTGATGTCCTCAATGAGAAAAAAAGCACCTCTCTTCAAATAAACAGATTTGCCCTTATCTTTTGTAGATAATGACTGCCATGATACTTTACCCACCCTCACTGCCTCATGGAGTATATAGGGCAAGAGCAGCAGGGCCAGTAGAACATCCAGTATGCAATATCTGTAACAATTTTTCACCTATAACATATACATATGTGAAAGTTAGATTGATAAATTATCGTTTTATTTAAAAAAAATCATTATTTGATATTGTGACGAGTGAAAATAGTCATTTTTATTGATGGTTGAATTAAGTAATCAAAATGGGTGATCATAATAATGGTCTCTAAATCTTTTGCCTTTAAGGCAATGCAAGTCAGACAGAAAGTAGTGTTTCCAGTAGAACAACTCAAATCTCAAAAGATAAAGAAGTATAATTAATATCTTCATGCTCGTTTCAAGTTTGATTCTATCAACTTAACCGACATGAATTTTCATATTTGTTCAGAAAACCACATTAAAAATATAAAGAATTATCAATTATGTAATGAGATAAATAACAGTAATCATCTGAGTTTAGTTCTGCACGTAAAATGAGATCAAGATGGCCTTGCCCTTTGATTAAGGAACTAAAGTTTTGGGTAGCAAAAGAAACACCGAAAGTACTATAATGGACAGATTTCTTTACAGTTTGGCCTCTCTGATCAGAAACTTTGTTAAAAATACATGACTGGCCTCTTCCTCATCGCCTTTTCCTTTCCTAATTTAATTTAAACAGTGTTTTTTAACTTGACCGTCTCGCAGAAGCACAAATTTAGCATGCACTAATCTTAGGAGTAAAGTCCACATTCCAAAAATCAAGTTTACCTCTTTCTTTTCTCTTTCTCTTCATGCCATTATTTTTCTTTGATGAGATTAGGCCCAAAATCTGATTTAGCGGTATTGAAAACCTTATTAAAATAGGGAGATTTTGATCAGGTAGAGATAGACCGGCACGTGAATTGAAATATTTAGGAATTTGAGTTGAGAAAGGAATTTGTTGAGATACTCCTTAAATCCCACATCGGATAAAAGTATTATTATAAGTAGTTCTAGCCTTACATCGTCTATGTGTCAAAAGGATGTGGTTACTAGTTATTATAAATATAGGTATCAAGAGACATAGTTCTTCACCCTTATTCCTTAACCAAAAATAGGGGTAAGCATGGAACCCAGTTGACCCGCGAACCCGACCCAAACCGATATAATGGGTTGGGTTGAATTGTATCTTTTTAGAGATTGGGTTGGATTGGGTTGAAAATATTTTGAACCCGGTGGGTTGGGTTGGGTCATGGGTTCAAAATTTTCAACCCGACCCAAACCGATAACCCGGTCAAATATATAATTATATATTTTATATTTATTGAATATAAAATAGTGTATAAATAATTATAGTATAATTGTAAAATATATTATCATAAAATGTTCATTCTAATTACTACTAGTGTGTAAAATTATACGTAGCAGATACTCCAATGTCCAAACAAGTCTCATACTTTCCAATTACCTAGATTTTAGTTTCAAATATTTACGTTAGAAACAAATACTGATTTCTAGTTACGAAATAGTTTTCATAATTATTCTTAGGCATAAATTCAATCAAAATAAATTGATGCACAATTAACTTAAGCTAACAAAATTTTGATTTCTTGTACCGTTGTAACTATATAATAAACATAGAAATTAACACTCTAACCTACAATATTTCAGTCGGGATCAATGTATGCGGATAAACTTATATTCCAAAAAGATATACCATAATATTGATGGAAGAAATGCTGAATGCATGATAAAGCTTAGTAATACCAACTTGTCGAAAGCTTTTCATGCAAACATTATTGAACCATTCAATTTGCTTATTTGTGACCTTTTAAGAGCCTTCATGTCACTTCTAAGTGCATTAAAGCACAGTCCAAAAATTAGACTGATTAGTGAGAAAGCATTAGCACGGCCAACAAATACTGAGTTACTAAAATATATTATTAGCAACTGTGCAGAAATCTAGATTTTCTTTGTAATTAAACAGTCTTCTAAAGTAAGTTAAATTCATGTCAACTAAAGCTGTTCCTAACGCAACATTCAGATGAAGATTGTGTTTTTCAATATAATGATGAATCGATATTCTAACATCAAAGACTCCAGGTTGTGAGCATGCAGATAAGCAATTGACCATGGTCACTTCATCGGGCTTTATATTACTTGCTTGCATTTAATGAAACAATGCCAACGCATCCTTACCAAGTTTGGCTTCAACGTAGCCTCCAATTATAGCATTCTATGGCACAACATCCTTCTCTTGCATGTCATCAAAAAGCTTCTTTAGTAGTATCCATAAAACCAAATTTAACATAGCCTACAACCATTGTAGTCCATGAGAAAATTGTTCTCTTTTTCATATTATCAAATATTCTTTGTGCTGTCACACACACATATTTTACTTATAATATGAATGGATTTAGTTTTGGATTTAATAGAATATTTTTTTTGTTATGTAATATATATGGTTTAATTATTTAATTAAAAAAATATATCAACCCGGTGATCCAAACCGACCCAAACCGATTAGAATGGGTTGGGTTGAGTTGAGGTTGGATGGGTTCATGGGTTGGGTTGGGTTGAGATTTTTTCAATCCGGTATAAATGGGTTGGGTTGAAATTTTAAGATAACCCGACCCAAACCGACCCATGCTCACCCCTAACCAGAAATAGTTGGTCAGATGGGAGTATAGCAACCAAACACCAATATAGGGATCCAAGAGTTGAGTGAACATTTGGTGTATTGGGGTTTTGGGCTGTGAGATTGAGGAGACTTTTCACACAGTTTTTGTTTAGAAAAATTGTGTATTGTGGTGTAGTGAGTTTTAGCAACTTTCTTCCATCCAAAAGTTGCAAAAATAGTGGAATAACGATTGACTTATGGATGTAGGCAAGAGGCGTTGAACCACGTTAAAAATTCTATGTTATTTTTCTCTTTATTTTTTCCATTGTGATTGCGTAGTTGTTTTGAGATGTCAAAATTCCCAACATTCTTGGACGTTGTGATCCTCTATATGCATGCCAACAGTCAACCATTCATATTGTGAACCTTTATTTTTTTTAGCTTTTTTTTTTAAGCTGAGGGAGGGGGGAAAGTAGGGGTGGGGATGAAGGAAAGGGTGTTGAGACCCTTGACATGAAGTTATTTTAAGATGTGAGTGTTAGAATTATCTCATGTCGTGGGCTTATATAAATTGAAGCTTATTGGGCTTGTCACAAAAATGATTAGGTATTGGTTTATCAAGTGAGATTTAAAGAGAGCCCAATAAAGAACAATGGACCTAGTACTCTTTTGAGTCTAATATGGACTTGTTAGTGTAAACTATAGTTGATCATTGGATCCGTAATGGGTCAATCATTGAACCACTATATAAAATATAAGTTAAACTTGTTGTGAGTTTTAAATTACTCGCAAGCGCACGAGTCATTTGCAATATAGTGTGTGCAAGTGCGATGTCGAATCCACAGGGAATTGCGTCATGAAAATAAATTTTTATCTAAACTAAACCTATTTTAACCTAGAACCGAATTTCAAACTGTGTCGTGCAAAGAATATAAACTAAACTAAATTGATTTAAAACAAATAATAAAAGCACTAAGGTTTCCGAATCCACCCCATCAAATTAAAGCGTATATTTTCATGATTTTTGTTCCTACAACCGACAAACAATTACATCATATGTATGTTCTATATAAAATTAATTTATCAAATAATTCCATGAATCCATCGATATACAAATCACAACGAATACCCTAATTAAATCAAATCATCCAATGTATCCGTTTAATTTACAAATCATAGTGGATATATGATTTAATTTGAATGATTCGATGTATCCATCGGATGAAATACATCGAATATCCAATTTGAACAGTTTATAAACAAAACAGTCAATCATAAGAATTTACTTAAACAATTGAACTGAAATAGAACATCAATACAAAAATATCGGAATCGTATGAACATATGTGAAAATATAATACTAATCAATGGAGAGGCTAAAACATTCATCCTCTTATTCTCAATCCTAACGACATCATATTCTCTACACATTATGGTTAGCTATCCCAATGAGGCTAGTGTGTGCTAAAGAAGAAGAAGGAGATGAAGCACCTAGTGATTCCCAAAAGATTTTGCCCTATTGCTTAAGATCAAAATGGTTTTTCTTTGTGCTAATGAAGATAGAGATAAAGATCTAAGGTATGCATTATCTACTTTCTATTTATAAATTAGATGTTCTCTACTCATCCATGGATTCTTGGGGATTGAGGATATTTACTCGAAATTCTACATTTGGTATCAGAGCCATCATAGATTAGGTTTAGAATCCTAATTAAAGTTCAATAAATTAATTTTAAAAAAATATGAAGCCTAATTAAGGCTCAATCAATTGATGAATAAAGTATAATAGAAAGTACGCTAGAGTTTTTTATTCTAGCAATAAAGTTAGAATGTTTGATTGATTCATATAACGGTTGATCCTAATATGAGGATTAATTTGCATGTTCATATGGCTTAAAATCAATGTTTATATAAACATGTTTTAGGCGTTTTGAATGTGTCGATTTAATTGATAATTTGCTAGTTATTTATTGTATTAAGGTTATTTTTTGTATTAAGGTTATTTTATTGAATTAATAGTGTTCATAAGGTGTTAAAACACATTAAGAATAATTTGAAACCTTTAATTATTGTTTAGATATAAAGAAAATTGGATTTGGGCATGAAAATGGCGTAAAAAGTGAGTAAAAACCATCAGACAACGGGTTCATAATCGATTATACTAAGAGAAAGTTCAGTATAAAAGCTTTGGTAGTTGACTATGGCTTGTTGTAGTCGACTACCACTCAAGTTATATTCTAGTAGAAACTTTCAGTAGTCGATTACATCGACTATGGTTTGTTGTAGTCGACTACCACCTGAAGATTTTTGGATAGAAGGTTTCGATAGTCTATTATGACTTGTTGTAGCCGACTACAACATGAAAGTTGTTGACTATCACCCTGTTTTGCTCGGTTTTCACAAAAAAAAAGTTGCTCCAGTTCATTTCTAAATCAACTCAAAATCATTTCTAACACTGTTTAATTTAAATGAATTTCATAGTTTTTGTGGTATTCATTTGAATTCCCTATGTTGTTGTGTTTGGTTTTTTTAATAAATGTGGAATTCATTTACAAATGAATTGACCACATGTTTGGTTTGTTAATAAAATATGGAATTCATTTACAAATTAATTGATCACATGTTTGGTTTGTTAATAAAATTGTACAATTCATTTTCAAATGAATTCTAGCAGAATTGAATAGTTATGAACAAATTCTATCAAAATTGATAGAATTTACAAATGAACTCTAAACATGAGTTTTTATAAAATAAAATGACAAATTACCCTTTTTTTATCTACTCTTATATCTCTTCCTCCTCTATCTTCTCTTTCTCTTCATCTTTGATCTCTCAGTCTTTCATGGTTGTCACCACTGTAATAACAACAACAATCGCCACAATAACAACAATGTGTATTATCAATCAAAAGCTATTTTTCAAGATATCAAGATAATAGTTTCACTTTGTGCAATTCAAGCATGGTTCTTATGTACAGTGAGGGAACGTTCATCACAAATGCAAAATATGGTATATGCTTTACAATTGCTTGGTCTATATTTAGTTAGAAACATCAAACTTTTTGTTCTTTTATTGTTTTAGAATAAAAAAATGAAAGAATAAGTTATAAAAATAAAATGAATATGTTAGTATATTCAAATTAATGTACACTAAAGTAAAACTAACATTTTTTTTTTATAAAAGATGTTAAATTAACATTTAATTTTCATATTTCATCATAAAAAAAATCATATTCCATTTTTTGGATTAAAAATTCATCTTGTGAAATTAAAAAGTAAATAATGTTAATTTCGTTGAATAATATCAATAAAATTAAAATGTATATGTTAAATGAATTAAAAACTTTATGTAATTAAGGGCATTTAAATAAAATTTAGAAAATGAATTGAACTCTTAGTTGATTCCAAGCACAAAATTCATTTCAATTCATATAGATACCAAACATGAATATTCATTTGAGTTCATTTGCAAATAAATTTTAATTTCAATTCATTTGAAAATAAATATAAGTTCATTTACAAATGAATTCTAATTACAGTTCATTTAAAAATGAAATGAATTGTATATTTGAATTCATACCAAACAAAATGTAAGTAAATAAAGTTGTTAACAATATAATTAACATGAAAATGTGACATTATAATACAAGTACATCAACCAATGCGTTTTATAAAGTTCCTGTCATATGATTAAATTATGATCTTAGAGACATAATTAATCACGTCTATCACTACAAGAAAATAAGTTTATCGCCGGCTGATTAAATATACTGGTGATAACTCAACTTTCGTCAGTGTTAAATCCGTCGATGATACCTTCATTGTTGATACCATATAATCTCAGAAATCTGTCAAAAAAACAAAGCTTTTACCAACGAACATCACATACTGATAATCCACGTGTAAATTTTTATAAAAAAAATTAATCATTTTTAAAAACATATAATAAATATTAAAATAATATGATCACCGACAGAATCCATTCCTTCTGTGACTAATTTATTAAGAGAATAAATTTTCATTTTCAGAAATACAAATTATCATTGATAGACACAACACACTATCGTGGCAAAATGCAGAGATGCACATTAACATATAAATACAGAACAAAAGGCACATCATGATAGTCAGAGAAACCATGCGTACAAAAATTAACAGCTATTCCTACACTTGATTTGGTGAAGATATCTACACAAATATATGATATTCCTACCAAAAGGCAAAGTAGCTAACAATCATCTATCGCTTTACAGATTATAGGCCTGCTGAACTTGAGCACAAAATTAAGCATTGCCATTTGCCACAACTTCATCCCTTGTGCCAAAATCATTGCCCACGTCACCTTCTTTGGTTGCTGACTGAACAAGAGACTGCAAACAAAAGTTGAGTTAGTACTTCGTGTACAACAACAATCCCTCATTTACTAATAAAATAAAAGTACAACAGCAATCCCTCTTTGATTCATGGCCAATTACTACTGGCCAAGGAAGGGAAAGAAATAAAATAAAATAACCTCCTGTCGAAAGCCCCTTGATAGGCTTGAACGTAATCCCAAGGCACCACCACTATAAGACTTGGCTACCTCCCTAAGTCTACAAACTTTCATTTAAATCTTTATTAAACCAAAAAATATGCAAAATATGCTTGGCTTGGGGAACAATCCTTTTTCTTTACAAACCAAAAAGCTATATATATCTTTAGAGGCATTGGCTGCTTCTTCTTAGATCTATTGAACCCACGCATGTCGCTCAATCAGTAAACACCCCTTCACCAGCTAAAGTGCATCTATCACTTTCCAGTTTCAGTTCAATTAAATCAACAGTTCTTTAAATTTTCAAGAGATGGTAACGGGATACTACAAGAAAGTGAAGTCATCAAATTTGATTTTCGCATGAAAAAACTGAAATCACTATTTTGCATTCACAGTTCTCAATATGCTCCTTATTTAGCATGGGACCATGTTTCTCCTGAAGTGCATCATGGGCTATGTTTCTCAACCATATTTTATACTAAAAAATCGTTCTAATTCCACCGCAAATGTAAGTACTAGTGTTGTAAACTGTCCCCTATATATATGACTAGTCTGGATAACTTGTAAAAAAATTGCATCTCAAGTTACAGTTATGCTCTACCTTGCTCGGGCTCGATAAAAATGGTGACACCCATGTCAACACGACACGCGTGAGGATATCCTTGTCCAGCACTTCAGACACTTCGGAGTTTAGCTATGCTTCTTGAATAAATGGATAACGAGAACAGAGATGAAGAAACTGTGTCGGTGTCACAGAGTTGTAGAAGATTATGGCTTGCTGCTGAGTTGCAGAACAGAGATGGTGACTGAGTTGCAGAAAAGAGAGGAAGATAACAGGGAAAAAAAAAAAAAAAAAAAGAGAAATAACCACCCAACCCCCACCAAACTGGATGAAGCGGCAGTGGTGGCTCCGTTGACGGCAAGGAAGAAGAAGAGAGGTGAGAGAGAGAGAGGCAAAAAATAATAATAACCCACCTAGAATCTGGAACTAAGTTAGACGAAGGAGCGGCAGTCTCGTTCACGGCGAGGAAGAAAAAATGTGACTGAGAGATCAGAACCATAAGCAAGGAAGCAAATAGTAATAAAGAGATGAAAATAAGATATTTATGCATTTATATGGGCCTTTCTCATATGGGCTGCTCATTAGTATTTGTTGGCCTCTTGTAAATACATATAAAAAACAGAAAACTGAGCTACATTTAGTGGGCTGAACTTATGAGTTATAAATGCCATAGTATAACTTGGCTGGACTTAATAAATGCCATGGCCATCATAATTTCTAGTATATGGGACCCTACTTTGATGATTTAAAAATAGGATAGGCAAAACCAATATCGTAGTACTAACACATATTTAACGAGTCCACCTACCTTTTTTTTTTACTTATTTTGGCCGTATCCCCGAGTCTTAGACTTAAAAAACATTGGTGAGTCAGACATTTGGACACATATCATACCTGACACCTGAACTCAAGTCCGAGCAACGTAGGTTATGCTTTGCCAATAACAGCTACAAGTATGAGAAAAAAGCATGGCATCAAATTTTCATGATGCACATGAGATATTCCCCTTCTAAAACTTTATTTTGAACGGAAAGGCTACTGTGAGAGTTTTCATCATGAGCTCTCTATAAACTCCATCCTAGTAACCAAAGTAAGCTTCAATAAACTCCTACGTCGCATTTGGATTCATGAATTTGAAATGCATGTATTTCAATTTCAATTTAGTTAAGAAAAACTCAGATGGAATGCAAAGGCTAGAGCTTTGAAATGCATAAGAGAAAAATGATATTTGAAATGCATGAGAAAAATGGTATTTCCAATTCACATGTTTTTAGGGCTTGAATGAATTCATGTAATTGAAAAATTCTTAGGATTGAATTTCATCCAAGCTTTTCAGACTAAGTTAAATACAAATACTTGTATTTCAAGCTGATGTTTCCAAATGAACCACTAGTCATTTTTAGAAACTGAAACTAGTCATGGTTCAGGATTAGATTTAATGTTTCACATATGATTTTATTTTTAAAAATAAAAAATCATTTTCTTTTGGGAGCATGTGAGAATCTGTTTAGTAATAATATCACAATCTTGTTTTATGTATAGAAATTTTATGAAAACAAGTTTGGTGGCATAATATGAAAAGCTAAAATTCAAATCCATTAAAAACCTATTTACCAGTTCCCTAAAAAGAAGACAACTTTCAAGTCAAAACTTAAAAATATTATCCAAAGTCACTACCGTATAAGTCCTACAGTCTGAGTCTATTTTCTATTTTTTCTGTTTCTATAAGCACAGTATATAGAATTTGATTCCTTATCAAATGGCCCCCTTACTACAAAAATTGTTTTCCCTAATACTTAATTTTTTTACAGGCATAAATAAGCATGTGACGACGTTTATCAGAAAACACATGCTATGCACATGCCTCTTATTGATGGACAATGAATTATCAAACTAAAAAGGCTGACATTCCAAGAAGTAAGAGAAAATCTTGACATAAAAACATAAGATGTCAAAGATGCAAGATCGGAAGTGGTACGACTAGTGCGAGGAGGTAATTATGAAAGTAACAGAAAGACCTGTTTCTAGAAAAATATATCGAATTAAGAAAATTGACTATGATAGTTTGGCTATTAATAAACTTCATTAGGAATAAGCAACCTGATGCATAATGGAAAACAAGATATTGATATGTTAAGATTATTTGGATTTTGGGTTACCTGTGGGATTATTTTGTAAATATACTTTTTTTATTAATATAATTTTATTAGGAGCAAGTAGAAATATAGGACTTTAGTTTAGGAAATTATTGATTTTATTAGAATTTATATTATTACAGTTTTAGGGCTTCCTATTATGTTTGGGATTTGTGCCTATATAAGCACCTTTACTATGTTGGAATTAGGACTCTTAAGTTTGATAACTCTCCTATCTCTTGTTCTTCCCTTATTTTTCCTTAGCTCCACTTTTATGATGCAGAAATGGAAAGAAAATATCTATTATTTTGGGATTTTGGGATTATCTTGTAATTACAATATTCTTGGAGATCAAGTAGTAGCATTTTAGGAAACTTAGGTTTAAGCAATTAGATATTTATTAGGATTTAATTTACTTTCTTATTTATATTATGTTTGGTGCCTATATAAGAACACTCTACTAGTGTTTTAGATTTCAGACTTGATAATGGAATTTTGAGACTTAACCAATCTATCTGTTTCTCTCTTGTTTTGTTCTTCTTTCTCTATTACTTGCCAAGGATACCATATGTGCCCAACTTTGAAACTGTGTTCCTCACGCTAGAACAACTACTTGATAGGGTTTCCCAAAAGTTAAAGAACCTAGCCAACGTTTCTCACAATAGTGGTTCCTTGACCTTGAGACGCCTAAGGATAAGCAAGAAGTCTTCATAGAGCAAATTGAGACACAAATTGCAAGCACATCCAAGGCAAGGATGAGGACATAATGTGTGTGCGCGAAATTCCTTCTATTGATTTTATCCTCTCTGTTTGGTTTCAAGCTCCATAAGAACTCCTTTTGATATTCCTATTTTCAATCGAGGACAGTTTCAAGACGAAGCCATGCACCTTCAACAATCAAAAGTTTTGATCCTTCATCACTTCAAAACTCGTGGTCGAGTTTTTTGCGAATGAGGTAGAATGATGCATAATGGAAAAGAAAATAATGATTATATTAAGATAATTGAAATTTTGGGTTACTTGTTAGATTGCTTTGTAAATATACTTTTATTGAGAGCAAGTAGTAATACAGTAGGACTTTAGTTTACGAAATTATAGATTCTATTAGTATTTATATTATTAGGGTTTAAGGTTTCCTATTAAGTTAGGGATTTGGGCCGATATATACACCTTTATTATGTTGGAATTAGGCCGACTATGATTATTAAATAAACTCTTTGACTTTGATAACTCTCCTATCTCTTTATCTCTCTCCTCTCTTGTTCTTCCCTTCTCTTGCCCTAGTTCTTCACCTTTGCCTCCTATTTCCTCTAATTTCGACTCCTCTTTGTTATTTCTCTTCTCTCTTCTCCTTTATCTCCTTTTTTGTACTCTTTCTGTACTATCTATTGATCCTCTATATTGGTTACTTGTTCTACATCTTAAGCTTATTTGTTCTACATCACAACCCAAGCATAAGCTCACATGCAACACGGGTCTTATAATGGTGGCATAATCACTCAGAACCCAAAATCAACACGACACACTATAATAAATAACTAAGTAATGTTTTATATCAAAAAATTTCTGAAGTCATGCTTGACCTCACATGCAACATAAGTCTTACGTTAGTGGCAGAATCACTAACAACCAAAAGTCAACATGACACATTATTATAAACAACTGAGTAATTCTTGCATAAACTCCACCTTTTACATACCAAAAAAAAACTTGAATAGACTCTACTTAGTAGGCTAAGAGCAATCATGTCTTGCCACGTCAAAAAATATGCAGTGTATATGGTATTTTGAGATCTTGAACTTTGCCTACCACAAGGATTGTAGACCAAACCAGTCGTGTCTCGCAATATCAGAAAACTTGCAGACTTCAAGATCTGATCTCACATACCTGATAGATTCTGCAAATTTTTTGATATGGCAAGACATGATTGGTCTAGTCTAACAGGCCGAGCCTATAGAAGAATTTCTCTAAATAACAATCTAGAATTACATCTAGTATGATTGACAAGTCCCATGCAAAACATAACCATTTAGATCCAGACCATGTCCTAAACCTGACTGCATACAAACAATGATGACAGTGTGTTTGCATGTACATCATGATTTTAGAGATTGAAGAGGCTAACCTGAAGCTCCTGTTCACAGCTTTTAAGTTTTTCAGTGTAGTCTGTTACTTGCAGAAAACATTTATGTAGCTGCACATCACAAACACACAACGCAACCGCTTACTCCAAGCAATTTACCAATAAAATTTCTTATAGTACCATGTAGCAAGCAACTAAGATTATTACCTTTCTCAACTCCATTTTACGCTGAGAAGAGAGCTTCTTTGCAGTAATCAATGCATCCTCTAATTTCTGCATTCAACAAATCAGTGGGAAAAGTAACAGAATAAATGAAACTCAAACAGCTTTTAGTAGTAATAAGCATATAAAACAACATTACATGAGGTCAAGAATGATTTCCATATGATTAGGACGAAAGACACCTTAGAGTTCTTCTGTAAATCCAAAACAAGTCGTTGTTTCTCTTCTAACCTCTCTTCCATCTGCAAAATCTGATAAGACAATAAATTTTAGTTATACTTTCCTGTAAACATAATAGTGCAAGCATAACGAAGAAATATAGATGAATTCCCCATAGTTATATGCCCTGGTTCGTGGTACGGGTACAGGAACGTGGTATGTTACCCATACACAATATGTTGGGGGTAGACTTAAAGGGTTTATAGTATGTATAAGCACATGTATAAAATTATGATATTAGATATATTTATGAGTACAATTTATACAGAACTGTGTGCATAATATTAGAAGATATTAGAGTTTTGACAAAATAGTAAAGTTAACAAACATAATATTAGGAAACATAAATTTAAAAATAAAGTATGAGCTTTCTCTTACATCCTTTCTTGCGTCTAGAATTTTTTCTTTTAATATTTTAGCTAAAAGTCGTAAGAAAAATTTGGATCGCCAATTATAAGGATCCAATGCGAGAATGCACCACGAATCTCAATGTAGGATCCAGATCACGATTCCAAGGGGTATAGTGATCCCGGTAACTATGATTGCCCCCAACAACAAAGTTCGCAGGATCAACTTTTGAAGGTGATACCTTGATCCACAGTTCATGATGGGCAGTTTTTACATGCATGTGTTATAGGATTCATGGGGTATAGTTTTCTAAAGAAGTACATGAAACTATATGAATTACCATATCTGTCAACATCAGATACCCAATTTGATGCACTAATTCAGCCAATAGAGAAAAGGCAAACCTCTCTTTGAAGTTCTTCACGCCTTTGAATTGATCCTTCCAATTGTTCTTTCACCTGATAATGAAACAAAATGAATAACGGCGAAGAAGCCGCATATTCAACATTATACCAGCATATGCATGCATGCACGGCAAACTTCAGAACACTTAGCTTACCTGATCATTATAATCATCACTTGAACCAGAGTAAAGCTCCCCGCTACGACGATCATTAACTAAAGAACTGCAAAATAAAAAAGAGACAGCAAAATAAAATTCAACTTGTTGCATTATATTTCATCATCAACTTTGCCTCAAGGGGCAGATGCTACTAACTAATGCTACAACCAGTAGTGTATACATAAACCACAGAAGCGAACATCTGAAATGACTCAATTTTTTTAATCTTTACCACATTCATATTGTTAAAGCTAACCAAGGCACTTTAAATCAAGCAGCGACTACATATTGGTTTTCAGTTCATTCATAAGATGGGACATTCTATAACAACGTACGTGTTGTGACGACGGCGAATCCAATTTTAAACATGAGCCTACATAATCCTGTGCTGACTAACTGCATGACTACCACTCTGATGAGTTGACCAAGTACCAGCGGCAACTGAGAGCCTTCAAAAACTTGCTTAAATTACCTGCTGTACGAGTTGACCATGAGTACTAGAGTAGTTCTACTCTTGTGACAAATGACTCATCACATAACACGCTTAAGAAAGTAAGGTTCTTAAGTTCTGTCAGCCTAACCTTAACTCGTTATCTGTACAGGAACTTCTTGCTCAGAAAGGGAATGAACAAGCCTAAACATGTCAACATTTTGTTCATAGCAAATCCATTTCATGAAGTCTTTTGCTTTTTTAGGTTGACTAAGGATTTTAATAAACCTGTTCACTGTATGGAGAAACAGCATGAGAATAGAAAACAATTTGATTTTGTCTACACAATGCCATTCAACTCAGAAGTAACTCAGCCTATCAATTTGCAGCAAAACTTCATCCAGATGATCACAATAGTAAAGTATAATTCTGGGACATGGGTACATATAACTTAAAAATATATTAACAACATGCTACAGAATACATCATGCAAATTCCATGTTTACAACCAATAGATAACCAGCCTTTAATTACCCTTCCGCAACAAACAAAAATTGAAAAAGAAAATGAGAAAAGGAAGATGTAGCAAACCCGTTCTGTCTCCTTGTTTGTTGATCTTTGTCCTCATCAAAACTTCTACGATAACTATTGTTTTGATCAATTCCCCTACTTTGGTCCCCTTTCGACTTATGTTCCCTGCTGCGTTCTAGTGCATTATCCTCCAGGTCTCCATCTTGATATTGATCTCTATCCAAAAGACATTCCTTAACTCTATCATGGTCATGTGCACGGTCGTACTCTCTTTCCTTGTTTGTGTAATGGTCCCGAGACCGATCACGTTCTCTAGACCTATCACCATACTGATCCCGATGCCGCTTATTATCTCGATCATGATCCTTCTCTCTATCTCGACCTCTATCCCCGTCACTATGTCGAACCCGTACTCGACTTAAATTCGATCTTTCACCTCTGCTTGTCACTTCGTTTACTCGCACTACTCGCCCATCAATAGTCTGATTACAAACTTCACAACGTCAAAATTAACATTTCAAATGAATTATAAACTGAAGAACAAAATAGACTCTGTACAATGACAAGAAACACTTCAAACAATTCTTGAAGTACAAAATGGGAGGAACATACCCTGCCATCCATGTCATTGATGGCATCAATTGCTGATCGAGGATTTGTAAAGGTCACAAAGCCATAGCATTTTCCCCTGGTACTCTGATCATTAATAATCTGCAGGCCAAATTTGTTTACAAAACTCAATTACATCTGTCTAAGGATACAATCACGTGTCCAGGCAATAAACATAGCTAACAAACACTACAATTGAATACCAAACCACTACAAAGAGCCATCAATCAGGGGCGGTGCTACATTGAACATGAGGGGTCCATCGCCCCCTCCCCCATCAAACCCTAAACAACTATTAGTTCCACAACTATTTTACCAAAAATTGTTTTAAAATCGCTTTTGACTCCTATAATTGCGCCAGACGGGACCATCCACCCCACCTTAAAATCTCTGGCTCCGCCCCTGCCATCAATTATAATGCTACCAACAAGAGTAAGACTCAAGGAAACTGTAGAGAAGAACAATACACAATTGGAAGAACGTTTGTTCTTATCTCCTGCTATACACAATGATTTCATCAAATTGAAAAACTATCAGGTGGCGGATTAATCAATTGCACATCGTGATAAATCTCCAAAACCCACCAGCACAATTGTTCAGGATTTCAATTTTATATAAGAATAATCCACATTAACTGACTTGCAGAATGGGTATAATTTTCTAGCTCTACTTCTTACAGAAAAAAAAAATTCAACAAAAATAATTATGAAAGCAAATGACGGTGAAAAGTAATAGGAAGTTAGGAACCCTAAATGCCTAAAATTTCTAAATAAAAGAGAGACAGAATTGAAACAAAGTTGAATGAGGGAAAGCGACCTTAACGGCGACAACGGCACCGTATAAGTTGAAGACACGGCGGAGGGTGTCTTCGGTGGCACTGTAAGGGAGCCCTCCCACGTACACCGAATTTTCATCGTCTATCGTCATTTGCCTCACCAAACTCTACTGCCAATGCTATTTCCTCTATAAAAGTATATATATTTCAAGCTCTCTTCAAACAAAAGGAAGAAGAACGATTTTTTCCCCCAAAAAAATGATCGAAATGAAGGGGTATTTGGGATGCCAGACCGAAGGGCTTAACAAGGAAGAGCTGCAGAGCAACATTTTTACATGTATGAAAATTTAATCGATAATTATTAGGTAATTTTATTGATAATACAGTTATATGAATATTATTATTGAAGTTACTTAGTAATTATTAATGAAGTTTTAATTCAGTGTAAAAATAATGTTTTGTATCGAATACATATAAAAATTTCTCTATCACCGACAGACGTATATGGGTAGTGGATTTGGGATCTAACAACAATCTCATATATGCTTTTACATAGATGAAGACAAAAAGTGGCAATCGGGTTGGTCGGATCAGGTTCAGATTGGGTTAGGCTAGATTTTGATCGCTTCGGTTCGGATCGTTTTAGGTTTGGGTCGTTTCAAACTCAAATTGTTTCGGATCTCAATTTGTTCAGGTCTTGGGTCATTCGGGTTACAAGTCATTTGAGTTACAAGTTATCTCGAATTTCAGATCGTTCGGGTTATGGGTTATCTCGATTCACATCATCTTGAATTTTGGATGGATTTTGGATTGACTTATCGAGTTGCACTAATTTTATTTTATTTTTTTCAATTTTTTATGATGTCATTTTAAAGCTTCTTTGAATTCAAGTTGACCCGCTAAGTTAGCTTATTCTTATATTTTTTTTTAAAATTTCAATATAATTACTAATTAAATTCATGTTAGTAATAATAAATGTTGAGTAACCTTGTTCTTAGTTTTTTTTTTCTTTTGTCAATAACATAATACATTAAACTCTATGTCTAGATTATGATAAAGTAACCAATTTGTAGAATAAATGTATGATAACTAGAGTGAGAGGGTGAAAACATAATTTTTTTTAAAACCTTATCTTTATTTGGCTCTCAGAATGACCATTTGGATAATCAACTAAAGAGGAGCTATGTCCCTCTCGAATTGTCCCTTTCGATAAAAATGCTAAGAAGATAGATAAGACCTCCATGAGAATAGTGATTGGAACAATCCACATTATCTATACATGCTAAATCAGTAATTAAACTTGAAAACCCCAAATCACATTACCAATTAAGAGTGATTCTAATTAGTCTTGTATTTTACCTTAATGGTGCATTTGAGAGTTTGGAGGGGAGGAAATGACACAGTATTTTGAAGGGAGGGGAGGGGAGGGGAATGGAAGGTACGGTGGTATCCCTTATTTAAATATTAAAAAAAATAATGAGAGGATATGGGAGGAAAAAGTACTTATTTCTTCTACTTTTAGTTTGAGGAAGAATGAGAATGAAATGAATAAGTTATTATTGTCACATTAAAAATATACTCATTTAATATTTAAATCATTAAAAAAATGTTTAATTATAAAAAATACTTTATGATTGATTATATTTTCAAAAAATATTCTGAGAGTTTTTTAATAACAAAAATATCTTGTAGTTGATTCATTTTCAAAAAATACTTTAAAGTTTTTTATAGTAAAAAATACCATATGATATCAAATATTTAAAAATGTAATCAACCGCAAAATATTTTTTTTAATTAAATCAAAAAATTAAAATTACACAATATACAAAAAAATAACCTCTGTTATCCCCTCCTTTACCCCAAATTGGAATTTATTGAAACGGAGCTTTTGAGGGGAATGCAAAGAATTAAATCACACTGAATCCTCTTTCTCTCATTATTAAATATACTTCATTTTATATGGTATCAAATCTCCTTTTCCCTCTCACTTTCAATATCGCCCGTCCCAAACAAACTATAAATTGTTTTTGTTAAATTCTTTCATTCATGCATTTTAATCGCGCCAATAGATTCCCAACAACTCTCTCTTTTCTCTTTATTTTAATTCTGATTCTCTCTAACATTTGTTTATCTCATCTCTCACTGTAAGATAATTGAAGTGATGAAGGTAAAGGAGAATACAAAACAGAGGATGTTGGAAATGCTTCAGTTCTTGAATTGATATTTTTCAATCATATGAAACATTATACACGGATAACTCTTTATAGAGTAATGGTGCAAGTAGCTATCTTCTAGATATTACAAAATTTAAATAACAACAAAAAGATCATTCCAAGATAAAACTAACAACAGAATATTTTTAAAAATTTAGAGAATAGCAGCAGATCGGATCGGTTATCCTCCTAATTCTCCTCCTTATTTTCCTCCAGTTGACAGCTACGGTTTGGTTTGTTACTGAGCTCCACAATTTCCTCTACACACCCCCTCAATCTAAAGGGTAGTGGTCGAACATTCAGTTGGCCAATACGGTTTGAAACTTGCGAGGAGACACCGGCTTTGTTAATGAATCAGCAAGTTGATCTTTACTCGATATAAACTGAACAATAAACTGCTTTCTTTGAACCTGATCACGCACATAATGGAAGTCAATCTCAATGTGCTTGGTACGGGCATGGAACAAAAGATTGGCAGCCAAGTATGTGGCTCCAATATTGTCACACCACAACACAGGTGGTTTTGGAATTTGAAGGCCAATTTCATATAAAATCGATTGCAGCCATTGTAGTTCTAAAGTTGTATTCGCAAGGGACTTATATTCAGCTTCGGTACTACTACGGGCAACTGTGAATTGTTGCTTGCACCTCCAGGAAATAAGATTCTTGCCCATAAAAATGCAATATGCACCTACTAACCGACGATCATCACGATCAGCTGCCCAATCGGAATCTGAAAATGCTTGAATTGCAAAATGAGATGACTTGCTAAAGAACAAACTTGTTGATAAGGTATGTTTGAGATAACGTAAAATCCTCTTCACAGCCTGCCAGTGTGGTTCCAACGAGTTATGCATAAATTTACTTACTTTGTGTACTGAAAAAGCAAGTTCAAGTTTGGTGAAAGCTAAATATTGTAGGCTTCCAACAACTTGTCTATAGAGATGAGGATCTAAAAATTTAGCACCCTCAATTGCAGAAAGTTGACAACTAGTGGACATTGGACTTGTGCACGGCTTGGCTTCTGCCATCTGAGTGCGTTTTAAAAGATCCGCCACATACTTATGTTGAGTTAAATACAAGCCTTCTCTTGTGCGTAAAACTTCTACTCCCAAAAAAATAGCTAAGATCACCAAGTTCTTTAACTGCAAAGTCAGAGTGCAAGGACCGAATGACATGTTGAATGGCATGACTGGAATATTCGGTGATGATAATATCATCAACATAAATAAGAATCATGACCAGAGTACCATGCTTGCGCCAAATAAACAGAGAAGTGTCGGCCTTGCTACCATGAAATCCTATTTCTCGTAACTTATCAGTTAGACGAGAGAACCAAGCTCTCGGAGCTTGTTTCAGGCCATATAATGACTTATGCAACTTCCAAAGATGATGAGGATATTGTGGATGAACGTAGCCCTGAGGTTGTGCCATATATACTTCTTCTTCCAATTTTCCATGCAAGAAAGTATTTTGGACATCAATTTGCTTAATCTTCCAGTTAAAAGAGATAGCCATGGACAAGATAATACGAATTGTGGCATGCTTGACAACAAGGCTAAAGGTTTCATTAAAATCAACACCTTCTTGCTGATGAAAACCTTTGGCAACCAATCTTGCCTTATAGCGCTCTATGGTACCATCGGCATGCTTTTTAATTTTGTATATCCAGCGGCAGCCAACAATGTTGGCCTTTGGAGGTGGTGCAACTAATGACCAAGTTCCATTGCGTAAAAGTGCATCAAACTCAGTATTCATGGTTGTACGCCAGTGTGGTGATTTTACTGCATCACTATAACAAGATGGTTCTACACCAATAGATTCAAGAGAGCTAAGTAATGCTTTCGGAAGTGGGTACCTCACAAAGTCATCAAAGGTGGATTTTGGTTTAAAAATATTGCATTTTGATCTGGTCATCATGACATATGTGTTGTTGTTTTGTTGTGGAGCAGCAGGATCCGAAGTGGGCTGAGGTGCAGCTTTTGGGATGCTTGAAGAGAGAGATGGATCAGCAGCTATGATGACTGGTAGAGAGGTAGAATCAGCAGGCCTGACAGGTGCTTCTTCATTTGTTCCTGCAGAGTGAGACACTTGAGGCACATTAACATTATTTTCAGGTGGTAATGGTGTGGATTACATATCAGTAACACTGGCAGGGGATGGTATTATGAGATTTAAAGGCAAGGTTACATGTGTGGAAGAGTTTGATGTTGAAGATGGTGGGGGTGAGGAAATTTTCTGATAAGGAAACAAATGTTCATCAAAGATGACATGACGAGAGACGTAAACGCGACCAGTTGATATGTCAAGACACTTGTACCCATGGTGATTAACACTATAGCCAATGAAAACACAGGATTTGCTTCGAAAATCCAATTTATGTTTGTTATATGGTCTAAGATTAGGCCAACATGCACATCCGAATACTCGTAAAAAAGAAAAATCAGGGACTCGTTTATAAATCATTTGGTAAGGGGATAAATTGCGGAGAGTTGGTGTGGGAAGACGACGATTAATTCAATAAGTTGCAGTAGAAAAAGTATCTTCCCAGTAAATTAGAGGTAACTTCGAATGTGATAACATACTAAGTCCTATCTCCACAATTTGTCTATGCCTTCTTTCAATGGAGCCCATTTGTTGGTGAGTATGATGATAGGCTATATGAGGTACAATGCCATTTTTTTGAAAATAATTATATAGCCTACGATACTTCCCACCCCAATCAGATTATATGGCCTTTATTTTACGATCAAAATGTTTTTCCACATAACATTGAAATTGAAGAAAAACACCCTCAACATCAGACTTTAATTTTATGGGAAAGAACCATAAAATTTTTGAAAAATTATCTAGACCGCTAACATAGTACCGAGCACCTGTAGTGGAGGCTACAGAAGCCGGACCCCATACATCTGTGAAATTTAAGTCTAAGGGATCATGAGAAACATAAGTAGATTTGCTAAACGGCAAAGCATAGCTCTTGGCTAATTGGCAATCGGAGCACACGGAGTGTCTCTTTATTTTATCAACTGGAAGCTTATGGAAGGACAGAACACGTTAAACAACGTGAGGAGCAGCATGGCCAAGTCAACAATGCCATTGATCAAAGGAAACACGAATACTCGAAAAGGCTTGAGGAGGAACGTTGGTGTTGGAAAAATGGTATAAACCATTACTGACTTGGCCGCGATGAAGGATGTTCGCCGAGTAATCCTTCACAAGAAAATATGTGTCATGAAACTCGAAATATATATTGTTATCAATACAGAATTGTTGAACTGAAAGTAAATTTTTCTGAATTTGAGGGACCAAGAGGACTTGATCTAACACAAAAGAGTGAGATGATGTATTAAGAGTGGATTTGCCAGTTTTAGAGATATGCAAACCTTGACCATTGCCAACCTGAAGTTGGTCTGTACCATCATAATCATCACTTTTTAGGTTCAGATTGGCCATATCATATGTGTATGGTGAGTTGCACCTGTGTCTGCATGCCAGTCATTCTCCCAGCCGCCATTATTAGCTGCAACCAAGGCTTGTTTATTCTAAGATCGAGGAGGATCCTGATAGGTAAGATCGAAACGATGGTAGCAGTTGCGAGTGGAGTGGCCAGGTTTTCTGTAAACTTGACACACAACTGAAGAAGAATTAGAGGTGACACTTCGATTATAAGAGGAAGTATTCCCTCCCTGAGAATTATTATAGCGGCCTCTACCACGAGAGTTACTTCGCCCCTTATTATTGAAGTGTTGCGATTGTCTCTGGACGACATTTGCTTCAGCAAGTGGTGTAGGAGTGGAAAGATGATGATGGTTGAAACGAGATTCAGTAACAATGAGCAGAGAGTATACCTCCTCAAGTGTGACATGGTCAGTGCGAGCATAGATGGAGGATATGAAGCTGTCATATTCGTGCCCGAGTCCAGTAAGAACATATGAAATGATGTCGTCACACTTGAGAGGTTGACCAGCCATAGAAAGTTCATCAGCTAATTTTTTTATGGATAGAAAATAATCATTGGCAGATTGATTGCTTTTCTTGGCATTTGCAAGTTGAGTCCGAACGTGGATGGTACAGGCTCTGGACTGCGAAGAGAAATTTGTTTCAAGAGCACGCTAGACCTCATGAGAGGTGGCATGAGAGACAACCTGGGCTAAGACACTCTCAGTCATGGAAGACATGAGAATGCTTAAGATAAGATTGTCCTATCGCACCTATTGAGAATGCGCCGGATTTGGAAGGTGAATGGTTATATTCATATCAGGTTGCAGAGAAGTAATAGTTTGAGGAGGAATTTTGGAAGTACCATTAAGGAAGCCATACAGATCCTAGCCACGAAAATAAGGCACTAATTGTGCCTTCCAGAGGGGATAAATTTCAGCAGTCAATTTGATTGAAACAATATTAGACAGAGGAGTAACAGTAGCGAGAGAAGAAGAAGAAGAGGAAGATATGATGAGACGCTAGTCTTTTTGTGGCTTAAACTGATACCATGTAAGATAATGGAAGTGATGAAGGTAAAAGAGAATACGAAACAGAGGATGTTGGAAATGCTTCAGTTCTTGAATTGATATTTTTCAATCATATGAAACATCATATACAGATAACTTTTTATAGAATAATGGTGCAACAGAGTAGCTATCTTTTGGATATTACAAAATTTAAATAACAAGATCATTTCAAGATAAAACTAACAACAGAATATTTTTAAAAATTTAGAGAATAGCAGCAAATCGGATCGATTAATCCTTCTAATTCTCCTCCTTATTTTCCTCCGATACGGTTTGGTTTGTTATTGAGCTCAACAATTTCCTCTACACTCACCCATGCCTTTCTTCCTCAGCATCCTCTCTTTTCTCGTCTCTAATTTTTCTTCAATCAATGAATTTAAAAATTTTGTGTTAAAACATTGTTACAAACCCTGGAAGGGAGAAAAACAATGGTGAAGAAATCAAAACCCAGCTGATGGGTCAGTAAAGTAGTTGAGTAAATTATCTGAAGCAAGCACAAATTGAAAATGCCCATCTGTGAATCCAAAGCAAGCACAAATTGAAAATTCCTTTCTTCTTTCTCCTTCCTTCTCCACTCTTTCTTCCTTTTCCCAACAGCTTTCTCCTTGCGACGCCGCATCGCTCCTTTCTCTTTGGGAGCGACACTACCAGCCCACTGTCCTGCTCTCTTTCTCTCTCTGTATTCACTATTCAGGTATGCATTTTTTAGTTAATTCAAGATTTGATTAATTAGGGTTCACAGGAAAGCAATTTCTGATTTCTGGGTTCATTCCGAAAATCACCAGAAAAAAAATTGTTTTCTTGTTTCAATATTTTGAACGATTTGTATGGTACCTCGGCAATTTGTGATCCAGGTTTCTTCTGAGAAGCCCGCAAAATTATAGGGCTCTCTTTGTTCTTATTTTTGTTTATAATTTTTCTCAAAAAAATGGAAACCCTCCGTCTTTCCTTGGTTACAGTCTTTATCTCTCTCTCCGTTGAAATCCCCAAAGTTTCCCTGGAATCGGTTTATCTCTCCCTTTCTATGCTTGGAAGTATCGCTTCTAAAAAATGTGTCTCTCTTGCTCTTGAGTTTGTTGCTAGTGGATAGACATTGGTAGATTATTGTGGTCTTTCTTTCTCACTGAAATCGATTTATGAGATTTCTAAGGTAAATTAGGTCAAGTCGATTTCATATTTCTGGGTGATTTTTAAGATTTAACCCAAAGAATCAAGGTTTGCCGATTCCCTCCATTTCCAATTTTTCTAGAAAAAAAGATTGAATTGTTTTTAGTGGTGGTGATTTGACCCATTTCAGGTGCTCAAATTGTCGGCTAGCTTCAACATTGCAAACTAAAGCTCTAAATTTCTTGTTGATTTAACCAATTTTAAGTGCGTGCATACAGTTTGTCAAACCTTGCTTTGAAGTGTACGTTCAGTGGTTCATGTAATAGCTTTCTACTACTTCTTCCACCGAACTTATTTTGGTCAGTGTAGATTTATTTGGGTCTGGTGATTTACAAAGATAGATTAAGATTACCCAAATATTTTTGTAAGTATTAAGTGTTTTAATGAATTATTGATGGGTTTTGCTTTTCTTGTGATGATCAGTTTGTGAATTGGTTACTTCAAGTAAAAGTAGAGGTTTATGTTGCTTTTAGCTTTGATCAGTTTATGTTGCTTTTTCTTATTTCTTGGATGGTTGCTAGTTGTTTGCTTGGTGATTAAAGTTTCCACTTTGTCTAACCCATTTTTTTTATAAAAAAAAGTATTAAGTTAGATTTTAGCCATATAAGTGTCAAGTTTTGCTATATTTTCTGTTAGAATTAAGCTAAATCAACAAGAACATGAAGTTTGTGAGATGAGCAGATTTGTTCATATAAACTGTAGTTACATAGTTAACATGTACTTTGTTTCCATTAAAACAATTAGATTTGGACTTCATTATGTGGACCATACTATTTGACCATCCACATTAATACTAACTGTTAAAGTGAGCTACAATCACTAAGTTGTGGTACAAAAAGAAAAAACTCTTAAGATAATGGGTGCCTTTTTTTTAGGAAGTATGTGTTCAGAGTTGTGGAAGGGCTGGTTTGTGCTGCTTGAAGTAACTGAAAATTTTACTTGTGAGAATAAAAACGTCTACTTACTTATTTTGTCAATTTATACCTTGTTTTTTTGTATATGTGCACCATAACTGATGGAAGTTCCATTTCAGGTGGAGCACATTTACCTTAGGTACGTATGTATTTTCTCTAATGGAACTTTACTAACTTGCTCACAACTTGCTCACCCATTTACACCAAATTTTGATAAATAATAGAGATTCACTGCTGCTTGGCTTTCTAGTGTATACCTTTTATAATGTCTGGTTGAATTGTTTGGTTTTTCTTTTCCGGCAATAACTAAATTTTCTAAACGAGCTACATAGAATCTTTTCTTTGAAAGAACGAGTGCTTATCTTCTCATGTGCAATAAAAATTAACATAATAGGTGTGCGTGATCACGAAAACATGTAAACATGCTAGTGTATATGTTGTTGAGATGACTTCTTGGTTTGATTATTCGTATATGTTGTTGCCTTGGTTGTGTAACGACCCATCCCGGGTTGATCATCACTGAGGCAGTGTCATCACATTTTGAAAATCTCAGCACGATACTTATATGCAACAATAAAAATAAATAACACTAATAAAAAAATTTTCATCAATCTGATCTTTAAACATTAGATACAACGTAAAATGATTTCAAAGAGAATATTTACAAATAAATTTTTATTTTCTTTTCTCATTAGTCTGAGGATATTGACATGTACATGACTTACAAAAAATGATTTTGTTTGAACCTTAACTCACCAAACCATTTTGTCCTGCCTGCTACTTGAAATCATTGTACAATGAGGGGTGAGCTTCACAAGCTCAGTGAATTAAATTTACTAAAATATTCAGTTTGCATAATAGCCCTTTAATATTTAATCATTTATATTTCACATAACTTGATAAAAACTTTCTACTATCACTACACATGTCATAAGATTCATTCTCTATCAATCTCTTCTTTTCATTCATTGGTTCATCTTAAGACCATCAATTATTTCATAATTATCTCGTAATGAAGTTTATATCATAAAATCCACAATTTAGATGGTTCTTATCATTCTCTATTTCTTTCTCACCATAACTGTCTCTATCTGTGAGCCCAATTCATCTATAAACAATTTCATAATAATACACCACACATCAACATTTCAATGATGTAAGCAATAATTAAAACAGATGCAATGCATGAATTATTATTATGGGAACGTCTTCTCACATATCGATATGTTTTTATTATCTTAGACCGACCCCCCCAGGTTCTTTTCTTTATAGCTTGTCCCGGCTGCCACAGAATTCATTTTCAGCATATATCGACTGTCACAGTGTCCTTTTTAATTCCAACCTATATTGGCTGTCACAGTTTCTTAATTAGATCAGCTCCTTCTTAGTTCTTTTCTTTTATTTAATGCTTATGTATATGAACAATTATATGAATTATGCATCTGAACAATGATATAAAAAAAACAACATTAATTCAAATATTTTTATTCTCATTTAGACCGGTTGCCTTCCCGGTTCTTTTAATCTCATTAGACCGGTTGCTTTCTCGGTTCTTTCATTTTCATTTAGACTGGTTGCCTTCTCGGTTCTTTTATTCTCATTAGATCGACTGTCTTCCCGGTTCTTTTATTCTCATTCAGATATAAGTATGCATATAAATAATAAAATAAAAACAAACATGTATTCAGACTAGCTATCCTGATTTTTCTCAAATTATATAAAAATTTTCACTAAATTCCTCTCATCCCAATTCACATCAAATCATCCATTAAAGCTTGTCAAGATCCATTAATTTCATCTCAAATCACATCAAATCATTCATTAAAACTTGTCAAGATATACTAATTTCGTCAAAAATCACATCAAATCATCCATCAAAGTTTGTCAAGATCTACTAAATTTCATCTTCTCATAAATCATATCAAAACATCAACCATAGCTCATCAAGAATTTATTTATCACCATCATTATTAAATCAACTCATTATTCTAATAATATTTCTTCTCACATAATAATTTTTCTACATGTCCAATATTCATAACATATCTATCAACCAAATCTTTATCTATCACCAAAACATACACTAAAAATTAAATTTAATATTATCACTAGAAATTTGATTTTTTTTTTTATTTAGACTACTTAAAGTAAATTCAACTCACAACGTAGCCTTTAAAGCTATCCGTAGATCACCTTCTTGCATTTTTCGTTCCTCTCGGAAATTTTTCCCTGTTGTTGACCGTCAACACCTGACATCATATTTATATTAAATTTTTAATTTATTCTTCAGTTTTTTTTTTAATTACGTTCTCATACATCGATTTTTTTAAAAAAAGTTATTTGATTTAATATTAAATTTTTTGTATAAATATATTATTTTAATTTTATATCATATTTATTAAATTATTTTTTTATTTTATAAATTCAGATATTACATATTGTCACAACGGTTATTGTTGCTATTACCTTTTTATCTAGATATTTTTCTGTTTTGAGCCACTGCTTTAATGCCATAGGTACAATGCTAGTGTATTTGTTCTCCCTATTATGTTGTTGCCTTGGTTATTTTTCTTTTGGGATTTTGATTGTTAACATGTGGTTGCATTTCTGAACTACGCTTGACATTAAAATGCTTATGTTATGATGCCTAATATTCAATTTTGCACATGTTACATGTTGAATGGTGTATACCTATTTGTTTACTGCTTTGTTCTAAAATTAAAATGCGTAAGTTATGATGCCTAATATGAAATTGTTCTTTGTTTTCCACATGCTCTGTTCTTCTCTGTTGTTACTGGTTTCCAATATTAAATGTCATAATTGTATTTTACCAAAGCGGAGGATAAAGTTGCAAGAAATCATCCAGGAACATTATTAGTTGATACACATTCTAAGTTGCTTTAGGACCTTTAGACATTAATTCTACTCTCCCATTGTATCTATAGTATTGGTACCATTTTTTTCCAATATACGATGGGTTTATTCAACTTTAGGTTCCTTTTGGCACTTGACATTTTGATAATGTAGGGTAATGTTTGCATGTAGATATATTATGAGTAGCATTTCACCAAAAAAGTAATTAGTAATGCATAACATTTAGTATTTTTTGTATATTTTAATGTGCTTCTAAATATTTTTTAAGATAAGGGATGTTAAAAAAATAAATAAAAAATATTATCCACTACAGATTTATTCCGTTGCAAATGCTAATATTTTTATTTTGAAAAAAATTTAAATATTTTCTGCCACAAATTTAAATCCATCGTAAATACGAAAGTAATTTCAAACTACGAAAAATTAGTATCTATGACGGATTTAAATTAGTAGAAGATAAAATTTTTAGTATGTGATGAAATTTTCTGTTGCAAATATTTTTAATAAAATATTATTTTTAATTTTTTTAAATGACTCATCTGTGGAAAAATTTGTCGCAAAAAGTATTTTTGCTACGGATTTTTTTTATCGCAAAAAAAATTATCAACGGTAAGGGTTTTTGCTAGGGATTTCTGATGGAAAAATCGGTTGCAATTGTCCAATTTTCATATAGTGGGTACAACAAATATCTTTGCTTCTTGAGTCAAAAATCTACATTTTTTGACAAATGGGTCCTTAATAATGTATCCTGGTTGGGTTGGAGGAGTTTTCAGGGCGGGTGGCTAGGCTGTTGGGAGCTGCGGTGGGGTATGATGAACAGGAGATGACGGGACTGTAATGGATCTCAACGGGGTTTGAGACATGATGATTTCGTTGAGAGGGAACGGAGAGAAAGAGAAGGAAAAAGAGAGTGAAAGGCTGAACGTAAAAGGAGAGTGATGTAGTTTGTGTATTGTTAATGTATTATATGGGCTTAGTCCCACATTGGTTGTTTCTTATGAAAACCGCATCCATCCCAGCACACTCTCCTGTGGAATTGTGGCACTCTCGGTTAGGTCACACTTCATCCAGCCCTCTACGTTCTCTTATTTCTAGTGGTCAGTTAGGATCACTTCAGCATGAGTCTTTTCATTGTATTCATTGTCAACTTGCAAAACAATCAGCTTTACCTTTTAATGAGAGTCAGTCTGTTTCCCTTGCACCTTTTGATTTAGTTCATTCTGACGTTTGGGGGCCTTCTCCTCACACATCCATGGGTGGTGCTCGTTATTTTGTTATATTTGTGGATGACTATTCTCGTTATACTTGGTTGTTTCTTATGAAAAGCAGATCTGAACTCTTTCATATATATTCTGATTTTTCTTCTATGGTTAAAACTCAATTCTCTCGGAATATCAAAATTTTTCGTTCAGATAATGCAATGGAATATAAAGACCGTGTTTTTCTAAACCTACTTCACAAAAATGGCACGTTTCCCCACCGTTCGTGCCCTGGAACCTCCCAACAAAATGGACGAGCCGAACGCAAACATAGACATATTCTTGACACTGTTCGTGCTCTACTCATTTCGTCATCATGTCCTGAACGTTTCTGGGGTGATGCTGCCTTAACCGCAGTGTACACAATCAATCGTGTCCCTTCCGCTACAATCCAAAATCAGTCTCCATTCGAGCGCCTTTTTGGTAAATCTCCTGATTACTCTAACCTTAGAGTCTTTGGTTGCGCTTGTTTTGTTCTTCTCAAACCACATGAACACAACAAATTACAACCAAGGGCTCATCTGTGTTGTTTCATTGGATATGGTATTGAACATAAGGGGTATCGGTGCTGGGATCCTATTTCTAAAACTCTTCGTATCTCTCGTCATGTCATTTTTTGGGAACATCAAATGTTCTCTTCGTTACGGTCATTTGACATGTCAACCATCACTAACTCCAGATTCTTTACTGATCCATCTGTTGAGTTATTTCCTGAGAATCCAGTTTCAGGTACTATTGAGTCCACCTCCGAATCACCAACCGATATCACCCTTTTCGTTCCGGACCCAGCTTCAGCTCCAGAACCCTCAACTGACCTCACCTCTCCAACTCAATTGGTCGTGCCCGAGGATATTCCTATGTCTGATGAGTCTGCACCAACTCCCTCTGAGAGCCATCCTCCAGATCACCCCCGCAGATCTACCAGGGTAACTCATCCTCCTTCTCATCTTGTTGATTACCATTGTGATTATCATTGTTTTTCCACTATACTTCATCTGCATGAGCCTCAATCCTATAAGGAGGCTAGTACTAATCCACTTTGGCAGAAAGCAATGGATGAAGAACTTCAGGCCCTAGCTAAAACTCATACCTGGGATATTGTTGATCTGCCCCCTGGAAAAACTCCTATTGGGTGCAAATGGGTGTTTAAGATCAAGACACTTTCTGATGGCTCTATTGAACGATATAAAGCCCGACTTGTTGCCAAGGGATTTGCTCAAGAATATGGCATTGACTATGAAGAGACATTTGCTCCAGTGGCGAGGCTCACATCTGTCCGTACACTCCTTGCTGTCGCCGCCATTCGAAGATGGACTCTATTTCAAATGGATGTCAAAAATGCATTTCTCAATGGGGATCTTCTTGAGGAAGTCTATATGCATACACCTCCCGGCTTGGATGCCCCTCGAAACAAAGTTTGTCACCTTCGCCGTGCCCTATATGGTTTGAAACAAGCTCCACGTGCCTGGTTTGCCAAATTCAGCACTACCATTCATCAGTTTGGGTTCACACCGAGTGCTCATGATTCAGCTATGTTTATCCGCCATACTATCAACGGTATTATCATTCTTTTACTATACGTGGATGATATGGTTATTACTGGAGATGATCTACATGGTATCAGAGCCATAATGGTTCTCGGTATTTTAAGAGTTGAGTATGCTCTGTGATTGCCACTATTAGTGGATCCTTCACATCAGAAATTCTCGGTATATTAAGAGTTGAGTATGCTCTGTGATTGCCACTATTAGTGGATCCTTCACATCAGAAAAACTTCTAGTATATCCTTTTCATACTTGTCGGGTCATCACTATAGTCGGAGTCTCATCGACATCATTTCCGCTGCCGCTCTTGTTTTGGAAACGCTGTTGCCACGTCAGCCTTAAAGGCCACATCAACGCCACCTCACTGCCACGTCAGTGCCACGTCACTTGTTGACATCACATCTGCTGCCGCTCCTGTTTCAGAAACGCTGCTGTCACGTCAGCCCTAAAAGCCACATCAACGCCACCTCACTGATACGTCAGTGCCACGTCACCCGTTGACCACCACATCATCAGTTGACCGCCACATCACCGGTTTCTTGGAGGTTCACCTTCCTCTTTGTGCATATGGCTGAATCGTACTTACCCCGGGTTATTACTACTATTCTGGATGAATCTAATTATGTTATATGGGCTCAAGAAATGTCTGGTTTCCTCCGTGGACATAAATTGTGGCGTTACGTGACTGGAGATATCACTGAACCCAAGAAGAAGGACGATGAAGATGCTGACAAATATGTTGACCGTCTAGAGGACTGGGATAGTAAAAATCACCAGATTCTCACATGGTTTCGTGCCACTATTATCGCAGAAATCAAACTTCAATTTGGTACACTCCATACAGCTAAAGAAGCTTGGGATCTTCTCCAACACCGCTACACCAGGGCAGACATCTCAAATCGGTATCGTCTTCTTTCCATCCTTCAAAGCATGCGCCAAGAACCTGGACAAACTATCAACAGCTTTCTATCTCAGATGACTGCCGTGTGGAACCAGTTAGCTCTCACTGAGCCAACTTGGGACTGCACAAAAGACGCTGATGTTCATAGAAAGTACCAAACTGAGACACGCATTATGCAATTCCTGATGGGCTTGAAAGAGGAATTTGAACCTGTAAGAGCTTCAATCCTACACCGAGGCGCAATACCTCCCTTAAACGACGTTCTTTCTGATCTACTCAGTGAGGAAACACGTCTCGCCACATTACAGGGATCTCATACAGATGTTACCCTTGCAGCACCCGTTGCTCTTGCCACACCAGCTGCCAAGACAAACTCATACCAGAAGCCCTTATATTGCAAGTACTGTCATTCACAAGGGCATGAATTGCTCAAATGTCCTTCTCGCCTATGTAAAGTCTGCAGAGAACCGGGTCACTATCTTGCAGACTGCCCTAAACTTCCTTCTGGAAATCAGTCAAATGGGAACCGATATCGCTCACGAGGCTCATACAATCGGTTCCATTCCAAGTCAAAGAATACTGCTGCTGTAGCCACTGATGCTACACCAACTTCATCCAGCTCTTCACCTGATTGGAGTGGTTTATGCACCATTCTTACCGAGGCTCTAACTAAAACTGGTAATAATATAGCCATGTCAGCTACACCAGGTACATCCCGATGGTATTTTGATTCTGCTTGTTGCAATCATATGACTTCTGATGCCTCCATATTTTCCTTTAAAACCCGTGATGAGCATGCACCTACTATTCACACTGCCAATGGATCAAATATGTTGGTCAGCCACACTGGACATGTTGACAGTTCTCATCTGTCTCTCCCTGACACATATTTGGTTCCTAATCTTACGCTTAACCTTATATCTGTTGGACAACTATGTGATCTTGGACTTGATTTGCATTTTTCTTCTACTGGTTGTCGTGTGCAGGACCCTCAGACAGGAAAACTCCTTGGAACCGGCCGTAAAGTTGGACGCCTCTTTGAGCTTACTCACCTCCAAGTCCCATCATCACCATCACCAAACCAATGTGGGACTAAGCCCATATAATACATTAACATGTATCTCGTACACTTCTTACCACGAAAATTATAATACGTTTTACCATTAAAATATATATTTTACAACAAAATGATTGAGTGAGCCAAATTGCTTTATTTTTAAACAAGGCAATATAGCAATTATCTTTGTTTAATCAATCAAAATCATAGAAAATAAATACTAATCATTGGCTTGGAGTTTGTTTAACCTATAGTTTTTTGGGTTTGAATAAAGAATGTTTATCAAAGGATCGGCTATGGATAAAAAATTAGAAACGATTTTAAAAAAAGTTATGCTTGGAAAATTAAAAAATAAGTCGGGTCTAACTCGATCACAAATGCGTAAATATATTATATTTAATTATGTATATATTAAATAATATATATTTTATATAATATGTCATGTTAGTATTAAGGTTCTTTTACTCTAAATTTTTAACATTACATGCTATAAAAAAATATGAGAAAATACAATAACTTAGATAAAAGAAAAAATCAATTTTTTTATTCTTTGGATGTAATATTGTTTATTGAGTTAACATAGAGTAAGGAAAAAATTGAGAAATTCAAATCTAATGGGTGGGTCTAAATTTAACCTAACTTATTTAGGTCGAGTTTGAATAAAACAAAGTTCAAATTTTTTGGATCGAGTTAATCTAATCCATATTTACAAGGTTTAGAGTTTAGTATAAGCTTAACTTGTTTGAGTTCGGATTTAATTACATATAATTTTATAAGGAAACTAAAATAAAAATATATTTAATAGATAAAATAAAATAATTATAAAATAATTATAATCTATTAAATTGAAGTGTCTCATGATGATAACTTGGATTTCACATCTACTTTTTTTGATTTTATCTATTTTCTGTCCCATCCAATAAACGCACCGACAGGCACCGTATATTATTTTGACTTGTGTATGCCTCTTACAATGGATTTTATGTATAGGCTACTGACCACGTTATAACTTTGTACCCAAAAGAAAAAATGGCCAAAAAAATATGGTCATGTTGCAAAACTAGACATGCTTAAAAAATGATAAACTGCACCAACTAAAGGCAGTAAGGTACCATCAAAGTCTGTTGGATAGAGTAAGTATATTCCCACGATCAAAACGAGTAATAAGTTTGCGGGACCAAAGTTTGATTGTTGATTTTATGGTGTATCAACTAATTTGATTGTTGACTCACCACACAGCCAGTAAGGTACCAACTAAAGGCAGTAAGGTACCATCAAAGTTTGACTGTTGACCCACAACACAGCCAGCTGCCAAAAACAATCATTCTTTGGAGAAATTAATTTTGGTTACGGGGTTCCCGGTATTACTTACTCACAGCACATTGCTGATCTGTGAGCAAGCCAGCCCCTCACTGCCTCAGAGAACCAGTGAATGGAGACCAACAGTTTGCAGTGTTGACAGGTCTTTCATAGTAATTCTTCTCCATATGCCGAGTGTGTGACCACTGACAGTGAATGGAGACCAAAAGTTTGCAGTGTTGAAAGGTCTTTCGTAGTAATTCTTCTCCATATGCCGAGTGTGTGACCACTGACCATTCTCTCTCTGTCCTTTTGGATTCTCGGTTCATCATCGGGTCCCGTTTGTTTAATTGGGTTTCTCTTCTTTTAATTTGATACAGAAACCCACATGCAGCGTTTCCAGTTGATAAACATGGTGTATGATCGGCACAAATTTCAGTGCAACTGCGTCATGACCATTTAACAAGTACGGAGTTTATGAAAAAAAATATATGAGAATTGACGTTGTTTCTGTATCAATACTAAATTAACTACCATCGATACAATAAAATAGTAGTGATAACTATCCAATTGGCTACCATGATACTTTAGTACTCTCTCATTCCATATTTTTAGTATTTAAAAAAAAATATCACATATTATTTACTTAATTTTCTTAAATAGAATATAAAGTATTAACTTTCTTAATATACCTTTACTATTATCTTTTTTTATAAAGTCTTGGTCGGACAACTTTTAGTCTAACTTACCTTGTCAAAGAAATGTTTTAACAGTGCATTGAATAAAAAAGTTTTTATGGGCCTTTTTGTTAGACTACTCTGAATGCTATGTCACTCATGTTAGCATTGATTCTTTTGATATAAAAATTATAAAGTAAAGTTTATAATATATTGTTTTTTAATATTAATTTAAATTTTTTAAATTTTAAAATATAGTAAAAATCATTTTATAATCTAATTTTATGTGTACTGTAAGCTTTACATTACAATTTTTATATAAATGCGTTGATCACCTCATGCTCTTTACCGCAACAGAAATAAGATTTGACAAGTTAAAAATTTTTAACTGTATATTTTGATTTTAACAACTTCAACAAAAGAGTTTTCTATTTCAACGTAAAACAAAATCCAGACGCATTAGTAATAACCTAAAAAATAGAAACATTAGTGCTAACCCAAAAAACAGAGGCGTAATAACCGTTTTGAAAAAAAAAAAGCATTGGATAACAAAATCTATTGGAAGGTAACAACCTGAAATTAATGTCTTGTGCCTAATAAATCATGTGTAAAGTTCAAAACAATTAAACTTGTTGATTTCTTTTACGATACTCATTTCATTTTGGGTAAATAAAGTTTAAATTAAACAACTAAGGAGCATCCTATAAAAATAAATTGACTCAAGTAGCCATAGCACTAATGGACTAAATGGGTCATTTGAACCGGTGTTTGGGGAGGAAAAAGAACAAAAAGCTATGGCATAGTTGGTTGTGTGTTTTGGTTTTAGGAAAGGTAATCCTACCTTGTAAGTATAGAAAAGGCAATAAAGAGAATGCCTTCTAAGTTAATGAAAAAATGTTTGAAAGAAACGCCAAAAGAATTCACAAAATTGAACAATACTGTTGATGCCAAAAAATGAGTGTTGCTGAGCTGGATGGTTGTTCTGTAGAAATACCTGCACAGAGAAAGGGAGATTAGCTATTGGGGTCGACGGAGGGGATGCCTCCGAGGATGCTCCGATGCTTAAGTTAGCAAAAGTTTAAGGTTGTATGTGTTTAAAGCTGAAAAGCACTCTTTCTCTTGGACCGCTTACCAAATCCTTTTATAGAGTTCCGGAGGCGGTGATGGGTCGGGGCAGCTGACAGGATACCCCAACTGGTAGGGTAATGATGCCTATGAGGCCCAGCTAAGAAGCTGAGAACCGTTCAGTAGGGCTTTTGCCTTGTTGGCTTATTCCAGAGCCGTCTATGCGTAAGACGGTGTTTAAGTCTGACGCCCCAACTTGGTTGGTAATGATGATCCGGAGGGCGGTGGTGACGTGGAGGCCCAGCTGGAGCCAAGATGTTCCTGAGGGCGGTCATGACCTGGAGGCCCAGCTGGAGGCAATGATGCCCTGAAGGGCGGTCATGACCTGGAGATCCAACTGTCTGGGCCTGAACTGTCCGCGTGTCTCTTTGAATTCAGGGCTCACGATAATCCACGTGTCCTCCTCCTATTGGAGTGACATATTTTGGTAGTATCAGAGGCCCCCCACTTCCTTAAGTGCAGCACTGTGGTTAAGGAAGTAGCATAACGGGGTTGGCGTTAGGCCCTCTGTGGAGACATGAAGCTGGGTCGAAGATGTGCTCTAAGGCAAAAGAGAATGAGCCGAGGACTTGTGGAGCAGTCCATCTCCTCGGACCTTAAAGAGATTGGGCCGAGGACCAGTGGAGCAATCCATCTCCTCGGCCAAGAATACCATTGGGTCCGAGGACTAGTGGAGCAATCCATCTCCTCGGACCTTGATGAGAGTGGGCCGAGGACCAGTGGAGCAATCCATCTCCTCGGCCAAGAATACCATTGGGTCCGAGGACTAGTGGAGCAATCCATCTCCTCGGACCTTGATGAGAGTGGGCCGAGGACCAGTGGAGCAATCCATCTCCTCGGCCAAGAATACCATGGGTCCGAGGACTTTTGGAGCAGTCCATCTCCTCGGACCTTGAAGAGATTGGGCCGAGGACCAGTGGAGCAATCCATCTCCTCGGCCAAGAATACCATTGGGTCCGAGGACTAGTGGAGCAATCTATCTCCTCGGACCTTGATGAGAGTGGGCCGAGGACCAGTGGAGCAATCCATCTCCTCGGCCAAGAATACCATTGGGTCCGAGGACTTGTGGAGCAGTCCATCTCCTCGGACCTTGAAGAGATTGGGCCGAGGACCAGTGGAGCAATCCATCTCCTCGGCCAAGAATACCATTGGGTCCGAGGACTAGTGGAGCAATCCATCTCCTCGGACCTTGATGAGAGTGGGCCGAGGACCAGTGGAGCAATCCATCTCCTCGGCCAAGAATACCATTGGGTCCGAGGACTAGTGGAGCAATCCATCTCCTCGGACCTTGATGAGAGTGGGCCGAGGACCAGTGGAGCAATCCATCTCCTCGGCCAAGAATACCATGGGGTCCGAGGACTAGTGGAGCAATCCATCTCCTCGGACCTTGATGAGAGTGGGCCGAGGACCAGTGGAGCAATCTATCTCCTCGGCCAAGAATACCATTGGGTCCGAGGACTAGTGGAGCAATCCATCTCCTCGGACCTTGATGAGAGTGGGCCGAGGACCAGTGGAGCAATCCATCTCCTCGGCCAAGAATACCATGGGTCCGAGGACTTGTGGAGCAGTCCATCTCCTCGGACCTTGAAGAGATTGGGCCGAGGACCAGTGGAGCAATCCATCTCCTCGGCCAAGAATACCATTGGGTCCGATGACTAGTGGAGCAATCCATCTCCTCGGACCTTGATGAGAGTGGGCCGAGGACCAGTGGAGCAATCCATCTCCTCGGCCAAGAATACCATTGGGTCCGCGGACTAGTGGAGCAATCCATCTCCTCGGACCTTGATGAGAGTGGGCCGAGGACCAGTGGAGCAATCCATCTCCTCGGCCAAGAATACCATGGGTCCGAGGACACGTGGAGCAATCCATCTCCTCGGACCTCGAAGAGAGAGGGCCGAGGACCAGTGGAGCAATCCATCTCCTCGGCCAAGAATACCAGGGGTCCGAGGACACGAGGAGCAATCCATCTCCTCGGACCTTGATGAGAGCGGGCCGAGGACCAGTGGAGCAATCCATCTCCTCGGCCAAGAATACCATTGGGTCCGAGGACTAGTGGAGCAATCCATCTCCTCGGACCTTGATGAGAGTGGGCCGAGGACAAGTGGAGCAATCCATCTCCTCGGCCAAGAATACCAGGGGTCCGAGGACACGTGGAGCAATCCATCTCCTCGGACCTTGATGAGATTGGGCCGAGGACCAGTGGAGCAATCCATCTCCTCGGCCAAGAATACCAGGGGTCCGAGGACACGTGGAGCAATCCATCTCCTCGGACCTTGATGAGAGCGGGCCGAGGACCAGTGGAGCAATCCATCTCCTCGGCCAAGAATACCAGGGGTCCGAGAACACGTGGAGCAATCCATCTCCTCGGACCTTGAAGAGAGCGGGCCGAGGACAAGTGGAGCAATCCATCTCCTCGGCCAAGAATACCAGGGGTCCGAGGACACGTGGAGCAATCCATCTCCTCGGACCTTGATGAGATTGGGCCGAGGACCAGTGGAGCAATCCATCTCCTCGGCCAAGAATACCAGGGGTCCGAGGACACGTGGAGCAATCCATCTCCTCGGACCTTGATGAGAGCGGGCCGAGGACCAGTGGAGCAATCCATCTCCTCGGCCAAGAATACCATTGGGTCCGAGGACTAGTGGAACAATCCATCTCCTCGGACCTTGATGAGAGTGGGCCGAGGACCAGTGGAGCAATCCATCTCCTCGGCCAAGAATACCATGGGTCCGAGGACTTGTGGAGCAGTCCATCTCCTCGGACCTTGAAGAGATTGGGCCGAGGACAAGTGGAGCAATCCATCTCCTCGGCCAAGAATACCATTGGGTCCGAGGACAAGTGGAGCAATCCATCTCCTCGGACCTTGATGAGAGTGGGCCGAGGACCAGTGGAGCAATCCATCTCCTCGGCCAAGAATACCAGGGGTCCGAGGACACGTGGAGCAAGCCATCTCCTCGGACCTTGAAGAGATAGGGCCGAGGACTCCCGGAGCAATCCATCTCCTCGGCCAAGAATAGCATGGGTCCGAGGACACGTGGAACTACGTGAAAGTTTCTCGTGTCTAGGACGGCGGCGATGGAGACACGTGGTCTCACCACATGGATGCCGCGTCATGTTACCCTTTTTAGGGAAAACGGCGGCCGCCTCGAGGGACATAACGTCCCCTGGGAAAGTGTGTTGGTCGTTTGGGAGTTCTAAATTGTCCCCTAGATTCCTGCGACCGCATTAAATGCTCCTCGTTGGGCGTGATACTTCTGCTATATAAGGGGCTTTGGTTTTTTCTTCTTCCACACACCTGCCATAATTTCCTTCTGTTTTCAGAGAGTTGCTTTCCTGAGAGCCTTCGGCCTCGTCCAAAGAAGCTTGTGAGTCCTCGTCCTCGTCCCTTCAGTGAGAAGGTTGGTGTGATCGTTGCAATCGCGAGACCTTGGGAGGAAAGCTCTAGGAGGAATTCAAGTCCGAATCCTTCGGACGTTGGTGAGTTCGTGTTCTTTTTTATTTTCATACCATGTCTTCTTCGTTTGATACATACCGCGATAGGCCTAGTAGTAGTAATGGTAGGAGTAGTGTAGATGGTACGAGTGGTAGCAGCTCCGAGGGCGCAGAGGCGTCCTCGTCTTCTTCTGGGGGGGATGCCCTCAGATTGGGTACGCCAAGGGCAGGCCCCATGGCACTAGTGCCCTATATTCCTTCGGGGGTTGGGAGAGAATATCAAGAAAAGTCCTCGTCTAGTGAGGAAACTCGTAGAGCTGTGACCGATGTCAGGGAGACCTCAGCTGGAGAGGAGAGGGAGGAATGGTACTATACAGCCAACGACATTCCTAGCCAACTGAGGGAGGAAGATTTGGAGGTAATTAGGAAGACTTACCGCATTCCGGGCGAGTACGGTCTTCGGCTGGCCAGGGTGGGGGAGAGGGCCTGTGATGTCCTCCCTGACCGAGCTCCGTTCGAGCTCTGTGTGTATGAACATCACATGCAGGCTGGGCTCCGGTTTCCCCTCCACCCCTACTTCTGTGCAATTTTAAAATATTTTGATATAGCGCTATGTCAGTTGGTACCAAACTCGGTACGACTGATCATGGCCTTTATCTGTGTTTGCTTAGAAGTGGGCCGTCCAATGACGATGGACATTTTTAAGGCCTACTTCTTGATCAGCCGGCATGGCCAGACAGGGTGGGTGGTCTTCAGTACTCTGCCGAAGAGGAGGTTGCTGAAGAAGACCCCTTCATCTATCAAGAGGTGGAAGAAGAATTTCTTTTTCATCCGATCTGCCGAGGACTTCGGCTTGCCTCGTGCGTGGAGTATGGACCGCACTGGGAAATGCAAAAAGGCGGGCCTTCTTCCGTATGAGCAAGAGACAGTGAATGCCATGCTGGCCTCGCCTTTGGACGTTGGGGTCCTATATGACAATGAAGAACTGGCCCGGCGAGGTCTTTGTTCTTCGTGCCCCGAGCCTTCGCTAGAGAGCGGTAAAGGCTTTAGTTTACCTTCTTTTTATTCTCATTTTGCATTGTTATCCTGCAATTTATACTTGACGCCATTTCCTTTATTTGTTTATGTGCTTTGCTCAGAGATGGAAGCGGCTGCCCGTGCTCATGAGCATGCCAAGAAATTGGTGATGGAGCAGAGAAGATCGGCTCGGTCTGAGAAGCAATCGGCTTCGACTTCGCGGCCGAAGAAGAGGCCTCGAGCCCCATCTCCGGCTCCGATTGACTTAGGGACTCCTCCGAGGCCACCGACCCAGTCAGAGACACCTCCGGCAAGCAGCGCCCCGGCTCCGATCCCAGCGACTGCAGGGACTCCCATTATCTCGGGCCCTAGCCAAGGGGTGGCTTCAGAAGCCTCGATCTTTATGCCCAATTGGGCCATCCGGACAGACGACTCCGTCTTCGCACATCCTCGGGTGGCGAGAGAACATCTGTTTAAGGGAACTCCCCCTCGTGATCTCGCTGAGTTGGGTCGAAAGACCACGGAGTCTCTATGTGCGGCGACTGAGGCTCTTGCTTCCCAGGTCAGATTTCGCTTTCGCTTTACTTTACGTTGTTTTCATCGACTTTTGTTTCATACTTGGCTTCTGGTATCAGATGGGTGTTTTGGTGGGCGCGGCCACTCGTCGGTGCATGGAGACAGCGGATCTCCTTGGGCGAACCCAACGCCAGCTGGAGGAGAGGAACGAGGCTGTTTGCCGGCTGCAGGCTTCTTTAGAATCTGCTGTCCGGGCCAAAGCCGAGGCTGAAGCCACTGCTCGGGCAGCCGTCGAGGGGGTCGAGGCTCGCCTTGGAGCTGCAGCGGAGGAGGCCGAGGCTCGTCTTCGAGCCGTTACAGAGGAGGCTGAGGTCCATACTAGGGTTGCCGTGGAGGAGGCCTTGGCATCCTTCCAAAGCTCGGAGGCCTATCGCCTAGCCGTGGTGTCTGAGGGCGGCCAGCAGTACCTTACGGGGTTCATGGAGGCCAAGGAGAAGGCCGAGTCCATGTATCCAGAGCTTGATTTCTCCGCGTTGGACCTGCTTGGGCCGGAGGATGAGGAGCTGCCGGCTTCGGATGACGAGGCTGCTGACGGACAGGATCGTGACGGGCGCTCGGGCACGGGATCTCCTGCCATTGGAGATCAGTAGGGTTTAGGTTGAGGGCGATCCATTATAGCCCTTTTTTGTTGTTTTGACCCGGTCTGTGCGTTAGGGTTATATTTTGAGGCCGCTAGCGCCCTACTTAATTTTGGTTTTAAGGTTTTTGTTTCGTATTGGACGAAATAATGTAAGTAAATCTTTTCATATATATAAAACGAGAGTACTTACATATGTGTAACACTCATTTATTGATAAAAACGTCGAAGATGTGCCGCATTCCAAGTACGAGGAAGGGCTTTTCCGTTCAACTCTTCGAGTTCAAAAGAACCGGGGCGGCATACCTTTTTGATTCGATAAGGCCCTTCCCAATTAGGGACTAATTTGCCTGAATCTCGGGGCCTAGATACTGCATTTTTTCGCAAGACGAGGTCGTGAAGACAGAAACATCTTACTTTTACTCTTGAGTTGAAGTACCTGGTGGCTCGCTGCTGGTAAACGGCGAGTCGAATTTGGGCTTTGTCTCGGGCTTCTTCGAAAAGATCAGCGTTCGTGCGAAGGGCTTCCTCATTGCTTCGTTCCTTGAAATTCTGAACTCGTAAGGAAGGTATTCCTATTTCCAAGGGGATGACTGCCTCGGACCCATAAGTCATGAAGAAAGGGGTTTCCCCGGTAGGTGCTCGAGTCGTGGTTCGATATGCCCAAAGTATGTTGGGCAAATGGTCTGCCCACTGCTTCTCTGCTTGGTCTATTCGCCTTTTAATGCCTTGCAAGATCGTTCGGTTGGTAACTTCGGCTTGTCCATTTGCTTGCGGATATCCAACCGAAGAGAAACGATGGTCAATGTGTAATTCATCGCAAAATGCTTTGAACCGAACGCTGTCAAACTGTTGCCGTTGTCTGTTACTAATACTTGTGGTACTCCAAACCGACACACGATTGATTTCCATACGAAAGCTCGGGCTTGGAAGTCCGTGATGCTGGCCAAGGGTTCGGCTTCTACCCATTTTGTAAAATAATCTATGGCAACTATGAGGTATCTTCGCTGGTCGGTCGCTCCGGGAAAGGGCCCGAGAAGGTCCATTCCCCACATAGCGAAAGGAAGTGGACTGACTATTGGTGTCAAAAGGTTCGCTGGTTGTCGTGGCACAATGGCATACCGTTGACAGCTTTGGCATTTGGTCACCAACTCCATGGCTGCTTCCCTCATCTTCGGCCAATAGTATCCTTGACGGAGGATTTTGAATGCCAAGGCACGTCCTCCGAGGTGATTTCCACATATACCTTCGTGGACTTCTCGAAGGGCGTAGTTAGCTTCGGTCGGATCAAGACACTTTAAGAAGGGCGTTGTCAACCCCCGCTTATACAGGTGATCATCCAGAATAGCGTATCGGGCGGCTCGAGACACAATCTTTCGGGCTTCGCCCTTATCATCGGGAAGAATACCATCACGTAGATATTCCAGGATAGGACTCATCCATGTTCTCTCACCAACCACGGGTAAGACCATTATTTCGTCGATACTCGGCACGGCTAGGGTTTCGAGGTAAACTGTTCGCCTGGACTCGAGCTGGCGAGACGAAGCAAGTCGGGCCAATGAGTCGGCCTTCGCATTTTCTGCCCGTGGAATCTGGTTTAGAGAAAAGACTTCAAACTGCCCGGCTAATGCCTTTGCTGCTGCTAGGTAGCGAGCGATTTTCTCTCCTCGGGCCTCGAATTCGCCGTTCACCTGGTTCACCACCAGTTGGGAATCGCTATATACATGTAAGTTTTGTACAGATATTACCTTGGCCAATTTCATGCCGGCGAGTAGAGCCTCATACTCGGCTTCGTTGTTTGACGCTGGAAACTTAAATCTCAGGGCGTATTCAATGGAGAAGTTGTCAGGACCGCTTAGAATGAGCCCGGCTCCACTTCCAGAGTCAGTAGAGGACCCATCCACATGAAGAGTCCAATGCAGAAAGGAATTCGATTGACTAACATCCTGTGGAGAGTCTTCCTCCGGTAAAATAGCTTCCATGACAAAATCAGCTAGGGCTTGTGCTTTGATAGCAGTCCGAGGCCGATAACGGATGTTGAACTCTCCCAACTCTATCGACCATTTAACCATTCTACCAGAAACGTCTGGCTTGTGAAGTATTTGTCGAAGAGGCTGGTTGGTGAGAACAGTGATGGTATGGGCTTGAAAATAAGGTCGAAGCTTCCGGGCCGAAGTTAACAGAGCATACGCCATTTTTTCTGCCGGGGGATATCTTGTCTCAGCATCATGGAGTACTTTGCTGACATAATACACCGGCTTTTGCGCGCCCTCTTCTTCTCGTATTAACACGGAGGCTACCACTTCGGGCCCAGTCGAAAGATACAAGAAAAGTTCTTCTCCGACTACTGGTTTGGTAAGCACGGGTGGTGTCCCCAAATATATTTTCAGCGTCCTGAATGCTTCTTGGCAAGCTTCGTTCCACACGAAGTTCTGCGTCCGACGAATGGCTTTAAAAAAGGGCAGGCACTTCTCGGCTGATTTTGACATAAACCGGCTGAGGGCCGCGATTTTTCCAGTAAGTCGCTGGACTTCTTTCACGGTCCGAGGCGGACTCATACGAAGAATGGCGTCAATCTTTTCTGGGTTGGCTTCGATGCCCCTATGGGTGACTAAGAAGCCGAGGAACTTCCCCCCAGTAACTCCAAAGGCACACTTTGTAGGATTCAATTTCATATGATAATGACGAAGGATAGTAAAAGCTTCTTGGAGATCAGCCTCGTGGGTTTTTGCCTTGACGCTTTTAACCAGCATGTCGTCCACATATACTTCCATATTACGACCAATCTGCTCTTTGAATATTTTGTTTACTAACCTCTGATAAGTGGCCCCGGCATTTTTCAAACCGAATGGCATGACCCTATAACAATAGAGGCCTTGTTCTGTGATAAATGCTGTCTTTTCTTGGTCGGGCGGGTGCATGAGGATTTGATTATACCCGGAGTAAGCATCCATGAATGTTATCAGCTCATGGCCGGATGTTGCGTCCACGAGTTGATCAATCCGAGGCAAAGGAAAACTGTCTTTTGGACAGGCTTTATTTAGATCAGAAAAGTCTATACAGATTCGCCATTTGCCATTGGCTTTTTTTACCATTACAACATTAGATACCCAATCCGGATAGCTCACCTCTCGGATGAAGTCAGCCGAACGTAATTTCTCAACTTCTGCTCGAACAACTGCCTGTCGCTCGGAAGCAAACGACTTTTTCTTCTGAATAACCGGTTTGTGGGTCGGGTCGACACTCAGGCGATGTACGATGACGTCAGGGCTGATTCCTGGCATATCTGCAGCAGTCCAGGCGAATAGATCTTGGTTTGCCCAGAGAAGGGCTAATAAAGATTCTTGGGAAGTGCTGGACAGGTTGGAACCAATTTGCACAGTTTTGGTGCTATCTTCGCCAAGGGGGATTGTGAGTACATCTTCTCCGGGCCTACCTCGTAGGTTGCTTGCTTCATCCCTAAGGTCATCCAGTTCGAGTGGTAGGGCTTCCGTCTTTTTACCTTTTATTGCACTGAGATAACAGGATCTGGCGGTTTGTTGATCTCCTTTGATCTCGCCTACTCCGTCTGTCGTGGGGAATTTGATTTTGAGATGATAGGTAGAGACAACAGCTCGGAGTTTATTCAGTGTGGGTCGTCCGAGTATCATATTGTAGGAAGAGGGTTGTCGGACGATTAACAAAGTGGAATGTACTGTTGTTGTTTGAGGAGCCGTTCCCGCAGTTACCGGGAGAGTTATGCTGCCTTCTGTAAAGACCGGTCCCCCTGAGAAGCCATAGAGTGGGGTGGAAACCAGCTCCAGATGTGCATTGCCCAACTGCATTTGGTGAAAGGCATCATAAAAGAGGATGTCGGCCGAGCTCCCGTTGTCGACTAGGACTCGTCTTATCTCATGGTTAGCCACAAGGAGTGAAATTACGACAGCATCGTCGTGTGGGATCTGCACTCCTTCCAAGTCTTCGTCCGAAAAAGAAATAATCTCTCCGGTCCTAGGTCTTTTCTGAGATCCAGCAACAGAGGCTATTGACCTAGCATAAGACCTACTGCGAGCACGGGATCCCTCTCCAGCAACGAGTCCTCCGTAAATGGTTTTGATAATCTTCGCCACGGGGACCTCCGGTTTTTTCTGGCTGGGCTCTCTATAACTTGGCCTCGGGCTCTTCTGGGCTACCCTTGTAGGTCTGTTTCGTTCATAAGAACGTTCAGGGCCTCTGCGCGATCGTTCATCATATTTCTCTTGTCGTGGCCTGACATATTCTTTTAGATACCCTCGATTGATGAGGGCCTCGATCTGATTTTTTAAGGCCTTACATTCTTCCGTATCATGGCCGAAGTTTTTGTGAAACCTACACCAAGTATTGCGATCCGGGTTGAGGTTTGGCGGCCTTGGAGGCCATTGCAAGAGGTCCCTATCATGAATCTGCATCAGAATGTTGGTCCTGGAGGCATTCAGTGGTGCATAGCTGTGGATTTGCCTCGGAGTTCTGGCTCTGGTTCCATAGGTTGCAAGAGTTCGGGACCTATCCTCGAAAGGCCGGAGGGTTCTGGGTTTCTCCTCGCGGAACGGCCGCTTAGAGGGTTCAAGGCTGGGACTAGTGGGGCCTCTCTTCCTCTTTTCCGTATCTCCTTCGCGTTCTCTTCGGAATGCTTGATCATCTTCTGCTAGCATGTATTTTTCGGCTCGGGCCAAGACCTCATTCATGTCCATAGGCGGACGTCTGATGAGTTTTGAGCTGAAGAGTTCGGATCTTAATCCATTTTTGAATGCCAGGAGCTGAACATTGGGATCAAGGTTTGGAATCTCCCAAGCTGCAGTGTTGAATCTGGAAATATAGGCGCGAAGCTTCTCTCCTTTTGACTGGACAATGTTAAACAGAGACTCCGAAGTTTTCTTGGGTCATTTGCTGCTGATGAAATGTGAGGCGAAGGCATAACTTAGGTCTTTGAAGGTACGAATACCCCCCGGTTTCAAGCGGGAATACCACGTCCCAGCCGCTTTCTCTAGGGTTAATGGAAACGCTCTGCACATTATAGGGTCCGAATGTCTATGGAGGGTCATTGTGGTTCGGTAGTGCTGGAGGTGATCTAAGGGATCTGTGGATCCATCATAAAGTTTGATTTGTGGCATACGAAAATTGTGGGGGAGAGGGGCGTCAAGGACTTCTTGTATGAAAGGTGGGTCCTGTACGTCGAGATCATCGCTAATACTGTGGCCGCGTTCTTTAAACGCTTCATTGATGCATCCCTCTAGGTCCTCGATCCGTTTGCCAAACCCTTCGCTGTTATTGGGCACGGGACTCTCTCTGAACTTAGCTGGGGGAGGTGAGTGGGTCGCTGAGCAGACATCCGCTGGTGGGCGGCGGTCAGTGGAAACACCGTGACCTGGTTCCAGCGATGGGAGTGGCAGCGTCTGCTGAGGTCTCCTACGAACTTCGGCAGCCAGATCGGCCACCAGGTGTGCAAGCTCTGTGAATTGCGCCTGGAGCGTGCCTTCATTCGGGTGAACGTCGGGTTCGGCTGAAGAACTGTCTCCCGACCGTAGCGCGCGAGCGCCTAGATCTCTGGCGGGTGTTTTTGGAGGCATGCTAACAGATGAGTTCTTTTGACTTCTTCGCTGTTACTGTCAGCGAGAGATGTGGTTTCCCACGGACGACGCCAATCTGTTGATGCCAAAAAATGAGTGTTGCTGAGCTGGATGGTTGTTCTGTAGAAATACCTGCACAGAGAAAGGGAGATTAGCTATTAGGGTCGACGGAGGGGATGCCTCCGAGGATGCTCCGATGCTTAAGTTAGCAAAAGTTTAAGGTTGTATGTGTTTAAAGCTGAAAAGCACTCTTTCTCTTGGACCGCTTACCAAATCCTTTTATAGAGTTCCGGAGGCGGTGATGGGTCGGGGCAGCTGACAGGATACCCCAACTGGTAGGGTAATGATGCCTATGAGGCCCAGCTAAGAAGCTGAGAACCGTTCAGTAGGGCTTTTGCCTTGTTGGCTTATTCCAGAGCCGTCTATGCGTAAGACGGTGTTTAAGTCTGATGCCCCAACTTGGTTGGTAATGATGATCCGGAGGGCGGTGGTGACGTGGAGGCCCAGCTGGAGCCAAGATGTTCCTGAGGGCGGTCATGACCTGGAGGCCCAGCTGGAGGCAATGATGCCCTGAAGGGCGGTCATGACCTGGAGATCCAACTGTCTGGGCCTGAACTGTCCGCGTGTCTCTTTGAATTCAGGGCTCACGATAATCCACGTGTCCTCCTCCTATTGGAGTGACATATTTTGGTAGTATCAAATACAAAGAGTGCAGCTTCATTTATGCTTTTAGGCATTTTGATTATTAGTAAACAAGATTATCAAAACAACTATTATAACTCCAAAGGGGCTTCGATCTAAAAGAATAGAGGCAGAGAAAAAGTTTTAAAAAGGCAAAGCATATTGTAAATAATTAATAAGAACATGGAGTAGTTAAATTTATAAAAAGTTTATCTTTCATTTACTGCTTCATATATATAGTTCATACTCATTCAAACAAAATATGAGCAGATTAGTTATACTACAAACATCTACAAAGGCATGGGCAAACAGAATAAAACCGAACACTTAGACACTCTTATGACAAATACTCATTATTGCAATTGAGTAGTGATATTGTCGAGCAGACTTTGATCATATTGAAGCTTAAAGAAGAAAGTAGTTACTAACTCTCTTCAAGTGAAATTAAACTCCTCTTCGATTGCATCCTCAACAAACTTACTATCATTAAGTAGCTAAACAACGTGCTCAATTTGAATTTCTCTTACACTTGCACTGATTTGCGCGCCATCACTAAAAAAATCACTTTACCATCGAGTGGGCCAAGTTAAATCGTCAAAGCTCCTTTTTCTTTTTGTGATGTAAGCATTATTTCCATTTAAACAAAGAAGGGTGTTTAGGTAATAATGAAACTCGTATAAAACTTTGTGTCCAAAGAAACTGGATAAAAAACATGAAACAGTGGGAGTAGTATTTATAATAAATTCGAGTGGTAACAGGCAATTTGAGTTGTAATGGACAGGGATTAAAAGTGAAAATTTCAATTTCTCCGCTCGACGCAACATTTTTTTCATTAATTGGACGAAATGATTAAACAAAAATATTGGTTACAAGGCATTACTCATACAAAACAATCACATTCTAAGATTGAATTATATGTCTAATAACTTAATAATGGGAGACTTACATCAACATTTGACATCAATTCATACATATTAGGTGTATAGTTAATGAAATTGTGTTTATTGGGGAAAAAATTTATCGATGGTATTCCACAAAATTACTATTTAATTTTTTAAAAATTATCAATAAAATTCTTTAAAAAATATTTCATTTATTGTTTGTTCTAGCTCTACACCTATCAGCACTTAATTCTAGCTTCAAATTAACAAGATCAACTTATCTACAGTAAAAAAAATTATGAAATAAAACTTGTAATACACACAAATTTTGATTATAAAGTAATTCTTATCATATCTTATAATTTAAGTTATCCAAATCCATGTGTAAAATCGATATACTACAGGTTTTACTTCACAAATTTTACAGCAAAAGAGTTAAACTCCAAATTAACTACCTAGCAACCAAGGTGCACATCTCTAATTAGCAACCTTTATTAATTAGTGTAACATATAGAACTGTATCTTGATCAATTTTTTTGTAGTAAAAATTGTAAAGTAAAACTTACTGTACACTATTTTTTACAAATAAATTTAAATTTTTAAAATTTTAAAATATTATAATCAAAATTTATGTGTAATGTAAATTTTATTTAATTTTTTTTTATTACAAATGAATTAATCTCAACTGCACCTTCTCCAAAAGGAAAAAAAAAAAAAAAAAATTGTACTCCTCCGTTTAAACCCCTGCTCGTTAATTTGTAGAAGAGAGAATTTAATTGCAGAGTTGTAAAAGGATACGATGCTCTGACAAATCTGAAACGGGCATGTGCTATAAGCAATTGAATTGGCATCTCCACAAGACCACATCAGACTCTAGTTGTTTAAGAGGCAATTAAGGTGTGGGCGTCATTAGGTAGAAATTTAAGTAAGTTTAAATTAATTTGTTTAGATTTTTTAAATTAAAAATTACGTCAAAAAATTAATATCATTGTGAACTACCTACTGTAAAAAATGTGAACCCAACAGAAACGACATACCGCTACAAAATTGACGCCACATTATTACCACTACTACTTATCCCAAGTGGGGAGCTCGTATCAGGCACGGCTTGCCAAGCCGAAGCTGCGATGAGAGGGCGGCTATGCCATCCCAGCGTCAAGCACCCCTCCTCCTCCTCAACGCAGTACCCTTCAGCTGAGAACAGAGTCAACAGCATACTTGCTTGCTTAAACGCATTGGATCCCATATGCAGCGGCGTAAACCCGGCTCCCACAAGCCGTGCTCTCCATTTAGCCAGCGGCTCGTGCCTCTCCACACGAGCAAACCCCTCACAGCACACCACGTTGCATATCTCTCTCTGTATGTACGTCTCCGCTAACGCCTTCTCAGGCTGCAGAGAACAACTTTCTAGCGAATCAAACATTGTCGAGTAGTAGTATAGGGCCTCCATGAATCGGTCCATGAACCCTGGCTGGTTATGGTTCGCTTCTTGTTCGACGACCATCATGATTTTCGGGTTCAGGCTCCGGATCCAACCCAAGACCATTTCAATGGGAGAACTCCGAACCTCGTCGGACCCCAAAAGTCTGTGGAGCTGCATGATTGAGTTCACCGCCACAGCTTCTTTCGGGCTGACCTGGAGCATCCACGGCTTCACGTCTTCAAGCCGGGAAGCAGCCACGCCACGGAAAGCAAAGCGAACGTTCACGGAGCGAGCCAACTCAGCGAGCCTCAGCCCGATTTTTCGGAGCGAGTCGCTCCCATCCGGTGACGGAGGCCCGATGCCTGTCAAGCGGAGCAACGGGGGCCCACCTGGACGCAGAGCCAGAGCTTGTATCAAAGCCGGCCATTGCAAGCCGTGCATCAAGTTGAAGTCGACCACATGGACGCAATCGTGACCTTCAAACGCTTCCAAGATGGCTTGATTAGCAGTGAAGTGAGCGAATTTCAAGTAAGGGCACGCCTCATAGAAGTGATGATACAAAATCTCATTCTCGTAAGCGGAGCCGTTTATGGAGGAAACCCCTAGAGGAGGAGGCGAGAAAATCCGGCGGCTAATGGCGTCGATGAAGAAGCCAGCGACTTTTCCGATGCCGCATCCCGTGTTGACACGCGTAAGCAAGCCCTGCATATCCTCAATCAGGGAACCAGCCAATGCGAGCTCGCTACGGTTCACCGACTCCGCACACGTCATCAACATGTGGATCAGTCTTATCCCTGAATCCTCTTCCATTGCCGTCACTACCGTTAACTGTTGTTGCTGGTGGATAATGCAGTGGTGTTGCTCAGGACCATGATGGTCCGCCCAGGAGGCGTTGTCACTGTCAGTAGCCGTTTGATTAACAGCGATGAGATCAGGAGGAGGGAAATCGGGGAGAGAGAGTGGGGGCTGAGCCAACTCGGTGAGGAGCGAATCGACCCAGGAGGAGAGATCGGAGGGATTGTAGTGGACGGCGTCGGAGGCGAGGAGGGAGAGATCGGCTGGGGAATTGACCATGGCCGTCTCGAGCCAATCGAGTCGCTGCGCCACTTGCCGTAGCTCCGAGGAGCGTACCTTGTAGCCGGCTCCAGCAAGGAGGCCATCGATATCCGGAACCGGCTTCTGGGCAGTGTACGACGATGATGAACTGGCGCCGTTGCTGCTGCTACCGCTACTGGTAGTAGGATCGTACGGTACCATGCCTTTTATTTAATTTGAGGATTTTCCTTTGCTAAGGTGATTATCAATCGGCTTCGATCAGATTTGAGATGGGGATTTGTGGATTTTGTTGTTCATGCTGGATTAGAGAGAATGGAAGTGAATTATGTATGTTGAGACTAAAGGACGGAACAGTGAGAGTGGAAAGTGATAGGTGAAAGAGTGGTGAAGATGGGTTTTAGATTTTGGATACAGAGAGAGAGATGGATGATGACATGTAACATGCAAGACCATGAAACGTATCTTTCTATTAGACAACGATATTTGCGCTGCCGCTAGCTTTTTTTTTTTTCATGCAATTTGCTTGCATGCCCTTTCATTTTCCAATTCTTGTTGTTGCTCTCTGAAGATACGGTTGCTTTACTGTTACAAATCTTTTTCATATTTTAAATTAAAGTTTTTTCAATTGCAATTGGCAATGGTTGGTCAGTGAAAGTCAAGCCCTTTATATTAGCATCATAATTGTACGATAAAGTTATTTATGTCACTGATTTTAGATCACTTATTAAAAATAAATTGATAAATCGCACAAATTATTATCTTAACAATTATAAAAACATATTTCACATGTCGAAAAAGTGATCGGCCGAAATCTACTATGAATATATTACTACTAATAATTTTACGATAATTTTAATAAAAAATTTATATTATCTCCCAAAATTAAAAAACAACATGATCTGGAACAGAGGAATCCAAGTGCATGCATCATGTTTTTAGAGAGTAAAGTACCTAGATTAATCAAGATTCCTACATTAATCTCGGATCTTTTGGCTGATGGGGGTTATTGGGAATTAAACACTAGTATTAATGTTACTTTGATCCATATAATTAAGGACATATTACTTTGAGCCTATGCTCTCTCCCGATGGACTCCTATGCAGTTGAAAATGAAAAGTAAAACTGAAGTATATTGATTTTGCACGTAACTTTAAATTATTTAAATTTTGATATATGATTAAGATCACTTTATAATTAAAATTTATATGTACTGCGAGTTTTATTTTACAAAATTTTTACAGTAGATGAATTGATCTCATGCTCAGTGTATTAAAAGGTGATGGTAGGACGCGTCCGGAGCGCGGACCAAAAACGTCCCGTCACATTTCCATTTAGGCGTTTTGTCTACTGGGCGTTCGCCTAAAATTTAGAAAAAAATGCTTAGGCTTGAACCCATGACTTAAGAGTCATAGATCTTCACCATTAAGTTAATGTCTTTGTTGTGATATTATTACACTTCATAAGTATATATCACGTGTTATCTAGTTTAGTAATAATTACTAACAATTTAATTAACTACTTACAAGTTACAACAATATAAAAATATAAGTTATACTCCATATAATTTATATATAAATATATATTAATATTTATAAAATTATAAATATTATGTTACAGAGAGTTAGTAAAATATTAAATTTTGATAAAAATTAATTAATTTCAATTTAAATTATTATTATTATTATTATTATTATTTTAATTAATTAATTAATATTATTTTATTAAAATTTTAAAACATCTTAAAGAATCGTCTCTGAAAACAATGCTATGCCCTCTCACTTGCAAAAAGAAAAAGAAGAAATCAGCGCAAATTATATATTTTACATACTGCATGAAGGTACAATAGCAATGCAATGCACGAATATTCGTTGATTATCGATAATCATATTAATAATTGCGGTAGGGACGGAGTGAAACATGTATTTATTAATATAATTGTGATAAAGATAGATTAATTTTTAATTTATTTAAAATATAAATATATGATTATGATATTGATTGGCAACTTGGCCATATAAATATGCATGGGCTCAGCGGATCATTATAGTATTCTATTTGTTTTAATTTATATGTTTCAATTGATTTTTTTAAAGTAATTTTGATTTCAATTTTTTAATATGTCATTAATTTAAAATTATAAAAAATATATTTTAGAAATACTTATGAACTTTATAAAATTATATATTGATAAAATCTTAATTATTTTATTAATTTAAAATAAAAAATTAATCATTTAATTAAATTAATAATACACTGATATAAATTATAACAAAAAAAAAGGTTTAAAATGGTGAAGAGTGAGGATGGAAAATGAAAGCTTTAATTAACAAAAAAGAGCAACTATTTCTCTCTTTGCGCGCGTTGGCATAAACCTGGTCAGAGGTGCACATCGTTTGAATAGTCAATGAGTCAATGCTGGTCTCTGCCTAATTCTAATGCTCGTGAATTTTTTTGTAGTCCTCGAAATATCTTCTTGGCTCAAGAGCATAAAAATTACAGTAATTTATTAATTATTATCTTTCCCTACGAAATCATGAAACACTGCATGCATTTGAGGAAAACAACGTTTTACATATATTAACAACAACAGGCAAAATACTAGGAGCACCCTTCCCCACCCAAACAACAAACAGTCAAAACATTATCATAAGATTTTGCATGTTACCAACAAATGGGCAGCTTCATTTTGCAGAATGTAGAGTAGGAATTAGAATATGAAAATAAGAAAATATAAAACTAGACTTTATTTAACCCCATTCGGTTAAGAGTTTGGAATAGGTAAATATCTTTCAATATAAAACAAAGTCTTGTTGGATCGAGAGATAACAAGTCTGAAAAATCTATTAAGAACTCTTTATGAAATAGTAATTATAATGTGGTACTGACACAATTCAGTCTTTGTTTCGAGATCAATGAGAACTCTAGAATTTTTGATCTAATTGTTCTAACAACCTTTAATAGTTCTAACTGTTTTTATAACTGTTTTGATCTCACAGCTGGTAGTCTTGAAGTCTGTTGGGAAATCTTCTAGTTCTAGTACTCCAGATGCTACTTCCTTTCTATCCTTTTTCTTCACAGTCATGTAATTCTTCTTTTCTTGTTGTTGTCCCTTCGCTCTGCTTGTTGTACTTTCCTTGTTCCTTGCTTCCTATGTTACTATCGTAATGACTGTAATTTTTTTTAAAAAAAAAGAGAGAAAAGAAGAAAAGAATTGCATAAATCAGATAACTGATTAAAGTTTAACGTTTCTTAACCTCCAACTTTTTATAGAAGTGAAGAGATGTGATTGAAACAACACAACCCCTTAAAAAAAAGGTGTTTGCAAGCTCAAATTTTCAAAATAACGGGTGTATAGTCGACTATAAGAAAAAGAAGAAGAAGAAGAAAATTTTCCAAATAACGAATAATGATAATAATAATAATTGAAAGAACACAGCCCAGAGATGATTGAAAGAACACAACCCCTTGGAAAAAAGTGTTTGAAAGCTCAAATTTTCAAAATAACGGGTTTGTAGTCGACTACACTAGAGTATGTGATTACCAAATGTTTGCGTTTGAATTAAGAAGAAAAAGAATAAGTGAAATCATTTCTATCAAGGGTAAAAATGGTATAAAAAATTAGTCTGGGGTGATGAGATAAATTATTTTCTACCTCAACCATGGAAGAAGAAGAAGAAGAAGATTAATGATGGAATAAACTGTTCATGTGACATTAATTTTGTCCACTCCCATCTTAGTAGCCAAACGAGCCCAAAGGGAACTAAGATTAATAAAAATATTTAGTAAAAAATTGTGGTCTTATGAATAGGACAGTCTCTCTTTTTATCTGTCCATGTCATAGAGATACGTGATTAATAGTGTAAATATTTTAGAGATTGAAACCCTTCAAATTAAGGTTTAATATTGAAGCAACTAGTTAGTTTCAGACGGTTAGATGCGAATTGCGCATTATGAAGTGCAAATGTGGCGTGGAAAGCATCATTAAAGGCCATGTTTCCAACGTTCCGGTTAGTTTCAAGTAGTCTTCAAATTTTGTTTTTTCTAGATGTTGTAGTTATATAGTTTAAGCTTTAGATTTGAAAAGTGGAAAAGCAAAAATTACTCTTATTTGTGAAATATTGTGCAATTATATTTAGTAAAATCTCTTGCAAAACTCATCATTAAACTAATGTTATCTTTTCTATTTGGTTAAATATTTATTTTGGTCCTTAAAGTTTGGATCACAATTGAATCTTTATGGTTTCAATTTAAACAATCGGGTCTCTAACTTATCAAAATCATAATAATTGAGTCCCAAATGCATGACACCGTGAAGAAAACTAACAAAACACATAAAAAATAAACCAAAATACCTATTATGCCCCCAATCTCCAAATCTTCTTTGTTTCACAAGTAGGAAGAAAAACCATGCAAAAATCCAAAGCCATGATTCCACTTTTAAAAAAGAAGAAGATTAAACATAACCACGATTCCATTTTCAGAATCGGAAATCAAAGTACAAAATCAGCACAACCCATGATTCCAAAATCACACAAGAAATCAAACAAAAAATAAAAATCAGAAACTCAAGAAGGCACGGAGTCCACATTGGTGACTCGTCGTAAAATGTGGACATCTTGTCTTTTTAGTCGTCAAGGTCAGTGGTCGTTCAGACCTGGGTAAGAAGGAGGAGGAGGAAGGGTTTCGTACTTTCTTAACGAAGAAGATGGTGAGATCTAAAGGAAACTAGGAACCAAAAAATGGTGTAAATAATGAGTTTTGAGGTTCCAACTCCTCATGCCAAAGTGGTAGTGTGTCACAAGGGTAGAAGTTCCTCGTCACCGCCTCAGAGTTGATTTGCGAAAAACATAGAAAATACCAATTTTTTTAGAGTTATTTGCATTGAGAAGAAAACATCTCCATGGAAGTTCACTAAATGGTGTCCAAGAAATCTTACAATGACAATGCGTACAACACCCTCGCTAGCACCATCTCTTACGATGGCAAGTGAAACTGCCTTGACCACTAATTGCTGCAATAGTATTAAAAGGCTGTTTGTAATAAAAACTAAACACAAACTTAACAAGTTCTAGATGTTGTTGTTTGGCTATTGTTCATTTCGACTATTTTTTATAAGTATTGTTCCTTTCAACTCTTTTTTTATAAGTATTGTTCCTTTCAACTCTTACAAATATAAAATATTATTTTCTAATAAATATGAAGTCAGAACATTTCAGCTGTGACAACTACAAAATTTATACCCATAAAATAAAATTGGAATTTGTAATAACAAGGGATCAAGTCCCATCTTATGTCCATATGAGAAATTAATAAATTTTTTTTTTTATTAAAGAGAAAAAGAAAGTTCTGGGGTAGTTAACTGATTATTCCAAACGTGACCCGTAACGTACCTCAACTTCTTCCTTTGTCATTCCTTCTTTCAATACTTGATCAAAAAATCCATACAGGTAACTGGAGCCAGATCTTGTCAAACAGACAACTCCTTAAAGTGGGACATTAATAATCTTTGACGCTCAATTTCACGACTGATCCGCTTGATATTCCTTCCGTCGGAGAGCTGTCTCCGTCGCAGATTTGAGAGGCAGTGTTTAGGTATACGCGGAGTCTGATCCTTCCAGTTTCGGTGGGTATTCGATGAGGGACTGTTACTTGGGGCAAGTAAAGAGTAGAAGATGATGAGGGTGTTTCGTGTTCAGGTGAGGCATTTTGTCATTCACCAGGAGTGTGGACCTTTTAAAGCCCATAAAAAGAATGGAAAAAAGTATAATTTTGACATAAAATCGGTAGAGTTCACATTACAATATATGGTTTATTAATTTTCATGCTCTGTGATTAGTGGTACTAGTATGAGTATTTGAGATGTAATGAAAAAAATATAAAAAAAAAATAAAAAGAAGAGGAGTGATGAGAGTCATAAAATGCATCTTATCAGTACTTAATTGTTAGCATTTTAGGGTTGATCTAGGTTTTAATTGCACTTTTATACGTTAACAACTCTATTCTTGGATCATTGATCTACTTCGGTGCATTTTCAAGTACTTTAAGCTCAAAAGAGGAGGAAAAGTTATCATTGCTTGAAGCACAAAGACTTGAGGCATACTGGAGTGAAGGAATACTTCCGGAAGGACAAGATGGAGGGCTTAAAAGAGCAACAACTGCTGCCCGCATTGGAAAAGAGTTTCACTAAATTGCGAGAATTGCCCGTACAGATCAATCATTTTTGAAAATTAAACTGTATTGATACAAGAAGAACCAGGAAATGAACCATATATTCTTAGAAAGATCCGGAAGTCTATTTTCTAGAGAATTTTACGGTTCGTCAAAAGGATTTTTCTAGAGAAAGTTATGGCAGTTTTAGTAGACAAAGGTCAGGCTGTGCGGGATTTCAGCGTGATTTTGGGCTTAAATCCCACATCTCACATCGGTTGGAAAACATATTTCTATATCTCACATCCCACATCGGATGGAAAACACATTGCACTCTTGGTATTTGCCTATATAAGACCCACTCCACTTTAGCTTTGGAAATCAATCGGAGCTCATCTGAAATCAATCGGGGATGAATCCAGAGGGCCTTTAGGAGCAATCCAGAGGGCCTTTAGGAGGAACCCGAAGTTTAAAGTTTGAAGGTCGGGAGAGATGATCGTCGGGAGGCCGGAGGCAACTCGAGGACGCATGAGCCCCATGGCCGGCTAGTCTCCAAGCAAGGTAAAGGGATGAATCCCTATGTATAGTTGTTCTTATTTTTCCTTTATTTGATTCGGTTGTAGTTGGAATTATTTTCGTAAAATATTGTTATGTTTTATTCTTTAATTTAATTAGTAGATTTATTATAACTCCGATGGTTGCATGCTTCTTTTCCATATAAGTTCAGTCAGGCTTTTCTTATGTGTACCTGTTTGGGTATGATTGAGTCCAGTAGATCTCTTTTATAGATTTGTCCATTGCTGCGGTATCGTCGTTTAGATATATCGTCGTCTCTTGATAATTTATAAGTTAGGTCATGTGTGCTTGAAAGTAAAGAAGATTTCATAACAATTACATTAGGATTTATAAATGCGCTTTAATTGAATATTTTTCGATTGCCTGTTTGGGATGTGAAACTTGCAATCGAGATAAAAACAACTGAATCAAGTTAGGATTAGAGCAACGAACCTAGGGAGGATTTCCGGAACCTTGTCATTTTTATTTTAAACTTATTTACACAATTACCCTTTTTCTCAAACAACTCAGATTCTTTTAATCTTTTATCGTTTGTGTTGAGGTTTACACCTTCTGTTGTCCTTAACTTGTTTCCCTGTGGAATCGACACCCCAAAACTATACTACAATAACCGCGTTATGTTTTGGACGTAATCAAATTTTGGCGCTGTTGCCGTGGAAACGCGCTTAAGTACAAAGAAGATTGTCAACTTTTGACATGACGGTAGAAGAACTATAAATAGTTTTTCTTTTCAGTAGTTTGTAAAGGCGGTAACTTCGTTCCCTCTTTTAGCTTGCTGTATTAATTTAATTTAATTTTATCTTATTCTTTATTTTTATAGTAATTTTTTTTCATTATTTTGTTACCTCACATGCACAGACATAGAGACGCCGTGGGTAGATTTGGTTGTAGGCCTGTGTTAGAGTCAGAATTTAATTCTTTTTCAAATCCTTTATTTGACAATCCATCTAGTCCCAAAGAAATGAGTGAACACGAAGATCAACCTCCTAGGACACTTAAGGATTACTTGCACCCTAATTGTACGGCTACACCATCGTGTATCATGTTCCCCCCCAGTGTTCAATAACCTGATTTTAAGCCGAGCATGATCCAATTGCTACCAACTTTCCATGGGTTTGAGAATGAAAACCCCTATATCCATATTAGGGAATTTGATAAAGTAGTAGCTGCTTTTCACAGTAGGGCTGATATGATAGACACCGTCAAACTTTGGTTTTTTCCTTTTTCACTTAAGGAAAAAGCCAAGGCTTGACTGTACTCATTAAGGCCTAGGTCCATAGGTAGTTGGAATGAGATGACCCTAGTTTTCTTCAAAAAACACTTCCCAACCCATAAGACCAACAACCTCAAGAGACAAATCTCAAACTTTGCACAAAAGGATAGTGAAACCTTATATCAAGTTTGGGAACGTTTCAAGGACCTTTTGAATTCTTGTCTACACCATAGGTATGAGAGTTGGCGGGTAGTTAGCTATTTCTATGATGGACTCCTAAGTAAGGAAATACAGTTCATAGAAATGATGTGCAATGAGAATTTTCTTCAAAACAATCCTGACCAAGCCATAAATTTCCTAGATGACCTATCAGAAAAAGCCAACACTTGGACTGAACCAAATGCCATAGAAGGCACTAGGAGAAATCAACCCGCTGGGATTTACCAACTTAAGGAAGAGAACAACTTTAAAACCCGTTTAGAGGTCCTAACTAAGGAAATTGAAGCCTTAAAAACCAAGGACACTAGAACCCCTAAACCGGTTGCTAGGGCAGAGTCCTATGAGCCTTGTTTCATGTGTAATGGGGTAGATCATTTGCCTAGGGATTGTCCAACCTATTTTGAGATGAAGGGAGAGTGTAATGCTTTAGGTATGCCCTCTAGCAAACCATACTCACCCTACTCTAACACTTATAATCTCGGTTGGAAGAATCACCCTAATTTTGGTTGGAGATCTGATATACAACCTCATCACCATTCTAGTACCCAATGGCAACCGAAAGCAACCTCATTTAATGCACCTAAACAATCTTTACCTTTGGAAGATATGTTTAAGTCATTTATGCAGGTACATGCCAAGAGTGTGGAAGATCAAGAAAAAATAAATCAACGGTTGTTAGAGGAACAACAAGCGATCAAAGAGGAACAAAAGGTAATAAAGAGTCAACTCACCAAGTTGACTAGTTTCTTGACGATTCAAGAACAAGGCCGGTTTCCTTCACAGCCATAACCTAATCCAAGGGGACAACATATGGCACAAACCTCTAATCCTGAAAATCAAAACATTAGAGAGGCTAATGCCATAATTACTCGCAGCGGTAAGACAATTGATGGTCCCACTCTACCATCACACTTGATTCCTAATACCGTAAGCAACAAGGATAAAGCCCCCAAGGAACAAGAGGCCCATGATATTTATCGCCCACCAGTGCCTTTCCCTCAAGCACTCCTTAAACCTAAGGAGATAAATACAACATTAAAAGGTGAGATTCTTGAACAACTTCAGCATGTTAAAATTGATCTTCCTCTTCTTCATGTCATAAAACAGATTCCCAACTATGCTAAAGTCATCAAGGATCTATGCATACTCAAGAGAAAGCACAATGTGAAGAAGATGGCATTCTTAATGGAGCAAGCAAGTGCTGTAATTAACAGCAAGACACCGCCCAAATATAAAGATCCGGGCTGTCCAACGGTGGCTTGCCAAATTGGAAATAAACCTTGTGGCCAAGCATTGCTAGATTTGGGTGCTAGTGTAAACCTCATGCCGTACTCCATGTACTTGTAGCTCGGTCTAAGTGAGATCAAACCAACCTCCGTGGTACTTCAATTAGCGGATAGATCGGTAAGAAAACTAAGAGGTATTGTAGAAGATGTTTTATTGCAAATTGATAATTTCTACTATCCTGTTGACTTTTTGGTTTTAGATACTATTTCTACTACAAACACAGAGTCCAAAATTCCTTTGATACTTGGAAGACCATTCCTTGCCACTGCCAATGCCCTCATTAATTGTAGGAATGGCCTAATGACATTATCATTTGGAAATAGGACTCTAGAAGTAAATGTTTTTCGAGTCCCATGGCAACCATATGAAGAGGATGAATACATCAAAGATAATTCTAACTCTCCGAAATTCATTCCTAATAATCTTGAGTTCAAAGATTCTTCAAATTATCCCCATGCCGTTAATGTTGTTGATGTTTTTGATAAGCCACAAGAATTTATTAAGACATCTTGCCAACCATGCTTTGAGAAGTTGCTTGAGAGAAGTCACATGGATGCGGGAATCAAATACCCTACTGCTGATAGTAAATGGGCATCACCAAAAACACTTGAGCCACATGTGGTGAACTTTAAGTATTGCTTGCCATCGCCAAAGCATACAAGCACAAAATTTTCTAGCAAAATAGTGGCTGGTACATCCAACTCATGTTTTTCAAGGAGGGAATAAAAGTGTCTGGCTGAAAACGTAAAACTTAGCGCTCATGGGAGGCAACCCATAACATATCCTTTTACTTTTACTGTTTTTCATATTTCTTTTTCTTGTTTATTATTATTATTTTGCTGTTTTCCAGTTTTACTTTAGTATTTATTTTTCAGGGACAAATAAACGAAGTAGTTCAAATGGTGGAGCACAATTTTTAACTTCTGTGCACCTTTGGTTACAAGGAGAGTCTCCTTTACTCTTTCTTTTACATTGAGGTCAATGCAATTTTTAAGTTGGGGGTGGAGGAAACGCATCTCTTTGTTTCCATATTCTTTATTTCCATACATTTTTTCTTTTTCCATTGAACTGCTTGGTGTCATTTTCCTTTTTGTTTATTTCTAGCATGCTTTGTGTTAGCCTTAGAGTTAATTCACATGTCAATAATATGAGCTTAATTGAGATAGCAGATAGCATGTAGAAGAAATTAAATCTTGCTTCGATTTGAAATTAATTTAAGCATCAATCTTTATTTGGTTAGAGACTCTAGTTTGTGGTAAGATAGTATACTTAATCTTAAACATTTAGAAAAGTTTTATGTGTGATTATTTTGTGAATACTTTTGCGGTCTTAACAAGCTCTAAAACTTACTTGATAATCACTTGAGGCGAATTCCTAGAATGCACACTACTTAGGATATGATATAGGCCATTTTTGAACTGTTTGAGCCTTTCAAACCTACCATTGCTATATTTATCACTAGTCACCTATTTGAGCCTTTTTCTTGAAAAGAAAAATTGAGCCTTGTTTCTTTCGATAAACCATTTACCTACCTTTATGAGCCTAAAAATATTTTATCCTTACCTTTCTTTTAAAAGACTTTAGTTATACACATGTTGTGAGAAACACTAAAAAGGAGTAAGGGGTGGAAATATGTAAAAAAATATCACTACCACAACTCAAGTACATTATAGGAGATAAGTTGGGGGTTGTGGAAAAGAAAAGAAAAGAAAATGATGAAAAAGAAGGTGAATTGTTATGTGCCAAAATATATATATATATATATAAAATTGAATTATGGCAAAGAAAGAAGAAAGAAAAAAAAGAAAAAAAATGGTGATTTGTTGAAAGAAATGCTCGAAAAATGGTTGAAAGAGTTGGGTGTTGAAGTAAAGTTTATCAAGTGCTTAAAGTGATTGTGTTTAAAACTAAGAGATTAAGTTCTTCTACTTGTTGAATCCTTCCCGTTCTTTCTTAACCTTTACCTTAGACTAACTTTACAAGCTTATTAAAGACCTTTTGATCTAATGTAGTGTGATTTTTCTACAATAGTGGAGAGTGATTTGAAAAGTGAGCCTATGGAGCTTGTTTTTGTGATTGATGTCACGCAATTCATTATGTTTTTGGAGGCCAAAACTTGTATTCATGAATGTTATGCATAAAATTATCCGGGTGTTTGGATTAATGGTTTGTGGTAAGATGGATGTTAAGAGTCAATAACGATTTTAAGATTGATGTTTGGATTACTTTTGGACTTAGGTGAAATTTAATGATTCTATGTATCGTATGTTATGTGCAATTTTTGAGACAAAAAATGAATTACTCTTGGTTCAACGCTAGCATTGCTTTACTTTGTTTTTAACTCCTACCATAGAATTCATCTCTTATTTTAGCTTGAATTGCTAGGGACTAGCAATAAGCTAGTTGGGGGTTGTGATGAGAGTCATAAAATGCATCTTATCAGTACTTAATTGTTAGCATTTTAGGGTTGATCTAGGTTTTAATTGCACTTTTATACGTTAACAACTCTATTCTTGGATCATTGATCTACTTCGGTGCATTTTCAGGTACTTTAAGCTCAAAAGAGGAGGAAAAGTTATCATTGCTTGACTAGCACAAAGACTTGAGGCATACTGGAGTGAAGGAATACTTCCGGAAGGACAAGATGGAGGGCTTAAAAGAGCAACAGCTGCTGCCCACATTGGAAAAGAGTTTCATTAAATTGCGAGAATTACCCGTACAGATCAATCATCTTTGAAAATTAAATTGTATTGATACAAGAAGAACCAGGAGATGAGCCATATATGCTTAGAAAGATCCGGAAGATTTTCCGGATAATTTTACGGTTCGTCAAAATGATTTTTCTAGAGAAAGTTATGGCAGTTTTAGTAGACAAAGGTCAGGCTGTGTGGGATTTCAGCGTGATTTTGGGCTTAAATCCCACATCCCACATCGGTTGGAAAACATATTTCTATATCTCACATCCCACATCGGATGGAAAACACATTGCACTCTTGGTATTTACCTATATAAGACCCACTCCACTTTAGCTTTGGAAATCAATCGGAGCTCATCTAAAATCAATCGGGGATGAATCTAGAAGGCCTTTAGGAGCAATCCAGAGGGCCTTTAGGAGGAACCCAAAGTTTAAAGTTTGAAGGTCGGGAGAGATGATCGTCGGGAGGCCGGAGGCAACTCGAGGACGCATGAGCCCAATGGCTAGCTAGTCTCCAAGCAAGGCGAATGGATGAATCCCTAGGTGTAGTTGTTCTTATTTTTCCTTTATTTGATTCGGTTGTAGTTGGAATTATTTTCGTTAAATATTGTTATGTTTTATTCTTTAATTTAATTAGTAGATTTATTATAACTCCGATGGTTGCATGCTTCTTTTCCATATAAGTTCAGTCAGGCTTTTCTTATGTGTACCTGTTTGGGTGTGATTGAGTCTAGTAGATCTCTTTTATAGATTTGTCCATTGCTGCGGTATCGTCGTTTAGATATATCGTCGTCTCTTGATAATTTATAAGTTAGGTCATGTGTGCTTGAAAGTAAAGAAGATTTCATAACAATTACATTAGGATTTATAAATGTGCTTTAATTGAATATTTTCCGATTGCTTTTTTGAGATGTGAAACTTCCAATCGAGATAAAAACAACTGAATCAAGTTAGGATTAGAGCAACGAACCTAGGGAGGATTTTTGGAACCTTGTCATTTTTATTTTAAACTTATTTACACAATTATCCTTTTTCTCAAACAACTCAGATTCTTTTAATCTTTTATCGTTTGTGTTGAGGTTTACACCTTCTGTTGTACTTAACTTGTTTCCCTGTGGAATCGACACCCCAAAACTATACTACAATAACCGCGTTATGTTTTGGGCATAAAGGGAGAAGGAAGAAGAAGAAGAAAGAGGAAGAACCGAATATACTAGAGTATGAATTTGATAAAGTTGTGATTTTATGGGTTAATTATAAAGGAAAGAGAGGAGAGACAAAGGAAAGAGATGAAAATTTGGGGTCAATAGGAAGAGATATTGAGAGAAGAGAGAGATCATGGAGGAGACTAGGGGTGGGTTAAGCTTGGTTGCTCGAAAAAAATATAGAGGAGCGGTGATATGTTGCAGAAAGATGAACAGAAGAGAGAAAGGAAAGAATTTAGGTTAGGTTAGATTTTATTTGATTGTTTTTTTTTTTCACTTTTTTGGTAGAAAAAAGTACAAAAGTGTAATTTTGGTATTTCACTTGTGTTCTGTTAGTTTTCTTCATGGTGACATGGTCTTGGGACCTAATTGTTTTGTATTTGATAAGTTTGGGACCTGATTGTTTAAATTGAAATTATAGGAACCTAATTGTACTTAGGTCCAAATATTAGGGACTAAAATGTACATGTACCCTTTATATTTTAGCAGTAGTTGTAATTTAGGACTAGTAGTAAAATACCATATTCTAGTTGCTGCGACGTTGAAGGTGTTATTGCCGCGTTGGTATGGCGCTGCTCCGATCATCGTACAAATCTGCAGATATAGAGGAAGAAGAAGAAATGGAAGAGAAGGAGAATGAGAAGGGGAAATGGAAGAAGAAGAAAGAGAAAGAGAAAGAGAAAGATAAGAAGGTGGAGGAAAAAGAAGAGGAAGAGGAAGAGGAAGATGAAGAGGAGGAAGAGGAAAAAGTGTAAAAAAGTAATAGGCAGGAAGAAGAAGTATGAAGAAGGGGTCTGCAAGGGTAAAATGGGTATTGGAAAAAATTAATCCTACATAAGTGGGATTACTTCTGTCTTAGGGGAAGGTGGGACAAAATTTTTAGGATTATAACTAATTTTGTTCCACCCTAGTCCCAGGTGAATAGTGTATATTTCAAACCAAACATGTGATTAACTGTTCATGTGGGACTAATTTAATCTTGTCCTACTTTTGTCCCTTGAACCGAACATACCCTAAGTGCACAATTTGAACAAAAATTGCAATGCATTTCCTCAAATAGTTTGTTTGACGTGGCCCACAAACACACACACAAATACACGACATCTCAAATTCAAATTATTGGGGTAACATATCCTAAGTGCATAATTTGAACAGAAATTGCAATGCTTTTCCTCAAATAGTTTGTTTGACGTGGCATCTCAAATTCAAATTATTGGGGTAACATACCTTAAGTGTACAATTTGAACAAAAATTGCAATGCATTTCCTCAAATAGTTTGTTTAACATGGTCCACACACACACAAAACATACAAGACTGTTAATGGAAGTTTGAGATAGAAATATTTGGGTCAAAGAGCACTGTTAGTCCTTTTACTTAGAGGTCGGTTACAAGTTGATCATTAAACAAGAAAAAAGCAAAAAATTCATCATTAAAGTATGCCTTTTTCCTCAAATTGATCATTTTGACCAATTTTAACCAAGTAAATCTGTTAATTTAGATGTCAAATTGACCTGATATCATTGGAAATCCACATAAACATCCAGGTGGCATGTGGGTCCTACCTCAAACTACCAAAATAGCGACTTTGGGGGAAAATAACCTAAACCTCATCATCTTTCTCCAAGTTTCAGATCAAACCAATTTTTTTTTCTCAAACCTAATAATTTTAACCTTATCCTAAGTTCATCCCAGATAAAAAAGAAATTTGAAAAACAAAAAAAAAGTAAACAAAATTCTTATTTTTCATGATGTCTTCATCTTCTTCCCTCTTCTCCCTACGAAAAAATAAAGCAAAAAAGTTTCTTTTGTAACTTCATTATCATCGCCATTCGTCCAAATTTCCAATCTCTTGAAATGCCAAGATAACATAGAACACAAAGCCAAAATTTTATTTCTTATTTTCCCAGTAATCAAATAGAAAATTACAATCACAAACAGTACCTGATACAATTTTTCCCTTCATTGATCGGTTGGAGAAGCTCTTTAGTCGAATCCAAGACGATTTTAACCTCTCTAATCCTCGAATCTCTTTTTCACTATGCTCTTCATTGTCATCTCTCAATTCCTCAAACAAAGGGCTCAATAGCTTGACTATACATACCAAATTTCTATGCATCTTCTTATAAACATTCTTGCACTCAAGTAACCCAAAAATCTCTTTCATTGACTCGATGAGTCGACTGACCAGCTCATCTTTTCGATCCTCCAGAAATTCCATGTGAAGTCAACTAAAATTCAGCTATGAAACTATGATCTAAAAGAATTAGGAAAAAATGAAAATAAATCAAGATCTAATGTTTTTTTTTAAAGAAAAATAAGAGAGACTCATATAGAAAAATTGAATGAATTTAAATGGGTTGTGTTGTCGATCTATCTAGGCAAGTCTGACACGGTTAAGTCGTTGATTTGCCCAAGAAAATTCATCATGCCTTTGTCGTTGATCTGCATTTGCCCTTTGTTCGTGGTCTTGTCTGCCTACGTGGCGTGGAAAAAGAAGAAGAAGAAAGGAGAAGAAAAAGGAATAAAAAGAAAAGAGAAAAAGAAAGGAGAAGAAGAAAGGGAGAGGAAGGAGAAGTAGAAAAAGAAAAAGAAAAAGAAAAAGAAAAGGAAAAAATAATCTTGAGGATGATGACATTTGAGAAGAACTTAGTTTAGGGTTAATGCATTAGGTCAATTGGGGGTATTTTTGGGTTTGATCTACTAGAAGGAAGGAAGATATTTAATTTTGTGTTATTAGACCAAAACTCATCGTTTTTTGAGTTTTTGTTTAAATTCAAATGGAGTCCCACATGCTACTTGGGATGCTTGCATGGATTTCCTTCGAGTCTAATCGGATTTTAGTCGAAAATGATGGATTGATTTTATCAAAATTGATCAAAATGATCAATTTGAAGAGAAATGCATATTTTAAAAATGATATATTTTTTCATTTAGGGACTAAAATATAACTAATTCCAAAGTAGACATACTAACCATGCACTTTGACCAAATATTTGCATAAGATCTATACCAGAGACCAGAGGTAAATTAACCTCAAAAACAAAAAGGAAAAAAAGAAAGAAAAAGAAAACAAGAAACATTTTGTTTTGTTGTAGAAATAACAGTATGCACGCTACAAAACGGTAGTCTGATGTGGTCCAGACCGTCCAGTTGATAACATGGAATTTCAGACCATTGCGAATCCCAAAAAGCACGAATTTAAGAGTAAACGAAAGTACGAAACGGCAATTTTGTACTGAGAAAAAAAAAAAAAAGTGCATGTAATTGTTTTTATAAAATTTAATGAAAAAATACATATACTATATTTTTTTAATCGCAAATATATTTTACCGTCTTGAGGTTGTTTTTTCAAATTAACAATTTCTTTATAAATAAAAAACTGTGAGTGAATAAAAATTGAAATAATTCAGATTATTGTTGTAGCCTTTTTCTCTTTTTTGATATCCATAAAGTTACAGAACTGTAGTTGGAATCCGGAATTTGGGACCAGCAAGCATTCCCTTTTAAAGAACGTACAAAAGCCTTTTCCTTGGTGAACATGTTGTGTTTGCCAGTGGACAGAACCATCTCGTGGAGGAATGTTTGGTTTTCTTCGAATTTAAAATTAATATTTTAGATTTATTTAAAATTTTATTGATAATATTATTTTTGAGATTACACATTTATATTATTATTATTAATAAAAAATTTTAAAATTACTAATAAAATTTCAAACGAACCAAAAACATTAGTTTTAGATATGATATTGCAAAAATTTTTTTACCCAATTTAGTTTTAGATATGATATTGTAAAATATTTTATACCCAATTTAACAAGTATTTTTGCATCTGGTGTGTCCATTCCGTTCTTTTAGCTGACATATTATAGTGTATCAGGATTTATGAGAGGGAGATATTTGTCTCAAATTTTACAATGCTTTATTTTTTTATATTTTATTTTAGACTTAATTATAAAAAATATCATGTGATAGGCTGTAATTTTAAAAAATATCTTGAAGTTTTTTTATAGTAAAAAATATACTGTGATTGATTCAATTTTCAAAATATTTTTTGTGGTAAAAAATACTTTGTGGTAAATTTTTGTTAGTAAAAAATATCATGTAGTTAACTAAAAAAAATATATTATTCGGTCTTTTTGATTAATAGAAACATACCACAAAATATCTTTTACTAACAAAAACATACCATAAAATATTTTTTACAACAAAAAATCTTAAGGTATTTTTTAAAAATAAAATCAACCACGTAGTATTTTTTATCATAAAAAACTTTAAGATATCTTTTGAAAATACAATTAATCATGTGATTTTATAATTTTTTTAATAATCAAGCCGTTATTTTATTCCGTTTTTGACTGAACCAAATTTTATAGTAATAGTAGTAACTAACTAGGTGTCATCAAGTCTGATGTAGTTTCCTAGGTTTTGACGTTGTATTTTCAAAAACTTTTTTCTTCAATTGTTGTGAAAACAAACTTTATTTTAAGATTTTTAAAGTTGTTCTTACAAGAATTTAGTGAATACGAAAAAATAATAATGTAAAAGCAGCGAGCACGTGTCTTATCACGTGTCTTATAATAAAAGATTTTCACAGTTTATAACAAAGGATACTTTTCTTCGTTGTCAATGAGATCATGATGCGGTGATAATTCAAAATTAAAATTTGAAGATATTTATTATTAATTGTCGATACATTAATTAAAAGATAAAATTTAATGTGTTATTGATGATGTTTGGATGCTTCCCTTTAAGTACTAATTTAGTTAAAATTTCTTAAAATTGATTGATAATTAAAAAAAAAAGTTTAAAACATAGATTAAATCTAAAGTAATTTAATTCTTATTTAATTGTTCTCCAAATATTACCATTATCCAAGTTTTTTCTTTGATAAAAAGTTATTCAATCATGTTTCAAGTAAGGCTAAGCCTCCGGTGCCATTACATTGTACCATTTGATAGTAATTTTGGTAGTATTTGATATTAATTTTGGGTATTTGACAGTAATTTGATATATTAATATCTTACGTGGTTAGTGTTTTATACGATAAAATGATATGTCATTTTATTTGAAAATAAAATTAGTAATGACTGTTAAGCCACATTTTCATGAATGTTTAACTAAAATAAATGGTATGGTGCAATTACAACTTTCCTTTCTTCTCTCTTGTTTACTGTCTATTTGATTTCTCAATGAACCTGCACACGATAGCAAATATAGAACATCGCCAATTTAGATTCATCTAAGACTATGACGTGAGAGTTTCTGGACCATTAAGCCCAAACAAAAAGATAAAGCAATGGAACCTCACAATAAAATCTTATTCAGAGAGAGTATTGGTTGTAGTTTTTTTTTTTTTTTTTTTATTTTTTAAATTACATTATAAAGAACTGTAGAGAGAGAAACCGAATCAAGCCAATGGAATAAAGTAATTCTTCCAGCTTCTGTGAACCTAATGGGAAAAATCAAGTAGAGCCAACAAATAACAAGCTGTCAAATTTAAGCAAACAAAGTAACACAATCAAACACACAAATAACACCAGATTTTTAATATGGAAAAACTCTTCGATGTGGAGAGCAAAAACCAAGGGACCCAAGTCCACCAAAAACTTCCACTATCAACGAATAACGAGTAATACACAATTTTCCTCCTTAGTTGATAAACTAAAGGCATATATAAGCACAAATCATCAAGAACATAACAATCCTTGGAAAATATCTTCAACCAGATGAACTTCAACAAGAGAAAGTTCGAAAAATCTCATCAAAACAGAGGCAACAAATCTGATGTTTCAAGTCAAAATTTCAGATCAATCGGGTCACAGATCACATTACGAAAGTCACCTTAATCAAGACTACGCAGCACTTCCAAACCCATGAAATTTTTGCACTTATCTCTTTGTTCTACGACTATACTTCTCTCTTTCTCAATCTCTTTTAATCAACGGCCCTAAGTATATTTATGTCCCATTCACAAACATAGATCATCCGTATGGGCTTTTAGAAATGGACATCTATATGGGCGTAAAACCAAGGGTAAATTAGATTAACCTATCTGAGGTTAGTTGTGGTTACACTTTGCTAACCTAGTTTTTAGAATATACACTTACCTACTTGTAGTTAGCTTTCCGTTAGCTTTTCGTTAGTCAATTGTTCAAAATCTAGTCAAATCTTATGTCAACTCATCAAAACTTATTGGAAACCCGACTTTACCTTTAATAATTTCAAAATCCAGTCAAATCTTTTACCTAAGTAACATCCAAACTTTGATTGGATTTTGAAATTATTAAGGGCAAAGTCATGTTTCCAATAAATTTTGATGAATTGGCATAAGGTTTGACTGGATTTTGAGCAATTTACTAATGAAAAGCTAACGGAAAGCTAATGACAAGTAGGTAAATGTATATTCTAAAAACTAGGTGATATAAATGTTACCATGGACTAACCTCAGGTAGATTAATATAATTTATCCTAAAAACAAATTAGCTAGGACTTACCAATAACAAAGAGAATGGGCCATCCTCCACATAAGAGGGAAACCCAACCCAACAAATCTTCCCCTCCCGACTATGTGGGGGGAATCACCATCCCGGCGATCAAACAACAAACCTCAAGCTTCTCCTTTGGTAAAGATTTTTTTTAGGATATCAGAACCATTGTGATCGGTATAAAATTTTTCAAGTTTCAACAATTTAAAATTTAGAACCTCTTTTATCCAATGGTATCTCACATTAATATGCTTTGATCTTGTATGAAACGTAGAATTCTTACCAAGGTGGATAACACTTTGACTATCACAAATAACATATAATGATCTTGTTTGAAACCAAGCTCATGAACTTATTTCTTTATCAATAATAACTCCTTGCATGCTTCGGTTGCAACGGTGAACTATGCTTCAGTGGTAGAAAGAGCCAAACATTTTTGTAATTTTGACTGCCAAGCCATAGCCCCCTTTGCGAAAGTGATTATATAACTTGAAGTGGACTTGCAAAAATAAACATCTCTGGACATATCTGCATATGTGTAACCAATTAACACAGGTTTCTTACTTTTAAAAATATGTCTCAAATTGGATGTTCCTTGAAGATAATTCATAATCTACTTCATTGCATTCCAATGTTCTCTTCTCGGATTTGAGAGAAAATGACTATCTGTACCAACTGCATGAGCAATGTCTGGCCTTGTACATGCCATTACACACATCAAACTTCCCACCGCTGAGGCATATGAAACTCTTTGCATGTCTTCCTTCTTTTTATCTGTAGAAGGGCTTTGTTTGGTGCTGAATCTAGAATGAGTAGCAAAAGAAGAGCAAACCACTTTAGCTTTGTTCATATTAAACTTTCAAATCATTTTTCAATATATTTCTCTTACAATAAGTATAGCTTCTTGACACTTCTATCTTGAATAATCCTTATACCAAGAATTTGCTTCACTAATCCCAAGTCTTTCATAGCAAAGACTTATTCAACTATTTATTTAACTTGTTAATCCTAGAAGCATTCCTGCCAACAATCAATATGTCATTTACATAGAGGAAAAGAATGATAAAATCATCTTTAGATAATTTTTGTACAAACACATAATGGTCAGAAATGGTCTTCTTATAGCTTTTCTCCTCTATAATTGACTCAAAAAATTTTATACCACTATCTCGGTGCTTGCTTCAAGCCATAAAGACTCTTCTTCAATCTGCACACGTAGTCTTCTTTTCCTTTCACCTAAAAACCCTCTGGTTGCTCCATGTAAATCTCTTGACAACTAGATCAAGTCACCATGAAGGAAAGCTGTCTTCACATCCATCTGCTCAACTTCTAAAGTGTTGTAGAACCCTTCATCATCAAGTCTTTCTATAGTGATTATATTATAACGGATATCAAGAATATGTTTCACATTTTTAAGTGTCACCCTTATGCCATTATTGGTATCTAAACAAACATCTCCTATACCGACAACTTTAACAAGGCCAATATTTCCCATCTTCACAACCCCAAAGTCACCGGATGTATCCCTTCGAGATGTAGCATGAATGGAAGCACCATTATTGATTACCTAACTCATCTCATGGCATATAAGATTGATAGTATCATCATCACAAATAATGAATAAATCTTCACAGATAGCGACAACTTGATCTTCATCATTATTACCATATTTCTTCTTTTTTGCACCTTGGTTCTTTTTGTTCTTTCTCTTCAACTTCTTGCGATATTTCTTGATATGTACCTTTTGACCACAATAGTAACACTAAACATTTCTAAACTTGTTTGACTTACTTATACTCTTACTTCTTCCCTTTGCCGCTAATCAAGACATTTAAATGTGAAGAAGAACCTTGTGACTTTCTTGTCATATTTTCATTTAACACACTATTCTTAGCCAAATCCATCGATATTATACCATATGGGGCTGAATTAGACAAAGGCATTATGAACGTCTCCCACGAGTTCGAAAAAGTACTAAGAAGTCATAACCCCTGTATCTCCTCATCAAATTTAATACCCAGTGCGGCCAACTGATTAATAATTCATTGAATTGCATTTAAGTGATATGTCATTGGAGTTCCATCTTGGTATCTCAAAGTCATCATCCGTTTTATTAAAAATTACTTATTATTCCTAGTCTTTCGAGTATGCAATTCCTCAAGTTTGGACCATAAAGTACGTGCATATGTTTCTCCGTTAACATGGTTAAACACATTATCATTCACCCACTGCATAATGTACCCACCCACTTGCCTATAAAGCAAATTCCATTCCACATCGGTCTTATCTTTCTTAATAGAAAATACTAGTAGATGATAATACTTTACATGGAGAAGGTCTTCCATTTTTCCTTTCCAAACATGATAATTTTAGCCATTCAGATTAATCATTTTACTTGTATTAGTCTCCATCGTTCAACACAAGATAAATAATTCAACAACCTATGCTCTGATACCACTTTTGTTGGGAGAGAAACCGAATCAAACAAATGGAATAAATAAATTCTCCCACCTTCTATGAACCTAATAAGAAAAATCAAGTAGAGCTAACAAATAACAAGCTTCCAAATTTAGCAAACAAAGTAACATAATCACACACTAGATTTTTAACGAGAAAACCTCTCCGATGTGGAGAGTAAAAACCATGGGACCGAAGTCCACCAAAAACTTGCACTATCAATGATTAATGGGTAATAAATGATTGTCCTCATTATTTAATAAGATAAATGCATACATAATCACAAATCATCAAGAACATAATAATCATTGGAAAAAATCATCAACTAGATGAACTTCAACAAGAGAAAGCTAAAAAAATCTCACTAAAACAGAGGCAACGAATCTAATGCCTCAAGTATAAGTAAAGAATTCCAAATCTCAATCACACCGTTCAGAATGTAAAACCACGTGTTTTCAACATGTTATCAAAATTTTAGATCAATCAGACCACGAATCACCTTCCAAATGTTATTTTGATCAAGACTGCACAACACTTCCAAACCTAGAAAATTTTTGCACTTCTCTCTTTGTTCTACCACTATACTTCCTCTCTCTTTCAATCCTTTTTAGTCAGCAACTCTAAGTATATTTATATCCCATTCATAAACATGGGTCATCCATATAGGATTCTAAAAATGGACATCCATATGGGCATAAAAACAAATTAGCTAAGACTTACCAATAACAAAGAGAATGAGCCATCCTCCACATAAGAGGGAAACCCAACCCAACAAATATCTTGTTAAGGTCAAGATTACTTCATACAGAGGGAGATCATATGAACATGGGCTTGATATATATAGATGGATACCAATATGACTCAAAATCTTAAGTTTTTGGGTCTTGGGCCTAAACTATGTATATAACCCACTCTTATTGTTTATTTATTTCTGATGTGGGCTAACTCACATGTGGATATCCTAACAAATCATCCATCACGTGTGAGTTATATACAAAACTCCCCCTTGAATAGAACCATTGGTTTCTCGATTAATAGGAGAAGCTAAACCAAACTCAACCATGGGAGTAGAGTCCTCACAGGGCTGACAACTGTGGGCACACAAATACTTCTTATTTATAGACTCAATCGAACCAAGCTTTGACATCATTTGTTAAGGTTGGGAATACTTCACACGGTGGGAGATCGCGTGAATATGGGATTGATATACATAGATGGGCATCAATATGACTTAAAAGCTTGAGCCCAAACCATGCAGAAAACCTACTATTATTTTTTATTTATTTCTGATGTGAGATAACTCATATGTGGATATTCTAATAAGAACTTCATCTGATAGAAACCTATAATCACATAGTTCCAATCTCTACCTATAAATCAGATAGAAAAGTATCCTAACACAAGAAAATATTGATTGTAGCTCAAAATTGACTATAGCCATGACTTGAAATCTACAATAAATTAATATTTATAATTTATAAAACCTTCAAATTTTTTAAGCTTAATCAATCAAGAAAATTTGTAACATGTTAGATTTTTTGGGGCTTTAATTATGAGATAATTTTGGATAAGTAATGGTGACGTGTGTAGTGGTGATGTTTGATGGTTTTCTAAATTTTTCGTGGTGCATAGAGAAGAAAATAAATAAGATCAAAACAATATTAGAAACAACAATTAAAGATTAGAAGAAAAATAACATGGTTGTGTAATTTTTAATTTTATGCTGATATTATATAATCTAAACCTCATATGCTGTTTGATGATTGAGATGTTGATAAATGCAATATCATTGAGAACAAAAACCCTATTTAAGGGTTTATTATTTTTTTCTTCTATTATTCTAGGGTTCTTAATTTGTCGAGTATTACTTGGTAGTTAATAAATCTTAGTGGTCAAAATAATAGAATTTCTTATGTCAGCATGGCTCATAGGACTCAATGAAAACCAAAAAGAGGGATATGCTGCTGCATATATGCCGAGTCATTATTGATGGATCGAGTACCTTAGAAACATGGTGTGATTGTTGTTAGACTGAGTATCACACTATAGGTTAAGAGAGAATATATTAATAAGGTAATCTATAATAAATGTTATTAATGAATGAATCAAATCTCATATTTATAGAGTACCAAAAGTCACCAGACACAACTCTTTGTAGAGTTGTGACTCTTGGAAGAGTTGTATCTCCTGTAAAAGATATGTTTTTCCCAACAAGTACAGTGTGAAGGATTGTGTCTATAAGGAGATGATCCTTTGCATTTCACCTATGGTAATAAGTATGCATACTTATCTGGATCAATTGGATCCATCGACTCCCACTTATGGATACTATATTACCATAGTCGGATTGTAAAAATATGGATATTGACCAGAACTAAATAGGAGGTTCACAACTCCTTCCATTCATTGTTAAGATCACTTTCATCTATATATGAGTGGTCGTTGGATAAAACCATCATGAACTAATCTATCCAACCGCACTTCTTACCCCTATGTTGCTGTCCTAATGTCATAGTTAATCAGTGTCTACGTTACAAGCAATAGAAGACTGTACGACCCTATGTTCCGATAGGGGAATCGATTGTCTATTCCCTACACCATGTAAAGTTTTCAGTTGATTTTCTAGTTAATGCTCGACCCTCAACCTGCATTAGTGTAACGACCCATCCTAGGTTGGCCACCTCCAAGACGGTATCGTCACGTTTTGAAATCCTAACACGACACATATATGGAACAAATAAAAAAGTACATCAACTGAATGTATATATATCTATACATCAATCCTCAATCTTCAACATGGGAGTTACATTATTAAAATATCAACTGAAGTAATATATACAACATATGATGCATGAATAATTACAAATATATATTTTTTCCATTAGTCTGAGGATGTAGACCATGTGGCTTAACGATAATGACTCAGTCTGAATCTTAGCTTACCAATCTATTTGTCCTGCCTGCTACTTAAAATTATTTAACGATGAGGAGTGTGTTTCACAAGCTTAGTGAATTCAATTTACTAGAAGTATTCAATTTGTATAATTTCAGTCACATCTTATAATTCAGTTGTTCAATTTGTCTTCTAATATTTATTCATCTATATCTCATATAATTCGATAATAGCATTCTATTATCACTACTAATATCATAATCCTCATCATTTATCAATCTCTTCTCAAGTTAATCATCAAATATATCAATCTTTCTTCTCATATTTTTAATCATCTTGAGACTATCAATTCAACATCATAATTACCTCGTTGTGAGGTTCACAGCATATAATCAATCACTCAGATAATTCTTATCTTATCATATCATACTTTCATATTTCTTTCTCATCATATATGTCTCTTTGTGAGACTCATTCATCTATCAATAAATTCACAATCAAGAATAATACTTTAGCATCTCAAGAAATAATAATCAATATTTAAAACAAATGCAATGCATGAATTTAAATTATTAGATCATTTCATATTATCATTTGGGAATGTCTTCCCATATGTCAACATGTTTTAGCTTAGGCCGGCTACATTCCCGATTCTTTTATTTTTGTTTAGACTGCTTGCCTTCCTGGTTCTTGTATTTTCAGTATATGCTGGCTACCACGGTTCTTTTATTTCATTTAGATCTACTGCCTTCCCGATTATTTTATTTTCAGCATATACCGACTGCCACAGTTCTTTTATTTCATTTAGGTCGGTTGCTTTCCTGGTTCTTTTATTTTCAGCATATACCGGCTATCACGGTTATTTTTTTTCATTGAGACCGGCTGCTTTCCCAGTTCTTTTCATTTCATGCATATGAACAATAATATGAAATATGTATATGAGCAATAATATAAAAACAAGCATACATTCAAACATTCAATTTAGCTATCCAGCTCTTTCTCAAAATTATTATTTTTAACATATTCATTAAATTAGCTCCTCGTATATCATATCAAATTATCAATCATAGCTTGTCGAGAATTTCATTTATTATTTCATTATATATTTCATCAATTCATTATTTCATTAATTTTACTTCTCATATAATAAATTTATAACATATCAATTATTCCTATGATATCAATCAACCAACTTTCATATATCATCCAATCATAATTCAATAATTAATTCAAATATCATCACTTTATAGTTCATATTTATCTTGATTACTAAAAGTAAATCTAACTCACCCCGTAGCACTTAAAACTACCTGTGGATCACCTCCTTGCATTTCCTGCTCCTTTCAGTAATTTTATCCGATTGCTGATCGTTAACATCTGACATAATATTTATATTAAAATTTCTAATTTATTCTTCAATTTTTCCGTAATTCATACCTTTAAATTTCTACATCAAATTCCGAGTATTTTCATGTATGCTAAATTTCAAAAAATAAAATTCATATTATTACCTTTTGTTTTTCTTAGAGCTTTACTCGACTCTCTTTAAAATTTTCCCGTAAACCTTTTCAAAATTTTACTCTTTCAACATTTCTTTCAGTCCCCAAGTGTTTAAAGAAATAGAGTAATTTGAATTGAAGAAAGAAGAAAACAAAACAGGATTTAGTAGGAAATAAATAAAGCAAAAACTATATATATATATATATATATATATATATATATATATATATATATATATATATATATATATATATAGAAAGAGAGAGAGAGAGAGAGACGCACAAAAAAAAAAAAAAAAACCACCCCACCGTTTTTTTACACTATTGCTGTCTAACATGCAAAGGACTGCATGTTAGCAATTTACACTTAGACTCCAAGTGTTTGCGCCACATTTTTTTTTTACTTCTTCTTTTTGCACATGCTAGACGCTTCTATTTTTTTTTTCAAAAGGATTATTTTATTCAATCATATATATATATATATATATATATATATATATATATATATATATATTTTAATTCCATGTCATATTTATCAAATTACTTCTTTACCCTTACTTTAAGAACACGGGTATTACAGTTAACCCCTAACTATTTCCTCCTTGAATCACATCATTGAGAGGGTTAGTTCAATTTTTATTGAGACTTGACTAACATCTTTTTTATCATGCCATGTTACTGATTTAGCATCAAATAACTTATTTTCAGTGGACTTTGTTAATGTTTCTGACCTACCCAGCCCCTCATTTGACCAATAAATTTTTCCACCTCAACCTTTACCAATCATTTTGGTGGAAATTTCGTCAACAATACCTCCATTTGAGCATCCCCAAGAGTGAGGATCTCGAAAACCATATGTCACCTTCTTTCTTTTTAGGCTTGTAGCCTCATTTTCGTGAAACATTTTTTAATTTTTTCTATACTTAACCCTTTGGTTGTAGGGCCCAAAAGTATTTCTTCTAATGACACATAATTCAATTAAAATTAATCTTTTTTCTACTAATTCCAATATATAATGATACTGTACATCTATATGCTTACTTTTGGAATTATTTGTTCTAGTTTAAATTAACAAATAGTGAACTTATCATCACAAAACATATATACTTTTCTAATAGAAGTGTTGTTGTGAAACATGCAACAATTATGATGAATAGTACAAAAAACAAAGAGAAAGAGAAAGCAATTAAACACACAGATTTAACGTGGTTCGACAATATGCCTACGTCCACGGGAGCGAGCAGTTGCTAAATTTCACTATGTCAAAGTAGGGTTACATCATATGTATTTATACTAACCCTAGCCGTATTGAGATATTAAAAAATTCCTCAAATACCCCTGTTCCACTCCACATCACTCCGGCATCAGCCCGCTTTCTCTGTACATGTGTTCCACTCGATATGAGCCATATACTACAACAATCTTCACCTTGGCGAATATCCGCCCCTTAGGAGAAAAAAACATAACCTGGATCTCCACCTGGGACAATAGGTTGGGACGCCTCCCATCTAGCACCTGGAGATATTAATCAAGTCCAAGCAGTGCTTTGTCAACACGTCTGTTGCATTATCAGAAGTTTGAACTTTTTCAAGCAATAGTTCACCAGAAGAAACCAATTCTTTGATCCTGTGAAACTCACATCTATATGCTTGGTCCTCGCATGATACACCTGGTTCTTTGCTATATAAATGGCACTCTGATTATCACAATGCAACTGAACTTCACCTTGTTGAATACCCAGCTCATTGGCCAACCCTATAAGCCACAAAACTTCCTTGGTAGCCTTAGCCACTACCATATAATCTGACTCAGTAGTAGATAGGGCAACTAGAAACTGAACCATAGACCTCCAACAAATAGCCCCCCCCCCCACAAAAGTGAATACATAACTTGTTGTAGACCTCCTATCATCCAAATCCCCTGCATAGTCTGCATCCACATATCCTATAACTGAAGGATCACCCTGTTGTTTGCCAAAGATTATGACATAATTTGTAGTACCCTCCAAGGATATGAAAATCCACTTGACTGCGTCCCAACGCTGTCATCCCAAACTTGAAAGAAACTTGCTCACCACACTAACGACTTGTGCCAAATCTGGTCTTGTACAACCCATATCATACATCAAGCACCCCATTGCACTAGCATATGGAACCTTTGACATGTTTTGAACTTCATCATTTGTCTTTGAGCACTGACCAATAGACAGTCTAAAGTGATTCGCCAAAGGTGTACTCAATGGTTTTGCATTATCCATGCTGAACCTCTCCAACACCCTCTCAACATAGCTACGCTGAGAAAACTATAATCTCTTGGAAGCTCTGTCCCCGTGAATCTCCATCCCAAGAATCTTCTTGTCCACACCCAAAATCCTTCATGTCAAATTCTTTGCTCAACAAAGTCTTCAGTTTGTTGACCTCACTCATACTCTTTGCAGCAATCAACATATTATACATATAAAGTAACAGAAAAATAAATGAACCATCATCAAGGCTCTTCACATAAACACAACAATCATACTCACATCTCCTATAGCCAATTCAGATCATGTAAGAGTCAAATCGCTTGCACCACTGCCTCGGAGACTGCTTCAGCCCATAAAGTGATTTTCTCAATTTACAGACCAAGTGTTCCTGTCCAGGCTGACTGAACCCTTCTGGCTGTACCATATAAATCAACTTCTCCAAATCACCATGAAAAAAAGCTGTCTTTACATCTATATGCTCCAACTGCATATCAAAATGCGTTACCAAACCCAACATTTTCCTGATAGAAGTGTGTCTGACCATAGGGGAGAAGATCTCATCATAGTCAACCCCTTTTCTCTGTGAATAACCCTTTGCTTCAAGACAAGCCTTAAAATTTTCTCCCTCTTTTTTTGATACTGCTTTTTTCTTCTTATACACCCATTTGCAACCTATCACCCTTTTCCCCTCTGGAAGCTCCACCAACTCTCATGTCTGGTTCTTATGTAGAGACTCTATCTCCTCCACCATAGCACCCATCCATCTATTCTTCTCTTGATTATATAATACCTCCTGAAAAGTAATAGGATCCCCACTACTAGTAATGAGTTTATAAGAAACTAAATCTTCAAAACCATACCAGGTAGATGGTCTGATAATGCGTCTGGGCCTATCTATAGCTACACTATGATGTTACTGATCTTATGAACTAAAACTCCTTACATTCTGAGCATTTCTTCCCTACCATGGGTCTCTAGCTCCACCTGCACCACATACTCATTTCTGCTGCAATTTTCTGGCACCTGTTTCTTTTCTTCCTGAGTACACTGCAACATGGCTTTCTTATCAAAAACCACATTTCTACTGATCACCACCTTGTTTGCTTTCGGATCCCAGAGTTTGAAGCCTTTCACCCCTTTCTGATACCCCAGAAAGATACACTATCTAGACTTCACATCATGCTTCGATCATTCCTCATTAGAAACATGCATGTAGGCTGGACATCCAAACACTCTCAAACCAGAGTAGTCTACCGCGTTGCTTGTCCACACCTCTTTTGCTACTTTCTCATCTAGTGCTACCTGAGGTGACCTGTTAATCAAGAAACATTCCATATTCACTACTTCTGCCCATAAGTTCTTTGTAAGCCATGTATTCAACCTGAGACACCGAACTCTTTCAGCTATTATTTTGTTCATCATTTTCGCTACACCGTTCTATTATGGTGTTTTATGTACTGTGAAGTATCTCTTAATCCCATGCTTCTTACACAATTCCGTGAACTTTGAATCTGTGTACTCAGTACCATTGTCGGGCTTGAAGCATTCGATCTTCTTCTCTGTCTGGTTTTCTGCTTCAACTTTCCACAACTTGAACTTGACAAACGTTTCTGACTTTTGCCACATAAAGTATACCCAAATATTTCGTGAGTAGTCATCAACAAAACTCACGAAATACATGTGTCCTCCTCGTGATGCTACCTTTACTGGCCCTCAAACATCTGTATGAACATAGTCAAGAATTCCCTTTGTCTTGTGTGTGGCTGTCTTGAACCGCACCATATTCTGTTTCCCAAGAACACAATACCTGTAAAAATCAAGCTTGCATATTTTGACACCCTTAAATAGATTTATTTTATGAAGCTCCATCGTCCCACGCTCACTCATGACCTAACCTTATATGCCACAAGACTACTCTATCTGACTCAGACTCTGCAGCTACAACTCCACCTACAACTGTGGTACCTAGCGGTGTATAAATATTTCTTGCTAGTTTCTGTCCCTTCATCACTATTAAGACACCTTTACTCACCTTCATTACCCCACTTGCAGACTTGTAACTAAACCCATTACAATCTAAAGTGCCCAATGAAATCAAATTCTTCATTAAATTCGGTATATGTCTAATATCACACAACGTTCTAACAACACCATCAAACATTTTAATTTTGATATTCCTTATTCCAACAACTTTGCATGATGCATCGTTACCCATCAGGACAGAACCAGAAGTTACTAACCTGTAGGTGTCAAACCAATCTTTATTTGGTGTTATGTGATATAAGTATGCTGAATCCAGAATCCAAGAATCTGTGAGATGATCTGAACTGGATGAAACAGAAAGTATATCCCTGTCACCACTCTCTGAGTCTTCTTCTTCCACTATATTCGCAGACTTTAATGGACCCTATTTATTCTCTGTATTCTCCTTCCTTAAATCTAGATAATCTCGTTTTATGTGCCCTTTTTTCACACTTTAAACATTGTATATCCTTCTTCATTTTGGATTTAGATTGAGATTTATTGTTACTCGATCCGCTCCGAGACTTGTTTCTCCCATATTCCTGGTTACCCCTCACCACAAGCCCTTCACTTTGTAAATTCTCATCACTAGCTTTCTTTATTTTTTGAAAACCTAATAGAGCACCTATGATCTCCTTCAATTCGAGAGTTTCTTTCCCGCACATCAGAGTTGTAACCAAATTTTCGCACGTAAGAGAAGCTGGTAGGGAATTCAGTAACATCAACGCCTTGTCTTCGTCTTCAAACTTCACATCAACTCGCTTCAAATAACTGATAATTTGGTTGAACACGTTGATATACTGGTTCAAATCTAAGCCCTTTGAGATCTTAAGACCATAAAGTTTCTGCTTAAGATAGAGCTTGTTCGTTAACGACTTGGACATATACCAACTTTCTAGTTTCAACCAAACTGCCGTTGATAATTCCTTATCCATGACGTGATACATCATGTCATCAGCCAGACAAAGCCTGATAGTTACCATAGCTCTCGCTTCCAGTTCTTTCTAATCTATGTTGTCCATACCTTCTGGCTTCTTTTCGTATAATGCCTTTACCATGCCTTGCTGCACTAACAAATCCTTAACCCTTATCTGCCATAATCTGAAATTTCCAGATCCGTTGAACTTGACCATGTCGAACTTCGCAGAAGAAATCCTAGACATCGTGTCTTGAGCTCTGATACCAATTGTTGTGAAATGTGCAGCAATTATAATGAATAGTACAAAAAACAATGAGAAAGTGAAAGCAATTAAACACACAGATTTAATGTGGTTAGGTAATATGCCTACGTCCACGGGAGCAAGCTGTTGCTAAATTTCACTATGTCAAAGTAGGGTTACATCATATGTATTTATACTAACCCTAGTCGTTCCGCTCCGTTCCACTCTGTATGCTACGCTCCCCTCGCTCCACTCTATTTCACTCCGGTATCAGCCTGCTTTTTCTGTACATGTGTTCCACTCGATATGAGCCATATACTAAAACAAGTGTAAATACCTAGGCTATTAATCAAACATTTTAACCATACTGCATTACTTGCTATGACATTGCATGCCACGTACTCTGTTTTCCTTCTATGTTTTGATACATATCATTGTTTCTTGCTTAACCAAAAAACTGATGTTCCTCCAAATAAGAGCACATAACCACTTATAGATTTTCTGTCATTTTTATCTTTAGCGAAATATGTATTTGAGTATCCAGTTCACTTTAGTTCACCTATTCCAAAGCATAGTTTCCGATAAATTGTGCCTTTCAAGTATCTTAATATCCTCTTTACAGCTTACCAATGTTCTTTTCTAGTATTAGCTTGGTAACAACTAACTACTCCTACTGCATGAAAAATATCTAGTCTTGTACTAGTCATTACATACCTTAGCTTCCCACACTATTCATGTATGGGATCCTGTCCATTTCTATCCTCTCAGCATCATTATTTGGATCCATGTTATTGCTGAGATATACGCCTTTAATGGTAGGTGTGTCAAGAGTCTTATTAGTATGCATGTTGCAAAATCTGTTAAGAACCTTTTTTAAGATATTTTTCTTGCTCTATATACAATAATTTAGAATTTCTCTCCCTCGTGATTCCAATGTCAATAACGTAGGAAGCTTCTCTTATATCCTTTATATCAAATGCGGATCCGAGATATAACTTCATTTTAGCCATCATATATGCACAAATGCTAGCCAGTAATGTCATCCACATATAATGGCAATATTATTGCTATTTTCTCTTCAAATTTCCATAAATATACATAATGGTTGAAAGGACTCATTTTGTATATAATTTAAAATACTACTTGATAAAACTTTAAGTAGCCTTGCCTTAAAGATTGTTTCAGTCCATACAAGGATCTTTTCAATTTCTAGACTTTACTTTCTTGTCCTTTAATATGAAAACCTTCTGGTTGCTCTATGTAAATTCTTTTTTTTTATTATTTTAATTCTCCATTGAGAAAAACTATTTTGACATTTAATTGATGCAACTCAAGGTCCATGTATCACTTTTATTGAAGTGAATTTTGCAACTAGTGAATATGTATGAAATCTACACCAAGCCTTTCAGTAAAGCTTTTTGCCACCAATCTGGTGTTGTACTTATTTAAAGTGTCATTTTCTTTGAAATTTTTTCTTTAGTACCCACTTAGAGCTAATTGTTTTTCTTCCATCAAGAAGATCAATCAATTCCCAAACTCCAATACTTTTAATGGAGTCTCGTTCTTTAATACTGGCTTCTTTCCATTTCTTAGCATATGGGCTTCTAATGGCCTTACTGTAGTTCTTAGGATATTCATATGAGGTACTGATATCTTTAATCATTTCATTTATATTAAAGACATAATGATCCTTTAACCATAAATGTGACTCTTAAGATTTTTTCCTCATGCTAACTTAGGCATTTGAATGCTGTCTTGACTTAGATTCATCCCCAAGAGGGTCTAATTGCTATTAAATTTCATTTTGGTGTTTGTAAGAGTATGTTATATGCTTATTAGAGTCTTTAACATGAATCCCACTTTTTACAAGATCTTGGAGAATCTCTGAATCCATTTGAAATTATTTTTGCTACGATTTCTTCATTAAAAACGATTGGTGATTTAGATTTGTCATTCCTAAGTCTAATTTGGTCTATTAGTATTATCAATTTTGCATCTTCAAAGAAGAATGCATCTCAACTTTTAATTAGACCCTTTTATGGATGATAAAACATGTAACTAATTACAAAATCTGGTAATCCTATAAACTTGCATTCCTAAGTTTTATTTATTTTTAACTTATTTCTTAAGGGTTTAGGTATTTGGACTTGTGCTTTGCTAACCCATACCTTTAGGTTTGATAAAGATGAACTTCTATCAATCCAACTATCATAAGAAATTTTAGGTTTAGCCTTTGTCTGGATTTTGTTTAGAATATACACAGCGGTTATTAATGCTTCTCCCCAAAATGTTAGAGGGAGTTACATATTCCATCATAGATCTTGTTATATCCATTAGTCCTATTTTGTCTCTCAGCAATTTCATTTTGTTGAGGTGTATAAGGCATTGTATAATTGTGATTTATCCAAACTTCTTTGCAAAAGTCATCAAAAGCCTCGTACTTACCCACTCTATCATTATTTAAGATTTTAATTTTGGGACCCGTTGATTTTATACTTTAGATTTATATTTTTTGAATTTTTGATCACTTTTGATTGGTGTTTCAACAAGTAAACATAACCAAATATGGAAAATTTGTCAGTGAAAGTGATAAAGTAGGCAATTCCCCTATGAGTCTTTGTTCTAATTGGTCCACAAATGTGGGAGTGTATTACTTCTAATAGATCACTAGATTTCCAAGTACATCAAATGGTTTTCTTGTCATTTTTCCTTTAACGCAAGGTTCGCATGTGTAGAAGGCATTTGAATCTTTTTACAAATCAACTCCAATTTACTCATTCGAAGTATTTTATTCTTACTTGTGTGCCCTGATCTTAAGTTCTATAAATATGTGTCATTTGCAGAATTTTGCACAGGAAAATACTTAGAATACATAATACTTTTATTAATAGATAACTTATTATTGGGAACTCTGACATCCTAAAACAATTATGCAATCATAATAGCAAAAATAAATATAAAAATATAAAATTTTTTAACTTCACTACTTTTACAACTTTTGGATGGAGAAAAACTGTTAAAACTTACTACACCACAATATTCAATTTTTCTAGACAAAACTGTGTGAAAACTCTCCCAAATCTCACAACCCAAAACCCCACTACAACCAACATTCACTGAACCCAAGGATTCCTATATTGCCATTTGGTTGTTATACTCCCATTTGACTAACTATTCTTGGTTAAGAAATATGAGTGAAGAACTATGTCTTTTGATGCCTATATTTATAATAACTAGTAACCACATCTTTTTGACACATAGAAGATGTGAGACTAGAACTACTTACAATAACACTTTACTTCGATGTTGGATTTGAGGTGCATCCCAACAAATTCCCCAACACTTTGATCCTTGGTACAGATTTGCTTTCACCCGATCAAAACCTCCTTTTAATTGGACCTTCAATACCACTTAATCAAATTTTGGGCCTAATCCCAACGATCATCCACCTAAGCTTAAAATCTAATCTTCAATAGCAAATCTAACCTGCTTCTTCGCCACACCAATTCTCTGAATTTTTGTCATTGTCGAACTTTAGCTTTGATACCACTTGTTGGGATTTCTGACATCCTAAAACAACTATGCAATCACAATAGCAAAAATAAAGAGAAAAAATATAAGAATTTTGAACGTGGTTCGACATCTCTTGCCTACGTCCACGAGCCAATCACTATTTCACTACTTTTGTAACTTTTGGATGGAGGAAAGCAATTAAAACTCACTACACCAAAATACACAATTTTTCTAGACAAACTATGTGAAAAATCTCCTCAATCTCATAACCCAAAACCCCAATACACCCAACATTCACTCAACTATTGGATCCTTATATTGGTGTTTGGTTGCCATACTTCCATCTGACCAACTATCTTCGTTAAGAAATAGGGGTGAATAACTATGTCTCATGATGCCTATATTTATAATAACTAGTAACCGCATCATTTTGACACATAGGCAATGTGGGACTAGAACTACTTACAATAACATTTTTCTCCAATGTAGATTTGAGAAGCATCCAAACAAATTCCTCCCTCGAATTAAATCCCCAAACACTTCAATCCCTGGTCTGGATTTGTTTTCACTCGATCAAAACCTTTTTGTTTTAATCGGGCCTTTAATACCACTTAATCAGATTTTGGGCATAATCCTAACAATCCTCCACCTAAGCTTAAAATCTGATCTTCAATAGAAAATCTAACTAGCTTCTTCACCGCATCAATTCTATAAACTTTTTCCATTGTCGAACCTTAGCTTTGACACCACTTGTTGGGAATTTTGACATCCCAAAATGTTGTGCAATTATCTACCTAAATTAATAAGCAAACAATTGAACTTGTTTTACTTGCAAGTGTACCAGGTTAACAGTAGTATAATGTGCAAATGCGAGATCATCTCCACAGGAATTGGTGAATTTCGCTTTAGAATTAGTTTCGCAATATAAAATGATAGAAACATAGAGCTTTGATATCCACCACTAATCATACTTTCCCAATAAGTAATGTGCCAATGCTCTAACCATACTATGAATACCTAATGTTGTCATCCTAAGGGCATGGTGTATACTCCTTAAGCTATTGATTTCCCTAAGCCATGAGTCAGGCATGGTGTATACTCTAACTCTTTTCTTTCTTAAAGGATTTAGCATGGTGTATACTAAGTTTTTCTTTAAGAGAGCATAAGTTTTGTGAAAATCAAAAAACACACAAGACCTAAGGCATGTTATATACTCCCGGTTTCTTATGTTGATTAACCCAAGAATTCGACGTGGATTTCTTTTGTTACTGTTGTCAGACCCAAGACTTGATCATCCAAATTGATCTAACTAACTAATCTATACCACATGCATGTGTTGAACAGGCAAACACATATGAGGAATTCAATAAAACAAGCATTAATCAATTAAAGCATCATAATACAACTATTACAAAGCCAACAATACTCATATATGGAAAAGCATAATTAGGGCTTCAATCAAGCCCTATTAGTAAGTTAGTTACATATGGTGGTGATGTTACACATCTTCATAATGTAAACTAAGAGAAAAGAATAAACCCAAAAAATACTGTGGAGAAGAGTTGTCAATTCGTCTCCAAAGCTTAAAACTAAAAAGAAGATCCTGTTTCTATGTTTTACAAGTCTATTTATAAGGTCTTAAGACATCTAGAAACCCTAACTAGAAATACAGAACCCTAACCCTACTTTCCAAAACAGGTTCTATCGTTTTACTGCACATGTGTGCTCGATCTCATGCTGGTGCGCTCGAGCGCAAGGTTGCGCTTGAGCCTTCTTGTTGTGTGCATGAGTGCTTATGTGCTCGATCACACTCTTCTGTGCTCGATCGCACTAGGCTGCTTCTAGGTCTTCTAGATTTCTTTCTCTGAGTTCCAAAATACTTCTTTTCTTCTAAGAACCTATAAAAACACAGAAAACACAAAAATGAAGTAAAATAGAATAAAATACGTAAACTAAGAGCTTAACAAATGTAAATTAAGGGGCTTAAATATGAATATTTAAGCACTTATCACACCCCCAAACTTACATATTGCTAGTCCCTTTGCAATACAAAACGAAAAACTAACTGAAAAACAATAACAAAGATAAATTCGTCTTTCATGATATCTAAAAATTTGGGTTGCACACAAAACCATGATATATATTTATGAGCAAGCTTAAATATAAACACATCTTTGCAATGAATAAGAGTTTTAAAATCTAATTACTTACACGAGGCTGGTTAAAGCATCACAAATCTGACTTAGTGTGTGGTGAACTAGCACATAAAAGATGAAGCTTCCAACTAACTCCAATGTGTAGTGTTTTGGTGTCTCAAAATTCACCAAATTTCCTATTAGAATGAACAATAATGGCATAGTTTTGTTTCCTTGTTTTCTTTTATTATTAGATTTTTGCCATGTTGAGTTCCCTTAAGCTTTCTAATTGACCCATGTAGCGAGTGTTTAGCCAATGACTCCCAAACCAGATAGTTTTAGGGCATTAAGTGTAAAGAAACCCCTAAAGACTTACTAACTTGAGTCAAAAAGGTTACGGAACTAATTGATCTTAATGTTGCCAAGCAAAATTCCCACATTTTGATGTGAACACTCACTGCTTACTGAGGCAAGAAGTCTAGTTACTTAGTGGAAACTCTATTTAATGATCATTATGAGCAAAATTCTCACATTTTGACGTGAACACTCACTGCTTATTGAGGCAAGAGGTCCAGTTACTCAGTGGGAAGTTTATTCAATGATCATTAGGAGCATTTTGTTTTTCTCTTTTTGTGCAATAATTTTTTTTTCTATTTTTCTATGCCAAAGTGTTTATCTAACAAGTCATTCGGTTACAGTTAAGCTATGGAAATATATATATTAAAATTACATGTCATACCACACACAATTATGTGCTAATGTGCTCGTGCCAGATTAGATCAAACTTGTGAATTCTTAAATGCCTTAAAGTAAGTAATAAAACTTTAAAACTCTATTATTAGATAATATGTTCAGGATTTTAAGCTTACTGATGAAATCTTATCATAATATTTGTTTAGATCAACCAAAATTTTCAACACAATATGAACATGCATTTATCTTTTCCAAAATAATAAAAAAAAACTGGGATAGAGTGTGTGTGAATGTGTTTCCCATACCCCCAAACTTAAACTACACATTGTCCCCAATGTGTGGATAAACTGGAAAGATCTGATCTGGGAGATGGAAAACTAGCTAGCTGGCATAGCTCGTAGCATACCTCCAAACTTGAATGGTTGCACACACATGGTCCCTGAAAAATAAAAACGAAAGTAACATCAGAAAACAAAAGATACTAATAGTAAATAGTTATAAGAAAAACAAAAAGTTATCATAAAAATAAATAGTAACAAGAAATGTGAAAAATACTAAAAATAAAAGGATATGTTGTAGGGTGCCTCCCATGAGCGCTAAGTTTTACGTCTTCAGCCAGACGGTGTACCTCTCTCACTACTGGTCACCAGGCAGTGTGGATCTTCAGCAGGTGTACCCTTATAGTGAGTCAATGCACTGAGTATCTGCGAAGATATATAATAATTGCCTTCCACCTTTGGTTGATATGCAATGCATGATGGCTGGTCGAGGTTCCATGGGATGAAAGATTGCTTCATAGGTCTTCACTCAGGTGGCAGTTGGTTGTCAAGTTGGTACGCCATCGGTGCTTCTTCATCGAGTTCTTCTTCTACCTCTTCGACATTGTCTCTAATCCTTTGTCGAATGATTCACTCAAGCTCTGTATCGAGTGGAAAGAAGGTTGGATTCCTGGATCGAAGCCCTTGCATGAGTTAGCAAAAATGCTTTAGTGCAGTAGTTTCAGTACTGCTGCTCGGGTACTCTCTGCCTTGAGTGCGTTTGATCGCACAAGGTAGAGCGCTCGATCGCAGTGCCACAGATCACTCTGCTGCAGTACCTGAAACAGAACAAAAAATGAAAATAAATTAGGTTTATGATGAAACAGAATAAAATATAATAAAAAAATAAAAATAAACGAAAAATAATTCTAAACAGAAATTTAGTAGAATCCCTGGCAACGATGCCAAAAACTTGTTGTGCAATTATCTACCTAAATTAATAAGAAAATAATTGAACTTGTTTTACTTACAAGTGCACAAGGTCAACAGTAGTATAATGTGCAAATACGAGATCATCTCCATAGGGATTGGTGAATTTCGTTTTAGAATCAGTTTCGCAATATAAAATGATAGAAACATAGGGCTTTGATATCCATCACTAATTATACTTTCCCAATTAGTAATGTGCCAATGCTCTAACCATACTATGAATACCTAATGTTGTCAACCTAAGGACATGGTGTATACTCTAACTCTTTTCTTTCTTAAAGGATTTAGCATGGTGTATACTAAATTGTTCTTTAAGAGAGCATAAGTTCTGTGAAAATCGACAAACACACAAGACCTAGAGCATGTTATATACTCTCGGTTTCTTATGTTGATTAACCCAAGAATCCGGCATGGATTTCTTTTGTTACTGTTGTCAGACCCAAGACTCAGTCATTCAAATTGATCTAACTAACTAATCCATACCACATGCATATGTTGATTAGGCAAACACTATAAGGAATTCAATAAAACAAACATTAATCAATTAAAGCATTATAATACAACTATTGCAAAGGCAACAATACTCATATATGGAAAAGCATAATTAGGGCTTCAGTCGAGCCCTATTAGTAAGTTAGTTACATATGGTGGTGATATTACACATCTTCATAATGTAAACTAAGAGAAAAGAATAGACCCAAAAAATACTGTGGAGAAGAGTCGTCAATTCATCTCCAAAGCTTAAAACTAAAAAGAAGACCATGTTTCTGTGTTTTACAAGTCTATTTATAAGGTTTTAAGACATCTAGAAACCCTAACTAAAAAAATAGAACCCTAACCCTACTTTCCAAAATAGGTTCTGTCGTTTTACTGCACGTGTGCGGTCGATCTCATGCTGGTGCGCTCGAGCACAAGGTTGCGCTCGAGCCTTCTTGTTGTGCGCATAAGTGCTTGTGCGCTTGATCACACTCTTCTATGCTCGATCGCACTAGGCTGCTTCTAGGTCTTCCAGATTTATTTCTCTGAGTTCAAAAATGCTTCTTTTCCTCTAAAAACCTATAAAAACACAGAAAACACAAAAATGAAGTAAAATAGAATAAAATACGTAAACTAAGAGCTTAACAAATGTAAATTAAGGGGTTTAAATATGAATATTTAAGCACTTATCACAAAATAACTATGCAATCACAATTGTAAAAACAAAGATAAAATAATTAAGAATTTTTAATGTGGTTCAACACCTCTTGTTTACGTCCCCGAGCCAATCGTTATTTCAATACTTTTGGATGGAAGAAAGCTGGTTAAACTCACTATACTACAATACACAATTTTTTAGACAAAATTGTATGAAAACTCTCCCCAATCTCATAACCCAAAACCGCAACGCACCCAAAATTCACTAAACCCTTAGATCCCTATATTGGTGTTTGGTTGTTATACTCCCATCTAACCAACTATTCTTGGTTAAGTTATAGGGGTGAAGAACTACGTCTCTTGATGCTTATATTTATAATAACTAGTAACCATATCTTTTTGACACATAAACGATGTGGGACTAGAACTACTTACAATAACACTCTTATCTGATGTTGGATATGAGGAGCATTCCAACAAATTTCTCCCTCAACTCAAATCTCCAAATGCTTCGATCCTTGGTCCGGATTTGCTTTCACCCCCTTATTGTTTTAATCAGGCCTTCAACATCACTTAATAAGATTTTAGGCCTAATCCCAACACTTATATATGCCACAGTGTCATAGACCTTTTATTAACAACCTTTTATTTCTATATATAGTTACAATTCCTTTGAAAAACCTAAAGTCATACGCCTTTGAATATAATACAGATACAAGTAACAAATTCCTACAAATATCATGTGCATACAATACATCTTTAAGAATTACGTCTACACCATCACACATTACTTTACATTTATCTTCACACAGTACATCTGAGTAGAGGTAGCAAACGGGTCGAGTTCGGGTTGAGTCTCAGATCGTTTGGGTAGCAGGTCACTTCGGGTCGGGTTGGGATAGGTCGGGTCATTTTAATCTTTGGTTGTATCGGGTTATGTAGGGTCGGGTTCAGATCATTTCGAGCTAGACCACGATCCTTACAATTTAATAATTGAAATGGATGTCAAGTTGATGGCGAGGTTGAATGCTATATTGACAAATTTAAATTTGAATATTCTACATTTAATGATGTGGCATTCAATCTCACTATAAACTTGACTCCATTTTAATTTTCAGATGGAGAGAATTGTGATCCTTTCAAGCTAGGGTCATGTCGGGTGTCGGGTCTCGGGTCATGTCGGCTCGGGCCAAAAGAATAGATGTTTATGCTTAATTAAAAAAAATATTTTATTTGCATATAATATGACTAAACGAGTTACATTGTCAAAGACATGAAAATTAATTAATAATAAATAAATACTTAATTTTTTAAATAACATATTTAATTTGTTTTATTGAAATATGCAATGTGATGATTCTTAGTCCCAAAATTCAGTCTTTAACGATATCAAATAACTGGTTCACAAAGTTATTCTCATTAGTAACATCTTATACTAAATTTTGGAAATTAAATTTCATATAATTTCATGACATTATATTTTTTAAGACAATTAAAAATAAAATTTTATTGTGACTTAAAGAACAATGAAAAATTCACTATTCTTCTCGATTTTTTATTTGAAATTAATGAGATTACTCATATTAATAGAATGTTGAACTATGTATATAAACACATGTAAATCAATAATTAATTATTAAATAATTTATTTTATTTGACAACTAGTAAATTAACTATTATCCAAGTTTTAAAAAGCAAATTGTTTTTTTATAAAAAAATATATTTTCAAGTCATTTTGGTTCGGATCGTTTCGAGTTTTCAGGTCTTTTCGGGTAGTTTGGGTTCGGATCATTTTAAATCTAGGTCGTTTCAGGTCACTCAAGTTAGAGTCGGATAATATTTTTTTGAAGTATTTTCGGGTCGAATAGAGTCTGAACCGGATCGAGTCGAGACTGATCAGATTTTTGGATTGGATCAGATTTTGCAACTTCTACATCTGCGTAAGTATCGTTGCCCATGTAAAGTTTGTGTTCACCTGGTTGTCTTGTACTGAACTCTATGAAACTTTATATGTCCTCGCAGACATGTTTTTTGGCTCCAGATTCGACACACCAGGAATTGTCACTGTCACCAGCGATCATTAATTTGACACTGTGAGCATCAACCTTCCTTTCAGAACAATCTTTTGTCGATTCCAACAGTCTTTGTGAACATGTCTTTGTTTCCCACAATTGTAACACTTAACTGATGACTTCTTGTTGTTTCTTCTATCCTAAGTTTGTCATCAATATCCTTTTTTAAACCTTTTCTTTGGAGGTCGGTGTTTTGGATCCTCAGACCTGAACAAGTTATTATTAAGAGAACTACTGTTCCTTCGTTGTTTTCGTTCTTCTTCAAGAATACTATGATGGCAATGTCTCCATTGTTAGTTTCTTTTGCCAATAAGATAATGAGGTCACTACATGATCCCAAGATTTGAGTAAACTATTACAATTTATCATCAATAGGACAACCAGCATTAACCAATTCCGAGAAAGACTTTCAAAAATTAAAATGTTTGAAAGTGAGAGTGTTGCCAAATTTACGCTTGAAATTGTTCGGTTTGGGCTGAAAATAGGATCAGTCAAACCTCTGGTCAAATTTGGTCAAACGGGTCAAATAATCTGCACAATCCAAAGGCTCGTTGGATCTGATTTGCTCAAAAAAATAAAAATTCTGGGATTGGGAGATTAAATAACCTTTGGTTGGGTTTGTTGGAAATTCATTCAGGGCCCTTGGTTTTGTAAAATAAGTTTTGTATGGGCTGGTCTTTTGGTGTGAATTAAATGGGTTGCTAAATGGACTGGCCTGCTTAAATGTATTAAAGGGTAATTATAAGTTCTGATTTAGGATACGAGTTCTGTAAATGGAAGCGAGAATGTGAAAACGACAATCTTAAAAGAAAAGGGTCTCGAGAGCTTATATATATTTATAATATATATAATTTTTATTGTTGTAAATAAATTATAAAATAATTATACTCATAACGTATTATATAGGGATGATGTATATGTACTTATAACGTAGCATGAGTGTGCAACTTAGTGGTTAAAGCTGGCAAATTCTTCCATTTGATCCTGTGCTCGATGCCCTTTATGTTATTTTAGTTTCTATCTTTGGAGCCGAGGGAGAAATTAGAGGTGGCAATAGAGTCGATTTGAGTAATAGATTATGTTTGGTTAGGTTCGGTTATTTTAATTTCGGGTAGGATCAAATTATGTCGGGTTGAGTTCGAGGTTCGAGTCATGGGTTATATCTAGTTGGGTTCGGGTCATCTTAATCTCGAATTGTATTGGGTCATGTCAAATCGAGTTCTAGTTATTTTGAACTCGGATCGTATCGGGTCTTATACCAACAAAATAGATATTTATATTTAATTAAAATTATATATTATTTACATATAATACGACTAAACGAGTTACATTTTAAAATCAGTAAAAATTAATTAATAATAAATCAATACTAAAATTTTTAAATAATATATTTAATTTATGAATATAATATACAAAACTCTTAATCCAAAATTCAATCTTAAATAATCATATATAGTTGGTCCACGAAATTATTCTCACTAGTTATTTTTTATACCAAATTTTAAAGATTAAATTTTATATAATTACTTCATTCTATCTATTCTATTTTTTCATAGTAACATTTTTTCATTCTATTCTATTACTTCATAGTAACATTTTATATCAGATTTTGAAAATTAAATTTTATATAATCACTTCATTCTATTCTAATTTTTCATAACAATTAAATATAAAATTTTCTTGTAACATAAAGAACAAAACAAAATTTACTATTTTTTTCAATTTTTAATTTGAAGTCAATGAAATTATTTATATTAATAGAATGTTAAACCAGGTACTAAATAAGTAATTAGTTATAATATAATTTATTTGATTTGAAAACTAATTATTTAACTATTATCATAGTTCTTAAAAAAAATTATTGTTTTATAAAATTATATTTTCAATTTACTTATTTTTTAATAAAATTATATTTTCAAGTAGTCATTCCGAGTTTTAATGCTAGGCGGCCGGATGGACATACGTAATAGTTTATATGGCAAGAGTTCGACCCATCAATATCAGACGTTCACGTTAAGATTTGAGGATAAATAGTATTCATCTAAGCTGATTTTAATTAGTACAGAGAAGTCTCATGCTCTTCAAATGAAAAACCTATCTTTATTTATATAAAAAGATGATGGATTTACAAAATAAATAGGTTCTTGGAATATTACTGATGATCTATTCATAGAGTATACAATCAAAGTTTTAATGCCTTCTTAGCAGTCAGGTTTCAATATTGTTAGAGAGATGGTTGAAAGAGTTCCTCCTTGCAGTTTTGAGAACAGTCTTGTCAGCAACTATGAAATATGCTGCTCCAGCCGCTGCAATATTGCATTTTGTATTTGAATCAATAATGTAATTTTCCTTAATAATTAACCCATGAATTGATGATTGATGACAAAGATAATGATAATGACCTGTTGAGATTATAAGAGCTTGAGCTGTGTGATTTAGATTGGCTCTTGCCCAAGGCAACATCCTTATACTAGCCAGCTGCAATGCATTTTATAGTTATTAAACTATACGTTTTCTTTTTATATATATATATATATATATATATATATAGAGAGAGAGAGAGAGAGAGAGAGAGAGAGAGAGAGAAAGAGTCATCAAGATATATGGTTTATGTAAAGACTTACGGTTGGAATGGCAGTGGCTATGCCAGCAACAACAGCTGCCTTTGCTCCTGCAACTACTCCCTCTATTGATCCATAAATTACATACAAATTTAGCTTTAGTTTCTTATTTGAAGAGAGAAAATAAAAAGATGTAAGTGTAAAATACCAAAATTGAGTATAAGTAAATGCTAAAAAGGGCTATTTATATGCCAAAGCTTTATAAAATAATTAGGATCCTGACTCTGACGATCACTCTGATTTCAGGGGGACTCAAAATGATATATCATGATTGGTCCTTGACATAATTAAATGTTAAATAGCCCACAAATTAAAATTAAGCAAGTTGATGAAAAATTAATTATAGCGAAATTTATAACATTGCCAAAAAGGAGAAGAGAAAGTTAAACCAAAAAAGAGAGAGAACGAAGAATACCATGGGAGCAACGCTTTGCCATGGCCAGCTTTTGGGCAGGTGAAGCCAATGAGGTCCTCTCAAGAGGAGACTGAGCTAAATTTTTTGCCATTTAAATAAATATAGTTAATAATCTGAACGAATGCTAATCGATGAAACAGGCTGGAGAAAACAGAGGATGCAGTGTTTCGAGGCTTTGGTTGAGGAGTTTGTAAGATATGTGTGGGTATTTATAATGAATTTTGGAGTAGTTGGAGAAAGAGATCAGTCTCACTCTCAGGTGAAGGAGTTTAATGGTTTTAATTGAATACTAAGGTCATAGCCACTTGTTTTCGCTTGGGTTTCTGGTATGGTCGGTTGATTCTCTCACTCTTCCCAATACGCCCTGCAGCTACCGGTTTGACACAAAGATGACTTAGAAACCATGGCTACGTGTAGGCCTTTCACGTGCATGCTTTTGACAAATGCCCCTCCACTGCCATGAGATCGGGACACGTGCCCAAACCAAGTTTACCTGCTACTTTATACTCAATTTATCATCATAATCATGTTAATTTGGAAATTTTTTTCTTTAAGGACACTGTTTCGTGAGATACACGATACTAGATACTAAGAGATATATAACATAAAAATTTTATTTTATTTTTAAATAAAAATAAAAAAATATTTTTTTTTTCATTTAATAAGATAGATTTTTATATAATGTATTTTTCATGATACAGTGTTAAACAAAAACTTCTCGTCAGTTTGATGGGTTTATGATATTTGGATTTATGGTTTTCGGTGGCCACTCGGTTTGTTTTTGTTAGGACCATTGCGCTTAATTTACTCGCTTTTAACTCCTGCTGGAATTTTTATGGGAGAATTTCTATTTGGAATACTACTCAAATCCCAAATATGAAAGAAGTGTTATTGTAAGAAATTTTAGTCTCATATCGTCTATGTGTTAAAATGATGTGAGTATTAATTATTGCAAATGTGGACATCAAGAGAGTTAGTCTCTCACCCCATTTCCTGAAGCAGGAATAATTTATCAGATTTAGAATGTAGCAAACCAAACACCAATATGACTTATAAAGAAAGGTTTTACAAGGATCTAAGGACTGAGTAAATATTGAGTGTATTGAGGATTGTGGAAAGTTTTCACACAATTTTGCCTAGAACAATTGTGTATTGTGGAGTAGTGAGTTTTTGTAACTTTTCTCCATCTAAAAGTTGCAATGACTGTTTTAGGAGAATTTTGATTAGAAAAATTGTACAACTGATATAGTTGAGAATTAATAGTAGATTGATTCTCCCGTGGACGTAGGTAAGAGGTGTTGAACCACGTTAAAAATTGTTCTGTTTATTTTTCTCTTTATTTTTGCTATTGCTATTATGTAGTTGTTGATTGGGTGCCAAAATTCTCAACAAGTGGTATCAGAGCCTCATTCGACAGTGACAAAAATTATGAGAACTGATGCGAAGAAGAAGCAAGTAAAGATCTGTTGAAGATCATATTTTAATCTTAGGTGGAGGATTATTGGGATTAGACCCAAAATCTAATTAAGCGGTATTGAAGGCTTGATTAAAACATGGGGGTTTTGATCGAGTGGAGGCAAACCCGACCCAGGGGTCGAAGTGTTTGGTGATTTGAGTCTAGGGAGGAATATGTTAGGATTCTCCTCAAATCCCACATCGGAGAGAAGTGTTATTGTAAGCAGTTCTAGTCTCACATTGCCTATATGTCAAAAGGATGTGGATACTAGTTATTATAAATATAGGTATCAAGAGAGTTAGTCCTTCACCCCTGTTCCTGAAGTTGGAATAGTTGGTTATTTGTAGAGTGTAGCAAACGAAACACTGATATAACTTGTAAAAGAGAGTCTTACAAGGATCCAAGGGTTGAGCGAACATTGAGTGTATTGGGGTTTTGTTGGGGGATTGGGGAGAGTTTTCACACAACTTTTTCTAGAAAAATTGTGTATTGTGGAGTAGTGAGTTTTTGCAGTTTTCTTCCATCCAAAAGTTGCAATGAGTGTTTTAGTATAATTTTGATTAGAGAAATTGTACAATTGATGTAGTTAAGAAAGATTGGGCTAGGACTATTGAGTGATAATGAATTACTAGGATTCAAGATTAAAACTTGAGAAAGCGAGAACCTTCATCACAAACAAGGACCTATGTCATAGAGTTTGAATCCGATCATACAAACATCATGGATGGTCACGGATGAAAAGATCATGCTCAAAAAACCTTGTGAACCAGAGTAAACTAGATTGGAATTGATTTAACAATACCGAAACTAACGAAGAAATCAAATATGTACTGAACTGCAAACCGAGAGACTAAAGGAACCAAAAACGTAACAAAGAAATATAGGTAAAATAATCTAGAATGAGAAGAAAAGTATATACAGACGAGCAGCATTAGGCCGGCTGTGTAACGACCCATCCTGAGTTGGCCACCCCCGAGACGGTGTCATCACATTTTGAAAATCCCAGCACGACACATATATGCAACAATAAAAATAATACTAACAGAAATTTTTACATCAATCCCCAACCATCAACAAAGGAGATACAACATTCTGATCTAAATTTAAACATTTTATACAACGTAAAATGCATGAACATTTACAGATAAATTTTTATTTTATTTTATCATTAGTCTGAGGATGTGGACACGTACATGGCTTACAGAAAATAATTTCATCTGAATCTCAACTCACCAAACTATTTGTCCTGCGTACTACCTGTAATCATTATACAATGAGGGATGAGCTTCACAAGCTTAGTGAATTAAATTTACTAGAAGTATTCAATTTGTATAAATAATCTTTTAATATTTAATCATTTATATCTAATATAACTTGATAAAAGCATATAGTCTAACAATTAGATAGTTCTTATCATATTATACTTCAATGTTTCGTTCTCACCATGACTGTCTCTCTGTGAGACTCATTCATCTATAAATAAATTTATAATAACAAACAACACTTCAACATTTCAGTAATATAATCAATATTTAAAACAAACGCAATGCATGAATTATTATTAGAGAACGATTTTCCACAACATGTTTTTATCTTAGACTGGCTGCCTTCCTGATTCTTTTATTTCATTTAGACCAGCCCCTCTCGGTTATTTTATTTTCAGCATATACCGGCTATCATGGTTTTAATTTATTTCCAACATATACCGACTGTCACGGTTTTCATTTATTTCTAGCATACACTGGCTGTCATGGTCTTTCATTTAGACCGGCCCTCTCTCGGTTTTTTCATTTCATGCATATACATATGAACAATGATATGAAATATGCATATGAACAATAATATAAAAACAAACATGTATTCAGACATTTAATTTAGCTATCTTGCATTTTCTCAAATTACTATTTGATCAATTTCACTAATTTCTTCTCCTCATATATCACATCAATTTATCAACCATAACTCGTCAAGAATTTCATTTATCACCTTCATTATTAAATTGACTCATTATTTTAATAATATTACTTCTCTTATAATAATTTTATACACATCCATTATTTCTATCATATATTTCAATCAATTTTTCATCTACTACCGAAGTATAAGCTAATAATTTATTCTAATATTATCACTAGATATTTTATATTTATCTATATTACTTAAAGTAAATATAACTCACCACGTAGCACTTAGAGCTACTCGTTGATCACTTCCTTACATTTTCTGCTCCTCTAAGCAATTTCTCCCGATTGCTGATCGTCAACACCTGACATAATATTTATATTAAAATTTTAATTTATTCTTCAATTCTTCATAATTCACACCCTTTGAAAATTCCAACTTTGAATTCCGGGAAATTTCATGTATGCTAAATTTCAAAAATAAACTTCATGTTATTACCTTATGTTTTTCTTAAAGCTTCCCGTGACTCTCTATAAAATTCTCCTGTAAACCTCTTTAAAATTTTGCTCTTTCAACCTTTCTTTCGATCCCCAAGTGTTTAAAGAAATAGAGAAATTGAATTGTAGTTGAAGAAAAACCAAACAGGATCTGGTAAAAAATAAAATAAACTAAACTTATATATATATAAGCAAAATGCTTAACAATACTAAGCACCTTACCCCCCAAAATACTTCCACGCACGGGTAGCTTGGTCATTTCTTTTGGCAACAGGTGTTGCCACCTGTTGCCACAATTTTTTTTGTCTTCTTCTGGATGCTAGTTTTTTTTTTTATTATTATAAAAATTAAATCTTTCACATTTAAATATATATATATATATTATTTTAATTCTATGTCATAATTATTAAAGTATTTATTTACCCTTACTTTACAAATATGGGTATTACAGGTTACCCCCTAAATGACTCTTAAAATAGAATCGAGACTCTGATACTATGTTAAAAAAAAAAACATTGCCGAGCAATATCCATATGTAGTATGGGCAGCCTTGGAAAAACCACTTTGGCCAAGCAAGTTTATCATCATATCCAAGTGAGGCGACACTTTGACCTATTTGCGCGGGCATATGTCTCTCAACAATGTCAAAGAAGAGATGTATGGCAAGGAATCTTGTTAGGTCTGACCTCTAAAGATGATAGAGATAGAATTATAAAGTTGAGAGGTGAAGAACTGGCAGAAGAATTGCATCAATGCATGACAGACAATAAATGTTTGGTGATACTTGATGATATCTGGAGTGTTAAATCTTGGGATAGTCTGAAAAATGCCTTTCTTGCAGATGATGTCGGAAATCACCTCAAGATGCCCAGGTGGTGATCTTCTAAACACCCAAGTCTAGAATGACTTGTAATGAAAAGAAACAAATCAATCAAAGAAAGAACACAAGCAATTGTTATCGAGGTTTGGAAAATGCCTATGTCCCCGTGAGCTACTCCGAGCTCTCTACATTAAATCAATGAGTTCTTACAATTACAGCAACACCTCCTCAAGAACCCTCTTGTTCTTGATACATGAAAGAAGAGAAAAAAAAGAGATAAGAACCAAGTGTTTCCTTGGAATTTTCCCCAAGAAAATTCCAATTACAAAGCCCTTGAACCCCTCTTATTATATGCTCTCTCTTAATCCCAGCCACTCTTGAATGAGATCTATTCTAGTGCCTCTCTTGTGTTTTATGTCTTTGCACTCTCATACTTGCACTTGAATTCTCTTGTATGATGATTTTATATATTATGATTGAAGCTAGATAACCTTTTATATAGTGCACCAACTTCTTGAAGTCAATCTCAACTCTTAGATCTTGAGGACCAATCAATCATAGCCCTCCAACAAGTCTAAGTGATCCTATGCGTTTTAATCAAGCCCCACGCACCAGGAGAAGAGTGTTGAAAATTGGCATCAGGTGTGCCTGGCACCGCAGCCCAAAACAGGACTGGTCGCGGTGCACAATAGGGCCCATAACCTCCAGGTGCTGGGCGTCGCGACGTACACCTGGGCAAGGCTTCCCCAGAACTTCTTTCATGCTGGAGATTGCGGCGCACACCAGGCTGCTGAAGCTCTTCTTCCAACCGTTTAATCTTTGGACAAATACCAACAATCTCTATATTTGTCTAAGCGATTAAACCCGAACCCATTGTGCAGAGAACTCAGGATCTAAACTCAACATGAGTCACCAAATCATCCAACTCCAATCCTAAGAAGTCCAAGGCAATGATTGAACTTGCTTAGAGGTAGAACTTTAAAACCTAAATCTGCAGGATTTTCTTCCGTGGCCACCTTGTCCACATGAATGCATCATTCCATAACATTTTTTCGAATGAAATAGTATCGAACATCTATATGCTTTGTCCTCTCATGGAACATCGGATTCTTGCACAAATGCAACGCACTTTGGCTATCAGAATACACCACCACCTGCTCTTCTAGGATCTTCAACTCTTCCAACAACCCTTTACACCACATAGCCTCTTTAATGGCTTCCGTTGCCGTTACGTACTCAGCCTCAGTTGTTGAGAGTGCTACCACTGGCTGCAACTGAGCCTGCCAACTTATACAACATCCGTTTATATTGAAGAAATAGGAGGTAATCGATCTTCTTTTATCCTGGTCTGCTCCATAGTCTAAATCAGCATAACCCTCTAGACAAATGGACTTACCCCTCTTTTCATAAACTAGCCCCACATCTGGGCTCCCCTTTAAGTACCTCAGCAACCACTTCATCCCAAGCCAATGCTCCTTTATGGGATTACTCATAAACCTGCTGAGAATACTTATTGCATGAGCAATGTCAGTTCTAGTGCTTACCATGGTGAACATTACAGATCCAACAACACTAGAGTAAGAGACTTTTTCCATTTCTTTCTTCTCCTCATCTGTTCTAGGACATTGATCGCTGGAGAACTTGAAATGACCAGCAAGAAGAATCTTCACTGGTTTACTATTTTCCATAGAAAACTTAGATATCATTTTTTCTATGTAGGAAGACTGAGAAACCTTCAACTTGTTTCTTTTCCTTTCTCGGATTATGCTTATCCCAAGGATCTTTTGTGCATGGCCAAGATCCTTCATCTCAAACTCTGAACTGAGTTGAGACTTTAACTTTTCTATTATTTCCCTCCTGTTCCCAACCAACAGCATATCATCGACATAGATGAGGATAATCACAATTTTCTCCACCTTGTGCCCCTTGTAGTACAAGCACGAATCATAGTAGCTCCTCATGAAACCCAAGCTAGTTACAAAGGAATCAAACCTCTTATTCCATTGCCGAGGTGATTGCTTCAGGCTATAGAGAGATTTATTCAATTAGCACACCAAATCTCTCTGCCTTCATTCCTCATAGCCTTCGGGTTGCCTCATGTAGATGGTCTCATCAAACTCTCCATGTAAGAACACTGTCTTCACATCCATTTGCTCGATTTCCCAATTAAATTGGACTACCATTGCTAACACTATATTTATTGTCTTATATTTCACAACCGGTGAGAATATTTCGGTGAAATCTATGCCTTCTCTTTATGTGAACCCCTTCGCCACCAGCCTAGCTTTATACCGGACTTCATCCCATGGAGTGTTCCTTTATTTGTTCTTGTAAATCCATTTACAATCCACAACTCTCTGTTTTTTTTTTGTTTGGGCACCAATTCCCAAGAGTTGTTCTTCCTCAAAGAATCTATTTCTTCCTCCATAGCTAGCTGCCATTTTGACGAATCCTTACATTCTATGACACCTATGTAAGTTTCTAGTTCAACCTCTCCTTCTGAATAAGGAGCTGCTACATTAGTATAAGCAAAACCATATCTCAAAAGCGGTCTGACCACCCTCCTTTCCCGGTCCCTTGTGAGCTGATAATCATTCTAATTTGCTGCATCATCCCCTTCTAGTTCAGCCTCCTCTTGAGTATCCTGAGCTTGACCTTCATCAATGGGCTCTACTTGGTTCGAACCCTCTTGCCTTCTTTGCTTTACCTGAACTGAATTTTTCTTGATGCTATGCTCCACAAATACTGGGCTGGTTTTCCCACTATCCCCTGCAAAGTTAGTTTTCTCCAAATAGGGAAATAACAATTCATTAAAAATGACATCCCTACTTATTATAAGTTTTGTTCCTTTTGGCTCTAAGGACCACAACCTATAGCCCTTAACCCCATCACCATATCCTAGAAACACACATTTTCTAGACCTTGGGCTAAGTTTATCATCCTTTTGATGTGCAAATGCAGCATATCCAAAAATCCTAAGGTTGCTTAACTCAGGGGATTTCCCACTACACATCTCTTCGGGAGTCTTAAGGTCTAAAACCCTAGAGGGTGATCTATTAACCAAATAGTAGTAGACACAGTTTCCCTCAAAAAATATTTTGGTAAATCGGACTCAATTAACATGCACCTAACCTTTTCCATAAGGTTCTTATTCATCCTTTTAGCAACTCCATTTTACTGAGGGGTTTTCACAACCGTTCTATGTCTTAGAATCCCATTTAACTCACAGAATTTATCAAAATCCTTATTGAAAAATTCTAATCCATTATCGGTTCTTAATACCTTAACTACCTTGCCCGTTTGAGTCTCCAACAACTTTTTCCACACCACAAATTTATTCAAAGCTTCTGATTTATTTTTAAGCAAATAAACCCAAACCTTTCTAGAATAATCATCAATTAAAGAAAGAAAGTAACAATTATCTCCTTGTGTTGGTGTTCTCGCTGGTCCCTAAAGATTCGCATGAATGTAGTCAAGAATACCCTTAGACTTGTGCACTCCGGTGTTGAAGCTGACCCGATGTTGCTTCCCAATAATGTAACTCTCACATAAATCAAGTTTCTCTACCTTGTCACTGTTAAGTAGACCATTCTTGTTGAGAACTTGCAGCACCTTTTCGCTCATATGTCCTAAGCAATTGTGCCAAAGTACTGCCTTATGCATATCAGCCATCAAGCTTGCTGTTTGATTCTTGATTTCTGTCTCTCCGATCATCTCATAGAGACCATCCTTTATTGCTGCTTTGATCACTATCAAAGATCCCTTCGTTACCTTGATCTTTCCTCCTTCTGCTTTGTATATGTACCCCATGGAATCTAGCTGCTCCAATGAGATCAAATTTCTTCTCAAATCTGAAAGATACCTCATATTTCGCAGTAGTCTTCTGACTCTATCAAACATCCTCAATTGGATGTCTCCTATCCCCCTCACTTGGCAAGAAGTATCATTCCCCAAGAAAACCTTTCCATCATTGGTTTCCTTGAAATTCTTGAACCAATCCTGGTGAGGGCACATGTGATAAGTGCACTCAAAATCTAAGATCCATTTCTCGCTGCCTTGCCTCTTGCTCACATTTGAGCACACAACAAGAACATCATCTCGCTGTTCTCCCTTGGCAACCGAAGCCTCTCCATTGATGGTATGGCTTCTTCCTCTCTCATCCCTTATTATCTTTTTTGCAATCTCTCTTGAAATGACCCTCCTTATTGCAGTAGTAGCATCGCTTCCCTCCAAACTTCGGTTTGGAATGTGATCTCCTATGGCTCTGCCCTCTACCCTTTGATTTCTCCCGGTAGTTGCCATGGATGCTACTGCCATTCCGAGTTGCTGGCCTTCCTCTAACGAACAGCTCTTCTCCACTTGATCATTCCCTCATCTTGGCTTTGAAATCATGAGCCCTTATAGCATTGATCACAATTTCCTTGATTAGTGTATCTCTTCCATATTCAATAGCATTAATAAAGCTTTCAAAACAATCAGGAAGAAAATTTAACAAAATAATAGCCAATTGTTCATCCAGGAATGTTATACTACAATAGTCAAATCTTGAACTAGTTTGTTAAACACATCAAGATTATCTTGCAACTCTTTATTAGGATCCATTTTAAAAACAAAGATTCGTTTAAGAAGATAAATCTTATTAGGGAGAGTTTTGGTAAGAAACAACCCATCTAGTTTCTTCCAAATGACAGCTGGATCTTTCAAATCTCCACATTCTCTTGTCACACTATCTGACATGTGCAGAAAGATAGTGCTATACGCCATCTTCTTCATCTCAATCCCCTGGACCTCCGTGATACTTGCTAAAAAATCGTCATCTTCTCCAATAGCCAAGTCCACATTTTGTTGCATAAGAACCACTTTGATTTTCCACTTCCAAAGGGCAAAGTCTCCATTTTCTATCAAACTTCTCAACAATGAAATTTGAACCTATCTTGTGGAGAAAATCCCAAGATTTATGCAGCACCCACAATTGCTTTCCAACTTCTAAATCTCAAGAGCTCGATCAAATCTTGATCCTAGCACCGTTCTTGAATCACCCTCAAGAACCTGATCAGATCTTGATCCCAGCACCGTTCTTGAATCACCCAAGAAGTTGACCTTTGATTCTTGTCGCCTTGCTCCGATACCCAGCTGTACAAGCTCTGATACCATTGTTGGAAATTACCTCAAGATGCTCAGGTGGTGATCTTCCAAACATCCAAGTCTAGAATGACTTGTAATGAACAGAAACAAACCAATCTAAGAAAGAACACAAGCAATTGTTATCGAGGTTCGACAAATGCTTAAGTCCCTGTGAGCTACTCCTAGCTTTCTGCACTAAATCAATGAGTTCTTACAATTATAGCAACACCTCCTCAAGAACCCTCTTATTCTTGATACATGAAAGAAGAGAAAAGAAAGAGATAAGAACTAAGTGTTTCCCTGGAATTTTCCCCAAAAAAATTCCAATTACAAAGCCCTTGAACTCCTCTTCTTGTATACTCTCTCTTAATCTTAGCCACTCCTGAATGAGATCTATTCTAGTACCTTTCTTGTGTTTTGTGTCTTTGCACTCTCACACTTGCACTTGAATTCTCTTGTATGATGATCTTATATATTATGATTGAAGCTAGATGATCTTTTATATAGTGCACCAACTTCTTGAAGTCAATCTCAACCCTTAGATCTTGAGGACCAATCAATCATAGCCCTCCAACAAGTCTAAGTGATATTGTGCATTTTAATTAAGCCCTACGCACCAAGAGAAGAGTGCTGAAAATTGGCATCAGGTGTGCTTGGCGCCGCGGCCCAGAATAGGGCTAGCCGCGGCGTACACCATCCTGTGCCGCGACGCGCACCTGGGCAAGGCTTCTTCAGAACTTCCTTCATGCTGGAGGTCGTGGTGCACCAAGGCTGGACCGCGGCACACCAGGCTGCTGAAGCTCATCTTCCAACCGTTTAATCTTTAGACAAATACCAACAGATGAAATGGGTAGCAAGATACTACTCACTTCTCGCAACAAAGAGGTAGCTTTTCATGCGAATCCAAGAGGTTTCATCCAGAAACCACAATGCCTAAAAGATTCAGAAAGCTGGGAATTGCTTCAAAAGATAGTATTTTCTAAAAGAGATGTTGCAGGTAATATCTCAGCATATTCAGATGAAAAGGCAAATGGTTTTCATTTTATTAGAAATTCACTATAATTGTTCAAGAAAAAAAAATTGTGGTGCTACTATTTTACTTGTTAATTGTCCTCTTTAGTAATTAGTTTTCTTTGTCCATCCACTAGTGAAAGCTCTGACATGTTAATTTAGACTAGAAAGAATTTTGTTTTTGAAGAATCCAACCGACAAGTTTGTCATAGTTTTCAACTCCAAGCAATAAGAAATATGATATCAAATCTAAATTATTGTGTTCCATATATGTCAAATCAAGCGGTACCTAGGCTCCTATTATAAACTAGCTTCTTGTTGTTCTTGTTAATCTCTATGATCACCTTTTGTTCATTTAATTTGCAGAATTCAGAATTGATGAAAGAATTGAAAAGATAGGGAAGCAAATGGTTACACATTGTGCAGGTTTACCATTGGCAATCAAAGTACTAGGTGGACTCATTGCAACAAGATATACATCAAACGAGTGGCAAACAATTCATGAGAACATCAAAACATACATAAGGAGAGAAAATCTCCATGGACAAAATCATTCTAAGGTCTCTTATGTGTTATCATTAAGCTATGATGATTTTTCACCCCGACTAAAACAACACTTCTTTTACCTAGGCTTTTTCCTAGAAGATTGTGAGATAGAAGTAGATAATTGATGAAATTTTGGATTGCAGAAGGAATGGTTACATCTGTGCAGTACAAAGGAGAGGATGAGAGCGGAATGGTGGAGGATGTGGCAGAGTGCTACCTTGATGAGCTGATAGAGAGGAGCATGGTTTTAGTAGGAAGAAGAGACGATGCAGGTCTGAAAATTGAAATATGTCGCACACATGACCCAATGAGAGATCTCTGCTTGTTGAAGGCAGAAGAGGAAAGTTTTCTAGAAGTTATTAATCTTCAATTGCAAGATCAGAGTGGTGATGTTTGTTCTTCTTGGTCGATTGGTAAATTTCACAGACAGGCTGTGCATTTGCCAAAAGCTTCCTAAAAGTCCTCACCTCAGGTCTCTCTTATTCATTAAAGATAAAAAAAAGAATTTAGGTGGGATTTATTGGAACCAACCTTCAAGAATTTGAAAGTGCTTAGAGTCCTAGATTTTCAAGAAGTACAAATTAAAGGAAGTAAGTTACCCAGAGATATTGGTAGACTAATCCACTTTAGATTCCTAAGTTTAAGACATGCTAAGGTGTTGGAGTTGCCATCATCTTTAGGGAATTTAAGATTGTTGCAGACTTTAGATTTACTCATTTTTATAGGTCCTGTACATGTACCCAATTTGATATAGAAGATGGAAAGGATGAGACATCTATATCCCCCTCCTAGATGTGACGAGAAAACAAAGTTGAAATTGGTTACTTTGAGAAACTTACGGACACTTTTGTATTTTCATTTGGAGAATTGCGAAGTAAATGATCTTTTCAATGTGACAATCATTAGACGATTGGAGATAATATCTACAAGCAAAGGTAGTTTAAAGGAAATTTTTGATGCATTTTTAAGTGTTGCATTAAAACGTCTCCAATTGTTATCGTTATATGACGATGACGATAAGCTGCAACCACCAGTTGATGTAAGCCCACGAATGTTGGGTTTTAATAATCTCTCAAGAATGGAAATAGGTACAAAGATAGAGAAGTTACCAGAATTCCCTCATCACATCACCTTTATATGCTTAGGCGGATGTGAACTTGGTGAAGACCCAATGCCAATTCTAAAGAAACTGCCTAACTTGAGGTTCCTTCTGTTTGAAAATGCATTTTTGGGGAGGGAAATGGTTTGCTCTAGACAAGGTTTTCGTAAACTCCATTATCTATATGCCTGTTGTACCTCCAAAATTTAGAGGAGTGGAATGTGGATGAAGGAGCCCTGCCTAATCTTTGTCGTTTGTATATTTCCAGCTGCCCTAAGTTGAAGGCACTTCCAGATGGAATGATAACTCTACAAGAATTGGAGATCAGTTCTATGCCAAAGACATTCAAAGATAAATTGGTCCAAGGAGGAGAGCATTTCTACAAAGTCCAACATGTGCCTTGTGCTTTTGACCATTCAAGTGCTGCTCAAACAAACCTTCATGGTGGCACCAAATTTTACAAATGTCACACCACTTTTGCTGCTTTCCTCCCTCACCCCACCACCACCAAGTTCCAACCTTTTCAGTTCATCCTGGTGCTTTTGTACCCCCAAGTTTTGCTTCATTGTAGCTTCATCCATGCACCAAATTTCACATAAACCACACCATTGTCGCTGGTTTGCTATCTTGATTAATGTATCATCGTCATCTTTCTTAACAGATTTTAGCTTCAACTCATGTAGTTTAGCCATGTGCTTTTTACCATTTACATGTTGTTTATAATTAAATGCGCTTGAGCAAGGTACATTGCATACTTTACAAAACAGGTTATCTGCTGGATTCTCAATCTCTGTAGGCTCATCAATAATACTATCAACTGATTGCGGCTGTGTATCTTGTGGCAACCATCCATGAGTATAAGTTGGTGCTTTTCGTTTTATTCCTGAGAGCCTAGGACTTGAACTTGGAATTGGACTTGGACTTGAAAAATCTACCTGCAGCTGCAATTCAAACATTGTCACAAGACAAAATGATACAACTAAACAGAAAAACTATGCCAAAAACAGAACAAGGATCATGGTAATTGAAGCATTGTGTAAAATTAGTACGACGAATTTTCACCTGAGATGGCATAAAGTCTTTTCCACTATCAAGGTTTGGTTGAAGTTTTAACATTGCTAGCCTCCTTTGAAATGTCGTTTCTCTTTGAATTGCAAGCTCTACTGTCATAATATTATTCTCTTTCCTCTTTTCAGCCATTTTTGGCATGCAGCTATTCCCTGTCCTGATCAGCAATATATACAAGTCAATTTCTCAGCAAGCTGTGCCAAGATGTTCATATATATACTGATAAAAAACAAGGGTCCTTACAGAATTCTATATATAATGAAGAAAGTAGGCACCTTGATTTCCATAAACATAAACATTTGCAAAGAAAATTATAAACTAGAAGGCTTTAACTGTAGACAAGTTAAGAAGATTTTCAAACCATGAAACAGCATAGATCATGATCAGTAACCAAAAGATTTTTATATGTAGAAACTATATACATAAAAATTAGACTGTTAAAGTCAAGCAATTCAGGGAAAATTAAATGCCTGGAAAATGGGCAGAGAAAAGTGAATTGTTAAAACCCATTTGGAAATGCCAACCCAGAAATTAAAGTCATGTGATTTTCTCTACATTGTTGGTTTTGTGTTCTGTTCCGTATCAAGTAAGTACAATATTTCAGGGCATTTTTTTTTACCAAAAACAAAATATATAGTAGGAGTATTCTTTTAGATATAGAAACGAAAGTGTTTAGCTTAGCTTGGAGTCTCACCTTGGACTGGACTACTCCCAAAATGGCGTAAAGAGAAGGGAACACAGAAAAGAAAAGCCCCTAAAAGGGCATAAATGGAAGGGATTAGATGCTGTACTTGCTTGCAGACCATGGAATACAATTCCGGAACCTCTTAAGTCTTGATATATTATTATATTGCAGAATGAAGAACATTGGTCACATGGGTCTTGGCTTTTATAATAAATGGCATACCCATGGCTAAATTTTTTACACTTGTATGTATCAAGAGAGTCCAAGACAAATTTGACGATGCTTATCATTCATCGAAGAAATGCATGCTTTTAGCTCGATTTCGCAAGGTGATGCGCAATCGTGCTAGATCAAAGATCAAAGCTGTGTGAAGGTTGATATCCCTTTAGTTGATGTGCAATGGATTATTGATTCGAATTCGATGGATTCTAACAACTAATTTGTACATCAATCCTACAGCTAATGTACATCCATCCATAAGCACAGGAAATACATGTGCAGACATTTAGGTCGGCTAATGCTTGTCATGCTGTTATGCCTAATATTCCTACTCATAATCCCGGAAAATGCGAGTACAATCACAAATTGTGTAGACATGTTAAACTAGAAAATAAGTTGTTGCATGCCCCATATCCTTCGGGAAAAATATGCATTTCTTTACATTGTTTTCCTCACAGTTTTATGCACCAAAAGATTCTCAGAAGTATATATGCTATAAGCCTTAAACCCAAAAACTTGAGAAACAAACCAGTAATGGAAAACTTACTTGATTGCTTGTCGCCATTGGTTAGGGACAACTGAACAAGATGACAATATCATAAAACAAACATTTTCCTTTCTTCCTTACGAAGCTTAGAATAATGTATACCACTCAGCATTTCTGCTATTGGTTCACGGTGCTCTTGTTGGCTTACTTGGATGTCAATGGAAGATCACTAAAACCTTCTTTGGCTGCGGTAAACCCTGATTTCGATTCATGTTGCCCAATCCTTCTAAAAATAGACAACCCAACCATGTATGATATTTGTACGTAACAACAAATCTCTGCTAAACTCAAGCTCTTCATACAATGGGAAGTCAATTCACCAATCCTTTTTAGATTTCAGAAGCTAACTCATTTGCAGATGACGATGAGAAACCTTTCCTTCATCAGAAAATCATGATTAAACCAGCTTGCACCTGAAAAAGATAATTATAGATCCCAGATACCACATTAACACCCCCCCCCCCAAACAAACACAAAAAAAGTCCATGATTAAAGCTCAAAACGGAAACAAAAACAGTACATGATTCCAATTCATTTTCTGATAGTCTACGTAAACATCATGGACAAATTTCTTCACTTGAAAGTCCACAATAACATGTCTATTCTTTACCATTTTGAGATAGCACAATTCGTTATTTGTTGGAAATGACGAGTTTCAATATATCTATTCTTCTTCCTAACTGATTCAACAGCTGGCCTACTTGAGCAACTTTTTTCCTGCCTGACAGAACCCACTCAATATCTCATGGCATAAAGGCTTCAAGGATAAGATGATATTGCAAGACAGTTAGTACATTGAAAATTTTACTTAATAGGTCAAAATAAGCACCTTAATTTATTTAGCCTGAAATCCTTTTCCTTGTGTATAGGCAAGGAAACTAGGAATGATATATATCAAAATAAAAGATTCATATCACCGGAAGCAAGTTTTCGTAAAACATAGCTGATAAGTTGGTTGTTCATGCTTCAGGAAATCATCCTCCACCCTGCCACTGCAGCTTCTCCCTGTTCAGTCCTCTCTGTTCTCAATAGCATTGAGTTCAAGGAAATGCTTTTTGCCCTCAAGGTGCGTCTCGAATGCATTCTCATCTGGAAACCAAACACAACACAATCCACACCACTTTGGCTTTTTTGCTATAACTCCATCACTTTCCCTTGCGAGCTCCAACTCTTGTAATTTAGCCATGTGCTTTTGACCTTCCAAGTGTTGCGTGAATGATTTTTCATTGACGCACCAAATTGTACACAGTTCACACCTCCGTCGCTGTTTTGCTACCTCGCGGTCCTCACTAACATTTTTCCTACTGAATTTCAACTCCCTTAGTTTAGCTTGGTGCTTCTGACCTTTTATATGCTGCATATATGATATGGCACCCGAACAGGGCACTTTGCAAACCTTGCAAAAGTGGTTATCCCTATTCTTAAGCACAAGACCACAGTGAAATAGTTGCAGCTGTTGAGTTCGCAGGAATTCAAAGCTGCTTGCAGGTACATGTCGTTTTATTCCTGAAAGGCTGGAACTTGCACTTGAATTTAGACAAGGACTTAAATTGGAAGACTGAACCTGTTACAAGAAAAATTATAATTTATGACATAAACTAGCACATAGATAAAAATGACACGTGAGCAGTGGTTCACCAACTAAATGCTCTCATAAGGAAAAGAATCATTGAAGACAACAGCAAGAACATATTCCATTATTTCAGAAGTAATATGATACAAAAACACTAAACTGCTCAATGCAATTTACATTTAACATATTGTACTTAAGAAAAAGAAAGAAGAACAAAAAAACTTAAAGACACTAAAGTTTGACCATGCTGTGCAGGTTCCATGTTTGAGAATAAAAAAGTTGACTACTACTAAAATTACTTAGCTCATAAATTTTGTTGTTATATATATGGTTTTTAGTTGAGAGATTAAAACATAATAATGTAACTATAGAAGATAGGAGATACCAGAAATTAATAACGCCTTACATAGTTACATCACTTACATGCAAAAAACCATTATGCCAATCTGAAAAATGCTTTTAGAATCAGTCCAAACAATATCAAACATTCTATAAAACTATCAGTTGCAGATTAAACACATTCAGTAATACAATGCCTCTGCAACTCTACACAAGAATCTAAGAAATTAGCGGACTTTACAATATTACGAGACTTTTACACTCGTGCATGCAGTCTAGAACAAAAAAATGTTTTACCTGCTTTCAATATTATTTTACTAAGGCTGTTATTCACGAAAATAACCCTATTTAAGATGATATATTTATTATCACATGAATAGTAAGAGGATTGTAAGTGAAAGTGAAAACAGAGGACATATGCTAGTTGAGGATCCTCTAGGCTGGTCCATTTTAAGTTCTAGACGTTAGAGAACCCATATAAGAAACATTCGTTAAATTCTCAATAAAAAAAATTATGTCTGGAAACACACTTCATTAATTAATTCCGCTTATGAGAGTGAAACGTTGATATAAGATAAAATCAGTTTCCAATCTACCAAAATAAATCCCAAATTCTATCTAGAGCTTCCACTTTCAAGTATCACAGAAATAAAATCAAACGCATGCCAAACATAAAAACTTAACACTAGCTAGACAATTTTAGCAGTCATCAACATTGATATGGCAATTCATGTAAAAGTAGGACGAATGCTTACGTGCATAGGCATAAGATTTGATCTGAAGTCACCAACAGGCTTTGTATTCAACAGGACAACTTTCTGGCGATATGCCATTTCTCTTTGGATGGCAAGCTCCACTTGCATAATATTTTCCTTTCTCTCTCCAGCCATTTCCCTTTCACCTGTACCCTATGCGATATTTCACTTGTAAGTTCTCTACTTATTCTATCAAAGTTTTAACTGCCCATCATGAGTTTCATATACTTGAAGTTAAAATGAAGAAGTATGATTCCAAATCTTGCTCAAGTAAGTGCATAAGATGGTAATCCCTAAAGCTCATAGTTGGATTAAGAACTAATATGTTCACTTTGGGACAATTATCTAAGCAGAAGCTATAGAAGTGACATTCGTATTGAGAAATAATTGAATTAAAATTGAAACAATTACATGCATTAGGCCTTCTCATAAACAAGCATTTATTTCTTAAGGGCACATTTAAATTTTTCATAGATATACCGGTTGCATGTCCAATTTATTTACTTAGCATTCCTTAATTAAATTTAGAGTAAGAAAAATAAGGTTGAAGAGAAGTTTGTTAAAATGCACAGCAAACAAAATCCAAGTATAACCAGAAAACGGAAAAAAAAATCAAGTGAAGAAAAAAAAAAGCATCCAGAAAATTAACTATCAGAGTAAGAGTCATGTAAGAAAAATGGAAAAGAAATTATGAGAAAAACCCAAATGAGAATGAATAAATAAAGGCAAACCAGATCGACGAAGAAGCTGTAGAAAGCAGTTACTAAACACAAACAGAAATGGAAATAAAGAAAACACAACAATCACTTTCGAGGAAAATGGTAACGAAGAAGATGGGAAGAGTGTTGAGAAATTGCTTATCCAGTGGAGAATGAATGAATAGAGAACAAGTGCCAACTACTTAGACCTGTACGTGCCAACTGCCAACCAATTAACTGTCAATCCATGTGAGTAAAAAGAAAATATCAATCCAAAAATTACATAAAACTACAAAAAAAAAACTAGTCCCGATTTGAAATTTGTTCTGACGTTACCCTCAAGTTTTTTTTTTTTGGGTAAATTAACATAAATCTTTAGTTCAAACTTACAATTTACCTTTTCATTCATTGTATTATACGCTTATCTATTTTGTTTTATTATGATCATATTTGGTACGTTACTTAAACCATTTAAAACAATTATTTTTAAATAAAAATAATTGTTTTAAGTGGTTTTAAGTAAATTGCCAAACATGACTTATATACACTCATGGCTCACCTACCGTTACTAATCCATCAGTCAAATGTTACCTCGTTAAAATATTATGAAACCCGATTTTACCTATATAATGTTCAAACATTAAAAATTGAAGCAATATGATTGTTTTAATATTACTGTCTGATTTTTTTTGATAAATAATATTACCGTTTAAAACATATTCTCGATTAGATCTATGACTATGCCAATCTCCTTCTTCCTCGAAAAACTGAAGCAAATCTCATCTTCACCTCTGGTAACGTACATATCCTTTCTTTAGTTCTTCATCATTTCTCTTTCTCTCCAGCATTTTCATTTCGCGTCATCATCAACAAGCCTTTTGTTTTTGTCTCTCTTCTTTTTTTGTCTCTCTTCGTCCTCATCTAGTGACTGGGTTTTACGTTGATTTGTGACTTCGGTTGACTGGGGTTTATGTTGATTGGAGATTAGGTTTATTTCATGTTGAATATGTTTCTTGAATGTTTGGTATTTTAGGGTTCTGATTTGGTTATCGAAAACTTCTTCAGTGCTCAATAGTTTTTTCTTCAACAAAGACAATGTGTTTAGTGATTTGAGACCTGTCAATCCCCCGTGGTCGTCAGGGGTTTTACAGATCTAGACCCGTGAAGTATGTACCAACTCTAACAATCTCCCACTTGGTAAATACTTCACACACATGGAAAACTTCCCAGAACTCTGTTTCTTCAAGCCCATCTCAATAGCACACCACACATACTTTGCTAGATTAAATGCCTTAGTCAAAAAATCTACGTTGTTCATTGTTGTATTGACTTTCTCTAAGATTATCACATTTTCTTCAATCTTTTCCCAGATGAAGGGATATTGGATATCAATGTGCTTCGTCCGTGAATGAAATGCAGGATTCTTTGCTAAGAAGATAGCACATTGATTGTCACATTTCACCTTCACTGCTCTTTGTTTAAACCCAAGCTCAGCACACAACCTTTGAAGCCAAATTGCTTCATTTTCAGCATGTGTTATCGCCATATACTCTGCTTCTATGGATGAAAGAGCAACAACACTTTACCTCTTGCTAATCCAACTTACCGTCCCACCAAACAGATTGAACACATATCCGCTTGTAGGCCTCCTACTATCAATGTCTCATCCCAAGTCAGCATCAACCGATCCTAAAATATCAAGATTCTTTTTACCTCCCATACCTCCATAACACAATGCAAACTTTGATGTGCCACGCAGATATCTAATAACTCTCTTGATTGCAGTCTAATGCTTTTTCCCAGGATTAGACATATATCTGCTCAATAATCCCACTGCTTGGGCAATATCTAGTCTCGTACACACCATGGTGTACATCAAGCTTCCAACCGCATTAGCATAAGGTACGTGCGCCATCTCTTCAGCTTCTTCCTCCGTCTTCAGACATTGTTCCACAGATAACTTGGTTCCCAAAGGCATGGGAGTCCCTACTGGCTTGCTGTCAGAGATGTTAAATTTCTTCAACACTTCTTCAATATACTTCTTTTGACTTAGCCATAGTTTTTGATTTTCACGATCCCTCTTTATCTGCATGCCCAAGATAAAGTTTTGCTGGCCCTAGGTCTTTCATGTCAAACTGACTTGCCAACGATGCCTTCACAGTACTAATCATCTTTTTGTTATTTTCAATCAACACAGCATATCATCAACGTACAAGGTTAAAATGACAAAATCAACTTCTAACCTTTTCACATAGACGCAGTGATCAACATAGCTGTGAGTGAACCCAAGCTGAATGACATATGTTCAAACTTCTGGTACCACATCTATAGTGACTGCTTTAGGCCGTACAAAGACTTCTTCAATTTACAAACCAACTCTTCCTTGTCTTTACTCACAAAGCCTTCATGATGTTTCATGTAAATTTCCTCCTATAAGTCCCCATAAAGGAAAGTTGTTTTCACATCTAGTTGCTCGACCTCTAGATCATAAGCAGCTACCATGGATAAAACAAATCTAATAGATATCAACTTTGCTATCGAGAAAAATATCTCACCATAGTCAATTCCCTCTATTTGCGAGTACCCCTTTGCAACTAGACATGCCTTGTATTTTTCTACCATTCCATCTGCATTTGTTTTCTTCCTGAAAACCCATTTGCACCAAATTTCCTTCCTATTTTTTTCGCAATTTCACAAGGCTCCATGTTTCATTCCTGTCCAGTGCCTGCATCTCCCCTATCATAACATCCTCCTACAGATTTGCATCCTCCGAGGACCTCGCCTCTTTCACTGTGCTAGGATCATCACCAGCAGTATTTAAAGCATATAATGCACTGCAAGAACTAGAGGAATACCTGATAGGTGGCCTCCTAACCCGTGTGGATCTCCTCATGACTGGTGTGGTCTATACCCCCGAACCAGCATCTGAATCCTCACCTTCTACATCAGAAACATGAATATCGTACTCATACCAAACTGACTAAGAATCTGAAGTATCCGATGCAGTCTGTGGGATAGTCTCCAATTCTTTATCTCCCGAGCTAAGATTAATCTGAACCTGCTTTGGCTATTACGGTACATCTTGGACAGCCGCCATATCCCTTTGTGTTTCTCTGAACACAATATCTCTGCTGAAAACTGTACTCATGTTTTCTGGATTCCATAACTTGTATCCCTGTCAAGTTTGTTCCTATTTTCTTTTGGTACATGCATATACGCATCACACCCTAACATAAGCCAAACTCGGCTTCTTCCCGAATAGTGTCTCAAACAATGTCTGATCCTGTAAAGCTGACGTAGGTGACTTGTTCTTCAGATAGCAGGTTGTAGCCACCGTCTCTGCCCAAAACTCCGGCTCCAAGCCTGCACATCTCAGTATACTCCTCGATTTCTCCATGAATGACCAATTGAGTCTCTCGGCCACCCTATTCTATTAAGGTGTATATGGAGTTGTTTTCTGTTTTGCAATGCCACTTGCTACACAGAATTGCTCAAACTTGTCTGAGCAAAATTCCCCTCCATTATCTGTTCTTAGTACCTTTATCTTTCAGTCTATATGATTTTCTACCAATGCTTTAAACTCATGAAACTTATCAAATGCTTCAGTTTTACTCTTAATGAAGTAAATCCATGTATACCTTGAAAAATCATCAATGAAAGAGACATAATACCTTGATTTTCCAAGAGATTTGATCGGAACTGGCCCAAACACATGACTATGTATCAAATCCAGAATACCTTTCGCCCTCGTGCCAACGGACTTAAAACTCACACGATTCTACTTGCCATGTAGACAATGCTCACAGAATTCGAATCCCATGGAGCAATCTGAGACTCCCTTCACCATTTGCTTTGACGATAAAGTAGATAATCTCTTTTCACTAATATGCCCAAGCCTTTGATGCCATAACATAGACGACTTTGCCTCATTATCAATCGCCGCCTCAGAGATAAAACCTCCACTGCACTGACTTTGTACTGTACTTCCCAGCAACTTATACAACGTACCATATCAAACACCTTATGCAATTACTAGCGATCCACGAGTCATCTTGCACGAATTTTTGTCACAACTGAAATTCACTCCTCCATCTGTCATCTTACTGACTAACATCAGGTTCCTGCTGAGGCCCGGAATATGTATCACGCCTGGAAGTGTCATGACCGTCCCATCATTCATCTTCACCTTCCCACGACCAATAATTTTCATCAGAGAGTTCTCTCCCAATAAAAGGTTTCTCCATCAAAGGTTTCATACTCATGAAACCAATCCTTGTGAGGTGTCATGTGAAAGGATGTTCCTGTGTCAATTATCCAAATAGTTCGATCTGATTGAGCCAAACAAGATGCCATATTTAAGTTAGTAGCATCATCATCATGGTTCTTGTTTCTTGAAACTGATATCTCGCCTGTCCACTTTTCAAGATCCACGCTTACTTTTGCAATCCTTCTTCAGATGTTCGAGCTTCTTACACTTTAACCCAGATTTATCCTAGCTTTTTGATCTTCCCCTGAGCTTAGGTTTATCACCAGACCTCTTGTAACATCTATCATGGGTTTGCTCTCTCACAGATAAGGCCTCCTTTGACGAGTTCTCTATACCCTACCGCCTCATCAACTCCTCAGACAATAAAGCTGCCACGACATTCTCAAAGGACAGATCAATCGTATCACTACCAATCGCAACTATCAAGTTATCCCATGAATCAGACAGTGAACAGAGCAGTGTAATAGCCTTATTGTCATCCGTCACATCAACACAGGACAATAGCTGACTTATCAAAGTGTTGAACTCATGTAGATGAACAGTGAAAGAATCGCCCTCAACCATCCGAAGGTTGTACAACTTTTTTCAGAGAAACAATTTGTTTACCAGAGATTTACTCTGACAAAGACTTTCTAGCTTCTTCCACAGTTCTTTCGCAGTCTTCTCTCCAGAAACGTTTATCAGGACAGAATCGACCAAACACAGTTGAATCAGACTTCGTGCCTTCCGATCGAGCTTCTCCACTCCGTGATGGCCGCTGAAGATGATGCCACAACCACCACCGACGACGCCGCCTTTGCCATGGACGCTGCCATCATGCTCATCGTACTCTTTGGCATCTCATTGACTATCATCGTCTACGAGTCCCTGTCCACCAGTGGATCCTCCATCTTCAGTTTCCACAACGCGAAGCTCTTCCCTCCGAACTTTTTGATTTCAATCTGTGATCCAATCGATATCTCTGATCGTTAATCATCGAACACAAGGCTTTGATACCAATTGAACGATACGAATTATAAATAGAAAGAAAATAAGACACAATATACCCGGGTTCACCCAAAAATAGGGCTATATCTTGCAAGAAGTTTCATTATAATCAACTTCACAAATCTCTCGTTACAATGTGCTCTCAATACATAGAGAGTATTTATAAACAACTTAAGACGTCCTAATTAGGGTTTTCATCCTACTGCAAAACCACGGCTATTCATGAACCCAAATCCAAACTGTCAAGCAAAAAACCAGACCCAAAACATGTACGGGACCTAAAATTTTCGAGGGCGCTGCCCCCTAACCCTAGCTACTCACTTTCTTTTCTTTTAATTGTGTCCATCCTGTATAAATAAGATTTAAGCTCAATTCAAAGTCATAGCCTTAGTTATGAGTTAGCTAAATATTCCAGAATTTAATCAATCAAAGATAGAAATTAAGAGGCAAGATAAAATTTTAAGATTTAACTAGCTATCTCTTGTTAATATCTTATAAGCTCACTAAAAGAAAATTGATTTTCAACTACGATCTTCCGTCATTAATGTAGAACCAACAATATTCTCACATTGTAACTAAGACATTCGGGAATTTCATATGTATACCTTCAATAGAACATGTCTAGAGCAAAAGATAACAAGAGAATTTCATTAATTAAATCAAATGAATAGTACATTCATTGCAACCTACAATGTAAATATGTATAACCAAAATGATTTTTAAATGATATTTTCAACTTTTATATCATAAGGTATATCCGTATCTAAGGTGTTGAACTTGTCATACAAAGTGATCAATGATAGGCTATCTACCATTGTAATTCATTAATCTCAAAGAAAAGCATTAGATCCCATTTTAGTCAAGAAATTACAGTGTACAACTAGATGAGGTTATTCCAGATCGCCCAGTCAAGGACTTAACTGAAATTTGCAACTAATCTTCAAGGAACAAAATAATCTCAGTAGCAAACTCATGCAAAAATTCCAAACCACCATGAACTCAATCACCTTATAATCACATTGCTCTTTAAAAATTCTAAGTCCTTATCCAAACGAAATCGAAAACAAGATCCACTATAACATAGAGTCTCAGAATAAACTCGGAATAACCCTTTAAGTCCTCATCAACCAAATACTTAAATGCTTATAATATCAAACTAAATTCACCCTCTGAACCAAATATTTAAACCAGTAGGAACAAAGTACACAAGTAATGTTTACTGATTATCAAGTCTCACATTAAAAATCTAATTAGTTCCTTATGAACAGAGACGAACTACCAAGCTAGATCAATCCAGATAACAGATTTAAATTCACTAAAATTTATTTTCCCAAACATGTTCTCAGCTATTCAATGGAAGTCAAACGAGCCATAGTATAACATGCTTTAAACGACATTTAACAAAACAAGAAAATGGGTTTAGTTTTTACCTGTCGCTTTCAAATGATTTTGAACAAGAGAACGACGAGATTCTGCTATGAATTGGGTGAAATGGTGTTGATATCGACGAAGGCTACAGTGGCAGGACTTCGGGCTCGCGGTAGAGACGAGGAACGGCAGAGTAGCTATGCAACTTGAAGCTCCCAAATACCCAAAATTGAATACCCTTTTTCTTCTTCAGAGAAAACTCACCACTGACCTATCTGACAAAGATCTCACATACAACGATCCCCAATCTTACACCATCGCAAATGCCCTTTTCCCTCTATCTAAAACCAGCAGGTCACTCCTTGCCATTGACAGAAATGAAGGCTGCTGTTCTGGGAGAAAACAAGTTTGCTCCACAAATCAGAGGAAGGGGAAGAAGGAAAAATAAGGAAGAAGTCGCAGCTGCCAGCAAAAGGGCAAATGGGGAAAAATATTTAGTTCTAAATCGACGGGATTCATTTTGTCGCATGGTTCATGAGATAAAAATGATTGGATTAAGATTCGTTTTATTTTATTTTAATTTTAAATGAACCAAAGCTATTTATCCGAAATTAATTAGTTTAATTTCACTTTTATCTCAACATAACGAGCCCTTAAACCTGTACATGCCAATTGCCAACCAATTAACTGTCAAAACATAAAGCCCACTCTTGCAATGTTAAATATTTCATATAGTACATTTTTGTATTTTTATTTGGGTAGAAGAGTGAGCCTTGCTTTTATTTTTTTAAATGGGTTGATCCTTTCATCTGTCATAGTGTAAAAAAACTACTTCCATTTGTTATTGAGAACATGAACAACTTTAAAGAAAATCTTATTCCGTGAAATTGAGCCTAAGACTCGAACTTGAATTTGGATTTAAAATTTTCAACAAATATGTTCAAACATTAACTGACAGGACAAAATGATAGAAAAAAAAAGCTATGACCCAGAAAAAATTTAATTCAAATTGCAAAAAAAAAAGAAACACTTTAGAGTTCATGCATGCTGAGTCTAGATTTAAAAAACCTAAGGAATGCTTTTACCTCTTAATAATCAATGCTAACAATCTTAATTAAGAGATTGACTCATCCTTCAAAATTTCACCTATTAAATACAAGTTTTAAGCATTTATGTTTAAGATTAATTGAAATGCAAACAAAAGGGTTTCAAGTAATTTACCAACCAATGATCTCATTCAATATTCTATAATCCAAAGACTATGTTATTGTACAAATTATAATTTTCACTTTTTAATATCTGAATACTTAATGTGAGACAATTTCCTTCTATCAATTAAATGACGACATATGACACTCTTAATGAGTTAACCCACAACTCAAGAGCATTAATCAATTCAAAAGTGATAAACGACTAAGAAGCAAAATGATAACTTCACCCTTAAACTCTAATCAAACCAAAACTTTAATTATTGAAGAACATTCATTCCAAAATCTTTTTTTATATTGGATTTTATTCCAAATTAATATTATATAATGAAACTATCATTTCACAAGTACATGACAAAATCTCCAACTCCCTCGAAACTATAATTTTTCTCATAGTGCTGACTTGGTGACTTTTAATTTACGTTCGCGCCTCACAAGCTTGAACAGTATAATTCTCACACAGGATCTTATCTTAGGGCATGAACAACATGTTCTAAGATAAGATCCTCAACAATGTATCTTCAAAATGCATGATCCAATACATAATGTTCAATTCCCACAAACTAAGGTCATCAGCTTATAGGTCACAGTAGTCAAAAATTGGGAACTGTTAAGATTTAAAAAAAATGAGAAGATTCTGAAACTTTTATTTTATCCCCATACAATGAGCTGATCTAAAAATCTAGTTTTCAGGTAAATTTTTGTAAATTAATATGCAATTAAGGACCTAAATGTTAATGTTCTTTTACATTAAGTTTCATATTGATTTTTAATACCTGATCAAACATCTTTCTTTTTTTTTATTTTATTTTAAAAAGCATCCTTTGATCAAACTTGTTAATTCCAGTGTAAACTGAAATCTATAATGTTGCAGAAGGGGTGTTAGGATTTGTTGCAAGTTTGTTCAGAAGGTGTTAGTGCTAACTTCTTTTCCATTTAGTTTAGTTAGTCGTGGACTAACTAAAGAAAATCATCAAACCAATATAAGTGGGGCAGCCACTTTTAAAATATAAAAATAAAAAATAAAACAAGTTGATACCACACAATTTTAACAAGTTGATATTGATTTTCGAAAAGCAAAAATCATGGCCAGCCACACAATTTTAAAGAAATAAAACAAGGCGGACAGCAAGATAAATAGCATTTTAAATTAGGAGGGAGATTGGTACCGGGTTTATAAAAGAGAGAGAGTAATTGAGTTTCTTTGAGAGAGTATCATGAGTAATATATGGTATGATAATCCATTTTATTTTTAAATGATATAAAATATATATAAGTTTGATCATTTTGCATATATCTCTCATAGTATTATGCTAGTTAAGAGTTTTTCTTCTTTAAGAAAGACAGAAAAAGCACTAGAGATTTTCTTTTCATATACACAATCTTTGAATATTTTTTTACTACTTTTATGGTAAATCGAATCACGTAAATATATATACATATATCTCATCAAATAATTTTTTCTCTTATCAATTAAACTCAAAAATAACGTTGACAATTTCGTAAATCCATATTTGTAAACACGTGTCATTTTTGTGTTTATAGGTTTGATATTTGAATACGTGCAATCTTTAATTGTGTATAACAAAATGTGTTGTATGTAAATTATTGAAGTTAAAACAATTATCTTTATTTAAGTTATTGTTCTCATTTTCCCTAGGTAAAGAGGGGCATTTTTCATACATTTTTATGCTCTACTAGAAAAAGGCATATGGTGCAACCTATTGTTTTTTTTATCAAGCATGTGATGTGCAAATCATGTTCAACATTCTGATTTCAAGCCCTTTGAATATGATATGAAGTATAATGATTGAAAGCTCTTAAAATAAAGAAAGATTTGAGAAGAATTCTCTTATGAAAGAAGAATATAAATCTATATATGTAGAGGTTAAGAATGTAAAATCTAATAAAAATAATAAACCTATGATTATGATAAATCAGAAAACTAAACTAATTAGAAAATTATGCATATAAAGCTAGAAAACTTATATTGCAATAGGAATATGAAATATCATATACATTAATAGCCCCCTCAAACTCAAAGTGGTAAAGTGGACGCCAATTTGAGTTTGTAAACAAATCAAAGAAACACCGAGAAGAACAAACTTTAGTGAAGAATTCTGCAGGTTGATACTAAGCTTTGATAAAGAACTCTACGGAAGTTACTCCTGTGGACATAAGTAAAAGGTGTTGAACCACGTTAAAACTTGTTGTGTTTATTTTTCTCTTTATTTTTGGTATTGTTATTGTGTAGTTGTTGATTGGATGCCAGAATTCCCAATAGTGTGGATATTATGTTTTGATGCCGAAATTCTGTCGGGATCTGAGCCATCGAAGAGTGGGATTTGCACACACGAAATGAGGCTGAAACCTAAAGTCACGGAAGGTTCGGGGGGGGGGGGGGGAAGGTGGTGCCTCCGGAGGACTCTTTGATGCCTAAGTTAGTATAAGACTTTTTTCTCTAGAGAATAAAGGAAGCCAGAGAGAATGGGAGCTGTGAGTCGAGAATTGTTCGTACTTTTTATAGTGTGTTAGAGAAAAGTTTGATTAAGAAAACAACTGTAGTATTGGGATATGAGTAATATTCTCTTTTGGAGTTATCTAAATCAGTCTGAGTTTATCCAGAAGTTGGATTGATGAGATAACATCAGGTCTTCTGGTGCAGAATTACTATTATGTCTCTTGCCAAATGTTGGGAGGAGATTAGTTGTTTTGTCTTGGTTTAAGAAACTACCAATTTGCCCTGGAGGTAGACACATGTCATTATGTCATTAGAGAGTGGTTTTTCCCCACATCAGATGCCTCTCACTTCCTTAAGTGCATTTACACTCTTGAAGAAGTAGATAGCATGGGGTTAAGATAGTGATTCGAACCTATTTGTGAGAAGGCTAATACCTACAGAGTTTTGCAAAACATCTCTGAGGTGTTGAGAAATGGTTCAGAGTTTGATAATTGATCCAAGGCATTGAAATTCAGTCAAAAACTGTTCAACGCTTTTATTTATTTATTTTGGTGACTGTGTCTGATGAGTTGACACATGGTCTAAACTGTATGGAGTTTGGTGAATGAGTTCGAAGAGTTGACTCTCAGTCAAAACTGCTTGGAGTTTGGCGATTTGGTCTAAGAAGTTAACACTCAGTCAAAACTGCTCGAAGTTTGGAAATTGAGTCCGAGGATTTGACACTCAATCGAAACTGCTCGAAGTTTGGTGATTGAGTCCGAGGAGGTGACACTCAGTCGAAACTGCTCGGAGTTTGGTGATTGAGTCAGATGAGTTGACACTTAATTAAAACTGCTTGGAGTTAGGCGATTGAATCTGAAGAGTTGACACCTAGTTGAAACTACTCGGAGTTAGGTGATTGAGTTCGAGAAGTTGACACTTTAGTCGAAACTGCTCGGAGTTAGGCGGTTGAGTCTGAGGAGTTGACACTCAGTCAAAACTGCTCGAAGTTAGTTGAAGGAGTTCGAGGAAAAGAAGATGAACTCTAACTGCTCAGAGTATCTTGGAGAAGTATGAGGAGTTAGACATGGACTCCAATTTCTCGGAGTCTATTAGAGAAATCCGATGAGTTGAACATGGACTCCAACTACTCGGAGTTGGTTGGCGAAGCCCGATGAATTGGAAATGGACTCGAACTGCTCGGAGTTGGTTGGAGAAGTCCGAGGAGTTAGATATGAACTCTAACTGCTCAGAGTTTTTTGAGAAGTCCGATGAATTGGACATGGACTCCAACTGGTCGGAGTTGGTTGGAGAAGTTTGAGGAGTTGGACATGGACTCTAATTGCTCGGAGTCTGTTGGATAAGTCAAAGGAATTGAACATGGACTCAAACTGCTCGGAGTTAGTTGGAGAAGTCCGAGGAATTTGATATGGACTCCAACTGCTTGGAGTCTATTGGAGAAGTCCGAGGAGTTGGACCTGGACTCTAACTGCTCGAAATATGGTGAACTCGGGTTGCTTCCGAGGAAAAAGAACTCGGTTAAACAGTGTGACTTTCATAGGACCTTCTGCCCCTTCTAGCTTTTTGTGGGCTTTGTTGTAGTAGGCCAGGGTTTGGTTTTAGGCCTAAGATGTTAAACTTTTGGCCTAAATGCTAAGCTTTAGAGCTTGACCCTCGTAACTGGCATTAACTTCTTGGCCCATCGCTTAATCATTAATTGAGGATATCTCGAGTTGTCCTCTTAAATGCTAAAAATCAGCGGTGCATATCTTAGTGTTCTTCAAGATGCAGTATCTTTCTTGAAAACATGTTGCTTCGATGTTCGAGAATACAGTTATGCTTCTTCGTTCTTTGTGTGAGGAGTTCTATATAAAGAGAGAGGCTTTCTTTTGTTTTTCATTTCACTCGCAACTGCCAAAAGATATAAAAGCCTTTAGAATTTGAGAGCCTTTGGAGTTTGGTAGCTCGAAGTAGTAGAAGTTTGAGAGCTCGGAGTGTCTTTCTATGCGGGAGCTCAGAATCTCGACGTTCCTATCTTGTTGGAGTTCTCGATCGGTGAGTCCATCTTTCTCTATTCATGTCTTCTTTCGATGTTTACCATGATAGAGGTAGTGGTAATGATAGCGGTAGTGGTAGTGGTAGCACAAGTAGTAAGGATAATACTAAGGTTAGTGGAGATGATACTAGAGGTAGTAAAGATGATAAAAGTAGCAGTCAGAATTGTGGTAGTAGCAATGATCTAGAAATTGAGGTAAATGATTCTTTAGGAGACTCTCGTGCCTTTGTTATCTATGAGGGGGGGTGAGTCATCTTCATCCTCTTCATAGGGGAACAATGCCTTGTGCGTGCTTTAAGAAGAGATGGAAGAGGATGAAAGGCCAAACATAGGTTTTGCAGCGAACCTCTCCTCTAGCCAGCTGAAGGAGGATGAGCTTGAGGAGATTAGAATTACATATAGGATCCTAGAAGAGTCAAACTTAGGAACACTAGGATTGGGAATCGTGTTTGTGATGATCTGAAAGAAGGGGAGTTATGTGTCTATCACCATCACCTGAAGGCTGGGCTTGGGTTTCCTATTCACCCCTTTGTTCGGACTGTGCTTAGGCATTATGGCATTGCTTTGTGCCAGTCCGTACCAAATTTTATACGTCTTCTTATGACGTTCATTTATATCAGCATCAAAGTAAATGAGGTGATGAATATGAACGTTTTTCAAAAACCTATTTCTGATTAGTAAGCATAAGAAAAACGAATGGGTGGTACCGAGTTCTAGGCTGAAGAGAGGGTTATTAGAGAAGACGCCCTTGTATATTAAGAAATAGAATAAGAGTTTTTTATTTGTTCAGAGTGATAGGGGCTTCGACCTACCCACCAAATGGGATTTAAATTTAGTTAGGTCAAATAAGAAACCAACCTTATGAGGAGGGAGATGGACAACTTGCAGGATATGATTGACGGGAAGATAACCGTTGAACTTTTATACCAGAATACCGAGTTGACTAGGCTCAGACTCTGGCCCGAGGGTCCAGATGAGGAGATACGTTCGAGCTCTTTCCCTTGCGTTTATTTTCCTTTTCTTTCTTTTGTGCTTATGTCCAACCATCTTTATTGCAGCTATTGACGCTCTGAATGCCGCTCGAAGAGCAACAAAGTTATCCCAAAAGAGGAAGCTGGATGAGGAGGCAAAGAGCGCTAGTGATTCAATCTTCTTTAAAGAAGACTAACACGAGATGTTCTTGTACCCCTCCTCATACTCCTATCGTGGTGGAGGATGATGCGGCTACCACTCATTCCTCTCATCCCGTTATGGTTGCAGCACCCATTCAAGCTCACCTTCTTAATTCTTTCAGACCGGACTGGTATGTGAAAGTCGGTGACTCATGCTTTGGAAGTGCTAACATTACTCAAGAGCACTTGATCTGGGGCATCCTTCCAAAAGACATGGCCAGACTAACCCAGGAACCTATTGAGAGCCTTGCAGTTATGGTTGAGGGTTTGGCCTCTCAGGTATCCCATGGTCCTTTATGTTATAACATTTTTTCCTATCTCTGAAAAGTTCTAACTTGCTTTATTTTTCAATCGAGCATAGTCTCGGGCATCCTCTCCTACCGATGTCTCGACTTGGATAGGAAGTTGGAGGATTGCTATAACTTCATTGTAACTTTGCGGGAGTTTCTCGCAAAGCACGTGGTGGAAATCGGTCGTTTAGAGAGGGGGAAGGCCCTACTAATCAAAGACCTAGAGAAGGCTTAGTGAACAGGATGTAGTTGAGGTAGAAATAGCAAAGCTCCGAGCCAACAAGGAGGCTGTGGAGGAGGCCTCAGCATACTTCAAAGAATCTTAAAAGTTTAAATTAGCTATGGAGGTTGCAGTTGGTGACTTTTATCTTAGGGGCTTTGAGGAATACAAGTAGCAGGCTTCAGCTGCCTATCCTGACTAGGATTTCTCAATGGTTGAGATCCTTTCTAACGAGGGTGTTGAAGAGGAGGGTAAGCATTAGGCCCCAGCTACTGATGAGGAAGATGTAGACGTAGACTAGGTTTTTTTTTTTATGCTTTTTGTTCTTTTGGCCATTAGCACTTTTTGTAAAAAAAAAAAAAAAAAAAAAAAAAAAGCTTCTAAATTAATGAAGATAACCCTATTTTGTTTTCCATTTGTCTAAGTGTCCATAGTCTTACTATAATTAAGATAGGAATCTAAAAGAGAAAGGCTTTGGACTATTTCCTTGGTGCAGGAGAAACTAAAAACTTGCCAAAAAACAAACTGTTTCTTTTATTAAGAATGAGTATTACATCAATATTTGGCGAAACAGAATAAGTGAAACAAATTCGGCGAAGCAAAAATTGGCGAAACTAAGTTAGTTATAGCTAGGGAAGCCTCAAAGGGGTTCTACCTTATGGATGTTCTCCACATTCTAAGTGCGCGGTACTGATTTACCGTTCAAGTCTTAAAGTTCGAATGTGCTAGGTCGACAAACTCTCTTGATGCGATAGGGACCTTCCCAATTTGGGAGGAGCTACCTTGTTTTTTGAGGGTGAGACACCTTGTTCTTTCTCAGAACGAGGTCATGCAATCTAAAATTTCTCTTATTGACTCGGGAGTTATAGCATTTTGATACCCTCTAGTGGTAGGCGGCAAGCCTAATCTGGGCTTTGTCTCTAACCTCGTCGATCAAGTCGGCATTCATCTTGAGTGCCTCTTCGTTATCTGTTTCATTATAGTTCTGTACCCGCAAAGATAGCGTTCTTATCTTAAATGGTATTACAGCCTTTGATCTGTAAACCAAGAAAAATGGGGTCTCTCTAGTGGGCATCCAAGTGGTGGTTCGATAGGCCCAAATGACACTTGGGAGGTGATTGACCCACTATTGATCGGCATTGTCAATCATTTTGTTGATGCCCTCCAAGAAAGTTTTGTTCGTTACTTCAGCTTGTCCGTTAGCCTGGGGATGATAGCTTACCAAGGAAAACCTTTGTTCAATCCAGAGGTCTTGGCAGAAATATTTGAACCGAGTGTTATCAAACTGCATACCATTTTCGGTGACCAATGCTTGGGTATGCCGAATCTGCAGACAATCGACTTCCAGACGAACCCTTAGGTCTGATAGTCAAAAATGCCGACAAGAGGTTTAGTTTCCACCTACTTGGTAAAGTAATTGATGGCTATTATCAAATGCGTCTTTTGCCCCGGTGCCTCTCGGAATGGGACAAGAATATCCATTCCCTACATGGCGAAAAGAAGAGGACTGATAATCAATGTTAAGGGATTGGCTGGTTGTTGGGGGATGAAGGCATGTTCTTGACAAGTTCTGCACTTTTTTGCCATCCCGGCTGCATCACGGCTCATCTGGGGCTAATAGTAACCATGGTAGAGTGTTTTCAATGCCAAAGCTCGTCCTATAAAGTGATTACCACATATCCCTTGGTGCACTTCCCTGAGAATGTAATCAACATCAGTGGCGCCTAGTGATTACGCCCAAAACATAATGCGGTAGTTGTAGCACAGCTTTGGGGTGTCGATTCCACAAGAAAACAAGTTAACTACAAAAGAAGCTGTGAACCATAACACAAACGATAAAGATTTAAGTGAGAAAATATGAAATTTTGATAATGAATTAATTGTGTAAAATAGATTGTAAAATATAATAGAGGAACAACAAGGTTCTGGGAATCCTCCCTAGGCTCGTTGCCCTAATCCTAACTTGATTCAGTTGTTTTTATCTCAATTGCAAGTTTCACATCCCAAACAATCAATCAGAAGATATTCAATATGAGCATGTATAAAAACCCTAATGTAATTGTTATGAAATACTTTACTTTTGCTTCATGCACACATGATCTATCCTATAGGTTTACCAAGAAACGATAATATATCTTTTATGACAATATTGCAGTAATGGACAAACCTAAAGAATAAGTCTACCAGACTCAATCATACCCAAACAATCTTGACATAAGAAAAGCAAGACTAGATTTATATCAAGGAGAAAGATACAATCACTGGATTAGAGAAAATCTTATAATTAGATAGCAAAGTAAATCATAACAATGTTTTGACATTAAATCCCTACTACAACTGAATCAAAGAAAGGAAAATAGGAACAACTACACCTAGGGATTCATCCCTTCGCTTTGCTTGGAGATTAGTTAGCCATGGGGCTCATGGTTGAACACTTTGATAGAGGAGAATTGGTTGCTTCCTTGAGTTTTTCAGGTTCTTCTGAATGTCTTTTATCAAACCCTAAGTGGGCTATTGATAATACAAGAAGTCAAAGGTGTTTTTAGGGTTTAAATAATCATAAAAAACCTAATTAAGTTGTAACTCGGAGACAGGGTATCGGGGTCGCACCTAAGCTTAGATTGGGTCAGGGCGCGGCTCAGATTGTGCTGATTTCCTCTCCTTCTATGGGCCATGGCCCAGCTTGATCCAGGCCGCAACTCAGTCCTCCAGGCCGCGGATCACCTTGATCCAGGCCGCAGCCTGACCTGATGCTTCTTCCTTGCTCTTTTGGTGCACTTTTTGGAGGCCAAGGCTTGGATAATTCTAGGCCATAGCGCACACTCTATAAACTTGATTTATTTTCGTTTGCCATTCCGTAACCATGTCTTTACTTCAGTGTGCCTTAAATATTTGTACTTCAAACAACAATAGCTTTTTCTCCTCTTTTGAACTTAAAGTACCTGAAAATGCATCGAAATAGATCAATGATCCAAGAATGACACTTTAGAGTTGTTAAGGTACAAAAGTGCAATTCAAACCTAGATCAACCCTAAAATGCTAACAATTAAGTACTATAAAGATGCATTTTATGACTCTCATCATAGCCCCCAACTAGCTTATTGCTAGTCCCTAGCAATTCAAGCGAAAACAAGAGATGAATTCTACGGTGGAGATCACAACAAGATAAAGCAATATTAGTGTTAACCAAGAGTAATTCACATTTTGTCTTAAAAATTTCACATAACACACAGCACATAGAATCATTAAATTTCACCCAAGTTCAAAAGTAATCCAAACATCAATCTTAAGATCGTTATTGACTCTTTGCATCCATCTTACCACAATTCATTAATCCGAACATCCGGATGATTTTATGCATAACATTCGCGAATACAAGTCTTGGCCTCTAAAACATGATAAATTGCGTGATATCAATCACAAAAAAACAAGCTCCATAGGCTTACATTTCAAACCACTCTCCACTATTGTAGAAAAATCACATTACATTGGATCAATAGGTCTTTAATAAGCTTGTAACGTTAGGCTAAGGTAAAGATTAAGAAAGAATGGGAAGGATTTACAAGTAAAAGAACTCAATCTCTTAGCTTTAAACATAACCACTTTTAAACACTAAATAACCTTACTTCATTACCCAACTTTTTCAACTATTTTTCGAGCATTTTTCTCAAATCACCACTTTTCCTTTCTTTTCTTCTTTCTTTGCCATAATTCACTTCTTTTTTTTTTTTTCTTTTGTATTTTGGCATAAGACCATTTACCTCCTTTTTCATTTTTCTTTTCTTTTCCATAACCCTCAACTTATCTCCTTTAATGTACTTGGGTTATGGTAGTGATGTTTTCTTATATTTCCATCCTTACTCCTGTTAAGTGTTTATCAACAAATGTGTATAGCTAAGTTCTTTTAAGAGAAAGGTAAGGATAAAATATTTTCTTAGGCTCATAGGGGTGAGTAAATGGGCTATTGAAAGAAATAAGACGCAAATTCTTTTTCAAGAAAATGGCTCAAATAGGTGACTAGTGGTAAATATAGCAATGGTAGGCTTGACAGGGTCAAACGGTCCAAAAATGGCCTATATCATATCCTAAGTAATGTGCATTCTAGGAATTCACCTCAAATGATTATCAAAAAAGTTCTAGAGCTTGTTGAGACCGCAAAAGTATTCACAAAACAATCATACATAAAACTTCTCTAAATGTTTTAGACTAATCATACAATCTTACCACAAACTAGAGTCTCAAACCAAATGAAGATTGACACTTAAATTAATTTCAAACCAAAGTAAGATTTAACTAATTCTAAATGCTATATGCTATCTCAATTAGGCTCATATCATTGACATGTGAATTAACTCTAAAGCTAACGCAAAGCATGCTAAAAACAAACAAAATGGAAAATGACGCCCAACAGTTCAAAGAAAAATATGAAAAACAGGAATATGTTTCCTCTTTTCCTCCACCCCCAACTTGAAATAAGCATTGTCCTCAAGGTGAAAGCAAAAGTTAAAGAAACTCCCTTTGTAAACAAAAGTGCACAGAAGCTGAAAATTGTGCACCACTATTTGAATTGCTTCATATATTTGTCCCCCTGAAAAAGAAATACAAAAAGTAAAACTAAAAAACAGCAAAATAATAATAATAAACAAGAAAAAGAAATATGAAAAACAAAAATAAATAAATAAATAAATAAAATGATATGTTGTGGGTTGCCTCCCATGAGTGCTAAGTTTTACGTCTTCAGCCAGACGCTGCACCACTCTTACTGCTGGCCTCATTGTGGTGCTGAAGATGAGGCTCCATACTTAGTGGCCTCAGTGCTAGTCTTTTGGCAAGGAATACTTAAAGTCCACCACATGTGGCTTAAATGTTTTGGTGATGCCTATTTACTATCAGCAGTAGGGTATTTGATTCCTGCATCCATATAACTTCTCTCAAGCAACTCCTCAAAGCATGGATGCCAAGATTTCTTAATAAATTCCTGTGGCTTATCAAAAGCATCAACAACATTAACAGCATGGAGATAAACTGAAGAATCAATGAATTCAAATTATTAGGAATGAATTCCGAAGAGTCAGAATTATCTTTAATGTACTCGTCCTCTTCATGTGGCTGCTATGAGACTCGAAAAACATTTACTTCTAGAGTCCTATTTCCAAATGATAATGTCATTAGGCCATTCCTACAATTAATGAGGGAATTGGCGGTTATAAGGAATGGTCTTCCAAGTATCAAAGGAATTTTTGACTCTGTGTTTACAGTAGAAACAATATCTAAAACCAAAAAATCAACAGGATAGTAGAAATTATCAATTTGCAACAAAACATCTTCTACAATACCTCTTGGTTTTCTTACTGATTTATCAGCTAATTGAAGTACCACGGAGGTTGGTTTAATCTCACCTAGATCGAGCTGTAAGTACATGGAGTATGACATTAGGTTCACACTAGCACCCAAATCTAGCAATGCTTGACCACAAGATTTGTTTCCAATTTGGTAAGCTACCGTTGGGCAGCTCGGATCTTTATATTTGGGCGGTGTCTTGCTATTAATTACTGTACTTGCTTGCTCCATTAAGAATGTCATCTTCTTAACATTGTGCCTCTTCTTGAGTGTGCATAGATCCTTGATGACGTTAACATAGTTGGGAATATGTTTAATGACATGAAGAAGAAGAAGATTAATTTTAACATACTGAAGTTGTTCAAGAATCTCACATTTTAATGCTGTATTTATCTCCTTAGGCTTAAGGAGTGCTTGAGGGTAAGGCACTGGTGGAGAATAATCATCATGGGCCTCTTGTTCCTCGGGGGTTTTATCCTTGTTGCATACGGTGTTAGGATTCAGGGTTGATGGTAGAAAGGGTCCATCAATTTTCTTATCACTGCGAGTGATTATGGCATTAACCTCTCTAACATTTTGATTTTCAGGGTTGGAGGTTTGTGCCATATGTTGTCCTCTTGGGTTAGGTTGTGGTTGTGAAGGAAAGTGACCTTGCTTTTGAACCGTCAAGAAACTAGTCAACTTGGTAAGTTGACTCTTTATTACCTTTTGTTCCTCTTTGATCGCTTGTTGCTCCTCCAGCAACCGTTGATTTATATTGCCTTGCTCTTCCACACTCTTGGCATGTACCTGCATAAATGACTTAAACATATCTTCCAAAGGTAAAGATTGTTGAGGTGCACTAAATGAGGTTGCTTCCGAATGCCATTGGGTATTAGATTGGGCAAGAGGTTGCATATTGGATCTCCAACTAAAATTAGGGTGACTTTTCCAACCGGGATTGTAGGTGTTAGAGTAAGGTGAGTGTGGTTTCCCAAAGGGTATACCTACAGCATTACACTCTTCCTTCATCTTAAAATAAACTGGACAATCCTTAGGTAAACGATCTACCCCATTACACATAAAACAAGGCTCATAGGACTCTACCCTAGCAATCGGTTCAGGGGCCTTAGCATTTCTGGTTTTTAAGGCTTCAATTTCCTTAGTTAGGGCCTCTAAACGGGCTTTAAGGTTATCCTCTTATTTAAGTTGATAAATCCCAGCGGGTTGGTTTTTCCTAGTGCTTTCCATGGCATTTGGTCTTGTCCAAGTGTGGGCTTTTTCTGACAGATCATCTAGGAAATCTATGGCTTGATCGAGATATTTTTGAAGAAAATCCCTATTACACATCATTTTTATGAACTGCCTCTCCCTACTTAGAAGTCCATCATAAAAATAGCTAACTACTCGCCAACTCTCATACCCATGGTGTGGACAAGAATTCAACAAGTCCTGGAAACGCTCCCAAAATTGATAAAAGGTTTCGCTCTCTTTTTGTGCAAAGTTTGAGATTTGTCTCTTGAGGTTATTGGCCTTATGGGTTGGGAAGTGCTTTTGGAAGAAAACTCATGTTATCTCATCCCAACTACCTATAGACCTAGGCCTTAACGAGTACAGCCAAACTTTGGCTTTTTTCTTAAGTGAAAAGGGGAAAAACCTAAGTTTGATAGTGTATAACATATCAGCCCTACCTTGAAAGGTTGCTACTACTTCCTCAAATTCCCTAATATGGATATAAGGGTTTTCATTCTTAAATCCATGGAAGGTTGGTAGCAATTGGATCATGCTCGGTTTGAAATCAGGTTATTGAACATTAGGGGGGAACATGATACACGATGGGGTGGCCATTCGGCTAGGGTGCAAGTACTCTTTAAGTGTCCTAGCAACATTCTCATTAGGGTTTTCAGCCATGTTAACAAGATTTTCTAAATTCTCTGTTGGGTGTACACTAGGGTTTGATCTAGGTGAGGTTTCACTAATGGACGTGGAAGGAAAGGGAATCTCTAATTCGGGTCCCTTAATGAACCTACCTCGCGAATCTCTCGGTCTAAGCATACACCAACTGAGTTTAAAAAGTAATAAAAACATAACAAAATTAAAAAAATCAGAAAATTAAAAACTTAAAGAAAGGAACGATAGTCTTGTCTCATCTTAGAGTTGACAATCTTTTTTGTACTTAAGCGTGTTTCCCCGGCAACGGTGCCAAAATTTGATTACGCCCAAAACATAACTCGGTAGTTGTAGCACAGCTTTGGGGTGTCGATTCCACAGGGAAACAAGTTAACTACAAAAGAATGTGTGAATCATAACACAAACGATAAAGATTTAAGAGAGAAAATATGAACTTTTGATAATGAAGTAATTGTGTAAAATAGATTGTAAAATATAATAGAGGAACAACAAGGTTCCGGGAATCCTCCCTAGGCTCGTTGCCCTAATCCTAACTTGATTCAGTTGTTTTTATCTCAATTGCAAGTTTCACATCTCAGATTGTGCTGATTTCCTCTCCTTTTGTGGGCTGCAGCCCAGCTTGATCCAGGCCGTGGCTCAGCCCTCCAGGCCGCGGCTCACATTGATCCAGGCCATGGCCTGACCTGATGCTTCTTCCTTGCTCTTTTGATGCACTTTCTGGAGGCCGAGGCTTGGATAATTCTAGGCCGCAACACACACTCTATAAACTTGATTTCTCTTCATTTGCCCTTCCGCAACCATGTCTTTACTTCGATGTGCCTCGAGTATTTGTGCTTCAAACAACAATAGCTTTTTCTCCTCTTTTGAACTTAAAGTATCTAAAAATGCTTTGAAATAGATCAATGATCCAAGAATGACACTTTAGAGTTGTTAAGGTGTGCAATTCAAACCTAGATCAACCCTAAAATGCTAACAATTAAGTACTGTAAAGATGTATTTTATGACTCTCATCACCTAGACATTTTAAATAAGGAGTGGTGAAGCCTTTCTTATAGAGTTGTCCATCGATCACAACTTATCTCGAGGCACGCGAGATGAACTTCTTTGCTTCACTCTTCTGATCTAAGAGTGTTCCATCTGCTAAGTAACTTAGGATGGGATCCATCCAAGTTTGCTGCCTAGTGGGTGGTATAACTGGTACTTCATCAATGCTTAGAGTTGGTAGGTTTTTAAGGCAAACTGCCCAAGCAAAATTAGAATTTTGGAGGAGGTGAGTCAATCCAAGGCACCTTTATGTTCTCCGCCCGAGGCACTTGAGCTATTCAAAACCTTTTGAAGGTTGTTGTGAGTTTAAGAGATTTTTCTAGATATCTTGCGATTCTCATTCCTTTGGTTTCAAACTTGTTGGTCATATGGTTCACCACCAGTTGTAAGTCACTATAAGCTTCTAAAGACTCAGCGGCTAGTGTTTTGGCGAGTTTCATTCCAGCGAGCAATGCCTCGTATTCAACCTCGTTGTTTGAGGATTTGAACCCAAACCTTAAAGCATACTCAATTGTGAACCCCTCATGGCTACTGAGGATGAGGTCCATGCCAGAGCCATTGCTGTTGGACGAACCATCCACATATAGTGTCCAATTTGGTATCAGCTCAGCTTCCTTAGGTGCTTCGACTTCGACCGAGCTATCGTGGAAAGTTGTTTTAGTTAGAAAATCTGCCAAGGCCTGTGCTTTGATAGATGTACGAGGCTTGTATCAAATCCCAAATTTGCCTAGCTCGATGAACCATCTGACCATCCTTCTAGAGATGTCCGGCTTGTGGAGAACTTACCGCAGAGGCTGATTAGTGAGGAGCACTATGGTATGAGCTTGGAAATACGTCCAGAGCTTCCTGATCGTGATCAGGAGAGTATAAGAGAGGTAGTGAGCTCAAGTACTCTTTAGTTATTGAAATTCTCTCTGACATTCTCCATCCTAAGTGAAATCCTTAGCTTTCCTAATTGATTTGAAGAAAGGTAGGCATCTTTCAGTAGACTCAGATATACAGCGGTTAAGCGCGGCTACTTGTCTGGTCAATCTTTGCACTTATTTAACGTTTCAAGGAGGAGTCATATTCATGATCGACTTTATTTTTCGGGGTTAACTTTTATCCCCCGCTACGTTACCATGAAGCCTAGAAACTTCCCAACGGTGACTCCAAAGGTGCATTTGGTTGGGTTTAACCTCATTTGGTGGCAGTGGAGTATCCCAAATGCTTCCTCCAAATCGGACTTGTAATCCCTGGCATTGATGTTTTAACAAGCATGCCATCCCCATAGACTTCCATATTTCTCCCGATTTGGTTACATGTCATCGATTGAAATTGCTAATAATAATCAATATCAAACTACTATTAGGATGGCACCATTTGATGTCTTATATGGTAGGAGGTGTAGAACTCCAGTATGCTGAGAAGAAATTGGAGAGAGAAAGATATTTGGTTAATAAATTATTAAGTTAACAATTAAGCTGATCAAACTGGTAAGAAAAAACCTTAAAACAGCACGGGGTAGACCAATTAGCTATGCTGATAATAGGAGAAGACCTCTTAAGTTTCAAATAGGTGGTTGGGTGAATTTAAAAATATCTCCATGGAAAGGCGTGTTGAGGATCAAAAAGAAAGGAAAGTTGAGTTTGAGGTAAGTGGGGACCCTATGAGGTTAATGAGAAAGCTAGGCTAGTTGTGAATAGCCTGGATTTGCCTTCAGAGTTGAAGCAGTGACATAATGTATTCCATGTTTCACTTTGGCGAGAGTGCTTACTTGATAAATCTCATAATATTTCGAGTCAAGCTTATACAATTACCAGTGAGAATTTTAGACAGAAAAGAACAAGTCTTGTATAATAAAATAATTTCATTAGTTTAAGTACTATGGTGGAATAAGGATGTTGAAGAGATTACGTGAAAGTGTGAAACAATTATGAAAAAATATTATTCACATTTGCTTTCTTGATTAGTAAAGAAATTTCGATGACAAATTTTTTTAAGGTGGGTAGATTTGTAATACCTGTGTTCTTAAAGTATGGGTAAAGAAGTAATTTAATAAATATGACATGAAATTAAAATAATATATGTACGCGAAGGATTTAGTATTGAATAAAATAATTCTTTAAAAAAATTAAAAAATAAAAAATTATGGCGTAGTCCAGAAGAAGAAAGAAAGAAAAAAAAGATTTTTTCTCTAAAAAAGAAAAGAAAAGGGAGAAAACGTGGCAAGTGAAAATGGGAGGACTACATGTTTTACGCCTGGCAATATCGTGGAAGCAATTTAGAGACAAGCTGGTGAGTAATCAATTTTGGTTATATATATATATATATATATATATATATATATATAAAACGTAATTTATTTTATTACTTACCAATTTCTGTTTTGTTTTCCTTCAATTACTCTATTTCTTTAAACACTTGGGGACCGAAAGAACGGTTGAAAAAACAAACTTTTGAAGGGGTTTACGGGAGAATTTTACAGAGAATCACGAAAAGTGCTAAGAAAAATAGAAAGTAATAACATGATGTTTATTTTTGAATTTTTAACATACATGAAATTCCCGGAATTCAAAGTGAGAATTTTCAAAGGGTGTGAATTATGGAAGAATTGAAGAGTAAATTAGAAATTTTAATATAAATATTATGTCAGGTGTTGATGATTAGCAACCAGGGGAAATTGCTGAGAGGAACGGGAAAGGTAAGGAAGTGATCCATGGGTAGTTCTAAGTGCTACGTGGTGAGTTAGATTTACTTTAAGTAATCTAGATAAAAAATAGAATATTTAGTGATAATATTAAAATAAATTATTAACTTAGGCTTTGGTGGTAGATGAAAAATTGATTGATAGATATGATAGGAATTTTGGACATGTAGAAAATTATTATGTGAGAAATAATATTTTTGGGACGATAAATTAATTTAATAATAAAAGCGATAAGTGAAATTCTTGATGAGCTATGGTTGATGTTTTGATACGAATTATGAGGAGATGAAATTTAGTAGATCTTGACAAGCTATGATGGATAATTTGATACGATTTATGAGGAGAGGAATTTAGTGAAATTTTTTTGAATAATAAATTGAGAATAATCATTATAGATAATTTAAATATTTGAATTTATGTTTGTTTTTATGTTATTGTTCATATGCATATTTCATATCATTGTTCATATGCATATGCATGAAATAAAAAAACTGGGAGAGGGCCGGTCTAATTGAAAAACCGTGATAACCAGTATATGCTAGAAATAAATGAAAACCGTGACAGCTGGTATATGCTAGAATAAAAGAACCAGAAGGGGGCCGGTCTAAGATAAAAACATGTCGACATGTGGGAAGACGTTCCTTAATATTAATTCATGCATTGCATCTATTTTAGATATTGATTGCATTACTGAAATGCTAATGTGTTGTGTGTTATTGTGTAAATTTTATTTATAGATGAACGAGTCTCACAGATAGACAGTTATAGTGAAAAAGAAATATAGAAGTATGATATGATAAGAGTCATCTAAATGGTAGACTTTATGCTGTGAATCTCATTACGAGGTAATTATGAGATAATTGATGGTATGAAGGTGAATCAATATATAAGAAGAAGAGATTGATAGAGAATGAGACTTATGATATGTGTAGTGATAGTAGAATGCTAGTATCAAGTCATATGAGATATAAATGATTAAATATTAAAGGGTTATTTATGCAAATTGAATACTTATAGTAAATTTAATTCACTGAGCTTATGAAGCTCATCTCTCATTGTACAATGATTTCAGTTAGCAGACAGGACAAATAGTCTGGTGGGTTGAGAGTCAGATGAAATCATTATTTGTAAGCCATGTACGTGTCCACATCCTCAGACTAATGAGAAAATAAAATAAAAATTTATTTGTAAATATTTATGCATTTTACGTTGTATATAATGTTAAGTCAATATCAGAATGATGTACATCCTCTGTTGAGGGTTGAGGATTAAAGTAAAAAATTTCTGTTAGTATTATTTTTTATTGTTGCATATATGTGTTGTGATAGGATTTTCAAAATGTGATGACACCGTCTCAGGGGTGGCAAACCCAGAATGGATCGTTACAGTTACTATAATTTTTTCTTAGGAAAACTTAAAAAAAATAATTATTGGATCAAAATCGGATAAACTATCTGCTTCATATTCGTATCCATGTAAATGTGTAATTTGACGGGTATTTTTAATAACGGATAGTGAAAAATCTAACAGAAAATAGGTGTAGATAGTAAAAGTAAAAAATAAACGGTTAATGGGTAGGATTTGTCCAATGATTTACTAAACGAGTATTGGCATAAGTAGGGTAAAATTTGTGAATACCCTACCCGTGGTCATCCCTAATCTTCATTCCTTAAGTTGATTTAAGCTTTGTGCAACTTTAGGGTCTCTGGATTTTTGAGAGGGCTTATCTTATTTTTTCTTTCTTTGATCTTTGCTTGAACATAAAACCCAAATCATTATATAATAATATCGATTAGTACCTAGAATTCATAACGTAATTCCATTATTGAAACAAGAAAGAATTGTATATTTAAAAAAAAAAACAAGAAACAACAAAAAAATGGCCCAAAATTGGCATTGAGATTGAGATCAAATTGAGATTCTCTATAGTTGGTGATGTTCATGATTATAATGTGTCATGTCATATCAAAATTAAATTACGGTTATGGTCATGCTACATCAATATTTTTATTTAGGTGTAGTTAATAAGTTCATAGATATGTTGGTTAGCACTAGTGATTGATCCAATTTTTAATAACATGACATAATATCTCATCTTGAGCATTACCAACCATAGAGAATTTAGGATCCAAATCCTTATAGTTCATGTTTATAATCTAAATAGAGTAAACTACAATGCAAAATGCTAAAAGACAGGCAAAATTCAATTTTTACATTTTTTTTTGTGCGGGGTGGGGGGGGGGGGGGGGGGGGGGAGAAGAGGGCATGAGAGAGTGAGAAGATCCCTAAGTAGTGCACAGTAGCAGATAGAGGCGATTCTGCTCTCATGATTGAATGTCTTGGATCAAGGAGTTGTTGATGTTTTTTCAAAATAAACTTGGATTTTAAGTTTGGGATGTTTTTGAAAATCAAAAGAAATAAAAAAAGAAAAGAAAATTCAAGTTGTGAGTGATTCATTTGACTAAATGGTTATTAGATTGAATGATTGATTCAGTTGACTGGATGGAAGGCAAAAATTTCTTGGAACTCTCTAGAACTTTTTCAATCGACTGAATGAAAGACTCAATCGATTGGACATTCAAAATTTTTGAATTTTAAGAACGTCGAATGATAGTTGAATGTGAATAGAAGTGTCATTTGAGAAGAAACACTTAGTATTCAGTTTAAATCAGTTTTCTACTGAAAAAAGGTTTCTCTGATGAAAAGATACACTAATTGAACACTATAAAAGTGTGTATAACTATCATAATTAAATGAACATAAAATAGAATATAGATTTCAGATTTTCTTTCTTATTCTTCTTCTCTCTCTAAAAAAAATGATCTTATTATGTCTAGAAATCTTGCAAATTTCCAAACATACGTGCCTTTCATCCATAAACTCATAGAAGCTACTGTGGGTTATTTTTAAAGAGTACAAAGTACAGAATAACAATAGAGCTTCCTTGTATCTTAGAGGAAATTCCCATGAAACCTTCTTGCACCAGTGAGGAGTGAATTAAACCTTAAGGAAAGAGACTTGGCCTTAAAGCCATTTCTCTTATTCTCTCTTATTCCTTTTGATAAAGAACCCTCAAAAATTTCTCCAACAATCTTAAGGTTTAATTCATTCACTTTGTTTATCAAAATGACTACTTCTTTGAGTTCTCTGAGAGATATGATGCTAGACTTCAACAAGCTTGAGCATTTCGATGGTGGAGATTTTTATCGCTGGCAAAATTTTTTTTTCTTCGTTCTGACGTCACTGTGAGTCTATCATGTTATCACTACACCAAGGTTAGAACTTGCAAAAAATGAGACGATTGCCCAGACTCATGATAGGCAGAAATGGGATCAAGATATGATATCTGCAATGGTCATGTTCTTAATGCAATGTCTAATACATTGTTTGATGCTTACCACAATGTAAAGACTGCAAATAAGTTGTGGGATTCATTACAAGCAAGGTACATGAAGGAAGACGCAACAAGTAAGCATTATATTATTACAAAGTTTAATAATTTTAAAATGGTTTATCTCGTAGTATTATGGATAAGTTTAGTGAAATAAAAACTATACTAGATCAATTCTCTCAACATAAACTGAAATTGGATGAAACCATAATGGTTACAACCATTATAGACAAACAGCCTCAACTTTGGAAAAATTTCAGGAATCTTCTGAAGCACCAAAAGGAAGACCTAATTCTTGAGGAATTAGGCAGGCATCTCCGAATTAAGGAGGATTTACGAAAAGAAGGAAAGGAAGAAGCCCTCTCCAATATTAATTTGGTAGAGGAAGAAGAGATTTCGAAGGTAATCTCTCAAGATTTTCACAAGAGAAAGAATCCTTCAAACAATTCTAATAAGAATAATAAGATGACAAAGGGTGCTTGTTTTCATTGTGAAAAACCAAGACACTTCAAGAAAGACTGTCGAATGCTGAAGAAAAAAGGCAAAGCACAACAAGAGTTTGTGGCTTAATTAGGCTGATAAGAAAGTATAAGGTCTAAGGAAGGAATGTTTGTTAGTACTTAAATGTATGAGATTATATTTAAGTGCATGAGAGAATATTTGAAGACAAAATTAATAATAGGAATATTATTTATGTTTGTATTATTGATTTTTCAATTTACTTTGACATATTTGTTGAAATATCTTTCGTTATAAATTGTCAAATAAGTCTTGAGAAGACCTCTAGTATATTTTGGTTAATACTTGACTTATAATTGAATGTATTCTTATGGTAAAAATCTACAAGAATATGAATCTCAAGAAGTTACTTGTAGTAAATCCAGTTTGGATGATATTGTCACTTGGGCTAGTGATATGAGTATATGCTACAGTGGGTATTTTACAATGGTTTAAACACCAAGTTAATAATGAGCATAATAATGAATTACAAGTGAGAAAAGTCAAGTAGTTATAAGTGATGAAAAATATCACTTGTGGTGGGGGTGATTCTAAGTGTAAGTGCAATTGCTATTATGTATACAATACACTACAATGAATTATCCTTGGCATTAGCCAAGTATAAAAATTATTGATGTTAACCAAGTTTTAGCTAGAAAATGATTAAAAATTATAAGGGATGGGGATCAAGCTGATGAGTGCAAAATATTGCATATTTGGCCCCCTTAATTTACATTTGTTAGCTTAGGAATTTGTTACTTTGAGTTGTTTTCCTTTGTTTTACAGGTTCACAAGCTTGGAAAGGAGTTTTACTAAATTGCCAGAATTGCCTGTGCAGATCAGTCATCTTTGTGGATTAAACTGTATTGATTCAAGAAGAACCAGTAGATGAGCCATATATGCTTGGAAAGATCTGGATGTCTATTTTCTGGGGAATTTTACCGATCATAAATATGATTTTTCTAGAGAAAGTTATGGCAGTTTTAGTAGACAAAGGTCAAAGAGCAAAAGCTGGAATCTATAGTATCCCACATCGGATTGGAAACACATTGCACTTGTGGTGTTTCCCTATATAAGCCCCTCTTCACTTCATCTTTAGTAAGCAATCCTGGTGCCATTTTGGTGCAATCTGGAGGACTTTTGCTAGCATTCTGGTGGATCTCAAAGGTTTTGCTACCATGAAGGGAAACGCCGCCCAACAGCGAGTGGAATTTCTCCCAATGTATAGTCAGTTTTAATTTATTTCTTTTTTAGTTTTAAAGTTTAATATTTAGTAATTTTATTGTGAACTTTAGTTTCATAATTATAAGAGGCTAAAATCTTCATCTAAGGTTGAAGATGAAGCCTCGCCATTGTTTGGCATAATATTTTCAGATTTGTTCATACAATTATGATATTTTTAGTATAAATGTTCTGTTCAATTATTTGAGTAAAATCTTATGACTAATTGCTTTTAAATTGTTAAATTGGATTTCTTTGTGTTTCATCTGTCAGATACAGCAGATCATTCAAATTAGATTGGATATCCATTGTGATTTGTGAATTAAACGGATACATTGGATGGTTTTGGTTTAGTTTGGGTATTCGCCGTGATTTGTATAATGGTGGATTCATGAAATGATTTGATAGATTATTTTTTTATAAAACATGAAGATATATGCTTTACTTTGGTGGGGTGGATTTAGAAAACCTTGGTGTTTTTATCAGTTGTTTTTAAATCAATTTAGTTTAGTTTATATTTCTTTGCAAGATACAATCCAAAATTCGAAACTAGGTTAAAATAGGGTTAGTTTAGACAAAAATATATTTTCACAACGCAATTCCTTATGGATTCGACTTTGCGCTTACACAACATTATATTGCAAAAGACTCGTGCGCTTGCGAGTAAATTAAAACTCACAACAAGTTTTTGGCACCGTTGCCGGGGAGTTGTTTGGTTTGTGAAATTTTTGTCTGAATTGATTTTATCTTTCTACTAGTTTAGTTAGCTTTTTTTGTTTTATTTTTTTAATTTTTTTTATAAAAATATATAACATAATAATAAAATAATAAAAAAATATGGATGAATCCAGCACCGGTTTCACAGTCTTTAGAAGACACCCTAAAAAATTTCATGAAGATGACCGGCTAGTCCATCAATGCAGCCACTATATTCAATGTTGATAGTTGTTCTATCTGTGCTAGCCCTATGTATTTAGCACAAAATTGTCCATCAATGCCGGCTTTTGCCGAGTATTCCATGGAACAAATGAATGTTTTCAATGACTATCGGTGGCAATCAAATAGATCTTACTCTGAGACGTACAATTCAGGGTGGTGGAACCACCCTAATTTTTCATGGAAGCAGAACCAACTAATGAATCAGGGAGGAGCCCTTCATCATGCTCACAATCAATACCCTCCCGGATTTCCTCCACCAGTTCCAAGTTATGGTCACTCAGCCCATCCAGCACTATCACTAGCTTACCAAGCTCTCACTAAAGTGCCAGCGATGGATTCACAGTCTCTGGAGGACGCCCTTAAGGATTTTATGAAGATGACTGGCCACTCCATCAGTGAAGTAAGGAGTGCGTAAATAGTAAACACCCAAGCGATTGCAAAAATAGAGAGTCAAATGGATCAAATCGCAAGTCACGTGGGTGAAGGAGAGAAGAGAAAGTTCCCCAGTCAACCTGTGCCCAACCCGAAGGAACAGTTTGCAGTGGGAAATTCATCGACTCCTATGCACAGACAGAAACAAGTGCAATCGATTGCCACATTGAGGTCTGGGAGACAAGTGGACAATCAAGTGGAAAAGAACTCTGCTATGCAGCAAGGGCAAGAAAGTGGCAACAAAGAGAAGAGAGATGCTGTGCCATCTATAGCCACATCTACTATTAAGGATCTTCCTGGGTTGTTTGTACCTAAAGCGCTTTACCCTGAGAGATTACAAGCTCCCAAGAAAGGAGGGCAGTCTGAGGACATTGTGGAGGCATGCTTTGCTCAGTTTGGAGAGGATTTGGATTTGGATAAGCTCCTTGAGCAAACAAATGTTATCTTGGAGTCTGCTTCTCAGGAGAGCAGTAAGACAGAGGAGACTGTGGGTAAATCAAGCATTGAGGATCCCCTAGAGGCATGCTTTGCCCAGTTTGGAGAGGATTTATATTTGGATAAGTTGCTTGAGCAAGCAAATGCTACTTTGGAGTTTGTTCCTCAGAAGAGCAGTAAGACGAAGGAGACCACAGCACCTGAACCCCTCAAGAAGGAACTTAAGCCTTTACTGGACAATCTTACGTATAAGTTCCTAGGTCTAGCAGATTCTTTGCCTGTGATTATAGCTTCAGATTTGGTTGAGGCTTAAGATGAGAAATCAGTGGACATTTTAAGAGAGCACAAGGAAGCTATCGGCTGGACTATTGAAGATATCAAGGGACTCAGTCCCTCGCAGGTGATGCACAAGTTACATTTGGAGGAGAATGACAAGCCATCGAGGGAGCCACAAAGAAGGCTCAACCCAGCTATACAAGAGATTGTGAGGACTGAAGTGATAAAGCTATTGGATGTGGGGATCATTTATCCAATCTTTGATAACAAGTGGGTGAGCCCGATTCATGTCGTGCTAAAGCAAGTTAGATTGACGGTAGTGAAGCATAAGGACGACGAGTTGATGCCAACTCGTGTTTAGTCAGGATGAATAGTGCGTCTAGACTACTGTAAGTTGAATGCTACCACAAGGAAAGATCATTTTCCACTCCCATTTATTGATCAGATGGTGGAGTGCTTAGCTGGGCACAATTACTAATGCTGGGTCTGACTGAAGACATTAAACTTAGCGCTCATGGGAGGCACCCCACAACATATCCTTTCTGTTTGTTTATTATTTTACATATTTATTGTTATTGTTTATTTCTAGTGTTTCTTTTGTTTTCCAGTCTTTATTTTTCAGGGACAAAACGTACTTCAGTTCAAGTTTGGGGGTATGCTATGAGCCATGCCAGTCCAGCTAGTTCTCCATCTCCTAGGTCAGCTCTTTCCATAATATTCACACATTAGGGATAATGTGTAATTTAAGTTTGGGGGTATGAGAGACATATTACACACACTTTGTACTAATCTGTTTTTTTTTTTTTTTCGTTTTAATGAAAGATAAATGCATATAATGTTATTCATCTCATGTTATTTTGAAAGTTTGGTTGATCTAAACATTTTCTGTGATGTGATGTCATTAGTGAGCTTAAAATTTTGAACACATGATCTGGTGACAAAGTTTTAAAATTTAGTTACTTACTTTAGGCATTTGAGAATTCACATGTTTAATCTAATCTAACACGAGCACATTAGCACAAATTGTGTGAGGTATGGCATGTGATTTTAATGTGTACATTTCCTTGTCTTAACTGAAATTGGATGTCTTGTTGGATAAACCTTTGGCATAAAAAAGTACAAAAAAATAATAGAAAATTTAATGATCATAAATAAACTTTCAACTGAGTAACTGGACCTCTTGCCTCAGTAAGCAGTGAGTATTCATGTCAAAATATGGGAATTTTGCTTGGTAGTATTGAGGCCAGTTTAATTTCGTAGCATTTTTTACTCGAGTTAGTAAGTCTTTAGGGGTGTCTTTACACCTAATGCCCTAAAACCATCTGGTTTGGGAGTCATTGACTCAACACTCGATACATGGGTCAATTAGAAAGCTTAAGGAAACTAAACATAACAGAGCCTTATAATAAAAAAAAATAGAAGAAAATAAAAACTATGCCATTTTTTGTTCATTCTGATAGGAAATTCAGTGAATCTTGAGACATGGAGACCTTACACATTGGAGTTATTTGGAAGCTTCATTTTTATATGCTAATTCACTTTACACTGTGTCAGACTTATGACGCCTTAACCTGCCTTTTGTAAGTAATTAGATTTTAACATTTTTATTCATTGTGAAGATGGGTTTATCTTTTTAAGCTTGCTCATGAATGAATATCATGGTGATGTGTGCTCCTTAAATCTTTGGATACTATGAGTGATGAACTTTTCTTTATGTTCTTTGTTTTTCATTTAGTTTTTAGTTTCGTATTGCTATGGGACTAGCAATATATAAGTTTGGGGGTATTTGATGAGTGCCAAATATTTCATATTTTAGCCCTTTAATTCACATTTGTTAGCTTAGGAATTTGTTACTTTGAGTTATTTTTCTTTGTTTTACAAGTTTACAAGCTTGGAAAGGAGTTTCACTAAATTGCCAGAATTGCCAATGCAGATCAGTCATCTTTGTGGATTAAACTGTATTGATTCAGGAAGAACCAGGAGATAAGACATATATGCTTGGAAAGATCCGGATGTCTATTTTCTGAGGAATTTTATGGCTCATAAAAATGATTTTTCTAGAGAACGTTATGGTAGTTTTAGTAGACAAAGGTCAGGCTGTGCATGATTTCAGCGTGATAGATTAGTCATTTTTGTGGATTAAAATGTATTGATTCAAGAAGAACTAGGAGATGAGCCATATATGCTTTTAAAGATCTGGATGTCCATTTTCTGAGGAATTTTACGGATCATAAATATGATTTTTCTAGAGAAAGTTATGGAAGTTTTAGTAGACAATGGTCAAAGAGCAAAAGCTGAAATCTGTAGTATCCCACATCGGATTGAACACATTGCACTTGTGGTGTTTCCCTATATAAACCCCTCTTCACTTCATCTTTAGTAAGCAATCTTGGTGCCATTTTGGTACAATCCGGAGGACTTCTGCTAGCATTCTGGTGGATCTCGAAGGCTTTACTACCACGAGGGGAAGCGCCGCCCAACAGCGAGTGGAATTTCTCCCAATGTATAGTCAGTTTTAATTTATTTATTTTTTAGTTTTAAAGTTTAATGTTTAGCACTTTTATTGTGAACTTTAGTTTCATAATTATAAGAGGCTAAAATCTTCATCTAAGGTTGAAGATGAAGCCTCGCCATTGTTTGGCATAATATTTTCAGATTTGTTCATACAATTATGATATTTTTAGTATAAATGTTCTGTTCAATTATTTGAGTAAAATCTTATAATTGATTGCTTTTAAATTGTTAAATTGGATATTCCTTGTGTTTCATCTGCCGGATACGACGGATTATTCAAATCAGATTGGATATCCATTGTGATTTGTGAATTAAACGGATACATTAGATGGTTTTGGTTTAGTTTGGGTATTCGCCGTGATTTGTATAATGGTGGATTCATGGAATGATTTGATGGATTATTTTTTTATAGAACATGAAGATATATGCTTTACTTTGGTGGGGTGGATTTAGAAAACCTTTTAAAATCAATTTAGTTTAGTTTATATTTCTTTGCAAGATACAATCCAAAATTCGGAACTAGGTTAAAATAGGGTTACTTTATATAAAAATATATTTTCACAACGCAATTCTCTGTGGATTCGATCTCACACTTGCACAACACTATATGGCGAAGGACTCGTGCACTTGCGAGTAATTTAAAACTCACAACACAAGCCCAAACGATTAATCACTCATGATAGAACCTCGACTCAACGCTTATTGTAATATCTGTGTTATTAAAGTAAGGGAAAAAAAGTAATTTGATAGATATTATATGGAAATAAAATAATATATACGTAAAAGATTTATTATTGAAAAAAATAAATCTTTTGAAAAAAATGGACGCGTGAAGTGTAGTTACAAAAAAAAAGAAAAAGACAAAAAAAAAAACGAAAGTGTCCAATTGTGGACAAGTAGAAGGAAAAAGAAAAAAAGAGGAAAAAAAAGGTTTTAGTCTTAAAAAAAAAACACTAAAACTATGGATAACACCAGGAGTCCAGATGTTGTCTCCCAAAGTGCTTACGACACTAAGCACCCCAATTTGCAATTGTGCAAAATGGTGGCACAGGTGAGCAGTTGATACATTATATGTGTGTGTGTGTGTATATATACACTTTTTACTTTATTTTAATCATTTCTTACCAAATGGTTTTCTTACTTCTTCAACACAAACTACTTTATTTCTTTAAATACTTGGGGACGGAAAGAACGGTTGAAAGAATAAAATTTTGAAGGGGTTTACATGAGAATTTTATAGAGAATCACGGAAAGCTCTCAGAAAAACAAAAGGTAATAATGTGAATTTTATTTTTGAAATTTAGCATACATGAAATTTCCTGGAATTCAATATGAAATTTTCAAAGGGTGTGAATTATGGAGAAATTGATGAATAAATTAGAAATTTTAATATAAATATTATGTCAGGTGTTGACGATCATCAATCGAGGGAAATTACTTAAAGGAGCAGGAAAGGTAAGGATATGATTCACAGGTAGCTCTAAGTGCTACGTTGTGAGTTAGATTTTTTTTAAGTAATCAAGACAAATATGAAATATATAGTGATAATATTTGAATAAATTATTAACTTATGATTTGGTGATAGATGAAAGTTGGTTGATAGGTATGATAGGAATAATAGATGTGTAGAGATTATTTTATGAGAAATAATATTATTGGAATAATGAGTCGATTTAATAATAAAGGTGATAAGTGAAATTCTTGACGAGCTATGGTTGATGATTTGATATGATTTAAGAGGAGAGGAATTTAATGGAATTTTTTAAATAATAATTTGAGAATAATCAAGATACCTAATTTGAATGTTTGAATACATGTTTGTTTCTATATTATTGTTCATATGCATATTTCATATCATTATTCATATACATATGCATGAAATAAAAGAACCAGGAAGGTAGTCAGTCTAAATGAAAATAAAAGAACTGGAAAGGCAACCAGTCTAAATGAAAATAAAAGAACCGGGAGGGCAGCCGGTATAAATGAAAACCGTGACAGCTGGTATATACTGGAAATAAAAGAACCGAGAAGGTAGCCGATCTAAATAAAATAAAAGAACAGGGAGGGCAACCGGTCTAGGCTAAAACATGTCGACACGTGGGAAGACGTTCCCCATAACAATAACATTTAAATTCATGCATTGCATTTGCTTAAATATTGATTGTTATTACTTGAGATGCTAAAGTGCTATTCATGATTGTAAATTTATTGATAGATGAATAAGTCACACACAGAGACAATTATACTGAGAAGAAATATATAAATATTAAAGAATGAGAATTATCTAGGTGACTGATTATATGCTGTGAATCTCACAATGAGGTAATTATGAGATGAAATTGATAATCTCAAGATGATGATTAACTATATGAGATGAAAAGATTTATAAAGGATGGGGATTTGATATGAGTAATGATAATAGAATGTTATTATCAAAATATATGAGATATAGATGAATGAATATTGGAAGACTAATTATACAAATTGAATACTTATAGTAAGTTTAATTCACTGAGCTTGTAAAGCTCACTCCTCATTATACAATGATTTCAGGTTGCCGGCAGGATATATAGTTTGGTGAGTTGAGATTCAGACGGTGTCATTATCCGTAAGCCACATGGTTCACATCCTCAAACTAATGGAAAAAAATATTTGTAAATATTCATGCATATTACATTGTATATAATGTTTAAGTCAAGATCTGAATGATGTATCTCCCCTGTTGAGGGTTAAGGATTGAGGTAAAATTTACAGTTAGTATATTTTTTTATTGTTGCATATATATGTCGTGCTAGGATTTTCAAAATGTGACAACACTGTTTTAGGGGTGGCCAATCCGAGATGGGTCGTTACAATTTTGGTATCAGAGTTTTAGGTTTTATGATTCTATAGACTGCATAAAAAGAAAGAAAGTGAAAGATTAAAATAAATTATATTTTAATGAATAGTCTGAGGATGACACATGGACGTGCTAGAGCTAGAGTAAGAATTGTTGACTTGAGAGGGCATGGTAGGCCCCAATTTTTAAACTAGCTAAAGTTGAGATCGGGGTTTAGTTAAAGCGAATTTCCTAGCTAGGAAAGTGTTGATAGCATAATTAGCACTAGTAGGGGCATGAGAGAATCTAGATTTGAAAAAGATGACCTAAGAGAAGATCATGCTCATACTCTTGAGAAAATGAATGTAACAGATGATAGAGTTACTAGTCTATAGCATAGACTGAATAAATAGACTAGAGCAGTGCCCAAGGTTGTTGTAAATCCACTAATGGTAGACATTAAAAAGGGGAAAGGTGACGTTACGCACGAGATGTAGAGAGATTGTTTTGTAGATATAATAAGTCAAATGCTTTGTTGTTTAAAGGATCTATGAATCCTTTTAAGCCTAAGTTATGGGTGAAACATGTAGAGAGATTATTTGATATGACTGATAGGCAGAGGGTCGCCTTTACTACGTTCAAGTTAGAGAGAGAGGCCTTAAAATGGTGGGAGGATATTCTTCCCAAGGTAAGTGCAGATGTTGATAGACTCTTAACCTGGAATAGGTTTAAGGAGGTTGTTCTTGACAAATACTTTCTTTATACCTCTAGAGCCCAACAAGAGAGAGATTTTATTTGTTTGAGGCAAATGTATTAACTATAACTCAATATGATAGGAGATTTGTGGCTTTGTCGAGATTTGTACCGAAAATGGTAGACTTAGAGGATAAGAAGTGTAAGAGATTCATAGATGAATTACATTTTGAGATTAAATTGAAACTATCTTATATGAGGCATATAAATTATGTCAGGTTGGTGGATATAACACTTTAGATTGAGAAAGATGTGATGGAGTTTAAGGGAAAGAGAAAGAGTGGTTAAAGAGGCTTAGATATGAAAGTTTTAGAGGTAGTGTGATATGACTGTATAGGGTGAGAGATCACCCCAGATGGGGCGTTCCTTGTTACAAGGAACTGTAGTACAGAATCAGAGGCAAGCAGGATCTGTTGCTTTTGTAGCTCAGAGTAATATCAATGGGACCCCTAGATTTGGGAGATAGTCTGTGGGAACTAGAAGTTATGGTAACTGTAGGAGTGTACTACCTAGAGGATGTGATAATATGATAAAAATACTAGAACGTGTTATAGATGTAATCTGATAAGATATTTATCCCAGAATTGTCCTAATTTGAGGTGTCTTGTATGTAGAAAAGGTGGACATATCAACATTGGTTAATCCTGGTGCAACCAATTCTTTTGAATCCAATGTATTTATGAAGTTTATTGATGCATGTATTAGTCCATTGATGCATAATAGTATTGCTGAAGTTCCCACTAGAGATAGAGTGATAATCATAAATGTTTACAAGGGCTGTGTGATTCGTATCAGTGATAAAGAATTTGAAGTTGATTTATTACCTTTGAATATGATAGATTTTCATTTGATTTTGGAAATGACTTGGTTGTCGACGTATTACGCCTGAGTTGATTGTTCCAGAAAAAACATAGTGTTCAAGATATGGACATGAGGAGAGAGAGATTTTATGCTATAATTCCCTTTATGTGAATTTTGAATAAATGAAATAAATGTCTTAAGGCATGTAGTATCTGGAGATGGTATAATAATTGATCCACGAAGGTAGAGGTAGTGTTGAGTTGAGAAATACAAACTAATGTAACTGAGATCAAAAGCTTCTTGGGGTTGGTAGGTTATTATAGATGATTTATCCATAATTTTCTATTATTGCAGTACTGCTAACTAGATTGACTAGGAAAGATGTGAGATTTGAATGGTCTAGGGAGTGTGAGAAAAGTTTCCAATTACTAAAAGAGAAATTAACTACAGTTCCAGTATTGGTGCTTCCTTATAGTGATGAAGGATTTGTGGTGTATAGTGATGCATCCCATCAAGAGTTGGAATGTGTGTTGATGTATCATGGGAAGATAATGACATATGCTTCTAGACAATTGAGGAATAATGAGAGAAATTACCTTATCCATGACTTAGAGTTGGCTACCATAGTCTTTGCTTTAAAAATTTGGAAACATCATCTGTATGGAGCCACTTGTGAGATATTCACTTATGATAAGAGTTTGATATACTTACCTACCCAAAGAGAGTTGAATTTGAGACATAGGCGGTGGATAGAGTTGATTAGTGACTACGATTGTATAAATTCACTATCATCTAGGAAAGGCGAATATGGTAGCAAATATATTGAGTAAAAAATATACAAGAAGATTAACTGCTATTGAGAGTCATGATGTGAAATTAATGATAGATTTAAGAGAAATAAGAATGAAGTTTAATATAAGTGATAGAGAATCATTGTTAGCAAACATGGTTGTATAGTCATCCACAGTAGAACGTTTGTTAGAGATGCAAGGTAGAAATGAAGAGATAGAAAAGATTAAGTAAGAAGTTCTTAGTAGAAAGTAATATGAGTTCAAAAATTAGAAATGATGGTATTCTATCTTTGGAACATAGAATTTGTGTTCTCAATGATGCAAAGTTGAGAAAGAAGATATTGAGAGAGACACATGATGATGTAGATTCGATGTAACCGAGTAACAATAAGATGTATAGAGGATTGAGACAAAATTTCTAATTGTCAGGATTGAAGAAGGATGTAGCTGAATACATTTCTAGATGTTTGGTTTTTCTGTAAGTGAAGTCTGATAACCTCTTCCTGTGCTTGAATGACCATAGAAAAATGTGAGTATGGATTTTGTTTCTGAATTTTTCCATACCTAGAGAGATCACGATACAGTGTAAGTGATAGTAGATAGACTTTCTAAGTCATCTCAATTTCTTCTAATTAAAACTAATTGGAATCCTAAAAAGTTGGCTGAACTATATATAGCTAAGATTGTGAGGTCGTATGGAATACTATTGATAGTGTCAAATAGAGATGCTAGAGTTACATCTTGGTTTTAGAGAGGCTTTCAGAAAACTATGGGTACGCAGTTACAATTTAATATAGCTTTTCATCCTCAACAGATGGGTAGAAGGTGCAGAACTCCAGTATGTTGGAAAGACGTGGGAAAGAGAAATATATTTGGTTCATAAATTATTAAGTTAACAAAGTAGATCGAATAGCTATGTTGATAATAGAAGAAGACCTCTTGAGTTTCAAGTAGGCATTGGGTGTATTTGAAAATATCTCTATGAAAAGATGTGTTGAGGGTAAAAAAGAAAGGAAAGTTGAGTTTGAGGTAAGTGGGACCCTATGAGGTTATTGAGAAAATTGGGCTAGTTGTAAATAGCCTGGATTTGCCTCCAAAGTTGAAGCAGTTACATGATGTGTTTCATGTTTCACTTTTGAGAAAGTGTTTACATGATGAATCTCATAATATTTTGAGCCAAGCTGTAGAAATTCAGGAAGGCTTGACTTTTATACAAGTACCAATGAGAAATTTAGACAAAAAAAGAACAAGTCTTACGTAATGAAGTTATTCAATTGATTCAAGTATTATGGCGAAGCAAAGATGTTGAAGAAATTACTTGGGAGCATGAATCAAGAATGAGGAAAGAATACTCCCAGCTTTTTCATGAATTAGGTAAGGAAATTTTATGAACAAAATTTTTATAAGGTGGGTAGAATTGTAATACCTATGTTCTTAAAAGTAAAGGAAAAGAAATAATTTGATAGATATTACATGGAAATAAAATAATATATACATAAAAGATTTATTATTGAATAGAATAATTCTTTTGAAAAAAAATGGACATGTGGGGTGTAGTTACAAAGAAAAAGAAAAAGAAAAAGAAAAAGAAAAAGACAAAAAAAAAAAAAACGGTGGATGATAAAAGATATCTTCATCTAGGCATGAACTTAAATGGATGATAAAAGATCAAATTTTCAAAGTTTTATTGAGTCAAAATATTTTGAAAATGGTGGGAGATTGGTGATATTTTTTCAAAATAAACTTGGATTTTAAGTTTGGGATTGTTGGTTTTTTGTCTAAGGTTTAAACATGGTTCAAACATGGTCAAGGTTTGAACAGGTCCAAATATGGTCTAAATTTGGTTAATGTCCAAACCAATTGTCGGATATCAAAGTTCAGCAAGTTATAAGGTTGCACACATATGTGTGCTTCAATTTTGAGCATGGGAAGGTTAGGCACACTGCTGTGGAAGTTTCTGCCCACAGGTAGGAGGTGTGCGCACAGCATCAGGAGGCTGCAGCATCAGGTCACGCCGCAGCACACAGTACATGGCTGCACACATGATCCAGCATGCATAAGACCTCTCCAATCATGTGTGCACCACACCAAAATGCACAACATCACTGGAGAGTGATGTAGGGCTGAGATTAAAGGAAGAACATGATCAAAGGGTCAAGAATGATTCACAAGATTGCCCAAGAATTAAGAGGCTATAAAAAGGGTTTCCTAGCCTCATTTCAAGTGGTGAAAAAGGTGTGTGAGAGAACCACACAGGTTATGACATTGTGAGATCATTGTAGACACAAAGAGAGAATTATGTGAGAGACATAAACACAAGAGGGACTCTTGTAGTGAGGCTGGTTGTAAAGAAGAGAGGTTAGTAGAGAATTGATAGAAAACATTGTAATAGGTCTATCACTTTCTCGTTCTCTTCTTGGTTCTTCAAGAACTTGGATTCTTGAAGGGGATTGCTGTAACTTTGTAAGAACCATTGAGATAGTGCAGAGAGTTCGGAGGAACTCACGGGGACGTAGGCACATTGCCGAACCTCGACAACAAATTACTTGTCTTCTTTCTTTCTTTGATTTTCTGTTCTTGTGTTCGATTGCTGAAATTCTTTTTAGAAGTCATTCAAGACTTGGGTGTTTGGAAGATCACCACCTGGGCATCTTGTCAAGGTGATTTCCAACAGTGGTATCAGAGCTTTGAACAGTGGTATCAGAGCACCGCAGCTGGTTATCGGAACAAGAAGTAGAAGGTACGGAGCCAAGACTCCAAGAATCAAAGATCAAACTTATTAGGTGATTCAAGAACGGTGTAAAGATCAAGATCCGGCCGTGTTCTTGAAGGTTGATTCAAGCAACGGTGTTAAAGATCCATCTTCGATCTGTGTTCTTGAGGTTAAAGAAAGTAGTTGTGGTTAGTGCACAAATCTGGGATCTTGTCCGCAAAAGATGGCTTCAAATTTCTGTGTGGAGAAGTTTGATGGAAAGGGGGACTTTACCCTATGGAAGCGGAAGATCAAGGCGGTTCTAATGCAGCAGAAAGTGGACTTGGCTATTGGAGAAGATGATGCTTTTCCAGCTAGTGCCATAGAGGACCAGCGGACCGAGATGAAGAAGATGGCCTATAGCACCATTTTCTTGCACATGTCGGAAAATGTCACAAGAGAGTGTGGAGACTCGGAAGATCCAGCTGCAATATGGAAGAAACTAGATGAGTTGCTTCTTGCCAAGACTCTCCCTAATAAGAGGTATCTTTATAAACGAATCTTTGATTTTAAATTTGATCCTAAGAAAGAGTTGCAAGACGATCTTGATGCCAAGAAAAGGAGTGCAACAAGTGGTAAAGGGCTGTTCTTTAAAAGAAGGCCAGCAACTTGGTATGGCAGCAACCATGGCTTCTACCGGGACAGAGGTAGAGGAGAGAGCCATGGGAGAGTGCACAGCAGCATACATGGCTACTACCGGGACAGAGGTAGAGGAGAAAGCCATGGGAGAATGCATTCCAAACTGAGATTTGGAGGGAAGAGCTGCTACTACTGCCATAAGGAGGGTCATGTCAAGAAAGATTGCAAGAAGATGACAAGGGATAGAAGAGGAAGCCATACCAAGAATGGAGAGGCTTCGGTTGCCAAAACAGAACAGCAAGATGATGATGTTCTTGTTGTGTGCTCAAGTGTGAGCAAGGGGCAAGAAGGCAGCGGGAAATGGATCTTGGATACTGGGTGCACTCATCATATGAGCCCTCACAAAGAATGGTTCAAGAATTTCAAGAAGATCAATGATGGAAGGGTCTTCTTGGGGAATGATAACTCTTGCCAAGTGAGAGGGATTGGAGACATCCAATTGAGGATGTTTGATGGAGTCACAAGACTGCTGGAAAATGTGAGGTATGTTCCAGATTTGAAGGGGAACTTGATCTCATTGGGGCAGCTGGATTCCATGGGCTATACATGCAAGATAAAGGGAGGAAAGATCAAGGTGGCCAAGGGATCTTTGGTAGTGATCAAGGCAGCAAGAAACGATGGACTTTATGAGATGATCGGAGAAACAGAAACCAATGATCAAGCAGCAAGCTTGATGGCTGAGCTAGACAAGGCAGCCCTTTGGCACACTCGCTTGGGACACATGAGCGAAAAGGGCCTGCAAGTGCTTAGCAAGGAAGGTCTACTTGGTGGTGACGAAGTAGAAGAACTGGATTTCTGTAAGAGCTGTGTTTTTGGGCAGCAACATTGGGTCAGCTTCAACACCGGAGTGCACAAGTCTAAGTGCATTCTTGACTACATTCATGTGGACCTTTGGGGACCAGCTAGGGCACCAACAAAGGGAGGTAACATTTACTTTCTGTCTTTAATTGATGATTATTCAAGAAAAGTGTGGGTTTATTTGGTGAAAAATAAATCAGATGCATTGAATAAGTTAGTGGTGTGGAAAGGGCTGGTTGAGACTCAAATGGGTAGAGTAGTTAAGGGGATAAGAACCGATAATGGCTTAGAAATTATTAACCAAGAACTTGATCAATTCTGTAGGTTAAATGGCATTATAAGACATAGGACGGTTATGGAAACTCCTCAGCAAAATGGAGTTGCTGAGCTGATGAATAAGACCCTTATGGAAAAGGTTAGGTGCATGTTAAATAAAACCGGATTACCCAAATGTTTTTGGGGGGAAGCGGTGTCTATAGCTGCATATTTGATTAATAGATCACCCTCTAGGATTGTATACCATAAGACTCCCGAAGAGTTATGGAGTGGAAAACCCCCTGAGTTGGACAACCTTAGGACTTTTGGGTGTGCTGCGTATGCACTCTAAAAGGAGGATAAGCTTAGCCCAGGATCTAGAAAATATGTGTTCTAGGATATGGGGAAGGGGCTAAGGGGTAAAGGTTGTGGTCCTTAGAAAAAGAAAGATTTAAACTCATAATAAGTAGGTATGTTGTCTTTAATGAATTGTTATTTCCCTACTTGGAGAATACTAACCCTGTAGGGGCTAGTGAGCAAACCAGTTTGGTTCTTGTGGAGCATTGCATCAAGGGAGATTCTGTTCAGGTAGAGTAGAGGAGGCAAGAGGGTTCGGACTAGGTAGAGCCCTTGGATGATTGCCAAACTCAAGAAACTCAAGAAGAGGCTGAACAAGAAGTGGATGCTACAGCAAGTCGGAATGACTACCAGCTCACAAGGAACTGGGAAAGAAGGCTGGTCGGACCACCTTCAAGATGTGGGTTTGCAGATGCTGCGGATACAGCAGCTCCTTGGAAAGAAGGAGGGATGTGTGAACAAGAAACTTACATGGATGCCATGACATGTAAGGATTCGCCAAGGTGGAAGCTAGCTATGGAGGAAGAAATGGATTCTTTGAGGAAGAACAACTTTTGGGAATTGGTGAAAATTCCAAGAAAGCAGAAAGTTGTGGAATGTAAGTGCACTTACAAGGTCAAATAAGGGTACCCTCCAGAGATGAAGTCCGGAACAAGGCTAGGCTGGTGGCGAATGGGTTCACAAGAAGAGGAGACATAGGTTTCACAGAAACTTTCTCACCTGGACACAAGGTGGAGAAGATGGTGAGTATCCTCACCTATGTCATTGATGGGCTGTTAGTTTGGAACAGCAGGAAGAGATGGAAAGGTTTACATCTCAACTCAGTGAGGAGTTCGAGAGGAAGGATCTCAGCCTTGCACAGAAGATCCTTCGGATGAGGAGAATCATCCAGGAAAGGAAGAGAAACAGGTCAAGTGTTTCTTGGGCAATGGATGTTTTCAGCAAATGTGTGAGTAATCCTGGAAAAGAGCGTTGTCTTGGGATGAAGTGGTTGCTGAGGTACATGGAGGCTCAGTGGAAGCCAGTTGTAGCACTCATAACAACCAGGGCAGAATGCATAGCGGCTACGGAAGCCATAAAGGAGGCTATGGGGTGCAAAGGGTTGTTGGAAGAGTGGGAGGTCCTAAAAGAGTAGGTTGTGGTATCTTTGGATAGCCAAAGTGCGGGGCACTTGTGGAGGTATCCTGTGTTCCATGAGGGGACGGAGCATATGGATGTTCGGTATCATTACATTCTAGAAAATGGTACAGAAGGAAGCATTCATGTTGACAAGAAGACCATGGAGAAAAGTCCTGCAGATTTAAGCACCAAGTTTCTACCTCTAAGTAAGTTCAATCATTGCCTTGAATTACTTAGGATTGGAGTCAGTTGATTGATGACTCAAGATGAGTTTGGATCCCGAAGGTCTCTGCACAAATGGTTCGGGTTTAAACGCTTAGACAAAGGTAGAGATTGTTGGTTTTTTGTCTAAGGTTTAAACATGGTTCAAACATGGTCAAGGTTTGAACAAGTCCAAACATGGTCTAAAGTTGGTTAATGTCCAAACCAATTGTGGGATATCAAAGTTCAGCAAGTTATAAGGTTGCACACATGTGTGTGCTTCAATTTTGAGCATGGGAAGGTTAGGCACACTGCTGTGGAAGTTTCTGCCCACAGGTAGGAGGTGTGCGCACAGCATCAGGAGGCTGCAGCATCAGGTCACGCCGCAGCACACAGCACATGGCTGCACACATGATCCAGCATGCATAAGACCTCTCCAATCATGTGTGCACCACACCAAAACGCACAACATCACTTGGAGAGTGATGTAGGGCTGAGATTAAAGGAAGAACATGATCAAAGGGTAAAGAATGATTCACAAGATTGTCCAAGAATTAAGAGGCTATAAAAAGGGTTTCCTAGCCTCATTTCAAGTGGTGGAAAAGGTGTGTGAGAGAACCACACAGGTTGTGAAATTGTGAGATCATTGTAGACACAAGAGAGAATTGTGTGAGAGACATAAACACAAGAGGGACTCTTGTAGTGAGGCTGGTTATAAAGAAGAGAGGTTAGTAGAGAATTGATAGAAAGCATTGTAATAGGTCTATCACTTTCTCGTTCTCTTCTTGGTTCTTCAAGAACTTGGATTATTGAAGGGGATTGCTGTAACTTTGTAAGAACCATTGAGATAGTGCAGAGAGTTCGGAGGAACTCACGGGGACGTAGGCACATTGCCGAACCTCGACAACAAATTACTTGTCTTCTTTCTTTCTTTGATTTTCTGTTCTTGTGTTCAATTGCTGAAATTCTTTCTACAAGTCATTCAAGACTTGGGTGTTTGGAAGATCTCCACCTGGGCATCTTGTCAAGGTGATTTCCAACAGGGATGTTTTAGAAAATCAAAGGAAAGAAGAAAAGAAAAAGAAATTCAAGTTATGAATGATTCAGATGACTGAATGGACTCATTCAGTCGGTTGAATGATTGATTCAATCGACTGGATGGAAGGCTAAAATTTATTGGAACTCTCTCGGACTTTTTCAGTCAATTGAATGAAAGACTCAATCGACTGGATGTTCGAAAATTTTGAATTTTCAAAACGTTGAATGACAGTTGAACGTGAATAGAAGTTTCCTTTGAGAAGGAACACTTAGTATTCAGTTTAAAATTGTTTCTTACTAAAACAAGGTGTCTCTAATGAAAAGACACACTAATTAAACACTACAAAAATGTGTATAATTGTCATAATTAACTTAACATAAAACAGAATATAGATTTCAGATTTCCTTTCTTATTCTTTTTCTCATTCTCTAAAAAAAACTGATCTTTTTATGTCTAGAAATCTTGCAAATTTCTAAACATAAGTGTTTTTCATTCATAAACTCCTAGAAGCTGCTGTGAGTTATTCTTAACGAGTGCAAAGTACAAAATAACAACAGAGCTTCATTGTATCATAGAGAAAATTCGTCGGAAACCTTCTTGCACTAGTGAAGGGCGAATTAAACCTTAAGGAAAGTGACATGATCGTGTTTTGAAGCCATTTCTTTTATTCTCTCTTATTTCTTTTGATAAACAGCCCTCAGAAATTTTTGTCAACCCCCAGTGCACCTTTGAACAGGCAAAGGAGAAGATCTAGAAGCCTTGAGAGGGTGGAATAAATGCTACACCAACTGAAAGACACAACTAGAGGAAAGGGTAATCGCAACCTCAAATTGGACATCCATCATCAGCCACCCTTCACCTGGGATATATTGGATAAGCCTTAGGGAAAATGATTTAAATTGCCTCACATTGACCCATATAACGGTTTCGTCTATCTGGAATACCATTTGGTCAATTACAAGACTCTTATGCTATTCCATAATGCTACAGACGCACTCATGTGCAAGGCATTCCTTACCACTCTAAAAGGGGCGGCAGGCCTTTGGTTTTATTCGAGGCACTAAGTCGGGAGTTCGTAACTCATTTCCTTAGTAGCAAGAAGACTCACAAGACAACCACCATGCTCTCCAACCTAAGACAGGGAGGGAATGAAAGCCTTTGTAGGTACATTGATCAGTACACTAAGGGGGCCCTAGAAGTCAAATACCTATCACTAGATTTTGCCCTAGCGACCCTGGTCTCGGGACTGAGAGAGTCAGATTTACACTTCTCCTTAGCCAAATGATCGGTTCGTTCTATGGCGGAATTCTGAGAAAGGTCAAACAAATACATCAACACTAAAGAAGTTACTTGCCTGAAAAAAGGAGAGCGATGATATTGGGATGGGCAGAAACGTAGACACTCAAAGTCACATAGGGGAAAGGACCAAGACTCATCTAAGAAATCCAAGAAGGAGGACAAGACTTGGATATCGGAAGATCGAAGAAGCTTCGAGAAGTACATGCCTTTCACCACCTCAGCGACAAACATCCTTGGGGAGAGAGGTTTATCCAATGACTAGGGAAGATGAAGGCCAGTAAAGGAAGAAAAGAAAAGAGCAAGTAGTGTCAGTTCCACCGCGACTACAGACATGACACTGATAAGTGCCGAGTCCTCAATGATGAGAATGAGGATTTGATTCAGGAGGGATATCTCATGAAGTATATTTGGGTGTGAGGAAGGGATGAAAGATAGTTGCCCTGAGAAAGGACCAGTGGATCCCCCGGTGATAAGCACAATCTTAACCATCATTGGGGGTTGTTCCCAACCTCACATCCGCCTACATATTTCAATGTTGGTGAACAACAGTAAAAGCAACATTATGTGATGTATTCAAGGCATGCCTTACCTGATAACTTTGGTTTCTTAGTAGATATCAAGTTAGTTTTCTGTTTGGTACTCGTTAAAATTTTGAATCTTATTATGCAATAATGTATGAATGGTAAAAACTTTACCAAACAGATGGAATTGGAGGGTTTTTTCTTTTTGGATCTTCACCTTGCTTTTATAGTAATTTGATTAACTATATTTCTTAATTATTTAAAAAATATTGGCACTCATTGATCACAGATGTTTGGTTGCATGTTATTAGGAGAAGCCACCATGAGGATTACTCCATGCTTTTTTTGTCAAACGAATTAATTCTTCAGGTAATTTTTAACCTCTAGCTGTTTACTCATGTTCATGCTGTGATCTTTTCAGACTTGCTTCATATATCATGCTTTAGTCTATGGTTCTTGATATTGCATACCTTGTTAAAAACACGAGAAAAAGTGTTCTTTTTGAAAAAATTGTTTTGCTGGGTATGCTGGATTTATAGTGGCATGCAGTGATACTTGGAGTTATATTGATAAGTGAATATGATTTTACTGGGGAAAGAAATTTATCAATATCCAAGGATGCATGAATTGAATATGGCCTTAAATTAAATGGAAGGACAAATTAGTTTTTATGCAGTGGGCTCAGATATATGGGATGAAAGTTCGGCCAAGTAGAGCTGCTCTCTGCATGTTTCTAAGCTGAGTTGGTGATAACAAGCAGTGTCTCAGCTTGAAGTTTTAATACATTCTTTCTTATATAAATAAAAGTTTTAATACATCCTTTCTTATAGAAAAGAGACAAGTTTTAATTCATCCTTTTAAGTTCATACTGTTACTGATTTCGGTGTCAGCTTGGCCTATCATCTGGTAAATTTGCAAACTAACAATGTAAAGTTCTTAGTGACATGTTTCAATGAAGTTAAGTATAATATTCTTCTGGTTTTTCTTTTTTGCAATCCAGCATACTCTGAATTTTTTTGAATTTCATGTAGAATTGCAAATATAACAAATTGTGAGCTTTGAAAATATGGATTGTTTTATTAAAATATTCTGTTGCCCATGAGCTTGGTTCTAGGTAACTAAAACCTCTTAATCTTATTTGCTTTGCAGATTGTGAAGAAGGAGTTAAGCTGCATAAGATGGCTTGTTATCTGGTTGAACATTGTGGTTTACTTTCATGGTTGTCATCAGTTCTCTCAATCATTAGTGCCATGCTACCTGAAGATGAAAATGGGGTTTCTTTAAAACAATTTGGTGTGGTTATGAAGGTAGTTTTCTGGTTAACTGAGTTCTGTTATCATTTGACGGCTATGCTAGAGTCAATATTGTTATAGATACAGTCTCTACTTTACCATCTTTACATTAGCAAAAATACATATATGAATGACACCATTACCTCACTTCTCTTCCTTGTTATATGAGCTTGTATGCAATGTATGTTCATTGGATAAATTGAGTGCCAATCTAATTTTTCTGTGCATTTGGATTAGGCTGTCAGTGATGTTCGTTCATCCAGAAACACCACTGAGTGGTTGCAAAGATATGCCCTTGAACAGCTAATGGAACTTTCATCATATCTGTACAGACACATAGTTGGTGGGTTAACATTGATAAAGAAAAATGTTGTGCTGGTTGATTCAATTTTACAAATAATGATATCAACTCTAAAGATATCCCAAAACAGAAAAATATGCCAGCCACATTTCACCCTATCGCTTGAGGGTTTAGTTCATATTTATCAGGCTTTTACTGTTAATGATACTTCAAGATCGAGCGCAAGTGCAAAGCTTCGGCTTAAAGCCATACTTATGGGCACACCTTCAGTTGGCATTTTCACATGGTATGTCTCTCTCTCTGAGTTACTTACGGTTACTGGTTTTGGAATTCTGGCATGGTGACAGAGAACACCCCCAACCCAAAAAAAGAGAAGAAAATGAAAGAAAACATAAAGAATTAATCAGAACAGAGCCTGTCATTGGATTATGTGCCGTATTCTTATATTCTTATAGCTTAAAATAAATACTGTGGAGAAAAGAAGGGGGATAGTTGTAGTGCTCCGTTGGGAATGTCTGGCATTCTGGACATATTTGAGTAACTTGTGACATTTGAGTTATTTCAATCTACCTTTTCTTTTTTCTGTTTTGTTTATACTACTGATTAAATCCTTTTTTTTTCCTTCTTATTTCCTGTGACATGGTTTCAGGATCAAGAAAAGCTTTCAAGTTTTCTTTTGTGGGGAACCTCTACTGCCTTGATGTCTGGCTCCAGAGAAACGTTTCAGCTAAAAGAATCTAATCTAAATTTCATAATGGTTTCAGAGGAAGCATCATGTGAGGAGTCTTTGATATCAAAATTTTTACGTTGGCTTATTGCTTTTCTTGGGAAGTTTTCCTGTAAAGCTGATGATTTGAACCCCGAGTTATCGAGAAGTTCAAACTCAGAAACTCTGCAGTCTTTATTGGAATTTGTTGAAAAAGGATGTCAAGAAAGCAACAAAAGAACTGATTCTGAAGAAATGTTAGCTGCTGAAATCTGTTATCTCCAACAACTTCTTTGCATGATATCGATGTAGAGTTCTCCCTTCTGTTGTATCTGCACTTACTCTCCTACTCCTTTGTGATGCCTCCAGAATTGCAGGTATGCTACATTGCTACTGCAGTTAATAGACAACTTGTTTGGTAGTTAAGTATCTTTTTCTCCTTTTGTTTGGCATCTCGTTTTGAGTTCTGATATAGATGTCAATTTCGATTTAAGTTTTGAAAAAAATAATTTACCGTATTTGGATGCCAACATAACTGGAAAGATGTCTTCTAGCTCTACCTTGCAAGCAATTAGGATTTGCCGAACAGGTATTCTAGTGCTAGCCAAGGTATGTTAAACAGTTCCCCGGGCTTACTTTTGGCTCTTACTGGCTGCACATAAATCTGATCATATATCTTCATTGGCTTGGATGGGGTTATCTAGGTTGACCTTTGGTGAGACACAAATAGGTTGTGCCAACTGATTTTGAGAGAGATGCATGTAGTATTTAGCAAATACATCAGAAGAAGTTGATATGCATGAAGCTAGCAAGTACGTCAAAAGGAGTTGAGCAGACTTTGAATTATAACTAGCTCACGTTAGAGATCAACATGAGTTCTTATGTGTGGACTTACGGAGCATGATCCAGGTCACAAGGTCTTATGTTGCGTACAGAATCACAGATTTTGGTTGCTAGGGGCTTAAATCCAACAGCACTGCTTTAGAACTGAGATATTTTAGGATGAGTGGACTGTAGATGGAATTTATGAAGATCAACCATTGAGGGAAATATTGATTAGAATGTTGGTTGTTGTATTAGAGCTTGTTGGATGAAATGTAAAAATTATTTTAATGCTCATTGATTGTTAGTTTTTTAGGGTCTGGACTCTGGAACAATATTTATCTCAACTATTTATAATGTCACTTTCTTACTAGAGTTAATATTTTTTAATAATGGATTTGCTGATATATATATATTCCGAATTGGATGTGATATGGAGTTTTTGTGTTTGGAAAAATATAATTCTTCAGAATTTAACTTTTCATTATTTTTGCTGAATTAGGATCGGACTTCATGCTTGGTCATAAGACTTCCATGTCATCACTGTGCTCGAGGATACATTGCCCTCCTGAAGTTAGTCCTGTGAGCTCTAAATAGAAAAAGAGAGGCTAAGGTTTTACATTAGCTTTTCTCAATCTGTATTACATCAGGAAACAAGCTTATATAGGCTATAAGCTAGTAAAGAAAGAAAGACTATTCTACCCTTAATAATAAATAGCATAACTAATATAATTAACATCCCCCCTCAAACTCATGATGCGGCTGCAATAAGCATCGAGAGTTTGTCGGACAAAAACCGAAAACGCGAAGTGGAATGTGACTTGGTAAACAAGTCAGCAATCTGCATATTAGAAGAGACGAAAGGTAACGTAAGAGTGCCAACTTGAAGATGATGTCGAGTGATGTGGTAATCAATCTCAATATGCTTGGTTTGCTCATGAAAAACAGAATTGCGCGCAATCTGAATAGCACTCTTGTTGTCACAATACAAAGGAGCAGGCTGATGAAGAAAAACACCCATATCTGCAAGTAGCCGACGCAACCAAACTATCTCACAAGTAGTAGAAGCCATGGCACGGTACTCTGCCTCTGTGAAAGATCTAGAAACAACATCTTGCTTCTTACTCTTCCAAGAAATAAAAGAATCACCCAGAAAAATACAAAAGCCAGTGGTAGATTTACGATCTGTAGGGTCACTTGCCCAATCAGCATCAGAGAATGCACGCAGCTCTAAGGATGAAGTGGATGGAAATAAAAGACTCTGAAATTGAATACCACGAAGATACCTCAAAATGCGAAGAACAACAGTCCAATGAACAGTAGTAGGCGAAGTAACAAACTGACTAACTATATGAACAACATATGCAATATCAGGACGAGTGATGGTGAGATAAACCAAGCTACCAACAACAGTACAATATAAGCTAGGATCCGGCAAGGGAGAGCCATCAGAAGAAGAATACCAAGCATTAAGTTCAAGAGGTGTATCAACAGTCTTATTATCAGTAAGACGAGCACGCTCAAATATGTCAGTTATATACTTAGATTGAGAGAGAAGATAACCTTTTGGAGAGGAAGCAACCTCTATTCCCAGAAAGTAACGCAGTGAGCCTAAATCTTTCATTGCAAAACAACGAGCTAACTCTGATTTTAGTGCTGCAATCCCATCAACATCATCACCAGTAATAATCATATCATCAACATACAAAGAAAGCATAATACGACCAGCAATGGTATTTTTGATAAATAAGGCTAAATCATGATAGCTAGGACGGAACCCAAGTGAAGTAATCACTGTAGAGAACTTCGCAAACCAGGCTCGAGGTGCCTGCTTGAGGCCATAAAGAGCTTTTTTAAGCCTGTAAACTTCACCAGGTTTATAAGGAACCCCTGGAGGGGGTAATATGTAAACCTCTTCTTGAAGGTCACCATTCAAGAAGGCATTTTTAACATCCATCTGAGATATGTGCCAACGACGAACAGAGGCGACTGCAATAAGGGTGCGAATTGTGGTCATTTTTGCAACCGGAGCAAAGGTCACCTCATAATCCATGCCATCCTTTTGAGAATATCCTTTAGCAACAAACCGAACTTTGTATCTTTCAATAGACCCGTCAGACTTGGTTTTGATTTTATAAACCCAACGAGAGCCAATTGCTCGTTTACCTGGCGGAAGAGGTACTAAATCCCAGGTGTGTGTCTGGTGCATCGCAGTAAGTTCCTCGGCCATAGCCTGCTGCCAAATTGGATCACAAACTGCCTCTCTATAGGACAAGGGCTCAGAAAGATGATGAATAGAAGCTAAAGTGGAAGCAAAAGAGCTAGAATAATAAGAGTAAGCAAAATCTGGTAGTTGAGTGGACTTACAAATACGTGTAGGACGAGCTGGAGGAGCAGCCACAATCTCAGGAGGTGATTGGGTAGCTATAGGAGGAGAGGGATCAACAGCTGTATCGAGAGCCAAGGTACCAGTTGTTGAATTATCAGCAAGAACTCTGCAAGAATTGGAATATGAAGTAGGAGCAGGTGAGTATGAAGTAGGGGTTGTGACAGCATCAATATCAAGAGTGAAGGGATCAATATGAATAAGATCAGACTGAGTCATATTATGAGAACTAGCAGGAATGGAAAAGAAAGGTATATGATCAAGAAACTTAACATGACGAGATACATATAATTTTTTACTAACTGGATCATAACAACGATATCCCTTTTGACCTACACTATAACCCAGAAAGACACAAATAGCAGACCGAGACGACAATTTACTACTTTCAACATAAGGTAAAAGGACAAAACAAGTAGATCCAAACACGCGCAAATATGAGTAATCAGGAGCACTGTTGTGAGTTTTAAATTACTCGCAAGTGCACGAGTCGTTTGCAGTATAGCGTTGTGCAAGTGCGAGGTCGAATCCACAGGGAACTGCGTTGTGAAAATATAATTTTTTAATCTAAACTAACTTTATCTTAACCTAGTTTCGAATTGTGAATGATATTTTAGAAAACAAATTAAAACTAAACTAAGTTGATTTTAAAACTAATAAAAAGCACTAAGGTTTCCGAATCCACCCCACCAAAGTTTAAGCATACATGTTCTAAAAATATAGCCTATCAAAACATTCAATGAATCCAACTATAAGACAAAAAACAAAGAATATCCCAACTAAACCAAAAGCACCCGATGTATCCGCTCTTAACAAATCACAAAGGGAATCCAATTTAATCGAAAAGCATTCAATGTATCCATCAGATGAAACACAAAGAAAATCCAACAGACAATTTAAACTCAATCAATTGTAAGATTAACTCAAATAATTGACAGAACATTTATACTAAAAATTGTCAGATTTGTACAAGCAAATCTGAACTACTACCCCAAACAACGGCGGGGCTTCATCTTCAACCTTAGCTGAAGAGTCTAGCCACTCATATCTATAAAGCTATAATAAAAAGTGCTAAACATTTAAACTAAAACAATTGAATATAAAAAAATAAATAAAAAACTTTACATGGGAGAAATTCCACTCGCTGACGGGCGGCGCTTCTCCTCGTGGTAGCAATGCCTTCGGGATCCACCAAAATGCTGGCAGAAGTCCACCGGTAAATACCAAAGTGGCTCAGGAATTGTACATTGGATTATGAAGCCAAATGGTGTTTATATAGGGGGAGACCCAGAGTAAAACAGGTTGCAGAAACGATGTGGGATACAGGCCCGTGTGCGCTCGATCGCAGTGTGGTGCGATCGATCGTAGGTACGATCGATCGCATGTCTTGTGCGCACGATCTCATGTGCGCTCGATCGCATGTCTGTTGCGATCGATCGCAGATGCACTGAACTTCAAATATTTCGATGTGGGATGTTGACCTTGCGCTCGTTCAAAGGCAGGTGCGCTCGAGCGCTGGTGCGCTCGATCGCATATCTGTTGCGATCGAGCGCAATGTCTCCAGAAGCTTCAAATCAACCTAAAATGCTGCACTTTCTCCACAAAGCTGTAAAAACACACAAAAGACAAGAAAAACATAAAATGAAGTAAAATACTACTAACTAAGAGCATAACAACTGTAAGTTAAGGGTCTAAAATATGCAATATTTAAGACTCATCAAATACCCCCAAACTTATATTTTGCTAGTCCCTTAGCAAAACAAAATAAAAGACTCAATGAAAAACAAAGAACATAACGATAAAGTCATCATTCATGGTATCCAAAAATTTAAGGAGCACACATCACCATGATATTCATTCATAAGCAAGCTTAAAAAGGTAAACCCATCTTCTCAATGAATACAAATGTTAAAATCTAATTACTTACAAAATGCAGGATAAGGCATCACATGCTTGAATCAGTGTAAGGTGAATTAGCATATAAAAATGAAGCTTCCAAGTAACTCTAATGTGCAAGGTCTCCATGTCTCAAGATTCACCGAATTTCCCATAAAAAATGAACGAAAAGGCATAGTTTTTATTTTATTCTTTTTTTTTTTTAATAAGGCACGGCTATGTTTAGTTCACTTGAGCTTTCTAATTGACCCATGTAGCGAGTGTTGAGCCAATGACTCCCAAACCAGGAGGCTTTAGGGCATTAGGTGTAAAAGCACCCCTAAGGACTTACTAACTCGAGTCAAAAAGGCTACGAAATTAAACCGACCTTAATATTACCAAGCAAAATTTCACCTTTTGACGTGAACACTCACTGCTTACTGAGGCAAGAGATCCAGTTACTCAGTGAAAAGTTTATTGATAATTTTTTTTTATATATTTTCCTATGCCCAAGAGTTCATCCAACAAGTCATCCAGTTTCAGTTAAGATAAGGAAAAATACACATTAAAATCACATGTCATACCTCACATAATTTGTGCTAATGTGCTCGTGTTAGATTAGATCAAACATGTGAATTCTCAAAATGCCTAAAATAAGTAACTAAATTTTAAAAATTTATCACCAGATCATGTGTTCAAAATGTTAAGCTCACCAATGACATCACATCACAGAAAATGTTTAGATCAACTAAAATTTCACGATAACATGAGCATGCATTTATCTCTATGACGAAAAGACAACAAATTAGGACAAAGTGCGTGATGTGTCTCCCATACCCCCAAACTTAAATTACACATTGACCCCAATGTGTGACTAATATGGAAAGAGCTGACCTGAGATATGGAGAACTATCTGGACTGGTATGGCTCATAGCATACCCCCAAACTTGAACTGAAGTACACTTTGTCCCTGAAAAATAAAAACTGGAAAACAAAAAATACTGGAAACAAACATTAATCAAAAAAATGCGAAATAATAAATAAACAAAAGAAAAGATAAGCTGTGGGGTGCCTCCCATGAGTGCTAAGTTTTACGTCTTCAGCCAGACTCTCCCTAGAATACTACACTCAATCTGAGTAACTAGGATCCTCCAACAGTATCGTCTCAATGTCCGGACTCCTCAACTCTAAGAATGGTTTCAGCCTCTGTCCATTTACCTTGAAAGTATTACCATTCTTAGGATCCTCAATCTCGATGGCCCCATGAGGAAAAACCGATCGAATAATGAATGGGCCTGACCATCGGGATTTGAGCTTGCTTGGAAAAAGATGCAAGCGCGAATTATAAAGAAGAACTCTCTGACCAGGCTCAAAAGCTCGTCTCAAAATATTTTGGTCATGAGTCTTCTTCATTTGTGCTTTGTATGATCGGGCACACTCATATGCATCATTCCGCAGCTCCTCCAATTCATTGAGTTAGAGCTTTCGTTGTGAGCCAGCCTTGGAAAGATTAAAATTTAGTTGCTTGACAGCCCAATACGCACGATGCTCTAATTCAACCGGAAGGTGACATGCCTTTCCGTATTCAATGCGATAGGGAGACATGCCAATTGGTGTCTTGAAGGCTGTCCGATATGCCCACAGTGCATCCGTCAATCGCAGAGACCAATCCTTTCTAGTAGGGTTCACAGTCTTTTCCAAAATATGTTTGATCTCGCGATTTGAGATTTCCACTTGACCACTCGTCTGTGGGTGATATGGGGTGGCAACTTTGTGTGTAATACAATATTTCTTCATCAAGTGCTCAAAGATCTTGTTGCAAAAGTGCTTACCTCCATCACTTATGATTGCTCGAGGCGTACCAAAACGAGCAAAAATAGTGTCTTTCAAGAACTGGACCACAACTCTGTGGTCATTGGTCTTGCACGCAACAGCCTCCACCCACTTGGACAGATAGTCCACAGCAACTAGAATGTATAAGTAGCCAAAGGAGTTTGGAAATGGTCCCATGAAATCAATGCCCCACACATCAAAAATCTTAACAATCAGAATAGGGTTGAGGGGCATCATATTTCTCCTAGAAAGACTCCCTAGCTTTTGGCAATGCTCACAAGATATACAGTAGGTGTGAGAGTCCCGGAACAGGGTAGGCCAATAAAATCCACACTGCAAAATCTTTGCAGCGGTCTTTTTAGCACTAAAATGGCCTCCACATGCATGATCATGACAAAAGGCGATGACATTAGATTGGTCATGCTCAGGAATACATCGTCTAATGATCTGATCAGGACAATACTTGAACAGGTAAGGATCGTCCCAGAAAAAGTGTTTTACCATGGCCAAAAATTTTGATTTATCTTGCCTCCCCCAATGCAAGGGCATGTGTCCGGTGACAAGATAGTTCACTATGTCAGCAAACCATGGTGCGGGACTGTGAGCAATGTGCATCAGTTGCTCATCAAGAAAGGTCTCAAAGATGGGAGTGGCAGCCTTACTGAATTCCACAATCAATCTAGACAAATGGTCCGCCACCACATTTTTCGAACCTTTCTTATCCCGAATCTCAATGTCGAACTCTTGAAGTAGCAAGATCCATCGGATAAGACGAGATTTAGCATCTTTTTTAGAGAAAATATACTTCAATGCAACATGGTCCGAGTAGATAATGACTTTAGATCCTAACAAGTAGGATCTGAACTTGTCTAGTGCAAAAACGACTGCAAGCAACTCCTTCTCAGTGGTAGAATAATTGAGTTGTGCGTCGTTTAGAGTTAGACTTGCGTAATAGATAGCATGGGGAAGTTTATCAACACGCTGCCCCAAAACAACTCCAACAGCATAGTCTGATGCGTCACACATAATCTCAAAAGGCACACCCCAGTTAGGTGGCTGAATAATGGGTGTGGACGTCAGAATTTCCTTCAGATCCCCAAATGCTTTCTTACAATCCTCATCAAATAGAAATGGGGCATCTTTTTGCAACAACTTGCACAAGGGCCTGGCGATCTTGCTGAAATTCTGGATAAATCGCCTATAGAAACCTGCATGGCCCAGAAAAGATCGAACCTCTTTCACCGTACGTGGGGGTGGAAGGCTGGAAATCAAATCCACCTTTGCTTTGTCGACCTCAATCCCTCGATGAGATACGATATGCCCCAGTACAATTCCTTGCTTGACCATAAAATGGCACTTCTCCCAATTAAGCACCAGGTTCTTCTCCTTGCACCGTACCAAAACCAAAGAGAGACGGTGCAGGCACTCCTCAAATGTTGAACCGAAGACGGAGAAGTCGTCCATGAAAATCTCCAAGAATCGCTCTACCATGTCAGAGAATATACTGACCATGCACCGCTGAAAAGTGGCGGGTGCATTGCATAACCCAAAGGGCATGCAACGGTAGGCGAAGGTCCCAAAAGGACAGGTAAATGTCGTCTTCTCCTGATCTTCGGGGTCCACGGGGACCTGGTTATATCCAGAATAACCATCCAAAAAGCAATAATACTCGTGCCCAGCCAAACGCTCCACCATCTGATCAATAAATGGAAGTGGAAAGTGATCCTTCCTTGTGGCAGTGTTCAGCTTACGGTAGTCTATACACACTCTCCACCCAGACTGCACACGAGTTGGCACCAACTCGTCGTCCTTATTCTTTACTACCGTTAACCCAGCTCGCTTGGGCACGACATGAATGGGGCTCACCCACTTGCTATCAGAGATGGGATAAATGATCCCTGCATCTAACAGCTTAATAACCTCTGCCCTCACAACCTCTTGCATAGCAGGGTTGAGCCTTCTTTGCGGCTCCCTCAATGGCTTAGCATCTTCCTCCAAATGTATCCTGTGCATCACCACCGAGGGGCTGATTCCCTTAATATCCTCAATGGTCCAGCCGATAGCTTCCTTGTGCTCTCTTAAAACATCTAATAATTTTTCCTCTTGAGCCTCTCCCAAATCTGAAGCTATTATCACAGGCAAACAGTGTGCTGGACCCAGGAACTTATACTTAAGATTATCCGGTAAAGGCTTAAGTTCCTTCTGTTGAGGTTCGGGTGACTCCTTCTCCTCCTCTATGCTTTCTTGAGGATCAGACTCCAAAATGGCATTTACTTCCTCGAGTAACTTATCTAAACCCAAGTCCTCTCCAAAGTGAGCAAAGCATGCCTCCATAGGATCTTCAATGCTTGATTCATCCACAATATCCTCAAGAATCTCCTCTATCAAGCATACATCTCTCATTTCATCATATTCCAGTGGTTGCCTAGTGATATCAAAAATGTTCAACTCCACTGTCATATTTCCGAAGGAGATCTTCATCACCCCTGTCCTACAATTGATTAGGGCGTTAGCCGTGGCTAAGAATGGTCGCCCTAGAATCACCGGTATTTGAATCCCTACATTCTGAACCGGCTCTGTGTCAAGCACAATAAAATCCACGGAGAAATAGAACTTATCCACTTTTATCAAAACATCCTCAACTATCCCCCGTGGTCTTTTCACTGACCTGTCAGCCAATTGAAGTGTCGTGGATGTGGGCTTCAATTCTCCTAACCCCAACTGCACATAGACTGAGTAGGGTAGAAGATTCACACTCGCCCCTAGATCCAAAAGGGCCCTCTCAATATAGCTGACTCCTATCGTGCAAGAGATGGTAGGACACCTCGGGTCCTTATACTTGATGGGTAGCTTGCACTGAAGGATTGAACTGACCTGCTTGGTCAAAAATGCCTTCTTTGGGACATTCGTCCTTCTCTTGATAGTGACCAAGTCCTTTAAAAACTTGGCATATGATGGCACTTGATGGATGGCATCCAAAAATGGGATATTGATATGGACTTGCTTGAATACCTCCAGAATCTCTTCATACTTCCCTCCTTTCTTGGGCGCCTGTAATCTCTCGGGGTAGGGTGCTCTAGGTACAAACGACCTAGGAGGGTCTTTCTCAGTAGGTGTGGCTGTAGATGGCTCAGCATCTCTCTTCTCTGTGTTGCCACTCCCTTGCCCTTGCTGCATAGCAGGGCTCTCTTCCACTCGATTGTCCACTTGTCTCCCAGACTTTAGTGTGACAATCGATTGTACTTGTTCCTCCCCGTGCGTTGGAGTTGATGAACTCTCAACCATAAATTGTCCTTTTGGGTTTTGCACGGGCTGACTGGGGAACTTTCCTTTCTCTCTCTCACCCAAGTGACTTGCAATTTGCCTTATTTGACTCTCCAGCTTGGCAATTGCTTGGGTGTTTACCATTGTTGCACTCCTCACATCGCTCATATTTTGGCTAGTCGCCTTCATGAATTCCTTGAGGGTGTCCTCAAGCGACTGAGAAACTGGCGCTGGTGTTTGAGCGGGTGCATGGTAAGCAGGTGAAGGTGCTGGATGGGTAGAACGACCATGATTAGGAATTTGTGGGGCAAATCCGGGAGGATATTGATTTTGAGCATGATGAGAGGATCCTCCCTGATTCATTGGTTGGTTCTGTCTCCATGAAAAATTTGGGTGGTTCCGCCACCCTGGATTGTATGTCTCAGAGTACGATCCATTTGACTGCCTTCGAAAGTCATTGAAAGCATTTACTTGTTCCATAGGATACTCGGCACAAGCCGACAGTGATGGGAAATTCTGTGCTATATGCATGGGACTAGCACAGATGGAACAGCTTTCAACATTGAATGTGTTGGCAGCATTAATGGATTGGCTCACAGTGAGAGCGTCAATCTTCTTAGTGAGGGCATCTAACTTTATCCTCAAATCAGCGTCCTCTCTGACCTCATAGATGCCTCCCCTCTTAGGAGCACGAATGGACTTATCTCGACAGCTTGAAAAATCCCACTGCTGTGAGTTGTCGGACAACTTGTCCAACACAATATATGCTTCGTCTCCTGTTAGACTCAAGAATGCACCCCCATTCATAGACTCGATCATGCTACGGTTGGGTTGAGTCAACCCTTGGTAGAAGAATTGAACGAGTCTCCACTTCTCATATCCATGTGGAGGGCATCTGATCAGTAACTCTTTAAAGCGCTCCCAGCTTTCAGAGAACTTCTCATCCTCGTCCTGAGTGAAAGAGCTAATCTCCTTACGGCACTCATTCACTCTAGACATTGGGAAAAACTTATGGTAAAATTTGCTAAGTAGGTTTTCCCAAGATGTAATAGACCCGGACGTGTTGGAGTCCAACCACGCCCTAGCTCTATCGTGATGGGAGAAAGGGAAGAGTCGAAGATGGACTGACTCCTCAGAGAAGTTCTGGAATTTGAATGTAGCACAAATGTCTTTGAACTTCTTCACATGACTATAAGGATTTTCAAGATCTAAGCCATGGAATGAGGGTAGGAGTTGGATAACATGTGGCTTCAAATCAAAGTGTGTGGCATTGGTTGGTGGTAACACTATGCAGGAAGATGAGTTAGTCGCAACGGGTGCGAACAAATCCCTAAGGGATGTAGTGGAGTCCACGTTCCAAGCTCTAGGTTGCTCTACATGTTCAGGATGATTAAAATTTTCTCCCATCTCAGTAGTCTCTCTCTCAACTAGCGCTCTTTTCTGTCTCCTAAGAGTTCTTTCTAAGTCGGGATCTAAATGTATCAAATCTAAGTTCAAGGATCTCCGACCAAGCATACACTATCACAAAAATAATGAGATACTAACCAGCAGAAGCAACAGAATAAAGCAAAAATAATAATTTTTTTATTTTATTTATTTATTTATTTTTTTTTTTTAAAAAAAACTTAAATTAACTAGTAGAAAAATAAAATCAATTCAGACCAAAAATTTTCACAAACAAAACAATTCCTCGGCAACGGCGCCAAAAACTTGTTGTGAGTTTTAAATTACTCGCAAGTGCACGAGTCGTTTGCAGTATAGCGTTGTGCAAGTGCGAGGTCGAATCCACAGGGAATTGCGTTGTGAAAATATAATTTTTTAATCTAAACTAACTTTATCTTAACCTAGTTTCGAATTGTGAATGATATTTTAGAAAACAAATTAAAACTAAACTAAGTTGATTTTAAAACTAATAAAAAGCACTAAGGTTTCCGAATCCACCCCACCAAAGTTTAAGCATACATGTTCTAAAAATATAGCCTATCAAAACATTCAATGAATCCAACTATAAGACAAAAAACAAAGAATATCCCAACTAAACCAAAAGCACCCGATGTATCCGCTCTTAACAAATCACAAAGGGAATCCAATTTAATCGAAAAGCATTCAATGTATCCACCAGATGAAACACAAAGAAAATCCAACAGACAATTTAAACTCAATCAATTGTAAGATTAACTCAAATAATTGACAAAACATTTATACTAAAAATTGTCAGATTTGTACAAGCAAATCTGAACTACTACGCCAAACAACGGCGGGGCTTCATCTTCAACCTTAGCTGAAGAGTCTAGCCACTCATATCTATAAAGCTATAATAAAAAGTGCTAAACATTTAAACTAAAACAATTGAATATAAAAAAATAAATAAAAAACTTTACATGGGAGAAATTCCACTCGCTGACGGGCGGCGCTTCCCCTCGTGGTAGCAATGCCTTCGGGATCCACCAAAATGCTGGCAGAAGTCCACCGGTAAATACCAAAGTGGCTCAGGAATTGTACATTGGATTATGAAGCCAAATGGTGTTTATATAGGGGGAGACCCGGAGTAAAACAGGTTGCAGAAACGATGTGGGATACAGGCCCGTGTGCGCTCGATCGCAGTGTGGTGCGATCGATCGCAGGTACGATCGATCGCATGTCTTGTTCGCACGATCTCATGTGCGCTCGATCGCATGTCTGTTGCGATCGATCGCAGATGCACTGAACTTCAAATATTTCGATGTGGGATGTTGACCTTGCGCTCGTTCAAAGGCAGGTGCGCTCGAGCGCTGGTGCGCTCGATCGCATATCTGTTGCGATCGAGCGCAATGTCTCCAGAAGCTTCAAATCAACCTGAAATGCTGCACTTTCTCCACAAAGCTGTAAAAACACACAAAAGACAAGAAAAACATAAAATGAAGTAAAATACTACTAACTAAGAGCATAACAAATGTAAGTTAAGGGTCTAAAATATGCAATATTTAAGACTCATCAAGCACGACCATATAATTTTTCAAAAGGTGACAAACCTGAATTGTGGGAGGTGGGAATCCTATTAATCAAATGAGTAGTAGTAAGGATGGCTTCTCCCCAAAATTCACTAGGAACATAGGCTGAAAATAAGAGGGAGCGAGCAGTCTCAACAAGATGCCTATGTTTTCGTTCTGCAACACCATTCTGTTCAGGAGTGTCTGTACAAGAAGTTTGGTGAATTGTTCCATCGAAAGCAAGTAATTCAGAAAAATCATTAGAAGTATATTCCCCACCCAAATCACATCGAAAACCCTTGATAACAGCCGAATGTTGAGTTTTAACAAGCTCACGAAAAGTATGAAAAATAGTAAAGAACTCAGAACGACATTTCATAAGATAAACCCAACAAAAATGAGCGCAATCATCAACGAAGGAAACATAATATCGCGACCCCCCTTTTGTAGCTATAGGAGAAGGTCCCCACACATCAGAATGAACAAGATCAAATGATGCAAGAGAAAAAGAAAGACTTCTATTAAAAGGTAAAACAGAAAATTTTGCCAATTTGCAACCACTACAATCAGAAATATCATGAGTTTTCACATTTCCTAATGCTCCTATAGAAGTTAAAAACTGTAAACGAGGTGCTGAAACATGACTAAGACGAGAATGCCATAAATAAAAATTAGAAGATGAACGATTCAAATGAAAAGATGACAAATCAACATTGGAAGCTGCAACTTCTGGTACTTTGAGCTGATCCAAAACATAGATTCCTCCTTGCCTACGACCGGTCCCAATCAACTTCTGAGATTGCAGGTCCTGCACAAAACAAGTAGTAGAGAAAAAGGAAACTAGGTATCCAAATTCACATAATTGACTAACAGAAACAAGATTCAAGGTAAGATTAGGAATGTAATAAACATCAGTAAGAGACAAACAAGGTGTGACAATGAAACCGAAACCTACTAAAGGCATAGAAGTACCATCAGCAGTCATAACTGAAACAGAAGAGTTGGGAGATAAGGAAACAAAGGATGACAAATCAGGTGACATATGATGAGAGGCTCCAGAGTCTAAGACCCACAAGAAAGACATACCTGAAGAACTAGTGGGTGACAAACCTGTATGAGAAGAGGCAGACATAGCATTCGGTTGTGTAACAAGAAACTTCTGAAACTGCTTAAGCATATAGGGGTCCAATGATGGTGCAACCATAGCAGTATTAGGCTGAGGTGGCTTGAAAGTCCATTGCTGTGATTGATTTCTAGACTTCCACGTTGGAGGAACCTGTGATGGTAGGGGTAGCTGTTGCTTTTGTTGTTGTTGTTGTCGGTGCTGCAGCTGTTTGGTTCTATTTAACAATGTTGGACACTGAGCCTTCCAATGACCCTTCTGCTTACAGAAACTGCATTTATCAGGAGCAACCCTCAAATTCGACATTGTTGGGAGGAAGTCGTTGATGTGTTGGTGTTGCGAAGACAGAAGGATTGGATATTGGAACAATCCCTTTCCCTGCATGAGACTTAAGGCGTATCTCCTCTGCCAACAATTCACTGACCACCGAGTCCACTGAAGGAAGTGGATTGCGATGCAAAATCGACCCACACAGCCCCTCAAAATCATCACGGAGTGCCATCAGAAATTAAACTAGCCGTTGTTCTTCTCTTTGGGCAATGTAAGGAGTAAACGCCCGCAACTCTTGTGATTCTGTAAGTGCCAACTGGTCCCATAGGTCGGTCATAGCAGAGTAAAATTCCTGAATGCTCATATTTTCCTGTTGAAGGCGAAAAATATCCGTCTCTAACTGGTATTGTTTTGCAAAGTTAGACTATGTGTATAATCTTGCCAAATGCTCATAAACTTCCCTAGCAGTCTCATATTTAGCCAATTGAGTGTCTATCGAATGCACAACAGAATTATTAATCCAAGTAATAATGTTCGAATTATCTGCGTCCCAAGAATCCAACAATTCTGCATAATCGGTAGCCATCTTATCAGTAGACCTGACCGAAGTGTCTGTGATGTAACCCCACATCTTTTTTCCTTTCAAAAAATTCTTCATTACATAACTCCAATATGAATAATTCTTGCCATCTAATTGCACACTAATAGACTGCAAAGAATCGTCTCTAGCCCCAGCCATGTTTAAAAAAAACTATCCACCACTCACAAAACCACAAATACAGTGGTGAAAGCTGATTCAAGATAATAAACAAAAACACGCTACCGAAGTATTTCTAGAGTGATACATGCCACAATAGTACAGTAACCACAAGCCTGAAAATTGTAACTGTTATTTTTCTGGGAGCTAACAAAGAAATTCATCAAGATCTATGAAAAGCTTTGACTGAACAAAGACTGAAATAGAGTAGGCTACTGCCAAACACTAGTTACACAACACTGCACACATCATTGTCATCAAGCGTAAATAAAAGGAAAAAGAAATACTGGTACTAACCATTCTGCCTCATTAGCTGTAAATACCACTGTGTTCTGTATTAACCATTATGCCCCATCAGCCGTAAATCCTATAAAGTTTGAGTCAAGCTCCTTTTTATACATAAGCCGCCTATTATTCCAATTGTTGTTGATAATCAGCGGCCGTTAGGTTGAAGGAGGATCAGCTGAAGATTAACACTCCTACATTCAAGATAGTGTGAAAAGTTTCACTACATAAAAGAGAAAGACTACAAGTTCTCATTTTTGTACATTAGCAGGAAATGAATGGAACTCGAGTATCACATAAATGAATGAGTCAGATGTGACAACTCGATTAAAAGGCTACAGTTGGAATATTACAAACTGCATTTAAATCTCACTAAAAATAAAGAAGATTCAAATTTAGCTCCTAAAGGACCCTCTATTTATATCCCCAAGGTTAAATGGGTGAATAAATAGCTCTTATGCTAAAACAAAAAAGTGCACGAGCTCAAACATGAACCACAACTCATCAAAAACCATACACACATAAGCAACCGAAACAGAACAACTTGCTGCAAAGTAGCAATTATTTAAGTGCTGTAATTATTGTTTTTTAAACCAACAAGAAGACAGTAGTTACGATGTTTGCACACAAACACAACGGGGCCCACCTTATTCTTCGGAGTTTATGAGAGAATCACGAGTTGTCTAGTACAGATTTGAGGCAGTTGAAATTAAAAAGATATATGCTCTTGAAATGAATATCTCCTTGGAGAAGTTTTCAAGTGTTAGTTAACCACCTTGCCTGATCATTCATCACTGTTACAAAATAATTGTTAATTTATGGTTTGTATTTTTTTTCAGTAAAAGTGGAGCCCAAAATTTGCAATAAGAAAAATAATAATTAAAAAAAGTGACTGTTTTGGGTGTGTGTGTGCGCGTGCGTGTGTGCGGCTATTTCTATTCTTTCAACAACAAAAGCATAAAGAAAATTATAGCAGAGCATCTGAGAGAGAGAAACTGAGAACAACAATGAGAAAACTACAATAGAAAAAATTGTACAAAAAACAGATCCCTGTAGAAGGTTAATACTTATTTTCTTTTAGGCTATTGTATTTTCTCAATTAAATTTTTGGTAGCCTAGATTTGGGTGTATTTTTGGATTTGGGCTTAGGGAGTTTTATCTCACTTGATTTGTATTCCAATTTTGATTATAGTGGTTTCTCTCACCATCGCCCGTGGACATAGGAGTTTTAGCTTTGAACCACGTAAATTTTCTATGTTTGTTTATTTTTTTCTTCCTTTATTCCTAACAAACTGGTATTAGAGCTATTGTTATAATCGATATGGGCAAGATATCTTCAACTACTTCGTACAAGATACAAAAGTTTGATGGAATCAAGAGTTTTAATCTTTGGCAAGTAAAGATGCAGGCCGTTTTAATCCAAAATGGTTTGAAAAATGTGTTGTTAGGAAAAGAGAAGATGCCTAGTACGATGACAGATGAACAAAAGTTAGAGATGGATGAGAAGGTCTTAATTGTAATTTCAATTATGTTTTTCAGATGGAGTTTTACATGAAGTTATTACAGAGAAAACTGTTGTGAGGTTATGGAGTAAGTTAAAGTCTTTGTACATGATGAGATCCCTCACCAACAAACTGTTCTTGGAGTAACAATTGTATTTGTTGCGTATGACAGAAGGTACTTCAATGAAATCTTATGTTGATGAATTTAATTTAATTATAACTGATTTGAATTAAATGGAAGCTAAATTAGATGATGAGGATTAGGCTCTGCTATTGTTGTGTTCGAGACCATCATCGTTTGTACACTTTAGGGAAACATTTCTGTTTGATAGAGATACAATTTCTTTAGATGATGTTAAAGCTTCACTTTTTTCTAAAGAATTGCTTGAGCAATATATGTCTGTGAATAATTATGAGAAACAGAGTCAAGGTGATACCTTAGTCACTAGAGGTTCTAGAGAAAGATCTAGATAAAGAGGTTCAGTTAATAGTTGCTAGAAATTCTGATCCAAGTCTAGAAATAAGAATGTGACTTGTTATTACTGTAAGAAAAAAAGACATTACAAATTTTAGTATTGGAATTTGAAAAAGAAAATTCAAGAAGAAAACAATCAGAATCAAGGTCAAAATTGAGGTCAGAATCAGAATCGGGATAGTGATCGGAAAGAGAAACAACTTGAAGCTAATGTTATTGAAGAAGACTCTGATGACTATGATCGTGTCCTTGCTGCTAGTGGTAATGGGTTCCTTATGTGAATGTAATCATCATGTGTTCTATCTAAAGGTGGTTCTAGGTATATGTTTACATTCATTGATAATTACTCAAGAAAAACTTGGGTGTATAAGTTGAAGACCAAAGATGAGACATTCAAGTGTTTTAAACAGTAGAGAACAATGATTGAGAAACAAACGAGGAAGTAGATTAAAAGGCTGATGACAGATAATGATTTGGAATTTTTTTCAAATGAGTTTGATGACTACTACATAAATAAGGGTATTGTTAAACATAAGGCATTCATAGGTACACCACAATAGAATGGGGTTACTAAGCGAATGAACATAAGTCATTTGGAGAGAGCTCGTTGTGTGCCTTCAAATGCTGGTTTGATTAATGAACTTTGGACAAAAGCAGCGTTTACTACCTGTTATTTGGTGAATCGATCTCCCTTTACAACTATAGAGTGTAAATCCCCACATGATGTATGGTCTAGTAACCCTCCTGATTATTCTATGGTAAAATATTTGGATGTCCTGCAAATGCACATGTTAATGATGGAAATTAGAGACTTAGAGCTAAAAAGTGCATTTTTCTTGGTTATGTTGATGGTGTTAAAGGATATAAATTTTGGTGTCCTGATCTTAAGTCACCTAAATTTCTCATTAGTTGTGATGTTACTTTTAATGAATTTGCTATGCTTAACCCAATGAAAGAGGAGTTATTTTCTTGTGATTTTAAACAGGGTAAGAGTAGCACACAACGGGTGGAGTTGAAAAGTTTTGATTTGGATCCTATACAGAACATTTCCACACAACATGTTTTTCATCAGAGTGAGAATTTTGGTGAAGAATAGACTTAACAAATTCAGAATGAACCTTACAACATTGCCAAATATAAACCAAGAAGAGAGACTAGACTATCATTGAGATACAATAATATTGTTTTGTCTAGTAATACTGATGCAATTGCCTATGCTTTGTCAGTTGCATAAGAAACCAGTGATGCAAGTGAAGTTTCTACATATACAGAAGTCATTGCTTGTGCATATTCTTCAAAGTGGCTAGTAGCCATGTATGAAGAGACGAATTCTCTTGAGAAGAATCAGACTTGAAAATTGGTAAAACTACCAATGGGTAAAAGGATAGTTGGTTGGAACTGGATATTCAAGAAAAAGGAAGACATCTCAAAATTTAAAAAAAAAAGATTGTTGTGAAAAAGATTGGGACAACATATAATCCAACAAATATGTTGATTAAATCATTTCTATTATCCAAGTTCGAGCATTGCTTGGACTTGATTGATGTTGCTTACAACATTTGAATTATACTCGGTTGAGACATTTGTAGAGATGGTGGAGAGTAATTTACTATTTGTGAAAATTCAAGCTAAAATGGAGATTTGTTAATTTATGACTTGTATTTTTTGGCGTAAAAGTGGGGCCCATTCTCTTTTAATTGATATATCATTACACAAGGGTACAAATTGCAGTAGGAAAAGCAATAATTAAAAAGGTGACTGTTTTGGTTCTAGTAGGACAAAAAATACAAAATTAAATAGAAGAATGATTCTCCTTTACCTTACTTTTATATATATATATGTGTGTGTGTGTGTGTGTGTGTGTGTGTTTTCTCTTCTTTTAACAACATAAACATAGTGAAAGCTACAGCACAGCATCATATGAAGAGAGAAGATGAGAAACAATAGAGAGAAAGTTACAGCAGACAGAATTGTACAACAAACAAATCATGTAAAAGGTTAAACTTTTTTTCTTTTAGGCTATTGTACTTTTAGATTTGAGTGTACTTGGGAATTTAGGCTTAGAAAGTCTTGTCTCTCTTGATTTGTACTTAAATTTCGATTATAGTGGAATCTCTCACCATCGCCCGTGGACGTAAGAGTTTTAGCTTTGAACCATGTAAATTTTTTGTGTCTGTTTATTTTTTCGTTGCTTTATTCTTAACATGAATATTAAATAAATGTGAATTAACAACACATATCATTTATTACTTGCACAGATTGATCATTACTATATACCATTAGACAAGCATGAAAAAAAAAAAAGCTACATACAGTTTACTTGATCATTCTTCCATGTATGGAGGAAGTTGATTTCTGCGACAAAAGGAATTCCAATCAATATTACGACCGATGGGCGTTGTAGAAAGCAATACGTTGTAGAAACCATTGCTTGTGCTATTGCAGATGCTTCTAGTACATTTTCCTTCACTAATTGGGTTTCCTAAGAATTACCAATCAAAGAGTAAAATACAAAACATAATCAGAAATTACTAGTAGCTTGTCATCAGGGAACACCAATTAGTTAATTAGAAATAGGAAAAGCTAATGGTTTTGTACTAAATTAATTAACTTCATGGAATAGTGTGTTGACATTTATATATGCTTTGTTATTATCATCATCATTCATCATTCATCACTGTGCCTCTGTTTTGGCATGCATAGAACCATCAGACGAAGCAAAAGTGAAACTCGTAATCAGCTTGGGACATCTAATCACTTCTAAATACTCCAAAGATGGGAATATAACAGGATAACCTAGTTGGGAGAGGCTCAACAGGTTTGGTAATTCAGTCAGTTCTAACTCCTTTAGCCTCTCGTGGACGATGATCTCCTGCTCTCCGCTGTCATCTGTAGTTTTATGTCCATATACGTGCTCTTGATGATGTTCTCCGTCGTCATGCTCACCAATTGTTTTCTCCAATTTCTCACACCGATCTACAATTAGATGCTCCATCAGTGGCAAATTCTTATGTAAAGTAGCTAAGAAGATACATCTCAGTTTGTTGCAGTGAATCACAGTCAGCGAAGTATGATAATGGAAGCATACGATTTGGGTGGGAGTGGGACCCTTCCATATACTTGTCAGTTGAGGTAGAGTAGACAGACCCAATTCTTTCAAACTTGATGAAAGCAACATTATTTCTTTTTCAGTAGGAAAACCTTCAAGTTGAAATGCTTGTTCTATTCCTTCAATTCCAGAGAAACAATTTCTCCAAATTTAGTGAGCCTTGTCTAAGCAGCTGGGACACAACTGTGTTGCACCATTGGGCACTAGTGTTAAACAGAGCCAGGGACCTTAATTGCTGTAGACATGCACACAAGAAAACTCCATCACATGATGTCTGGGTACAATGCGGAAGGAAATTCTTAATATAAGGACAAAAAGTAAGGAACGCCCGCACCTTTGCTTCCATATCAGCAAAAGATAGTGCTGTTGAACACCTGCTAATTAACTTTTAACCATAGCAAAGACGGGAATACAAAATAGTAACCAACTGTGTTAATGTATTATATGGGCTTAGTCCCACATTGGTTGTGTATAGCTTTGTTTCTCCTATTAGCTTATATAAATAGGATAGCGCCCTTTGTAAGTAAATTACACCATTCAATACAATTCTTCTTTTTATATTGTCTCACTTCCTCTCTTAAATTCAACATGGTATCAGAGCCATAATGGTTCTCGGTATTTTAAGAGTTGAGTATGCTCTGTGACTGCCACTATTAGTGGATCATTCATATCAGAAATTCTCGGTATATTAAGAGTTGAGTATGCTCTGTGATTGCTACTATTAGTGGATCCTTCACATCAGAAAAACTTCTAGTATATCATTTTAATACTTGTCGGGTCGTCACTATAGTCGGAGTCTCATCGACATCATCTCCGCTGCCGCTCTTGTTTCAGAAACGCTGCTGCCACGTCAGCCCTAAAGGCCACATCAACGCCACCTCACAGCCACGTCAGTGCCATGTCACCTGTTGACATCACATCCGCTGCCGCTCCTATTTCAGAAACACTGCTGTCACGTCAGCCCTAAAAGCCACATCAACGCCACCTCACTGACACGTCAGTGCTACATCACTCGTTGACCACCACATCTTCAGTTGACCACCACGTCACCGGTTTCTTGGAGGTTCACTGCTGCTGTCACATCAGCCCTAAAAGCCACATCAACGCCACCTCACTGACATGTCAGTGCCACGTCACCCATTGACCACCACATCATCAGTTGACCGCTACGTCACCAGTTTCTTGGAGGTTCACCTTCCTCTTTGTGCCTATGGCTGAATCGTACTTACCCCGGGTTATTACTACTGTTCTAGATGAATCTAATTATGTTGTGTGGGCTCAAGAAATGTCTGGTTTCCTCCGTGGACATAAATTGTGGCGTTACGTGACTGGAGATATCACTAAACCCAAGAAGAAGAACGACGAAGATGCTGACAAATATGTTGACCGTCTAGAGGACTGGGATAGTAAAAATCACCAGATTCTCACATGGTTTCATGCCACTATTATCGCAGAAATCAAACTTCAATTTGGTACACTCCATATAGCTAAAGAAGCTTGGGATCTTCTCCAACACCACTATACCAGGGCAGACATCTCAAATCGGTATCGTCTTCTTTCCATCCTTCATAGCATGCGCTAAGAACCTGGACAAACTATCAACAGCTTTCTATCTTAGATGACTGTCGTGTGGAACCAGTTAGCTCTCACTGAGCCAACTTGGGAATGCACAAAAGACGCCGATGTTCATGGAAAGTACCGAACTGAGACACGCATTATGCAATTCCTGATGGGCTTGAGAGAGGAATTTGAACCTGTACGAGCTTCAATCCTACATCAAGGCGCGATACCTCCCCTAAATGACGTCCTTTCTGATCTACTCAGTGAGGAAACACGTCTCGCCACAGTATAAGGATCTCATACAGATGTTGCCATTGCAGCACTCGTTGTTCTTGCCACACCAGCTGCCAAGACAAACCCATACTAGAAGCCCTTATATTGCAAGTATTGTCATTCACAAGGGCATGAATTGCTCAAATGTCCTTCTCGCCTATGTAAAGTCTGCAGAGAACCGGGTCACTATCTTGCAGACTGCCCTAAACTTCCTTCTGGAAATCAGTCAAATGGGAACCAATATCGCTCACGAGGCTTATACAATCGGTTCTATTCCAAGCCAAAGAATACTGCTGCTGTAGCCACTAATGCTACACCAACTTCATCCAGCTCTTCACTTAATTGGAGTGGTTTATGCACCATTCTTACCGAGGCTCTAACTAAAACTGGTAACAATATAGCCATGTCAGCTACACCAGGTATATCCCGATGGTATTTTGATTCTGCTTGTTGCAATCTTATGACTTCTGATGCCTCCATATTTTCCTTTAAAACCCGTGATGAGCATGCACCTACTATTCACAATGCCAATGGATCAAATATGTTGGTCAGCCACACTGGACATGTTGATAGTTCTCATTTGTCTCTCCCTGACTCATATTTGGTTCCTAAACTTACGCTTAACCTTATATCTGTTTGACAACTATGTGATCTTGGACTTGATTTGCATTTTTCTTCTACTGGTTGTCATGTGCAGGACCCTCAGACAGGAAAACTCCTTAGAACCGGCCGTAAAGTTGGACGCCTCTTTGAGCTTACTCACCTCCAAGTCCCATCCTCACCATCACCAAACCAATCAGCCGCATCCATCCCAGTACTCTCTCCCGTGGAATTGTGGCACTCTCGATTAGGTCACACTTCATCCAACCCTCTACGTTCTCTTATTTCTAGTGGTCAGTTAGGATCACTTCAGCATGAGTCTTTTCATTGTATTCATTTTTAACTTGCAAAACAATCAGCTTTACCTTTTAATGAGAGTCAATCTGTTTCCCTTGCACATTTTGATTTAGTACATTCTAACGTTTGGGGGCCTTCTCCTCATACATCAATGGGTGGTGCTCGTTTTTTTGTTATATTTGTGGATGACTATTCTCGTTATACTTGGTTGCTTCTTATGAAAAGCAGATCTGAATAGCACTTCTGTTGTCACAGTGTAGGATAGTGGCAGTAGGAGAAGAGATACCCATGTCAGCGAGTAGCCATCGAAGCCAGAGAAGTTCTTGAGTTGCATCAGCTATGGCACGATATTCAGCTTCAGTACTGGAGCAAGCAACCACAATTTGCTTCTTACTACGCCAAGAAATGAGAGAATTGCCCAAAAAGAAACAGTAACCAGTGGTTGAACGTCTGTCGGTGGGGTCTTCGGCCCAATCGGCATCAAAATAGGCTTGTAAAATGGGGGCAGACTGTGCTGAGAAATGAAGCCCATGAAATAAAGTACCCTTAACATACCTAAGAATGCGAAGAACATCCGAGTAATGGGTGGTCCGAGGAGCGAACAAGAACCGACCGACCTGATGAACGACATAGGCAATGTCAGGGTGAGTGACAGTAAGATATACAAGACTTCCAACCAGTTGACGATATAGAGTGGCATCCTGAAGAGGTGAACCATCAAGTGGGGTAAGTCTGACATTCGGCTCGAGAGGAATAGTGGCAGTGGTTGAGTCAGTGATCCCAGCCTTGGAAAGGAGGTCCGAGGCATATTTGGCCTGAGAGAGAAAAAATCCATCAGAATTAGATGAGACTTCGAGGCCAAGAAAATATGTGAGCACGCCAAGATCTTTCATCTCGAATTGGCCACTGAGAAACTTTTTGAGTTCAGAAATACCATGTAGATTATCTCCAGTAATAACCATATCATCCACGTATAGTAAAAGAACCATAATACCATTGGCAGTATGGTGGATAAACAGAGCTGAATCATGAGCACTCGGTGTGAACCCAAACTGATGAATGGTAGTGCTGAATTTGGCAAACCAGGCACGTGGAGCTTGTTTCAAACCATATAGGGCACGGCGAAGGCGACAAACTTTGTTTTGAGGGGCATCCAAGCCAGGAGGTGTATGCATATAGACTTCCTCAAGAAGATCTCCATTGAGAAATGCATTTTTGACATCCATTTGAAATAGAGACCATCTTCGAATGGCGACGACAGCAAGGAGTGTACGGACAAATGTGAGCCTCGCCACTGGAGCAAATGTCTCTTCATAGTCAATGCCATATTCCTGAGCAAATCCCTTGGCAACAAGTCGGGCTTTATATCGTTCAATAGAGCCATCAGAAAGTGTCTTGATCTTAAACACCTATTTGCGCCCAATAGGAGTTTTTCCAGGGAGCAAATCAATAATATCCCGGGTATAAGTTTTAGCTAGGGCCTGAAGTTCTTCATCCATTGCTTTCTGCCAAAGTGGATTAGTACTAGCCTCCTTATAGGATTGAGGCTCATGCAGTATAGTGGAAAAACGATGATAATCACAATGGTAATCAGCAAGATGAGAAGGGGGATGAGTTACCCTGGTAGATCTGCGGGGGTGATCTAGAGGATGGCTCTCAGAGGGAGTTGGTGCAGACTCATCAGACATAGGAATATCCTCGGGCATGACCGATTGAGTCGGAGAGGTGAGGTCAGTTGAGGGTTCTGGAGCTGGAGCTGGGTCCGGAACGGAAAGGGTGATATCGGTTGGTGATTCGGAGGTGGACTCAACAGTACCTGAAACTGAATTCTCAGAAAATAACTCAATAGAAGGATCAGTAAAGAATCTGAAATTAGTGATGGTTGACATGTCAAATGACCGTAAGGAAGAGAATATTTGATGTTCCCAAAAAATGACATGACGAGAGATACGAAGAGTCTTAGAAATAGGATCCCAGCACCGATGCCCCTTATATTCAGTACTGAAGCTGAATATCGTGCCATGGCTGATGCAACTCAAGAACTTCTCTGGCTTCGATGGCTACTCGCTGACATGGGTATCTCTTCTCGTACTGCCACTATCCTACACTATGACAACAGGAGTGCTATTCAGATCGCTCACAATGATGTCTTCCACGAGCGTACAAAACACATCGAGAATGATATCCACTTCATCCGTGATCACATTCTCCAGAATACGGTTCGTCTACAATCCGTCAGTTCAGCCGATCAGACAGCTGACATTTTCACTAAGGCTCATCCACCCGGACGCTTTCACTCTCTGGTTTCCAAACTCAAGTTCACCTCCCACTTACCGCCTTGAGTTTGAGGGGGGATGTTAACGTATTATATGGGCTTAGTCCCACATTGGTTGTGTATAGCTTTGCTTCTCCTATTAGCTTATATAAATAGGATATCTTCCTTTGTAAGTAAATTACACCATTCAATACAATTCTTCTTTTTGTATTGTCTCACTTCCTCTCTTAAATTCAACAAACTGGATTGAAGCGCAAGAGACTTGGTACCTCAAGCAGTATTAACTCCTTTAGGCTCTTGAGCACGATGATCTCCTTCTCATTTCTCGTTGCTCTAATTCAACAGCGTTTGTAACGCAAAAACTTGATAATTTGGGAAGACCACGAGCTAAAGTGATGGGGAAGAGACTTTCAATTTGTTGCAATTTAGGATTACGATCTCTTCCAGGTTAGGAAAGCTTATAGGTTGGAGACCCTTCCATATACTCATCAGTTGAGGTAGACCTTCCAACGTCAATGTCTTCAACATTAATTGAGGTGGTCCTTCTTTGTCAGTAGGAATACCTTCAACTTGAAATAGTAGTTCTACTCCTTCAAAATCAGAATAAATTTGGTGAGAATTTGGAAGTTATAGTGTTAGACAATTGGCTGCACGTTTCCACCAGCTTCAGGGTCCGTAGTTGCTGTAGACACGCAAGAAAACTCCCGTCACACGATCATGTCTGAAGAGAGTGCTAAAGTGAGGAAATTCTGAATTTGAGATTAAACAATTAAATTTCACGTGATGGCTAATTAACCCTTTGTGATTATTAATTTTATTTTATTTAAACTGAGCTCATTGGACAATAAATAAATAAATAAATAATTACCTCTTTCTCTATGTTATTGATTCACATTAACTCAATAAGACCGACTTTTTATCTTTTCTTTTCCCCTTTCATCTCGTCATTTATATATGGAATTAGGAAATAGGGAAAATGAAGGAATTAATTTGAGGAATAAAACAATCAACAGAAAAGGCACCCTGATGCTCTCACATGGCAGTCATATATATAGTTTGCAGTATGACACATAAAATCATTTACATCTATTATTGGAATTCTAATACAGCAAATTTTAAATTATGAATAACACATATTTATATTCATAAAATAATATAGATCCACATAAATCGACTTATATTCATAAAATAACATATCTATTATATCATGCAAAATTTAAATTAAATTGATTTAAAAATATATTATATCGCTGTCATCTTTTATAAATAAATTTATAAACCATTTAAATCTTTATATCTTTTTGCTGGAGACATAAAACCACATATTTATTTTATCATATGTAATTTTTAAAAAATCTGGACTGATTTAAAAAATTATTAAATAAATTTCATTTTTTATCAATAAATAATGTCAAGTTCTTCAATGACCTTTTATTTTGTTGTTAATAAAATAATTTTAAAAGTAGCTTATCCAAAAATATTATACTAACATTTCAAAAAACAGTTATGAACAACACAACCTTTAGATAATTTATACCAAAAAATGTAGTAGTATAACATTGATTTATGATTTATTGAATTAGACAATTTTCAAAGATATTAACCTCATTTGAATTAATACAGGTTGTATATTTTCAATTTTAATATATAGAAACCCATAATATTAATTGGTTCAAATATATATTTCACATATTATTGATTTATTTTAAAAGGTTCAACTTTTTAAGGATTGCAAAGGCATGTCAAACAGATTTTTATAGATGCTATTTTTTTATAAAGAAAGAAAAATTCCCCAAATTTTATTTTATTCAAAATAATTATCTTTTATCTTAAATTCTTGAAATAAGGAAATTTCTCAAAGAGTTTAATTGGTTCCAAAATATACTACACTGATTTAAGATTTACTCTAAATAAGAATGTCTTTCAAAAATCATAATAAGTAAATTTCCCATAGAAAAAAATATTTAAAAGAAACTTATTTGGATAAAATTTATTTTCTAAATAAGTACATTTTTCACAAAACTTAATTGGATTCAACGATTTTTGATTTATTCTTAACTGAAATTGGGACAAGATAGAGTTAAAATAAACCTATTATGACGAGGTTGAAAACCCCATATGATCTATTTCTACGATTGAAAACAAAACACCACTGGTCGATCCAAAGATATAAGACCAAATTCACGACTTTACTTATTCAAAATGGATACAGAGCCAAAAGCACCACATTGGGAGCGTAGTCAAATGATACAAATATTCTCTTATTCTCTAAGTTTCCACTCGAGAAGACTGGGAAACAAGAGAATAAATTAAAACAAACCCAGGAAGCGCCTCTCAATTTTATGATGATTTAAATAATGATATCACAAATCCTACTAGCGAGAAAGAGTAGAAAATTCCACCCCCAGTGTCTATTAAGAGCTTGAGTTCAACAAGTAACGTTAATGAACCTTCTGCTTCTACTTAACTCCCCAAGCAAAATTATCATCGCCTCGCAAAAAGAGAAGGTTGAGACATCATGGCACTTCCATTATTAAGACTAGGTCTCAAGTGAGATTCAGTAATTTACTTGCTTCATTCCAATGATCAATTGTTTAATATGAAACATTCGTGGTTACAAAATCCCAGAAAAGATGAATCAATTAAATCAGTTGATTAAGGAACATCATCCTGTTATAGTCATTTTGTTAGAACCAAATCATAATGAGGACCAGAATGCATTTTTTGCAAGAAAATCAAGTATCCTCATTTCTTTCATGTAATCCTATTAGTAGTCATATTTGGATTTTTTTTGGTTATCTTCTCTCTCTATCGATTCCTTCAAATTTCATGAACAGGTTATAAGCTTTGAGGCTCATTTTATTTCATCGGCAAAGCACTATTTATCTCAGTCTATGCTAAGTGATTGAAGGGATCGTAGGTCCCTTTGGTATAAACTGTTGGTTGTGGCTTCTCACAATCGATTACTTTGGCTAGGTGTTGGGGATTTCAATATTATTGCGGAGGCATCGTCTAAAAAGAAAATATGGGGTTGAGGTCTTCACTAAAAAGTGAAGAAGTAAAGGTGGATAAAAGCGTGATATATTGATCCTTCAACCAGATATGATGAGTGATCATCTTTCACGGTAATAACTACGAGATGGTCACTTACCCTAAAGTTTGGTTAATAAAATCTGGCGTTCTCATTTGTACTAATCTTATCCTTATCTTGAAGGAGTCCCTATTAAATCTCAATCCATTATATATATTTTCTATAGTGTTTCCATTGCATCAACAACTATTGCTGATTTTGAAAGAGTAATTGATTATTTCTTTTAAAAAATTCTTGAATGAATCCATTGTATTTTAATTATTTTTTTTAAAAAAAATTATGTATATCTACCTATATATTAAAATGTGTTGATGTGTAATCTCACATCAGATAAGAAGAAACTATGGGGTTGAGGTCTTTACTAAATAGAGAAGAGCTAAAGGTCGATAAAAACATGATCTTTCAGCCAGATGTGATGAGTGATCATCTTTCTTTGTAATAACTACGATATGGATGCCTACTCTAAAGTTTGGTTACGAAAATCTAGATGCTCCAATTTGTATTAATCTTATCCTTATTGTTGATCCAACATGACTTTGATAATGATAAAACTAAGTTAGCTGATCTAATAATCCTTTTTAAAGCTAATTTGTAGTTAAGATGATTTGCACGCACTTTAGAAGATGTGCATGCACTCTAGAAGACACGCATGCACGCACACTCAATGTGAGGTACGCACCAAGATCTCAAAGTTTTGAGAATCATTTAAAAAAGAAAGAGAAGAAGTTGAGAGTTATTTTTAGTTAGGCCTCCTTGTTATTTCCCTCTTTACTTTTAGCTTGAAAATAACTCAAATGTTTTCTAAATTTCCTTACTTAAAACCAAGTGTTTAAAGTTCAAATATGCTGTAATTTTTTTAAGTAAAACTGAAATTATGGGTAGCCATAATCGACTGTGAAGGTACCACGGTCAACCGAAGAAAGAAAATCTTTTAGCTCTTACTTTCAGAGCCAAAAGGCAATTGATTGTAAGACGAATCCCACAGTTGTTGACTGTGGTATAGACTTAAAACTCACTAATTCAATTTTTTTCATGGCACAATCGACTGGGCAAGAACCATAATCGACTGTATTATTGTGAACAACGACTAGTTTTCAAAAACTGAGATGCAGATTAGTGCATTTAATGCACCAAACGGCCATTTGTTGTGTCTAACGGCTAATAAGAGTTATGACTATAAATGCCCATCATAAATTAGCATTCAAGAAGAAGTAGAACATTCAATTTCATTCAAGAGCTCATTTATTACTCATTTAAGTTTTCCGAATTTGAAACTGAGCTGTAAGCATTAATTGTATACTCTTTCTTGTGTACCAAACCATTTATTTCATTCTCATATTGTAAAAGAGTTGGTGTAACACTTGTTGAGTATTCTTGAATGTTTAGGTGCTAAACACTTGTGAGAAATTTCTAGTGAGAAAAACTTATATGTTTGAGCAACACCTTGAAATTTACTTAGTGTTTCGTTACTTGGTATAGTGAAGTCAACTCTCAAGAAGATCTCTTGAAGAGTGGACTAGGCACAAGGACGGACCGAACCATTATAGATCAAGTTTGCAACAAGTTTATTATTATTGCTTGTTTTGATCTTTCTTATTTGATTATCTTGTGCTTAATTTTTTAATTAATCTTAAAAGTTTTTAAACCCAATTCACCCCCTCTTGGATTGCATTAGTCAACAATTGATATCAGAGCTTCATTATCATAATTAGGCTTAAAATCCTTGAGTAATTCCTATGACAACAAATGTAGGAATTTTTTTTAGTGAAGCTCATTCCTCAACTAGACCTCTTTTGTTTACTGGAACAAATTATAGTTATTAAAAAATAGGACAATAATTTTCTAGAAGGTCAAGAATTTGCTTTATGGAAAATTATAATGGATAGTCTTAAGATTCCAATGAAAAAAATAAAAGATAAAATATAGATAAAGATGGTCAAAAAATAGTTTTTCTCAATGGTAGAGCTGCTTATATGCTTCATTGTGCATTGAATATCAATTAATACAAAAAAAATTGGTTTGTTATTCAGTTAAGAAAATTTGAGATAAACTTCAAGTTACATATGAGGATAATAATCAAGGGAAGAAATTAAAATTTATAGATTAGTATCGGGTTATGAAGCTTTTAAAACATCTCGTACTAAATCAATTTTCGAAATATATTCTCGGTTTACTAACATTATTAATGACTTGAAGATTTTTGGTAGAATTTATGAAAATGGAGAGTTGGTAAGAAAGATTTGTAGGTCTTTGCCAAAAGCTTAGGAAACAAAGATGATAACAATTGTGGAAGCTAAGGACATAGACATCAACATCGACACTCTTCTTCGATCACTATTGACCTATGAAAAAAATGTCATCAACAAATAGGTTGATGATGAGTCCAAGAAGAAGATGACATGCTCTAAAATCTACCACAAGAAAGCAAGTGGATGATGATGATGATGAGAGCATTGAAGAAGATGGAGATATTGCTCTCATCATAAAGAGATTTCAAAAGTACTTTAAGCTAAAGAAGAACTCTAGCAAGAGAGCTCATGTCAAGGAATATTTTATCAAGAAGGATCAAATAGTTTGCTTTGGATACAAAAACCCTAACACATCAAGGCGAATTATCCTTTGACAAAGAAGCCCATGAAGAACTTCAAGAAGAAAGCAATGGTGGCCATTACTTGGAGTGATGATGAGGAAGATGATTCGGATGATGAAGTCTCTTACTAATAAATTTACAACCTTTATTTGATTGAAATTGGTAATGAAAATGAGGTATATCTTCATTCAAATAAATAAGTTGATCATTGGTACCTTGATAGTTGATTCTCAAACCACATGACCAGTGATAATGACATCTTTGGGAACTTTACTCCAAAGGATGGGGGACATGTCACCATTAGAGATAACTCTAAGATGAAGATTATTTGACATGGTAAAGTGGGTTAAGATTTCTCTATCATGTCTTATTTATTCAAGGTTTTAAGCATAATTTACTTAGTATTAGTGTAATACCCGTAATCATAAAGTAAGGGTAAACAAGTAATTTAATAAATATGACATGAAAATTAAAATAATATATTTACGCGAAGGATTTAGTATTGAATAAAATAATTCTTTTGAAAAAAATATAAATAAATAATTTCTGGATGTGTCCAGTATGAAAAGAAGGAAAAAGAAAAAGAGAAAAAAAAAATATATATATATATATATAAAACCCACAAAAAAAATGTGGCAGCACGGGGAAGAAAGCAATAAGGCATGTTGGACAGGTAGCCATTTCGTGGCAAGAATGGGTGGCTGAAGATTTAATTTCATTTACACACACACACACACACACACACACACACACACACACATATATATATATATATATATAATTTCACTTTACTTAAAAAATTTCTTACCAAATTTTGTTTATTTTCCTTCAAACTACTTGTTTTCTTTAAATACTTGGGGACCTAAAGAAATATTGAAAGAGCAAAATTTTGAAGAGGTTTACGAAAAAATTTATAAAGAACTACGAGAAGCTATCAGAAAAACATAAAGTAATAATATAATGTTTATTTTTTAATTTTTAGCATACATGAAATTTCCCAGAATTCAAAGTGAGAATTTTCAAAGGGTGTGGTTTATGAAGAATTGAAGAATAAATTAGAAAGTTAATATAAATATTATGTCAGGTGTTGACGATCAGCAATCAGAAAAAATTTCTGAGAGGAACGGAAAAGGCAAGGAGGTGATCCACGGGTAGTTTTAAGTGTTACGTGGTGAGTTAGATTTACTTTAAGTAGTCTAAATAAAAATTGAATATCTAGTAATAATATTAAAATAAATTATTAGCTTATGCTTTGGTGGTAGATAAAAATTAAATTGATAGGTATAATATGAATATTGGACACAAAGAAAATTATTATGTGAAAAGAAATATTACTAGAATAATGAGTTGATTTAATAATGATGATGATAAATAAATTCTTGACGAGTTTTGGTTAATAAATTGATGTGATATATAAGGAGAAGAAAATTGTGAAATCTATCAAGCAGAAAGTTGAGGAAAGGCCGGATAGTTAATTTAAATATTTTGAATTCATATGGTTTTTATATTATTGTTTATATGCATATTTCATATCATTGTTCATATGCATATGCATTAAATAAGAGAACCGAAAGAATCAGGAAAGGGCCGGTCTAATTGAAAAACCGTGACAACGAGTATATGCTGGAAATAAAAGGGACACTGTGACAGCCAATATATGCTGGAAATAAAAGAACCAAGAGAGGGTCGGTCTAAGATAATAAAAACATGTTGACATATGGGAAGACATTCCCTAATAATAATAATAATTCATGCATTGCATATGTTTTACATGTTAATATTTTTACTGAAATGTTGTTGATATTATGCATTTATTTGTAGATAAATGAGTCTCACAGAGAGACAGTTACAGTGAGAAAAAAACATAGAAGTATGATGTGATAGTAATTATTTAAATGTTAAACTATATGCCATTATCCACTCATATGGGAAACAAATGATTAAATATTAAAGAGCTATTTATCAAATTGAATACTTTTAATAAATTTAATTCATTGAGCTTGTGAAGCTCATCCCTCATTGTACAATGATCTCAGATAGCAGACATGACAAATAATCTGGTGGGTTGAGAGAAAGACGAAATCATTTTCTATAAGCCACGTACGTGTCAACATCCTCAGACTAATAAAAAATAAAATAAAAATTTTATTTGTAAATATTCATGCATACGTTGTATATTATGTTTAAATTAATATCAGATTGATGTACCTGCCCTATTGAGGATGGAGGATTACAGTAAAAATTTCTGTTAGTATTATTTTTATTATTGCATATATGTGTCATACTGGGATTTTAAAAATATAATGACACCATCTCGAGGGTGGCCAATCTGGGATGGGTTATTAAAATTTTGGTATTAGAGCATTAGGTTTTATGATTCTGTAGATTGCATAAAAAGTAAGAAAGTGGAAGATTAAAATAAATCATATTTTAATAGTATGAGGATGACACGTGGACGCGCTAGAGTTAAAGTTAGAATTATTGATTTGAGAGGGCGTGGAAGACCCTCAATATTTTAACAAGTCGAGATTAAGTCTGAATCTGTAGTTCCTATAAGAAAACGTGTTGATAGTATGATTGATATTAGTAAAGGTATGAGAGAATCTAAACTTGAAAGAGATGAGCTAAGATAAGCTCTTACACATGCTCTTGAGAAATGAAGGTAACAGATGATAGAATTGATAGCTTATAGCATAGACTTGATGAACAGACTAGAGCAGTGCCTGAGGTTGTTGTAAATCCAGTAATGATAAATGTTAAAAAATGGAAAAGTGAGTTTATGCACAAGATGCAGAGAGGTTGTTTTGTTAGATATATTAAGTTGAATGCCTTATTGTTTAAATGATCTATGAATCCTTTTAAACTTGAGTTATGGGAGAAACATATAGAAAAATTATTTGGAATTTTATCAGTAACTGACAGGTAGATGGTTGCCTTTGCTTCGTTTCAGTTAGAAGGAGAAGCTTTAAAATAACGAGAGGATACTCTTCCTAGGGTAAGTATAGATATTGATAAACTCTTAACCTAGAATAGGTTTAAGGAGGTTTTCCTTGATAAATACTTTCCTTATACTTTTAGAGCCCAACAAGATAGAAATTTTATGTATTTGGGGTAAATGTGTTGATTGTGGCTCAGTATGATAGCAGATTTGTGATCTTATTAATGGTTGTACCGGAAAATGGTAAACCTAGAGAAGAAAAAGTGTAAGAGGTTCATAGATGAATTATGTTTTAAGAGTTGATCAAAACTATCTTACATGAGGCATATGAATTATGTCATATTAGTGGATATAGCACTTCAGATTGAATAGAATATGACGGAATTTAGAGAAGGAGAAATTGGCAAAATAAGTCTAAATTTGAGGAACCCAGATGTGGTACTAGTATGAGTGTGCAAGGTGAGAGACTACCTAGATGAGGCGTTCCTTGTCACATAGAACTAAAGTATAGAGTCAGAGGCAAGCATGATCTATTACTTTTATAGCTCAAAATACTATCAGTGGGACCCTTCGATTTGGGAGACATGTTATGGGAACGGGGAGTCTTGGCAGAGGGAGTAAGTATACCACCAAGGGGAAGTGGTAATCTGATGTATGATTGGGAGACAGAAGTTTGTTATAGATGTATTCAGATAAAATATTTATCCCATAATTGTTCTAATTTGAGATGCTTTGTATATAGAAAAGGTGGACATATCAATGTTGATTGATCTTGGTGCAACCCAATCTTTTGCATCCTATATTCATATGAAGCCTTTTGAAGTATGTATTAGTCCTTTGATGCAAAATATTTTTTTTGAAAGTTCAAGAATTTTTAGATAAACAATTTATCGGACCTAATGTATTTGGGGTGCCCCTGTTTTGTTCGTGAAGGAAGAAGATGGAACTATAAGAGTGTGTATAGATTATAGATAACTGAATAAGAACAAATACCTTTTTCCCGTGATAAATAAATTGTTTGAGCAGTGCAAGGAGTGGGAGTGTCTTTTAAGATAAACCTGAGATCAGATTATCACCAGTTAAGGATAGAGGAGGAAGACGTGCCTAAGATTGCTTTTGAGACACGTTATGGTCATAAGCTTCTTGTGACGTCATTTGGATTGACTAATGTCCCAGAAACATTCATGGACTTGATGAATAGAGTGTTTAAACTATATCTTAACAATTTTATGGTTGTATTTGACATTCTGATATATTCTAAGAAGGAAGAACAACATGTGAAACATTTGATAGTGTGTTGGAGATTCTGATGAGAGAGAAGTTATATGCAAAGTTCTCTAAGTATGAATGTTGTTTGAATGAAATAACTTTCTTGGAACATGTAGTATCAAAAAATGGCATAATAGTTTATCCACAAAAGGTAGAAGCAATGTTAAGTTGGGAGAAACCAACTAATGTGACTAAGATTAGAATCTTCTTAGGGTTAGCTGGTTATTATAGAAGATTCTTTCAGAATTTTTTTTTTCTACTATTGTAATACTGTTGGATATACTGACCAGGAAAGAGGTGAGAGTTATATGGTGAGGGGAGTGTGAGAAAAATTTTCCAATTTCTAAAGGAGAAATTGACTACAGCTCCAGTATTGGTGTTTCTTTCTGGTGATAAAGGATTTGTAGTGTATAGCGATGCATCACATCAATGATTGGGATATATGTAGTATAGGAAAGCTATGGCCCATACTTCTAGGCAATTAAAGATTCATGATAGAAATTACTCTACTCATAACTTAGAGTTGGCTGCTATAGTATTTACTTTAAAGATTGGAGACACATCTGTATAGAGCCACTTGTGAGAAATTCAAGGGTTATAAGAGTCTGACATACTTACCTGCCCAGAGAGAGTTGAATTTGAGGCAAAGATTGGGGATGGAGCTGATTAGTAACTATGATTGTACAATTCACTATCATCTAGAAAATATGAAGGTGATAGCTGATGCATTGAGTAGAAAGTCAATACAAGAAGGTTAACTGTTATGGGAGTCCTGATATGAAATTGATGATATATTTAAAAGAAATAAGAATGAAGTTGAATATCAGTGATAGAAGATCATGGTTAACGAATATGGTTGTACAGTCATTCATAGTAAAATGTTTTAGAGATACAAGGTAAAGATGAAGAGATAGAAAAGATTAAGCACTGAGTGCTTACTAAAAAGCATTTTGAGTTCAAAATTTGAAACGAGGGTATTTTGGTATTGGAACATGGAAATTATGTTCCCAATAATGCGGAGTTGAGAAAAGAGATAATAAGAAAGGCACATGATGATGTAGATTCGATGCAACCAAGTAACAATAAGATGTATAGAGGATTGAGACAGAATTTCTGGAGGTCAAGATTGAAGAAGGATATAGCTGAGATTGTGAGGTTGTATGGAGCACCATTAAGCATAGTGTCAAATAGAGATGCTAGATTTACATCTTGGTTTTAAAGAGGCTTTCAGAAAGCCACGGGTACACAGTTGCAATTTAATATAATTTTTCATGCTCAGACAGAAAAGATTTTTAGAGTACTAGAATATATGTTAAGGGCTAATGTAATGAGTTCTCAGTAAGTTTGGAATGCTTACATGACATTGATTGAAGTTGCTTATAATAATCATTATCAAACTAGTATTGGGATGTCATCGATTGAAACATTGTATGGTAGAAGGTGTAGAACTCTTATATGTTGGGAAAAAATGGGAGAGAGAAATATATCTGGTTCATCCATTATTGAGCTAACAACTCAGAGGATCAAATTGGTTAGAGAGAACCGTAAAGTAGCACAGAGTAGATCGAATAGCTATACTGATAAAAGAAGACGACCTCTCGAGTTCAATTTGATGATTGGGTATTTTTGAAAATGTCTCCATGAAAAGGTGTGTTTATGATCAAAAAGGAAGAAAAGTTGAGTCTGAGGTAAGTGGGACCCTATGAGGTTGTTGAGAAAGTTTGGTTTATATACAAGTACCAGTGAGAATTTTAGACATAAAAGAACAAATCTTGTATAATAAAATAATTGTATTAGTTTAAGTTCTGTGGCGGAATAAGGATATTGAAAAGATTACGTGAAACAATTATGAAGAAATATTATTCACTTTTGTTTCTGGAATAAAGTAAGGAAATTTTGGAGATGAAATTTTTATAAGGTGGGTAGATTTGTAATACCCGTAATCGTAAAGTAAGGGTAAAGAAGTAATTTAATAATTATGACATGAAAATTAAAATAATATATTTACACAAAGAATTTAGTATTGAATAAAATAATTTTTTTTAAAAAAACTGGATGCGTGGGGGCGTAGTTACAAAGAAAAAAAATTCTAAACGTGTCCAGTATGAAAAAGAAAAAGAAAAGAAAAAATTATATATTATATTTATAAAAAAAATGTGGCAGCAGGTGATGCCACCTACTGCCAAAGGAAGAAAGCAATAAGGCGTGTTGGACAGGTAGCCATTTCGTGGCAAGCAGGGGTGGCTGAAGATTTAATTTCATTTGTGTATATATATACATAATTTCACTTTACTTAAAAAATTTCTTACCAAAGTTCGTTTATTTTCCTTCAAACTACTCGTTTTCTTTAAACACTTGGGGACCCAAAGAAATGTTGAAAAGGAAAAATTTTGAAGGGGTTTACGGGAGAATTTTATAGAGAACTACGGAGAGCTATCAGAAAAATAGAAGGTAATAATGTAATGTTTATTTTTGAATTTTTAGCATACATGAAATTTCTCGGAATTCAAAGTGGGAATTTTCGAAGGGTGTGGTTTATGAAGAATTGAAGAATAAATTAGAAAGTTAATATAAATATTATGTCAGGTGTTGACGATCAGCAACCATGAGAAATTTCTAAGAGGAACGAGAAAGACAAGGAGGTGATCCACGGGTAGTTTTAAGTGCTACGTGGTGAGTTAGATTTACTTTAAATAATCTAAATAAAAATCAAATATCTAGTAATAATATTAAAAGAAATTATTAGCTTATACTTTGGTAGTAAATAAAAATTAAATTGATAGGTATGATATGAATATTTGACACGTAGAAAATTATTATGTGAAAAGAAATATTATTAAAATAATGAGTTGATTTAATAATGATGATGATAAATAAATTTTTGACGAGTTTTGGTTAATAAATTGATGTGATATATGAGGAGAAGAAAATTGTGATATTTATCAAGCAAAAAGTTGAGGAAAGACCGGATATTTAATTTAAATATTTTGAATTCATGTGGTTTTTATATTACTGTTTATATGCATATTTCATATAATTGTTCATATGCAAATGCATTAAATAAGAGAACCGAAAGAACCAGGAAGGGGCCGGTCTAATTGAAAAACCGTGACAGCCTGTATATGCTGAAAATAAAAGGGACACCGTGACAACCAGTATATGTTGAAAGTAAAAGAGACACTGTGACAGCCGGTATATGTTGAAAATAAATACCGTGACAGTCGATATATACTAGATATAAAAGAACAGGGAGGGGGTCGGTCTAAGATAATAAAAACATGTCGATATGTGGGAAGATATTCCCTAATAATAATAATAATTTATGCATTGCATCTGTTTTACATGTTAATATTTTTACTGAAATTTTGTGGATATTGTGCATTTATTTGTAGATAAATGAGTCTCATAAAGAGACAGTTACAGTGAGAAAAAGACATAGAAGTATGATGTGATAGTAATTATTTAAATGTTAGACTATATACCATTATCCAGTCATATGAGAAATAAATGATTAAATATTAAAAGACTATTTATACAAATTGAATACTTTTAGTAAATTTAATTCACTGAGCTTGTGAAGCTTATCTCTCATTGTACAATGATCTCAAATAGCAGATAGGACAAATAATCTGGTGGGTTGAGAGTTAGACAAAATCATTTTTTGTAAGCCACGTATATGTCAACATCTTCAAACTAATGAGAAAATAAAATAAAAATTTTATTTGTAAATATTCATGCATTTTACGTTGTTTATTATGTTTAAATTAATATTAGATTGATGTACCTCCCCTGTTGAGGGTTGAGGATTACAGTAAAAAAATTTGTTAGTAATATTTTTAATGTTGCATATATGTGTCATGCTGGGATTTTCAAAATATAATGACACCGTATCGGGGGTGGCCAACCCAGGATGGGTCATTACAATTAGCCAATTGTGTGATAGAGGTAATCGAGTCATATTTGAGTTTACCATTGTCTTATAATAGAAATCAAAGGTAACAAGATCAAATTTGTTGGACAAAGACATAATAATGTCTATATAGTAGACCTAAAAATTTTGTTTTCGAAAAGTGAAAAATATTTTTCAGCTTATAGTGAAAACTCATGGTTATGGCATAGAAGGCTTGGCCATGTGAACATGGATTTAAATCAAAGACTTTCAAGAAAAATATTTAGTAGTTGGTCTTCCCAAGATTAAGTTTGAAAAGGACATTTTGTGATGGTTTCCAAATGAGAAAACAAAGTAAGATTTCTTTTAGATCTAAAAATATTATTTCAACCTCTAGATCATTACAACTCATGCATATGGACTTGTTTGCACCTATTAGAACTATTAGTTTAGGTTTCCATCAATATGCTCTCGTTATTGTGGATGACTATTCTAGATATACTTTTTTTTTTAATCTTTATGGCTTATAAGGATGAAGCATTCCAAGGTTTTGTAATTTTTTGTAAAAAAATGTTCAAAATGAAAGGGGTTTTGTTATTGCTAGAATAAGAAGTCATCATAGAAAAAAAATTTAAAAATCAACATATTGTGATAATCATAATTTTTCAACCACTAGAACTTCTCAACAAAATGGTATTGTTGAAAGGAAAAATATAATTTTGAATAAATTAATAGAACATTCCTTTGTGAAACAATTTGCCAAAACACTTTTGGGCAGAAGATGTAAACACCACTTGTTATGTTTTGAATAGAGTTTTAGTTAAGCCTTTACTCAAGAAAATTTCATATGAATTATGGAATGGTAAAAAGACAAATATTGCTTATTTTAATATTTTGGGTGTAAATGTTTCATTTTGAATAACAACAAAGATAACTTTAGGTAAATTTAATTCTAAGATGGTGAAGGAATTTTCTTGTGTTATTCAACTTCTAGTAAAGCTTATAAAGTCTTTAATAAAAGAACTTCAGTGGTTAAAGAATCCATGCAAGAAGAGTCTATTGTGATGATGATGTAGGTTTTATGCCAAGAGTGGTGACCACCTCAAGTGGTTCAAGAAGAAGGTGCATCAAAAATTGATCAACCTTTAACTAGTCAACAAGGAGAGAAGGATGACAGTTTTCCTAAGGATCAGAGGTATATGAATTATCACTCGATTTTATCAAGTGATTGGTGATATTTCACAAAGGGTAAGAACTTGTTCTTATATTAGAAATGTATGCAATTATGTAGATTTCTTATCTCAAATTGAACCTAAAACTTTTGATGAATCAGAACATGATGAAAATTGGATAATGATTATGCAAAAATAATTAAATCAATTTGAAAGAATTAAGGTTTGGACTTTAGTTCTTAGGCTTAAAGATCATTCTATAATTGAAACTAAACGAGTTAATAAAAATAGAATGGATGAAAATTGAGTAGTAACTAGAAACAAAGCTAAGCCTGTAGCAAAAGGTTATAATCAAGAAGAATGAATAGGTTTTTATGAAACCTTTGCACATGTAGCTAAACTTGAAGTCATTCATATTTTGCTTGCATTTGCATGTTTTAAGAATTTCAAATTGATGTAAAAAAATGTCTTCTTATTGAAGAACAAGTTTATATTGAGCAATCTCTTGGTTTTGAAAATCCTAATTTTTCAAACCATGTCTATAAACTTTTCAAAACCCTCTATGGATTGAAGCAAACTCCTAGAGCATGGTATGAAAGATTATGTAAATTTTTACTTGAAAATGGTTTTACAAGAGGAAAAATTGATGCTACACTTTTCACAAAAATACACGAGCATGATATTCTTATTGTGCAAATATATGTGATAATATAATATTTAGTGCTACTAATGAAAAAATGTGTCAAAATTTTCTTAAGTGTATGCAATGTAAATTTGAAATGAGCATGATGGGAGAACTTAATTACTACCTTGAACTTCAAATCAAACAAACAAAGGAAATAATCTTCATCAATCAATTCAAGTATACAAAAGATCTACTAAAAAGGTTTGGGATGGAGAATGCAAAACAAATTGAAACTCCCATAAGTATTTCAACAGAGCTTGACATCGATGAGTGAGGTAAAAATGTAGACATTAAGAAATATAGAAGCATAATAAGAGTTTTATTATATTTAATTGTCGGTAGACCCCATATTATGTTTAGTATTTGATGTTTGCTTGTTTTCAATCTAATACTAAAGAATCACATTTGCTAGGTACTAAAAATAGGCTTACGGTAATCTAGAGTCTTCTTTTGATTTGACTAGGTACTCAGATAATGATTTTGTTGGTTATAAGCTAGATATAAAAAGAACTAGTTACACTTGCCAATTTTTTGGTTGTATATTAACTTTATACTTTTCAAAGAAATAATACTTGGTTGCATTCTCAATGGTCGAAGCGGAGTATGTAACCGCTTGTAGTTGTTATGCATAAATTTTATGAATAAAACAATAACTTGAAGATTTTGGTATGCATTTTGATCATGTTCCCATTATGTGCGATAGCACAAGTGCTATAAACCTCACTAAAAATCCAATTCAACATTCACAAACTAAGTATATTGAAATAAGACATCATTTTATTCATGATCATACTAAAAAAAAAAATTAAAATTGAATTTATTAGTGCCAATAGGCAACTAGCTGATATATTTATAAAACCATTAAATGAAGATAAATTTTTGCATGATTAGAAAGGAATTACAAATGTGAATTTGTGTGTGATTGATTTTTGCCTTGATTTGTATTCATCATTTTCATGATTTTCCATTGAGTGAATGAGGATTAACTCTCAATTTAATATTCTATCACTTAAAAATGACATATAGAAACCTAATTGTAAAATCTCCACCTTAAGGGTGGGGTAATTTAGTAATTTCACAATAAAAAAAATGCGGCAAAAGAATAACAAGTGAGTCTTCATGTTCATGTGAAAACATTATTTAAGGAATTGATATATATATATATATATATATATATATATATATATATATATATATATATATAACTGAAGAAGAAAACATGAAGACTTACATGCTCATGTGAGGACAATGATCAAAAGAATTGATATTTTATAATAAAATAATATATTAGAAAAAGAAACAGCATAAGAGGAACATGGAATCTTACATGTTCACGTGATGACAATGATAATGGCACTAATTTTATAATAAAATAATATATTAGCAAAAGAGAAAAGAGAAAAGAGAAAAGAGAAAAGAGAACAAAGCTTTTAGCTTTCTCAGCTTTCATTCTCACGATAGTCTTTCCTATTCATTTCTTTTTTGTTTCAATTCTATTTTTCTCTAACAAAGTTTGGACAAAAATTTCATAAATTTTTAAATAATTACAGTTATCTAATTTTAATATCAAAATTTCATCTTAATTAAAGATAAGTTTTCAATAAAACTCACATTTTAATTTTATGTTATATATAAAACATTTAGCTAAAGAATTGTTTGTTTTATATATTTAGATATAAATTCAATAACAAAAAATTATTGGAATTGTAAAACTAAGCTCATAACTAAATGTTTATATTGTTTAATTAAGTTATGAAATAGTAAGATTGATAAGTATATTCTAGTTAGATGAAGGTGAACCATCTGGTGGTGTCACTGAGATGAACGCAAAAGACAAGGAAGTGATCCGCTGATAGCGTTTAGTGCTTCATGGTGAGTTCACTTTACTATTAGTAAGCAAGAAGAAATAGATCTATGAATAAAACTTGAAATGATTTAGAAATGAGAAAAGTTAATGAATATGTTAATCTAATGAAATATATGATATCAATATGAAATTTATTGATATAACTCTTAATGATGAACTGATGTGAATTATATCTTTGAAAATATGAATAAACCTCATATATTGAATTATTTTGACATTTTGGAGATTTTTATGGGAAGAAAAATATTTGAATTGCATATTGTTATGTTATGCTTGTTTATATGTGATTGTACATATGCATTACCAAGCTATAAGCGTGGAGTATAGTCCGAGAAAGGCCAGAAAAATGGCTGTTCTAGTAGGATTCCTTGACTTGAGGCCATTGTGAGTATTTAGATGCGTCCCCATGGTAGCATCCTCATAATTAGAAAAAAAAGTAACATGAAAAATATAAATGAGTCTTGTACATGTACATGCATGGATGCAATTATTTTTATGAAATTTGTAACAAACTTTTGTACCTCAGTTGTAAAAGAGTTGAAGTGTGTATATTTTAATTATGTTTTAAGTTATAAAAGAAAAGGTTTGTTGCATATAATTTGTGCTTCGTACTGAAAGGTGACGATACCATCTCGGGTGAACCTGTCTGGGATGGGTCGTTACACTAATCTTACAAGAGAACTTTGAAATTTTGAGTTAAGATAATTGTAATGTAGACTATATGTACATTTCACAGTCAAGGGAAAATTTTCTACCATTTCTCGTTTTGGGAAAAACTTTTCATAGTCGAGAGTGGAAAATACAAGAACTTATCATAGTAGACTAGACTATATCTATAGTCGACTATGTCCTCGACTCTTGACTTTTAAATCAAGATTTAAACCAACACAGTCAACTATAACCCCATTGCATTCGAATGTGACATCGTCATTATAAATAAAACCTTTCATTTTCTATGATTTTTCATGAACTCTTCTTCTTTTAAATCTCTTTTTTTTTTTTGAAATTTCTCCTAATATATACTTACCAACTCTCTGAAAACACTTCTCTCTCTCTCATTTTCCTTCCATATTTCTCAAAGATTTCTCCAAAAGGAGTAAGAAATCCATATATCTCGGACCTAAAGGCAAAATGATATTTGAGGGTGATTCGAGGGAGATGAAGGGAAAAGAAATCGTAGGGGAGGCGAGTAAGATGCACAAATGGACTTAGACGCCAAAAGTTTCAGGGAAAAAAAGGCTAGGGAGAGGTATGAAGAGTTTATTAGCTTTAAAAGGATAATTAATGGTAGATATGTTAATTTTATTGATATTAGGCACACAAATATAGATTTGGAGTCTTTCTTTGCAATATTAGTTGGTTACTCTTAGTCACTTTGAAAAAAAAATGTAACCTAGGTTAATTCATCAATTTTATGCTAATTTGATACAAGTATCTATGAAGTCTTTGAGTTTTGCAGTATGGTTATAGGTATGGAGTTTAGGGTGAATGTAGATATTTTGTTTGCTATTTTGAAAATTCCTAAAGAAAAAAGGAGTTGGGTTGATGCTCTTAGTTAGCCTGATGATTTTGATAGGGAAAATGATTTGAGATTGCTTAGTGCTGACCCATAATATGTATATCGCCAAAAGACATATAATAGATGTTATGATTTATCTATAGATTCTAGAGTGATTCATTTAATTAATGGATATTGTATTAATCCTATGATGGGTAGTCACACTTACTTGTCTAGGTTGGATGTGGTACTTTTGTAGAATCTGTTGAGTGGGACAAAGTACAATATCTATTATTTGATTTTGAGCAAGATGGTAGAGGGTGTCAATAATAAGAAATAGAGGTTTCCTTTGAGAATATTAATCATCAAGATTCTTGAGCACTTCAAGATTCTCTTGGATGATTCTGAGGCATTTGAGTTGGCCCATGCCAATACTCTTGATTATCACACTTTGCATAGGATGAAATTTGTGAAACATGATGATGGTAATAAGGTAGAGTGGAGATGAGATGTGCTAGAAGGGGAATTGTGAAAGAATAAGCTAAAGTGGATAAGGAAATTGGTGATGATGAACGTCAAGAAGGTGTTAGTCATAAAGAGGCACCAGCTAATTCGGATGCCAATGCTGATATATTCCAAGCTTTGGCAAATCTTTAGATTGGTATGACGTTTTGAGGTCTGAGGTTGGATCCTTAAAGGTGAGAATTCAAGCTTTAGTCAATGCCTTGAGAGACGATGTTGAGTGTTTTTGGTCTGAGTGTCAGAGTATGTTTGCTGAAATTCAAGAACTTTTGCTCTCAAATGATTCAAACTCTTAAAGCCTTTTTATCATTTTCCTAGTTATCTCTTTCATTTTCTTTTGACTTTTAGCTATTCAACTCTTAGAAGAAAATTTGTTTTTTCTTTTTTTTTTCATGCATTCTATCTATTTTTGTTGATATTTTGTATTTTGGCTCAATGGGGCCTTTTTATCTTGGTTATAGATATTGACTTAGCTTTTTACCTTAACTTAGTAGGATGATTGGATATTATTCATGTATCTTTCTATGGTTGGTTGATTTTGTTATGGATATGTTGATTAGGTTGGATGTATTTATTTTTTCTTGAATTGCATGAGTTTTTATGGAAAAATAGAGGAAACTCTACTCGTTTTTCTATAGAATTTGTGTACTTAACTTTTTCCCTTATTGATTTATGTTTTCTTTCGTTGCTAATGGAAGCTCACCCTTAGGGGGAGCTTCTCCACTGTTTTACTTTTGTGGCTATGTCAAAAAAAATGGGAGAAAGAGCTAGGTTTTTCGTTAGTTAGTTCATTTAATATATCAGTAACTAGAATATTAAAATAAGAAGATTACCTTTAACTTATATAGTAAAAGAGGGAGCAAATTCAAAAAATGACTTTACTTATAGTTGTTGATTGGATGGTTTATATTTTTTAATATCTTTCAATACTTTAGTTGGGTATTGCTTTCAATTTGTAAGAGATTTTATTTAAAATCTAGAGGAGACTCTATCAAAATTATTTGAAAAACTCAACACTTAGTTTCTACACTTTTGAAAGATTGGTTTTTCATTATCAAAAAATGGGAGATTGTTGACCTCATTTTGATTTTGATAATGACAAAACTAAGTTGCTTGATCTAATAATATCTTCTCTAAGCTTATTCATAGTTAAGACTCAGATGCACTTTAGAAGGTGCGAACATACTCTACAAGACGCACATGCATATGTACGCACGCTCAATGTGAGGCAAGCACCAAGAACTCGAAGTTTTAAGGACCATTCAAGTAAGAAAGTGAAGAAGTTGAGAGGTCTTTTTAGTTAGGTATCCTTGTTATTTCCTTCTCTACTTTTAGCTGTAAAATGGATCAAATGTTTTCTTACTTAAAAACCAAGTGTTTAAAGTTTAAATCTATTTTAAGTTTTTAAGTAAAACTTAAATTATGGTAGCCATAATCGACTATGATGGTACCACGGTCGATTGGAGGTACAAGTCCTTTTTATCTCCTACTTCCAAGCCAAAATGCAGTCGATTGTAAGTTTCAACAGTCGAATGTGAAAGTAAAAGAAATTTTTCACAGTTGACTGGATGAACCCCACAGTTTACTATTCTCTCGACTTAAACCTAACTGATTCAAAAATTTTAAAGGTACATTTGACTGTATTGTCGTCAATAACGACTAGCTTTCAAAAATTGAGGCATAAGTCAGTGCATTTAAGGCACTAAACGTCCATTTACTATGTCTAACCGCTAGTACGAGTTAAGACTATAAATACCCATCATAAATGAGCATTCAAGAAGAACTAAAACATTCAATTTCATTGAAGAGCTCATTTATTACTACTTCAAGTTTTCCAAAATTGAGTTATTCTTCAGCTAAGAGCTTGTGAGGGAGAAAAATTTTCAAGTTGTAAACATTAATTTTATACTCTTTATTGTGTACCAAACCATTCATATCATTCTCATCTTATAAAAGAGTTGGTGTAACTCTTGTTGAATATTCTTAAGCGTTTATGTGTCAAACACTTATGAGAAATTTCTAGTGAGGAAAATTTCTTGTAAAGGTTTGAGCTACAACTTAGAGGTTGCTTAATATTTTTTCATTTGGCATAGTGAAGTGAACTATGAGAAAGATCTCTTTAGGAGTGGACTTGTCATAAGGAGTGACCGAACTACTAAAAATTAAGTTTACAAGCTCTCCTCCCTTACTCTTTTAATTTCCAAAAAAATTATTATTATTGATTATTTGTTTTCATCTTGCTTGTTTGATTTTCTTGTGCTTAATTTTTAATTAATCTTAAAAAATTTAAACCCAATTCACCCTTCTTGGGTTGCATTAGTCAACACTTATCTTGAAGAAATCCCCATTAAATCTCAGTCTAATTTTTTTTTTTTTTTGACATTTCAAAGTTTCATCTTTTGAAGTTATAAAACCCTTATTGAAATCTTTATCCAAAAATTTTTAACTTAAGAAATTTTTTTTTTGTTTATTTTAAGGTTTTATGGTCCTTATCTTTTGAGGGTATGTCACAAATTAAATCCAAGTCCAAAATTTTTTAGTTTCATATTTTCTTTCTTTTGAGATTTTATGCTTCTATGGTCTAATCTTGCTAATATTTATGGATTTTGCTTTTGATCAAATCTGTTAGGCATAATGATCTAAGTTTGTGAAAAACTTGGGCTTTGAGAGTTCACCAAGTGAAGGTCGAATATATGATGTTGAAATCATATGAATCCAAAAGCTTAAGCCAATGGGTTCTGATTCTACCACCATATATATGTCCTTCACAAATTCAATTTCTTTTCATGTAGGATTTTTTTCCACACCTTCTAACTCGCACGTAAATATTCCCAATAAAATCTAATAAAAAAGCAAAGAGTTAGGAGATAGGAGAAAAAAGCCTAGTGCTTGAATAACAAATGGCTTCATACATGTAAAGTGAAAACCATGGATAGCTAACTATACTATGTAATAAAACTATGGACAAACTTTTAAAATAAGTTTTGTGACAAAAACAAGTCCTTTCATGAACATCTTCTCCATTGAGATCCTGTTCTCAAAGAGGGTTTTGTCTAACTGGGTATCCTGAGAAAGGATATTATAGAAGTATATATTGACTTCATAATTTAATTAGTAGAAGTTTCATGTTTAAATCCATTATATATATATTCTCTAATCCCACATGGCTATGCTAGTTATATCATTAATATGAAGATGAGACAAAACAACCAGGTCAAAATCTAGCACAAGCCAAAGGCTAAGAAGAAAATACAAACAGGAAACAGGCCATAAGCATAAAGACCAACTACAAACTCCAACAAAAACAATCCGCACCAATCCTAAAGAGAATTAAGGTATACTTTGTTCGTAATGATATGTTTGTCGAAATGTGTACAACAAGAGGAACAGTTGCTTCTAGTTGATCAATGAGGAATAAAGCACACACCTAATTTCACTTGCTCTTCAGCTGCGACGAAAGTAAGACAAGATATATATGAGTCTGGAAAGAATTCATCTTAGCCTTGGCCATTAATTTCTTTTTTTCTTATTGTTTGCCTATATATAATATATCTGATCCATAAGATCTTGAGTATTTGACCTTTAGTTCTTACCTTTCGGCTAAATCTATGCCTCATCTGATCTTAATCATATAATCTTATTGAGATTGCTGAAGTTCTCAACAAGAAATTATCATATTTGAGAAAGAGTCTCTTCATTTCAAAATTTCCATATTTGATTTCCGCCTGAAAAATCATTTAGCTTGTTTGAGCTTTCAAAATTATAAACTTTAAATTCTATTACAGAGCCCTCTTTACAACATAAAAGAAAGGTTACTACTATACATACTGCTAAAACTGATCATTTCAAGTATCATTTCAAAGGCCATTTGGTTCATAAACATAATTATAATGGGATAAAAACTATGATAAAAATGAGATAGGATAAAATTGAACTAAAGTACCTTAATCCTATGTTTAGTTCATGAAATTGCTGGATTAGGAATAATGTAAGATAAGAAGTCTAAATATAAAAATTGAAGATTGTTAAGGATGATGAATAGTGTTAGGGTATTTTGATACTTAGACTTTTTTATCTCACTTTAGTCCCAATCCAAAAATTTCATAAACCAAATATAGGACGAATGTGCTATCTATTTAATCATCTTTTATCCTATCCCATAAATAGTTATTCCTTACTTGATTGAGAAATTTACTATTCATGTGGGATTACAGTGGCATAAATTAGTTATAATCTAACTTTTTTTGTCTCACCTCCTCCATGGGATATTAGAATCTATCCCAACCATTTGAGACTAAAATTTTTCTTTTTCCCTTTTTTACCCTTAAATAATAATAATTATAATTATTATTATTATAATAGTATTTTTATAATAATAAATTTTTTCTTATAGTAATATTCATAATAATAGTTATTATTATCAGTTATAACATTTATTATTATAATTATAGTTATGATAATAATAATAATTATAATTACAATAGTAGTTATTATTCTTATAATTAAAATTATAAAAATATTATTATAATAATTATTAAAATCATAATTTAATAAGTACTAATATTTATTAATATTTTAATTATAACAAAAATAAGAATATATAATTATAATAATAACATTAATTTGTAATAAAAATAATAATAATTAAATTTTAAGGTTTGTGAAGAAATTAAAGATCGTTAGGGTGATGAATAGTGCTAGAGTGTTTTGATACATAGACTTTTTATGCCACTTAATTTAGTCTCAGTCCAGCAATCTCATAAACTAAACATAAATATCAATGTATTATCTTTTTAATCTCTTTTATCTTATTAATTTTAATCACATCCCACTATAATTATGTATGTCAACCAAATGGACTCTAAAGATTTTTATTGATCATTTGGTGAACCAGAATAAACGAAGAATAATTAAGAGGAGCATGATAAAATATATTGATTTCATTTAATCTTATATAAGAAAATGAAAATAAAATATCTTACCCATACCACTCATTGATAAAACTATTAAATTTTATTTCTCTTTTAATTTTGTAATTATTTTAATTCATTGTATCAAACTGATACTTTACTTCTTTAAGTTAATAATTTTCGTGGTGTGAAAAAAAAAAAAAAAAAAAAAAACTTACCTCACCTGTGCCTTTTAAAAGTTGTGAAGACTGAGTGGCGGATCGAGAGCACTTCTACCACAGCGAAGGATGAAGGTAAGAGAATTAATTAAACAGTTTATTTTGGATAAAAAATAAATTAAAAGACACTTCTACCATGTCGAAGGATTAAGATATGTATAAGAGAACTAAATGAAAATTTGTTTTTGTATTTTTTTTTATAAAAAGCAAACTGAAGGATTCAGTAACAAGAAACTCAAAGGTTGTTGTACTCGAGGAAACTAAGACGGAGGGTGGGGCAGATATTTGATTGCTGAAGTACTTAAACGCAAAGCTCAATTAGTCATGAAAGAGGGAATGAATCTGTAAACCTATATATCCAACAGCAACACCCATCAGCTATCACCTTCAAGTCAATACCTCCAAGTTAAAGAAATGGATTTAATCATTTACCATTATAAATGCATGCTGACCTTAAAACAGCTGGCTTCACACCTATTTCATTTTTTTCATCTTCTAAAATACTAGCCCTACTTGAATTGCCTTTTCCTTTTTTATTAAAAAAATGGATTTAATCGTTTATCATTATTATAAATGCGTGCTGATCTTAAAGCAGTGACTTCACACTCATTCCCAGGGATTCGGCCATTCCAATGTTTTCATCTTTTAAAATGCTTGTCCTACTTGTATTGCTTTCTTAAAAAAAATGGATTTAATCGTTTATGGTTGCTATAGTTTGGCCCATATTTTACGTGGATTCGATTGGTTCATTTTTTTTAGTTTTTTTTATTATTATTAATAAGATTATAATTTTTATTTGGTATTCATGTCTCATAAATTTTTATTTAAATATATAAATTAAATATTTAAATAAAATTATACATGTAACTCAATTAAGTCTAACTTATTATTTTCTTTAATGTTTTACTTAATTTCTCCATACTTTATTTCTAATATTTTCAACACTTGTTTTTCGAACACATGAACAAACACTTAGCAATGTCACTCCTCTTTCTCTCCACCGCCAACCACCCTTATCTTCAGATCATCGTCTATCTAGAAACCCCACCTCATCCTCCTCCTCTACAATCACCACCACCACAAATAAGAACACCACCACCACAATTGAACAACACCCATCTCTTGCATCACTAGAAAAATGTCCCAGCTCAAGCAAATCCATGCCCAAATGCTCAAGACTGGCCTTTTCTCGGAACCATTCTCTGTCAGCAAAATCGTCGCCTTTGCTCTCTGGAAGACTCCGGAAGCATCCATTATTCTCGTCTTGCCTTCTCCCGAATGTGGAGGATTTGGACAGGATGGGAATGGAGAATGTGGAGGCTAATGAGATTACTTTGGTTAATGTTTTGGCTGCGTGCACAAGAGCAAGGGATTTGGGTTTGCTCTCAACGCGTGCACAAATACATTGACGAGAGTGGTTTCGGGTTTCATCTGGTCCTCAACACGGCTCTCATGGATGCTTATTGTAAGTGTGGTTATGTCTCGATAGCTAGGGATATATTCAAAAAAATGCCTGACAAGAACCTGGTTTGTTGGAACATCATCATTAATGGGCCTGTTGAGGATAGTGATTATGAGGAGGCTTTGCTACTCTTCCGCGAGATGCAACTTAAGGTTGCTAAAGCGGGTAAGGTGACCATGGTCAGTTTGTTGCTTGCTTGCACACATTTGGGTTCTCTCGAGATTGGTAAGTGGTTGCATGCCTATATAGAGAAGGAGAGAATCGAGGTGGATGTTCCATTAGGAACAGCAATTGTGGACATGCATGCCAAATGTGGAAATTGCTTTACGAGTATTCCACGAGCTGCCTGAGAAAGATGTTATGATTTAGACAGCAATGATCCTTGGTCTTGCAATGTGTGGACAGAGAGAGAAGGTACTGGAGCTTTTCCATGAGATGCAGATTAGAAGAGTGAAACCAGATGTAGTTACCTTCGCCGGGGTTTTGACTGCGTGTAGTCATGCTGGTCTAGTGGATGAAGGAATTTCACAATTTAACTCCATGTCCAACAAGTATGGCATTCAGCCTAGCATCGAACATTATGGTTGTTTGGTTGACATACTAGGGAGAGCTGGTCGGATAACTGATGCAGAGGAGTTGACACAGAACATGCCAAAAGCACCAGATCATTTGGTTTTGGGAGGCTTTTGGGTGCCTGCAGAATCCATCATAACCTTGATGCTGCAGAGAGAGAGAGCAGCTAAACAACTTTTGGAGCTTTACACAGAAAATGGTGGGACATAAGTGGGAGAAGGCTAAAAGAATTAGAGAATTGATGATAGAAAGAAACATAAAGAAGCCTTCATGTTGCAGTCTGATTGAGGTTGATGGAGTGGTTCATGAGTTTGTAAAAGGTGACTCATCGCACCCCGACTCCTCAGAGATCTACAAAATGTTGGATGACATGATATGTCTATTGAAAAAAGCTGATTACATTCCAAACAAATCAGAGGTTTTGTTTCATATGGACGAAGAGGAAAAGGACACTGCACTTAGCCTCCACAGTGAGAATATTGCAATTGCATTTGGGCTCATGAGTACAAGCCCTGATGTCCCAATTCGAATTGTGAAAAACCTTAGCGTTTGCAATGACTACCATACAGCAACAAAGCTTATATCCAAAATTTACAAGGAAATAATTGTAGGGGATAGAAATCGATTTCACCATTTTACGCGTGGATCCTGTTCGGGCAGGGATTTCTGGTGATGTGAATAGAGTGCCCTTCAGTTGACAAATATTTGACATTTTTCTCATGCGAGCAAGTATCATTTTACACAGCTTTAGTTTCTTCGGAGTACTATAGACAAACTCTCATAATCCATTAATATTTTGCTTTAATAATGCACCAGGATTCTGAGCAAATAATGCACCCGGATTCTGCACGCTCCCCCCTCCCAAACCCTTTCCCAACCCTGCCCAAAAATAGGAACAAAGAAGAAAGCATATGCGGCAAACAGAAAAAGAATATATACCATTACACTAAGAACTATGCTCATGGAATTTAATCAACAAATGAAAATGAAGATAGTTCTGGAAAGGGAGTTAATTCAAAATATACTCATTTGGTGCGTGAGTGCTAAACTGTGCGTTTGTGTCCATTCAGAATTTCTGCCACATTGTGATGTAACAGCAGAATGAAAATGCGAATGCAATCAAGTTTATTTTCCTTTACCAATCAAACCCCCAGCATTTTCCATAACACCCATAGATGCTTCATATCACCCATGTTATGGCGTAGTTGTAGTTAGGTAATAATAGTACAGGGAATCACTAACGAAGCAATCAAAACATTCACTTCTAGCACTCCGTGAAAAAGATGCATTTAGGGTATCCCTTCCCCTCCCTCCTCCTCTCCCCCCCCCCCCCCCCCCCCTCTACTTTTGAAGGAGAGATAATATCTTGTTACTGCATTTGAATAAACAAAGTGTGTTATTACATAGTGAAATGAATTCTGCTAATTCTACATGGGTTGTTAATGGTATAGCAAGCAGATTTTCGAAGTATGAAAAAACCCAAATTAATGCCGGCAAGACATATGAAAGGGTCATTGATTTTATAGTTATATATTATTTTTTAAAGAAAGTAAAATATTAAGGTGGTGTCTAAGGTGCCTAATTTTTTTACCTACTCATTTTGTGGTGTAACACATACTTTTGTTGGTAAATCTATACTTTTGGTGATAAAAACGAAGAAAAAAAAACATTGATGGTAAAAAAATTTAGAAAAACTTTACCATAAAAAAATATATGTTTTACCAACTAAAGTGTGAATTTTACCACCACAAACATGTGTTTCACCACAGCATGTATGAGTAAGGCAACTTACATTAACAAAGCACCTTAGTAATCACCATCAAACATCAAAGAATTTTTTACTAAGTGCCAAAATGCCAGTGTACCACAAAAGAATTAGAAGATCATCATGTGCAAATTTTTCTCTCTTCAATGTTAGTAATAAGCCAGAAATGTAGATCCAACACCATTTAAGGTGCTCATTTACAGTTAAACATCAAATCCATGCCAATAGTAATCAAAAAATCATTTAATTCAGTTCAATACTTCAAAGAAACCATAGCAAACACATAGAAGGAAGTAGAAAATAAACAAGATAAGAAAATTGACCACTAATATGTATAGAAAGATAAACTGAACTACCAAGTGCTCAAAAGTTGAAAACGTAATAGAATAATAGTAACATCACTAAAAGCCCCAGCATACCTCACCCTCGTAGAAGGAAATGCTAGTAAATCACAAACCAAACATTGGTCGCATGACTCACATCCAGCAAAGGTTAGGCATTTTCTTTATCATAAGAGAGTAAATTCAACCAAAAATCATTTAACCACCAAGCTTATCTCAAAATGTTATAATTCATGAAGCACACACAAGATCCCAAATTCATCTCTTGAAATTGGATTCCATGTCAAATTTGAGAAAAAGGAAAAAAGGATAGAAGGGAAAAACTCCAACGATAGTGATATTATATTGACATTGGATCATAAATCTCATCGAAGAATGGAGTGGAAGGCTACTGTGATGTAAAGGACTTAAAAAGATCAACTTCGTTTCAAACACTGGTTGCATCATCACCCGAGAACCAAATTCACCATAATCTTCAACTTATTTCAGGAAAAAGAAGGAAACTTAAAAAATTAGAAGCTAACAATTAAGAGACAGCTTTCAGCAAGCATATTCGTAAGTTTTAGATAAAGTCAGTGCCAACCACACTAAGCATGCAACCTATAATTCATTTAAGTAATGCATGGGAATGCAAAAATATCACTCAAAAAGAGAAAGAGAAACAATTACTATCATTTATCAATTGCGAAACTGATAAAGTAAAGTGCTTAAAAAATCCAAATTCTAGAAAGAGAGTATTGTAAGGATCTCATACATGAATAATACTTAAGCTTCGTAAAATGCCAACAGCAGACATTCATAAATTCCCTTCAGCCTTTTCAAGTCCACTTCAATGGCTAAACAAACAAAAAATTGACATAATGATTATCATACCGAAGCAAGTTTACCAGATATGGCTTTTCCTTGATTCCCTTCCATGGGATCATCCCCATCATTTTCACTGTCTATCAGCTTAGACTCTGCTGAGTCACGCTGTGATGGCACATTGCCAGGTTTAGTAACAGACTGCTGATAAAGAACCCCTCCTGCTATTGTGAAGAGGAGGCAAACCAAACCAAATGGACTAGCGTGCTTATCCCAAATCATTACATTGATTACAACAGTAAGAAACTTGTTAACCACACCAGTCACAGTAAATGCTGTCGCAGTGATTGCCTTCCTGGCTGCGAATCCAAAGAAACTGATGAGCAAACCAAACACACATGACAATGCCACCGCAGAGAATGCCACAGGCTCAAACCAATCCCCAGAATTTGCTACCAACGCAGCAAACACCTCCACATACTCCCCCGTTAGGAACCAAAACAATGGTGCCATCATCAAGGACAACAAATTGTTGTAAAACACGAAACCCCAAGTGTTCAATCCGAGATTTGTCACCATATGTTTGATATAAACCATCTCAGTAGTGATGGTCACCAAATAAGCAAATGCCCATGAATACGCAGTCAAAGTAAAAGCCGAATCTGTTGCAACATACCCAATGGCACCACCCAGAATAATCAACAACGACACAAAAGTGAGCTTAGATGGGCAGGGTTGCCTCCTAAACGCAGTATCAGCTAGAGCAACCAAAAGGGGTGTCAAGGATCTAAATACTATAAACGTATCCACATTCGCGTGGCGTAGAAGATTGGTGTTGGTAAAGATTGCGAGGTAGAAAACAATAGCAGCAGGCAGAAATTTCTTCGCATTATCAAGTGTAAAGGGGTCATGATACAAAAACCCTAGTTTCCCCAAAACCCAAACACCTAAAGCAGAGGTTAGATACTGCAATGCAGTTAAGAGACCTGGGAAATTAAATTTTGTGATTGCAAACTTGTTTATCACTGCAAGCAAGCTTGAACAGAGAGCGTAACCTAGCACGAGACTGCTTGTAGCATAGTACTGCTTAGTAGCATCAAATCGAATCGAAGACATTTTCGTTTTCTCTTTGGGTAGAATAAAAAGCAGCTAAAAATCAGTAGATCTTAATTGATTTAAAGAGAGATAAGGATAGATTCGAGATTGAGAGAGGCATTTGTATCAATTGCAGAACGATGTGAACTAGAAATTGACTTCATTCTGATAAATTATATCTCGATCTAATAATTCTAATTCGAATTAAGATAGTTTGGGTATGATAAAATATAAATAACTAAAGCAGCAAAATGGAAACCTGGAAATAATGGAAGGGAGAGAGTGAAATCACCGACACAGAATAACAGCGCAGATCTTGCAAGGAAACGAAGAGATAAAAAGAAGCCTTGTTTTTCTGTTTTGATCTTGTAGAGAGAGAGTAGCTCCAATGAGAGTCAAGCGAGAGAGACAGTTGTGGGCCTTGATCGATTGGCTACAAGGACTGAAGGAAGAGAGCGAGGGAACTAATTTTTCCACAGCGAGAAATTCGTTACAGGGCTTTGGATTTTTGTATTGACATTGACAAAAGGACCACGTTAATTACTTAATTGGGATTAAATTTTTGACAGAGGAGGTGGGTGAAAACTGAAAAGTATATTCATGAATATATTACCGCATTATTGTCTGATACACACAATTCAACAGGCATCCGTGGGTCCGATTTAGTCAGGTGCCGACCCGACCTGATTAAGATGAGTTTGGAATTTATTGATAGTACTTTTATATATAAAAAAAATAATAATTGAATAAATCAAATTACATTATTTTTAAATTTATTAAAATTTGTTTTTCATTTTAAAATAAAAAATTTTATCATCAAACAGTCTCAAGATAATATTTTGAAATGGATTATGAATTTTAAAACGGTTTGGTATGTTAGTATCGAATGCAAAGGAAAACACGTGATACTTTTCAATAACAAAAAGCGTAATTTTGCAAGAAAGACAAGCAACTAATCAGATAAGGACACATGGCAAAGGGCACAATGATACTTTCACACCAGAAACCCTAATTCTACTACGACACTCCAGCCCGTGGATGTGTTTTGCCTTATCTCCAAACAAGTCTTAATCCTATCAAGATAACTTAAAATTTAAATAAATATCAATTTTATCAAGAGTTACGTTCTTATCGGCATTCCATCTCCCACACTATATAAGGAGCTATTACCATCAAAAGGTCCACACAAAAAACTATACTTTATAAAGCTCTCATATTTTAAGCCTTATATTAACTTAGGTATCGGAGAGTCCCTCGGTGTCACAACCCTTTCAATCCTCCGACGAATCCTTAGCGTACTTTTTGGTCTTTATGTGCGCAAGTTTTGCTTCCCAAGTTCAAATTCCTAACAAATTTTCGACATCGACAGATTGGTGTCGTCCATGGGACCATAGGACCACAATATATATATATATATATATATATATATATATATATATATATATATATATATATATATATATTGAAAATGCCATTATAGATAAGCCACTGATCCACAATCCCTATGCACCACCTAAAGTTCATTGGAAAATGGGATCTTTACAATTAGATCTGTCAAAATTCGGCTATCAAAATTCAAATCAGGCAACACCAACAAATTCATCGTCCTTCAATCTACATGTTTTTAAAGTTTCACGACGATTATATGTCGAAAAGGCATCGATCGAAACTACTAAAGTTCATTAAAAAAACAAAATTTTTATTCATTGATTTGCAAAAAAATTCGACAATTGTTGCACAGGGGAAATGAAATGTTGAAGATGTTGATGTCATCGCTGACATTAGCAAGTGATATCAGCAGTTGACATCATCATGATGTTAACACAACATCACCAGGTCTAAGAAATAAGAAATATATTTCAGCCCTTAAACTTTTCAAATTTTATATTTTGGCCATTAAACTTTATGAAAATTACATTTTAGCTCTTAAAATTTTCTAAAATTATATTTCAACCACTCAAATTTTTGAAAAATTATATTTTGACCCTTAAAATATTAAAATTGCATTCTAGACCTATATATTAGAAATTACATTCTAGCCCTTAAAATTTTTAAAAATTGCACTCAAATCCTTTCTAAGCCATGTCAGCGCCGGGTAAGCACCACATCATCACCATTTAGACGTCAAGCCAATGTCACCTTAATGCCATGTCAGTTGACTCAAACCAGTTGGTTAAACTAGATGAGTTTTCTTCACAGACCAACCGGTTCACCAAACTCAAACTTGATTTCAGACTTGGATGATCTGGTTCCTAAGGTTATTCAGCATTCTCTTCCTAAAACCAATCTAAAATTTTTGAAATTTAATTTCCTCAAGAAAGTTTCGGACAAACAGCCAAAAAAAGATTGTTATTTATTCATCAAAGGGCTTTAAACACGCCCTAAACCCGAACCAGTAGAGCACAAACAACCAGGAAACATCGTGATCATTCACATTCAAGTATTATCTTTCTTTACTTCATGTATTATCAAGTTTTCATACCAATTAAACTGTTATAAGCACTGCACTTATAAGAAAAAACTAAAGCTGTCAACCGATGACGCATCTAAAGCCGTCAACCGATGACGTATCGAAAGCCGCCAGCCAGTGATGCATCTAAAGTCGTCAACCAACAATGCATCTAAAGTCGTCAGCTAATAATCTCCAATTCCGAGGAGATAAGCCCAACCTATGTCAAACCTCGGACCCATGTCTTCATCACGTCTCCAACTCCGAGAAGATAGGGCTAACCTATCTCAAGCCTCAGACCTGATTTATACTAAGCTATCAAGGGAACAAGACCAAGCCATCTCTAGCCTCGGTCTGCTCCATAACCCCTTCGAGGATATCACACTTAGCCCTCCAACTCCTTGGACTCGACCCATTTAATACTACAAGTCAATGGTTTTTCTCCTTTCCACATGTCTCCTCATCGTAATCCACACCTTCTCCATATCCACATTCTTTAAAAGGATTGGCCTTGGTTAATAAACTGGATAAGCGGGTGCTAGATGGAAAAGCACAGTACCTATATCCATCATATTTTTAGATACACTAGTACCTTCAGGTACCCCTCAGACCTGATATGAGCTGTGACTATGATCATTAATGAACCCAATCGTCATAAAATATAAAGCAATCTCATGTGTTAACAAAGGATCGCACAATCTACTTCAACACACTCGGCCCTCATCCTCGGCCTCCTCTTCGACCTCATCCTTGGCCTCATACTCGGCCTCATTTGGGCCTCATCCTTAGCCTTATTCTCGGACTCATCTTCAGACTCATCCTCGCTCTCATCCTTGGTCTAATCCTCGTCTTAATCCTTGGCTTCATCCTTGGCCTCATCCTCGGTCACATCTTCAGCCTCATCCTTAGCCTTATCCTCATCCTTGGCCTCATCACGACCTCATCTTGGGCTCATCCTCAGCCTCTTCCTAGGCCTCATTCTTGGCCTCATCCCGACCTAATCTTGGGTCTCATCCTCAATCTCATCTTTGACCTCATCTTGGGCCTCATCCTCGGCCTCACCTTAGGGCTCATCCAGGCCTTATCTTGGGGCTCATTCTGGACCTCATTCTCAGCCTCATCCTTGACCTCATTCTCGGCCTCATCCTCGACCTCATTCTCGGCCTCATCCTCGACCTTATTCTAGGCCTCATCCCCGACCTCATCCTCGACCACAACACGTCGAGCTTGATGCATTAAGCCTTGGCTTCATCATGCTAAGTACCTCAAGCCTTGGCCAAAACATGCCGAGCACAACGCATTAAGCCTTAGCTTCATCATGCCAAGCACTTTAAGCCTCGGCTCCAACACATCGCGAACGACGCATTAAACATTGGCTTCATCATGCCAAGTACCTCAAGCCTCGGCCATTGCACGCAGCGCATGACACCTTAAGCATCGGCCACCGCAAGGCAACCATAACATGTCAAGCCTTGGCTACCTCTTGCCAAGCATAGACCCACACCAAATCAAGCATTTCACAAACTACTTCCTCAACAGCATAACTACACTCAAAGAAGTGGGGGGCATCTGATGTAGGAAAAATTCCTCGTCCAATAACTTAATGACCCGTGACACCCTTCAAGGGCAAAAAAGTAATTTTACAAGGAACAAGCAACCAATCAAATAAGGACACATGGAAAAGGACACAATAGTACTTTCATGCCAGAATCCTAATTCTACTACAACTCTCAAGTCCATGGATAAGCTCAGCCTTATCTTCAAACAAGTCCTAATCCTATCAAGATAACCCAAAATTTAAATAAAAATCAATCTTATCAATAGTTACGTTTTTATCGGGATTCCATCTCCCACACTATATAAGGGGGCTTTCACCATCAAAAAGTATGCACATAAAAACACTCCCTTTACTTTCTAAAGCTCTCATATTTTAAGCTCTATACGAACTTAGGCTTCTGAGAGTCCCCTCGGAGTCACAACCCTTTTCGTCCTTCTCTGACTCTTTAGGGTTTCTTTGGTCTTTGTATGCGCAGGTTCCACTTCTTGGTCGTTCAAATTCTTGGTAGATTTTTAGTATCAACAGTATCATTTCAGCAAATTTGGAGGTAGTGTAGTATAATTTGCCCAAAAAAAAAAAGTGTTCTTTATGTTCCAAAATTAACTCAAATTCTGGTTAGTGTTGGACAGCTATTGAAAATGGGTTATTCTTTGACTTTGGCAATGCAGAATGTGTAATATTTGACAAAAGAAGAATTTTGCCGTGGCAAAAGTTAAAGTTGCAGAAAACAAGACTTTTCCTCTTGTTATGACAATTGATCCGTCATAGAAAGCTGTTTCAAGTCCAAGTGCAAGAGGTTCATCAAGCAAAGCAATTCAAAGCTTTAAGGCTTCATGTGGTATGGATTTTTCAGCATTTGAAGAAGAAAACAAAACTAAATGAGCAACTTATGAAGCAAAACCTAGCATTTTATGAGAGAAGAGAAAATTTCAAATTAAGGAGGAGTACTGTTGGAAAGTGTAATCTGAAATTTTCTAAGAAAACTAATTAAGAGTTTGTCCACCATGTTGAGTTCCTTATATAAGAAAATTGATTAGATTTCTCAAGAACATGAAAGAAATGCCTTTACCTCTTCTTGGCAAGTAAATTTGGGTTGAGAAACATATACCTGAAACTGAAGCCAAACCTTGGGATCGATTCAGGTCTTTTCGTGGTGCAATTTGAATCAGATCGAATATGCTGACTCAACGCGGATCCTACAGAAGTGCTAGCTAGCTGCATGCTTTGGGAGTAAAAGCCAGATTTAATTCCTGCTGGTTCAGGTCTCTGAAGAAAATTGTATGAAAATGCGAAGTGCTTGATTTAGGAACAACTTAATAAATTATTAGTGCATTATTGTATGTGATTTAATTAGATATAATGACTCCAAAACATTCTCCTCATGAAAATCATTCTGCCTAACAACAGACATAATTATGTTCAACTAATGAGAATATGAGAGATACACTACAAAAAGCATTATTAATTATTTATTCCACAAATATAAACCAAATTCTAGCTAGTTGACTGATAACTATCTATTATTTTCATAAAATATAATAAGAAAGGCAATATTATATATATTTCACTAGTCGCCATGAGGGGATCGATACATTTCAGTATCTTCTTAAATATATATGGTCATTACAGCCCACCATAATAAGGTAGTTGGCATAAGCGAGTAGAAAGATATGCTTTCAGTCCACTATAACATGGTCTTTGATATTATAACATGAACTACAAAATCCTCGGATATCTAATTAGAATTACCCCAATAATTAGCAATTGAAGTAATAATTCTATCAAGAATAACATTAATCGGTCATGCAGCTGGGGCATAATCATAGTCGCCGTCATCGTCATCCCCATCCCCATCGTCTTCTATGCAAGCAACCGGTGCATAGTCATATCCATCATCTCTATCTGCATGCTTCTTGCACCATGAAGCATTAATTATAACCTTGGAAATGGGAGACATTTTCTAGCTAGCTAATATTCCTTTTGGAGCAAAAATGAGACTTAAATGGGTTTAATAGTAGAAAGGAGTGTCTTCTATCTGTGGTTTGTATTGAGTTTGAATGGGAATGGAGATGGAGATTATATAGAGGGAAGATCAGAAGAGGAGGTAGGTGGACTCATTTTGGCATAAGTCAACCACGTGGGGAGTGTGGGCTGATCCCTAAAGGGCGTGCTTGAACCCAATGCAATTATACATGGCAAGTTGGGGTTCAGCCACATAGGAAGCCAAGTGCCAGTTCAGCAGTATACGTTGGTTTACAAATTTTTATGCGTGGTGAAAACATCTTTTTGGGTATGGTAAATATTTAAAGCTCTCCAAATTTACTATTTATTTGTAATACCATGAAAGTAAATTAGTAAAGAGTTAAGCAAACGATTTTAATTTTTAAAATACAGTGTGAAATATTGATTTAAACATACTTAAATCAATAAATTTAAATAAATTTTATTTTAAATTATTTTAAATTTTTTGATTTATATATGTTTTAATCAATTTTTAAATAGCATCCATGTAACAAGTGAATTTCTTATTTATAATCAATGAATTTTTTGGAATAACTGAAAAAGATGGCACCTACGGATCAACGCTCTTTGGATACATATATAATTTAGTAGTGCAAGATTTTTTTTTGACACTGGGTGGTGTATTTGCTGGTGGCAATAAAAAATTAAAAACACAAGCTTTTAGTGGATATTATATCTTTGAAGAAATAGAATTAGAAAAGAAAAAAAAAATTAGAGGCAAGGGATTGGTAAAATCAAATAGAGCCAATTGGGATAATAGAATACACAGGAAAAGCTTCAGGGTGTCAACTTATTGGTAAAATCGAATTTTTCCATAAAAATAAATTGAAAGATATATAAAAAAATTAAAAAAAAAAAAAAAACTACATGTGTAACCATAGCCCATTAAAGAAAAGAACACTCATTGAACTAACATCCACTAAAATTTTAAATGCTATTTCGAATTTTCGAGTTGATTATAAATCAAATCAAGTGTTGATCATGAATTTCGCAAATCAAATACTGAATAGAGCCACTAACAGATTATTCAAATGAATCCACAAAAATTGTAAACAAAATCAAACAATAAAATTTCCAATAATCAATCAAACACAGATTTTACATATTTTGACAAATTTTAGTTTACATTCACGAGAACAAAAAATTGTTTGTCAATGGATTATTTCAATGAATCCTCAAAAATTGTAAACATAATAAGACTATAAAATTTGCAACAATCAATCAAACACAAATTTTACGTGGTTATGCAGATTTGGGCCTACATCTACAAGAACAGAAGATTGTTTGCTTATTATTTGGCGCTTTACAGAGAATACACAGGTTGGTATTGAGAGAATAATCTAAAGTTATGCAAGTGTTGGTTACAGAGAATAAAAATGAAATCGTGGCTCTTCACTAATTTTTTAAATTACCGTATAAAATTCACACATAAATTTTTTTATATCTAAATATTTTCAAAATATTTTTTTTTCCTTTCAATATTATGTTTAAAAGATTTTTTTAAAATTATGTTAAAAATATATAAATTAAGAAAAAATGGAAAAAATTGAATTATAAAATAAAAATATTTTTAATAATTAAATATACTCTTATTACATTATTTATTTTAAGATTCATTTTTGCAAACACACTCAACATATGGGATACAGCTTATGTAAGGCATTTGCTACAGTACATACAAATCGATACGCACACCGGTATTCGTCGTTTACGAGTAGAACCATTGGGATATCTAGCTAATCCCGTTCTCTTCCATCTTTTTTTTCTTTTTATGTCGATGTCAAACAATCTAATTGAATTTACTAATTTTTCAAGGGAAAAATTAGATAACCCTACATAGACGATTAAGATATTGTTTGGTTTAATTATAGAATAATTTATAATAAAACAATAGAATGATTTATGATAAAACAATAATAAAAAAATAAATTATTTAATAATTAATCCGTTGCTTATGGACATAATTTAATACTTAATGAAAGCTGCTGCACACTGACAAACAAATATATATATATATATATATATATATATATATATATATATATATATATATAATTGACAATTCATTCTCTGAGATACCAAATTAATTATGAGATCAAATAAAAAAAATATTATGATCTCCTAATTAAATAAGTAATGAGACAAAAAAAAAAAACAAAATTAACCAGCATAATCAAAAAAAGATATATATCTTGAAATTGAATGCAATAAATTGTTAAATGGACATGTAGGGATGCTTGGCAATGGCATGCATAACAAGAAGAGCTTGGAATGTTTTTGCTTCAATGGAGTAGTGATCAGTACTAAGTACGTAGTAGAGCATGCAAACGTAAGTTTGTTGTTCCGATTTCTTACTTCTCTTTTGTCTATCAATATATAAGACTCCCTTGACACTTGGACGATAGTGTTGGTTAATTAATATATTCAAATCATTAATGAGAACATAGGAATTCTAACATTAATATTACATTAATCACACTATAACCATGGTATCATCATGATAATAATTAATAAGATACAATAATTAACATTACATCATGCTACACCTCTATAACCAGCTAACCCTATCGGAATCTTCCAAACTAAGCAAAAAATAAAAAGTGAGAAAAGTACTTGGCATTATAGCTAAATATAGTAGCTTAAGCAACAAGAGCATAATATGTTAGAATTATTTCGTAATATTGGTTTATATTAATTGGGGTTTTTTGGGTTTTGTTATAAAACATGTTAAATATTGATCTATTAAGTGAGATATAGAGAGAGTGTAATAGCACAATCTATTTATAGTAGGTTTGATACTCTAATGTGTCTAATAATGATTATAATACCAAGTGTGATAGATTCAATAACTTTTCAGAAAGCTGATTTTAGTTCTCAATCTGATTTGTATTAGAATGTAATAAAAGATGAGATGCAATCAATGAGCTTTAATGGCGTTTGGGAGTTTATTGAGTAACTTGAAAGTTGTAAGCTCATTGGTTGCAAGTGGGTTTACAAGACTAAGGTAGCGTTTGCTTTTTTTAAGTGTTAAGTGTTGAATATTAAATGAACATATGAATAGTGCTAAATCAATAAGAGGCAATGCTGAATGATAAATTTTAGGCTGTTTGATAACTGAACTGAATGAAATACTTGAATATGAGTATTTTCCCTTTTTAATCCTCTTAACTGTTAATAACATCACTGTTTATTGCAAATAAGCGTCAACTGCTGATCTGAACGAAGTTTGCATATTTCATCACAAAAATATTCTTAATTTTTTTTTTGAAAAAATTAATTGACTGAGCTATAATCCCAATTTATTTAAATAATCAATTTAAACATAAAAATAGATTGGGTTAACAATGAATACATATTACTAATTTAATGCTTAAATAGTCAATAAAATTTTAAAAAATCACCAATACAAAATTACATGAAAATTTTCAATAAATTATCAATCTAAATAGTTAAAATATAATATAAAAGGGCACATATTACAACAAACTATCAACATTAAAATAAAAAATAAACATAAATATTTTTTCTATTAAAAAATTCTTTTATTTCTTGTACAATAAAATTATCCAAAATAAATCAAATTACAAATATCATCCATAAATGAAGATTCATATTTTTATTAACAAATATACAAAACGATTTCATACAATTTGAAATTGCAATTTGCAGTACATAAATTTAAAATTACTCAAGGGGTGTTGCTGCCTTTGATGTTAAACTGATATCAAGCACGCACAGATTTGATTCTATTGAAATGTTTCTGATGCCTCTTGTGCTTGGTGTTCCCGCTCTCTTAGCATCCTTCTGCCCCTTAACTTTTTCAAAAGCACTGAATTTTGCTGGGGTGTATGCTAATTTTTTTCCTATTTGGCATCCTTCCTCCTACAATGGCATACGTTCAGCAATCCAGAAAAAAAGCTTAGGTATTGCAATGATCCTTAGCTAGAGAGCATTCCTTTTGAAATTTTCTATCATGCAAAAATAGCTCCAAACTTATTCTCAATTATTTTTGCCAGAGGAAAGGAATCTGATCCATGATTAGCTAAAAAAACTGCTTGAATTTTGCAGGTTATCCATTCTACCAGGAGGAGATGGAGCTCTCTTGCTATTATTTGGCATTGCCATTGTCCTGCGAATTTGGCATTAGGTGTCCAGCAGCTATATCAATAATTTCTCCTCCAGCTACGGCCAAATAGCTTACAATTACATTTTTCTTCAATGCAGCTACAATGGTTTATGATCTTGTTGCTAGACTCTAACAATTAAAGCTTATCTTTAGTCATTTATGCAGTTCAGTTTATTCATGAGATAATTGATTGTAGAAACCATAATGAATAGCAAATCAGGTAAATTGACTGGTTAGGATGAATTCACAAGCACAAAAAGCATAGCATGACATACATTATGGATTCTTCGAAACAAAGCCCTACATTAGCTTTCATCACATTAGTTTATGCATCGCTTGTCATCTACATTCAAATGGTTGTGTTGATGATTATGATTAATCCATGAAAATTTAAACTTGATTTCATCATCTTAAAGTTTCACATTCCATCAGATTGCAAATACTTCATGATTTCTCTTGACACAATCAGTACTAGTATGTTTGTTTTTCTTTTTTCACAGAATTACCCCTAACAAAACAGTTAATCCCTCTATAATCACAGAAAATGAAAGCTTTAACTTGATGGGAAGCAAAAAAAAAAAAAAGGAATTACAATAAGGTGGAAGTGGAACAACAACAGTGATCTATACAATATTTTTCCTTTGACAAATAATGCTCCAAATGTTCTACTCCAGGGCTTGCAATATTCTCACAACAACAAAGGTTTAACAACAAGAAGGGACATGTATGATATCTACTCATTCTAACTATGTGAAAGCCTTTGTAACATCTAGTTCTATTCTAAAAGAATACTGCAAAATTAAAAAATAAAAACCTAAGACTAAAATACAGACTAAAGCATACACTTAATGATGGAAAGCATTAACAAATTACAAGCCAATCTGAAAAAACGCAATGTATTATTTTTGAATCCACTTAATTATATCTTTTTCTTTCCTCCCCACTCCTCCTCTTTTTTTCACTGGATCAAAACCTAACCTATCAAAACGGACTGAAATTCAATACACGCTTGACATTAATGCTCACAATGCCACATTGAAAGGGAAAGTACAAATTATTTATTTCCAAAAGACAATAAATTAATCGGAGAACCACAAGGATCTTAATGATAAGATAAACATCTTACAGGGAGATCCATCTCGACATCAAGCACCATAGCCCAACTAGGACAATTAGGAATATTCAACCAAACATTCAACAACATGGAACAATCAAATTCCCCATTTTTCCTTCAAATTCCCCATCTTGTGTGTAGACTCAAGAAGTTTATATAAGGTCTTAAGGAAGCTTCTAGGCAATGATACTTGAAATTCAATGATGTAGTGAAGTCATTTGGTTTTATCAAGAACAAGGAAGATCAATGGGAGCAAGTTTATTTTCCTCATATTGTATGTGAATGATATCGTTTTTGCAAGTAGTGATTTAGGACTGTTGCATGAAGCAAAACAACTATTGTCTGAGAAGTTTGACATGAAGGATCTTGGTGAGGCATCTTTTGTCGTGGGATTGATATAAATAGGGATTGATCTCATCATATATGTTGGGACTTTCTCAAAGGGTATACATTGATTGAGTTCTGGATAGGTTCAATATGTGGGATTGCAAACATGGGAAAACTCATGTTTCCTAAGGTGATAAATTAAGATTGTTACAGTGTCCTAAAAGTAAAGCTTAAAGAGAAACTATGAAAAATGTATCTTATGCTAGTGCATATTAGAGCATTATGTATACACAAGTTTGTACTAGGCTAGATATCTTTTAGAACCTGGTCATGATCATTGGATGGCTACCAAGAAGGTATTCAGGTACTTAAAGGGGACAAGAGATTATATATTGATTTACATAAGGGTTTAGGACCTTGAGCTAGTGAGTTATTGCAATGACACATCCTAGGTTGGTCACCCTTAAGACGGTTGGTCACCTTCAAGACGGTTGGTCACCCTCAAGACAGTGCCATCACGTTTTGAAATCCCAAAACGACACATATATGCAATAATATAAATACATATATCGACTAAATACACACACACACACACACACGCATATATATATATATATATATATATATATATATATATATATTCAGTCAATGTATGTATATGTATACATATACATCAAACCTTAACCCTCAACAGGGTAGTTACATTATCAATATCCTATTTGAAACAATATATACAACATATTTAAAATGCCTGAATATCTAAAAAAATTCTTTTCTTTTCTTCTTCCATTAGTCTGAGGATGTGGACCGTGAGACTTACAAATAATAACTCAATCTGAATCTCAGCTCACAAATTTATCTGTTCTGCTCGCTACCTGAAATTATTTAACAATGAGGAGTGAGCTTAATAAGCTCAGGGAATTAAATTTACTAGAAGTACTCAATTTGTATACTTCTAGTTATATCCAATCATTGTTAAATCAGCATAATTAATCATTTATCTCTTCTCACATACTAATTCAATCATTTGTTAATATCTTAATAAATAAATTATCAGGCTATCATCTTTCAATACATATATCTCATATATTATATCAATTTAATATCATCATTTGCCTCATCATAAGGTTCACATTATACAGACAATCAATCATATAATTATTTAATATATCATCCTTCATATTTATTTATCATCAAAGTTGTCTCATTGTGAGACTCATCTGTCTATCAATCATTTCATAATCAAGACTGATTCTTTAGCATCTCAGCCATCAATAATAAATATTTAAAACAAATATAATACATGAATTTAAATTTTCAGTCGATGTATGTATCTGTATACATATACGTATACATCAAACTTCAGCCCTCAGCTGGGGAGTTATATTATCAATATCCTATCCGAAACAATATATTCAAAATGCATGAATATCTAAAAAATTCTTTTATTTTCTTCTTCCATTAGTCTAAGGATGTGAAGCACGAAACTTACAAATAATAACTAGGTCTGAATCTTAGCTCACAAATTTATCTGTTCGGTTTGCTATATGAAATTATTTAACAATGAGGAGTGAGTTTCACAAGCTCAGTGAATTAAATTTATTAGAAGTACTCGATTTGTATACTTCTAATTATATTCAATCATTGTTAAATTAGCATAATTAATCATCTATCTCTTTTAACATACTAATTCAATCATTTGTCAATCTCTTAATAAATAAATTATTAGGCCATCATCTTTCAATACATATATCTCATATATTATATCAATTTAATATTTTCAATTTAATATCATCATTTGCCTTATCATAAGGTTCACATCATATAAACAATCAATCAAATAATTATTTAATATATCATCCTTCATATTTATTTATCATCAAAGTTGTCTCATTATGAGACTCATATGTCTATCAATCATTTTATAATCAATACTGATTTTTTAGCATCTCAACCATCAATAATAAATATTTAAAACAAATATAATACATGAATTTAAATTTTCAGTCGATGTATGTATATGTATATATATACATATATGTATACATATACATCAAACCTCAACCCTCAACAGGGGAGTTATATTATCAATATTCTATATGAAACAATATATATAACTTATTCAAAATGCATGAATATCTAAAAAATTTCTTTTATTTTCTTCTTCCATTAGTCTGAGGATGTGGACTACGAGACTTACAAATAATAACTCAGTCTGAATCTTAGCTCACAAATTTATCTGTTTTGTCTGCTACCTGAAATTATTTAACAATGAGGAGTGAGCTTCACAAACTCAGTGAATTAAATTTACTAGAAATACTCGATTTGTATACTTCTAGTTATATTCAATCATTGTTAAATCAGCATAATTAATTATCTATCTCTTCTCACATACTAATTCAGCCATTTTTCAATCTCTTAATAAATAAATTATCAAGCTATCATCTTTCAATACATATATCTCATATATTATATCAATTTAATATTTTCAATTTAATATCATCATTTGCCTCATCATAAGGTTCACATCATACAAACAATCAATCATATAATTATTTAATATATCATCTTTCATATTTATTTATCATCAAAGTTGTCTCATTATGAGACTTATCTGTCTATCAATCATTTCATAATCAAGACTGATTCTTTAGCATCTCAGCCATAAATAATAAATATTTAAAACAAATATAATGCATGAATTTAAATTTTTAGTCGATCTATGTATATATATATATATATATATATATGTATATATATATACATCAAACATCAACCCTCAACAGGGGAGTTATATTATCAATATCCTATATGAAACAATATATACAACATTTTCAAAATGCATGAATATCTAAAAAATTTCTTTTTATTTTCTTCTTCTATTAGTCTGAGGATGTGGAACACGAGACTTACAAATAATAACTCAGTATGAATCTGAGCTCACAAATTTATCTGTTCTGTCCGCTACCTGAAATTATTTAACAACGATGAGTGAGCTTCACAAGCTCAGTGAATTAAATTTACTAGAAGTACTTGATTTGTATACTTCTAGTTATATTCATTCATTGTTAAATCAGCATAATTAATCATCTATCTCTTCTCATATTATTCAATCATTTGTCAATCTCTTAATAAATAAATTATCAGGCTATCATCTTTCAATACATATATCTCATGTATTATATCAATTTAATATTTTCAATTTAATATCATCATTTGCCTCATCATAAGGTTCACATCATACAAACAATCAATCATATAATTATTTAATATATCATCCTTCATATTTATTTATCATCAAAGTTGTCTCATTATGAGATTCATCTGTCTATCAATCATTTCATAATCAAGACTGATTCTTTAGCATCTCAGCCATCAATAATAAATATTTAAAACAAATATAATGCATGAATTTAAATTTTCAGTCGATGTATGTATATGTATACATATACATCAAACCTCAACCCTCAACAAAGGAGTTATATATCAATATCCTATCAGAAACAATATATACAACATATTCAAAATGCATGAATATCTAAAAAAATATTTTATTTTCTTCTTCTATTAGTTTGAGGATGTGGACCACGAGACTTACAAATAATAACGCAGTCTGAATGGTCCGTTATCCAAAAAAAAAAAAAATAACGTAGTCTGAATCTCAACTCACAAATTTATCTGTTCTGTCTGCTACCTGAAATTATTTAAAAATGAAGAGTGAGCTTCACAAGCTTAGTGAATTAAATTTACTAGAAGTACTCGATTTGTATACTTCTAGTTGTATTCAATCATTGTTAAATGAGCATAATTAATCATCTATCTCTTCTCACATACTAATTCAATCATTTGTCAATCTCTTAATAAATAAATTATCAGGCTATCATTTTTCAATACATATATCTCATATATTATATCAATTTAATATCATCATTTGTCTCATCATAAGGTTCACATCATACAACAATCAATCATATAATTCTTTAATATATCATCCTTTATATTTATTTATCATCAAAGTTGTCTCATTATGAGACTCATCTGTCTATCAATTATTTCATAATCAAGACTGATTTTTTAGCATCTCAGCCATCAATAATAAATATTTAAAACAAATATAATGCATGAATTTAAATTTTATTTCTTTTTTTTTCTCATCAAATCATTTTATACTATCATCTAGGAATATTTTCCCACATGTCGACATGTTTCAGCCAAACCAGCTACCTTCCTGGTCTTCTCAACCAGATCAGCTGCCTTCCTCGTCTTCCCTTTTATGCATATGAGCAATAATATGCAAGCAAACATATATCAAAGCATTCAATTCAACTATCTCTTTCTCAAAATTATTATTTTTATCATATTTATTAAATTGTTTCCTTATATATCATATCAATTTTTCAAAAATTTAATATATCTTTTCAGCATATTTTTCATTAATCCATCCTTTTTAAAATATAAATTCTTATATAATTAATTTTTAACACATTATTTAATCTCTAATCAATAAATCAATCAATTATCATACATAAAAAAAAAATACATCATCCAATCATTATAATTCAACAATTTATTCAAATATTATAAATCCATATTTTTATTGATCTCGATTACTAAAAGTAAATCTAACTCACCGCGTAGCATTTGAAGCTACCTATGGATCATCTCCTTACCTTTCCTGCTCCTTTAAGCAATTTCTTGGGATTGCTGATCACCAATGCCTAACTATAAACTTTCATAAATCTTACTATTTCATAACTTAATTAAAACAATATAATTATTTAATTATGAATCTTATTGAAAATTTACCTCAAATGTAATGAAATCTTGCTATTGTAGTTGGATGGCTATAATTATCTAAACCCTTTAGAGAATTTCTTCTAATTTTTTATTAAAAGAAACAAAGTTTGAGAAAGCAGAGAAACTAAACGAGAATATCATTTAGACGTGAAAATGAGCTCTCTAATGGTTTCAAAGAGTTTTAAAGCTTTGTTGAATTCTTTTTTTCAATAATAATAAATTCAAAATATCAAAGGTTCATGATTATGTTCATGTGAACATAATCAGACTCAAACTCTTCCTTCGCTGTTTATCGCTTCATTTTTTTTAACTTTAAGAAAATTTATATATTTGCCATCGATTATTTACAATTCTACCATCATTTAAAATTTACCGTTTTACCATTACATAATTATAGTTTTACCATTTTCCCTTTAAAAAATCAATTTTTCATCTTTTCTTCCTTCCAAAATTTTTATAAATTATAGAAAAATAGAAAAATATATATTTTTTTCTATCAACTTTTCTAATTATTTTTCTTGAAAATTCTTTCATTTAAACTTCAAATTTTAAAAAAATTTCAGTACTTTCTTCTTCAAAAATTTCTGACTCTTTTCAACAAAATTTTCAATATTATTTCAAATCAATACTAAATCTTTCATCTATGGATTATTTAATTCAATATAATATATATAAAATTACTTCTTTACCCTTATTTTATAAACACAAGTATTACAATTCTACCCACTTATAAAAATTTTTTCCACGAAATTTCCTTACCTAACTCATGAAAAAGCTCGAGGTACTTTTTCATCATTCTTGCTTCATGCTCCCAAGTAATTTCTTCAACATTTTTGTTCTGCCATAACATTTGAACTAAAGGAATAACTTTATTACGCAAAACTTGTTCGTTTCTATCTAGAATTCTGACTGGTACTTATATAAAGGTCAAATCTTCCTGAAGTTCTACAGCCTGACTCGAGATACTATGAGATTCATCATGTAAACACTTTCTCAAAAGTGAAACATGAAACATATTGTGCAACTGCTTTAACTTCGAAGGCAAATCCAATCTATATGCTACTGGTCTTGCTCTTTTAATCACCTCATAGGGCCCCACAAATCTCGGACTCAACTTCCACTTCTTTTTAAATCTCAATACACCCTTCCACGGAGATATCTTCAAATACACTCAATCACCAACTTGAAACTCAAGAGGTCATTTCTATTATCAACATATCCTTTTTGCCTATTTTGTGCTTCTTTAAGGTTCTCTTTAACTAGTTTGATCCTCTCAGTAGTCAAATCTCTATCTGATACAATGCTTAAAAGTACTCCACATAATCTTACAATCTCCACTACATACCACTTAACCAACTTTTCAGGATTCCAGGTAGTTTTTATAGGAAGAAAATGCAAAGACTTAGAAAGTCTATCCACTATAAGCCATACAGCATCATGACCTCTCTAGGTACAGGGAAAACCATAAACAAAATCCATACTAACATTCTCCTATGGCCATTCAGGTATTGGAAGAGGCTGTAATAAACCTGCCAGATGTCTATTATCAGATTTCACCTGTTGACAAATCAAACATCTAAAAATATTCTCTGCTATATCCCTCTTCATCCCTGACCACTAATAATTCTGTCTAAATTCCCTATACATCTTATTATTACCTAGGTGCATAGAGTACACAAATCATGAGCCTCTCTTAGTATCTCATTTCTCATCTCAATATCATTGAGAACACAAACTTTATGTCCCAATACCACCATACCATCTTCTCTAATTCTGAACTTAGTCGACTTCCCACTCAATACTTTTTGTCTAATCTTCTCTATTCTTTCATCTCTACTCTGCATCTATAACCAGTGATCAATAATAAAAGATTGTACCGCCATATTTGCCATCAATACTGCTCTATCACTGGTACTCAATTGCATTCTCATTTTTCTCAATTTTACCATCAAGATAATATCATGACTCCCAATAGTAGCTAATCTCCCTGTAGACTTTCTACTCAATGCATTAGCTACTACATTAGTTTTCCCTGGATGATAGTGAATTGTATAGTCATAGTCACTAATCAATTCGACCCATGTCCTCTGCCTCAAATTCGACTCACTCTAGTTAGATAAATGCCTTAAACTTATATGATCAGTAAAAATTTCTCAAGTGGCTCCATACAGATGATGTCTCCAAATCTTCAAAGCAAAAACTATGACAGCTAATTCAAAATCATGGGCTGAGTAATTTCTCTCATGGTTTTTCAATTACCTAGAAGCATAGACTATAACTCTCCCATGTTGCATCAACACACATCCTAACCCCTGATGTGACGTATCACTATATACCATAAATCCTTCATCACAAGAAGGAAGCACTAATATTGGAATAGTAGTCAATTTCTCTTTCAACAACTGAAAACTTTTCTCACATTCTTATAACCACTTAAACTTCACTTCCTTCCTGGTCAAACTAGTCAATGGTACAACAATAATAGAAAAATTATGGATAAACCTTCTATAATAACCAGCTAACCCCAAAAAGCTTCTAATTTCAATCACACTAGTTGGTCTTTCCCAATTCAACAATGCCTCAACTTTCTGTGGGTCAACTGGTATATCATCTTCTGACACAACATTCCCCAAGAAAGATATTTCAATCAGCCAAAACCCACACTCAGAGAACTTTGCATATAATTTTTCTCTTCTTTGAATTTCTAACATTATCTCTAAATGTTTCACATGCTCATCTTCATTCTTTAAATACATCAGAATATCATCAATAAATAAAATTACAAATCTATCCAAGAATGATTTAAACATCCGATTCATTAGATCCATAAATGCTACAGGAGCATTAGTCAACCCAAATGGCATTACAAGGAACTCATGATGGCCATAACGTGTCCTAAAAACAGTCTTAGGCACGTACCCCTCCTTTATCCTTAATTGACGATAATTTAATCTTAGGTCTATCTTAGAAAACACCCTAGCCCCTTACAACTGCTAAAATAAATCATCTATCCTAGACAAAGGATATTTATTCTTGATGGTAATCTTATTCAACTGTCTATAATCAATGCACAACCTCATCATTCCATCATTCTTCTTCATAAACAACATAAAGGCTCCCCAAGGAAACATACTAAGTCAAATAAATTGTTTATCTAACAACTTCTGAAGCTGAACTTTCAATTCTCTCAACTCAGTTGGTGCCATTCTATAGGGTACTATAGATATGGGTGCTGATCCTGGAATCACCTCAATATAAAACTCAATCTCCTTGTTGGGAGGCAACTCAGACAACTCCGCAGGGAACACATCAAAAAAATCTTTCACTACTAAGATTTATTATAACTTCCTATTCTCTTTTCTAGAATCCACCATATACGTCAAATACCTCTCACAACCCTTTCTCAACCATCTACTAGCAGTCAAGGAAGAAATAAGACAGTTGGCAAGTATCTTACGTTCTCCCTGAAAATTAAACTCTTCATGTTCTGGTATCCTGAATACCATATTTTTCCTAAAACAATCTACCCAAGCATGATATACAGATAACCAATTCATCCCCAAAATTAAATCAAAATCTGTCATATCTAAAGGAAACAAATCAACTTCAAATTCTCTATCAGCCATACTAATCACACAACCCCGATAAATAGTCCTAATAATAATCCAATCCCCAGTAGGAACCTCAACAATAATAGTATGCATCAAAGGACTAACATAAGCATTAAAAGATTTCATATAAACACTAGATGCAAAAAAATGGGTTGCACTAGGATCAATCAATAATCTAGCAGGTTTATCAAGAATAGTTACCATACCCATAACAATATCAAGAGTAGCATGTGCATCCTACTGGGTTAAGGCATAGACTCTGCTGTCTCTAGGCTGTAACTGACTACTGCATCCCCTCTCAGCTACTGACCCTCTACTTGTGCCCCGCATGTTCTCTGATCCACCACCTTTCTCCACCTATTTTCTCCCACACCTCCAGCACCTATCTCAACTGATTTCCTCACTGGACAATCTACACTAATATATTCTTCCTCACCACATACAAAGCACATCAGAGTAGGATAATTCCGAGATAGATGCCCTATGTGATTACATCTATAGCAAACTCTTGTCTCTCGATCATACATCAGATTAAAACTTCCTCTTGGTGGCCTACTCACTCCTCTACCATAACTTTCAGTTCTCATAGCCTGTCTCTCAAATCTAGGGTCCCACCAATATTACTCTGAGCTACAGAAGCAACAAATCGTGTTTGCCTCTAACTCTACATCACAGTTCCCTATGATAAGAAACGCCCCATTTGGGGTGGTCTCCCACCCTACACACTCATACTACTACCACCTATGGGTTCCTCAAACCAAGACCTCTTCAGTCAATCCCTCATACTTCTAAACTCTATCACATTTTTCTCAATCTTTAATGCTTTATCCACCATTATAGCATAATTCACAACACCTATATAAGAGAGTTTAGTTCGAATCTCATAATTTAACCCATCTAAAAATTTCTTACATTTTTCCTCCTCTGTATTTACTAACTTAGGTATAAGCCTCGACAAGGCTATAAATCTACTATCATATTCAGCCATAGATAAAGTGTTCTACCTTAAATGAATAAAATCTTTCTCTTGTTGTGCTCGAAACATATCTGGAAAATACTTCGCAAAGAACACATCCTTAAACTTACATTATGTTAAGGGTTGATTTACATGAGTACTCAATCTCGAAAAAATATCCTCCCACCATTGAGAAGCCTCACTTTCCAGCTAAATGAAGCAAAGAGAACCTTCTACCTATCTGTCATTGGTAAGACTTCAAAATATTTTTCAACATGTTTAATCCACTACTAAGCCTCAATAGGATTTACAGATCCTCTGAAACACTGGGGTTCAAATTTAATAAATCTCACAAAACAATCTCCATGTATCTCATGTGCAAACACACCCTCTCCCTTATAAACCTCTTATCTCACCACACTAGGTTCTATTCTAGCCCTTTCCTCTAGTTTCCTATGTAAACTGTCAACCTTATCTTCTGCTGCATTCATTCTCTTTATAGCACGATCAAGAAATTTTCTCAACTCATCTATCCTAATATCATATTCTCTCACACCTCTACTAGTACCAGCTGTACTAGCAACTTGTTCCCTTACATGAACCTCAGACTCAACCTCCATCTCAGCTTCAGCTCTTCTAAATATTGGGGGCCTACCACGTCCTCTTTGATTTAGTACTCTACTTCTAGCTCTAGCACGTTCACGTGTCATCCTCAGACTATGCATTAAAATATAGTTTATTTAAATCTTCTACTTCTTTAAATTTTTTTAAGCAGTCTACAAAATCATAAAAACCTAATACTCTAATACCAAAAGTGTAACGACTTATCCTAGGTTGGTCACCCATGAGACGATGTCGTTACGTTTTAAAATCCTAGCACGACATATATATGCAACAATATAAATACATGCATCGACTGAAAATATATATATATATATATATATATATATATATATATATATATATATATATATATATATGCACACACATACATATCATACCTCAACCCTCAACAGGGGAGTTACATTATCAATATCCTATCTAAAACAATATATACAACATATTCAAACTGCATGAATATCTAAAAAATTTCTTTTATTTTCTTCTTCCATTAGACTGAGGATGTGGACCACGAGACTTACAAATAATAACTAGGTTTGAATCTCAGCTCACAAATTTATCTGTCTTGTCCACTACCTGAAATTATTTAACAATGAAAAGTGAGCTTCACAAGCTCAGTGAATTAAATTTACTAGAATTACTCGATTTGTGTACTTCTAGTTATATTCAATCATTATTAAATTAGCATAATTAAACATCATCTCTTCTCACATACTAATTCAATCATTTGTCAATCTCTTAATAAATAAATTATCAGGCTATCCTCTTTCAATACATATATCTCATATATTATATCAATTTAATATCGTCATTTGCCTCATCATAAGGTTCACATCATACAAACAATCAATCATATAATTCTTTACTATACCATCCTTTTTATTTATTTATCATCAAAGTTGTTTCATTATAAGATTCATCTGTCTATCAATCATTTTGTTGGAAATCACCTCAAGATGCCCAGGTAGTGATCTTCCAAACACCCAAGTCTAGAATGACTTGTAATGAACAGAAACAAACCAATCAAAGAAAGAACACAAACAATTGTTTTCGAGGTTCGGCAAAAGCCTACGTCCCCGTGAGTTACTCCGAGCTCTCTGCACTAAATCAATGAGTTCTTACAATTACAATAACAACTCCTCAAGAACCCTCTTGTTCTTGATACATGAAAGAAGAGAAAAGAAAGAGATAAGAACTAAGTGTTTCCCTGGAATTTTCCCCAAGAAAATTCCAATTATAAAGCCCTTGAACCCCTTTTCTTGTATGCTCTCTCTCAATCCCAGCCACTCTTGAATGAGATCTATTCTAGTGCCTCTCTTGTGTTTTGTGTCTTTGCACTCTCACACTTGCACTTGAATTCTTTTGTATGATGATCTTGTATATTGTGTGATATGATTAAAGCTAGATGACCCTTTATATAGTGCACCAACTTCTTGAACCAATCTTGAAGTCAATCTTAACCTTTAGATCTTGAAGACCAATCAATCATAGCCCTCCAACGAGTCTAAGTGATCCTGTGCATTTTAATCAAGGCCCACACATCAAGAGAAGAGCGCTGAAACTTGGCATCAGGTGTGCCTGGAGCCGCGGCCCAGAACAAGGCAGACCGTGGCTCAAAACAGGGCATACCACCTCCAGGGGCTGGGTGCCGTGGCGCACACTTAGGGGGGAACACCTCCACCTTTGCTCTTTTGATGGAGGCCATGGCGCACACCTCCTGGGCCATGACGCAAACCTGCATTTGATGCTTAATTTTTCAACCGTTTAATCTTTAGACAAATACCAACAATCTCTACCTTTGTTTAAGCGATTAAACCCGAACCTATTTTGCAGAGAATTCAGGATCCAAACTTAACTTGAGTCACCATATCAACCGACTCCAATCCTAAGAAGTCCAAGGCAATGATTGAAATTACTTAGAGGTAGAACTTTAGTACCTAAATCTACAGGATTTTCTTTCGGTGCGACTTTGTCCACATGAATGCATCATTTTGTAACATTTTCCCGAATAAAATGATACCAAACATCCATATGCTTAGTCCTCTCATGTAACACCGGGTTCCTACATAAGTCCAATGCACTTTGGCTATCCAAATACACCACCACCTGCTCTTTCAAGACCTTTAACTATTCCAACAACCTTTTACACCACATAGCCTCCTTGATGGCTTCCGTAGCCGCTATGTACTTAGCCTCAGTTGTTGAGAGTGCTACCATCGGCTGCAACTGAGCCTTCCAACTTATACAACATCCGTTTAAGTTAAAGAAGTAGGAGGTAATCGATCTTCTTTTATCCCGGTCTGCTCCATAGTCCAAATCAGCATAACCCTCTAGACAGATGGACTTACCCCTCTTCTCATAAACCAGCCTCACATCTGGGCTTCCCTTCAAGTACCTCAGTAACCACTTTATCCCAAGCCAATGCTTCTTTTCGAGATTACTCATAAACCTACTAAGAACACTTATTGCATGATCAATGTCAAGTCTAGTGCTTACCATGGTGAACATTAAAGATCCAACCGCACTAGAGTAAAGGACCTTTTCCATTTCCTTCTTCTCCTCATCTGTTCTAGGACATTGATCGCTGAAGAACTTGAAAAGACTAGTAAAGGGAATCTTCACTGGCTTACTATCTTCCATAGAAAACTTAGATATCATCTTTTCTATGTAAGAAGACTGAGAAACCTTCAACTTGTTTCTCTCTCTTTCCCGGATTATGCTCATCCCAAGGATCTTCTGTGCATGGCCAAGATCATTCATCTCAAACTCTAAACTAAGTTGAGACTTCAACTTTTCTATCCTCTCCTTGTTGTTCCCAACCAACAGCATATCATCGACCTAGATGAGGATAATCACCATTTCCTCCACCTTGTGCCCCTTGTAGTACAAGCACGAATCATAGTAGCTCCCCATAAAACCCAAGCTAGTTACAAAGGAATCAAACCTTTTATTCCATTACTGAGGTGATTGCTTCAGGCCCTAGAGAGATTTCTTTAATTGGCCACCAAATCTCCCTTCTTTCCTTCCTTATCGCCTTCTGGTTACTTCATGTAGATGGTCTCATCAAGCTCTCCATCTAAGAATGCTGTCTTCACATCCATTTTCTCGATCTCCAAATTAAATTGGACCACCATTGCTAACATTATCCTTATCGTCTTGTATTTCACAACTGGTGAGAACATTTTGGTGAAATCTATGCCTTCTCTTTGTGTGAACCCCTTTGCCACCAGCCTAGCTTTATACCGGACTTCATCCCCTAGAGTGTTCCCTTCTTTGATCTTATAAATCCACTTACAATCCACAACTCTCTGTTTTTCTGGTTTAGGCACCAATTCCCAATAGTTGTTCTTCCTCAAAAAACGCATTTCCTCCTCCGTAGCTAGCTTCTATCTTGATGAATCCTTACATCCTATGGCATCAATGTAAGCTTCTGGTTCACTCATTCATTATGAATAAAGAGCTACTACATTAGCATACGCAAAACCATATCTCAAAGGTGGTCTGACAAGCCTTCTTTCCTGGTTCCTTGTGAGTTGATAATCATTTCGATTCCCTACATCATCCCCTTCTAGTTCAGCCTCCTCTTAAGTGTCTTGAGCTTGGCCTTCATCAATGGGCTCTACCTGGTCTGAACCCTCTTTCCTTCCTTGCTCTACCTAAACAGAATTTTCCTTGATGTTATGCTCCACATAAACCGGGCTGGTTTACCTACTATCCTCTGCAGGGTTAGTTTTCTCCAAATAGGGAAATAACAATCCATTAAAAATGACATCCCTACTTATTATGAGTTTAGTCCCTTTTGGCTCTAAGGACCACAACTTATACCTCTTAACCTCATCACCATACCCTAGAAACACACATTTTCTAGACCTTAGGTTAAGTTTATCATCCTTTTGATGTGCAAACACAGGACATCCAAAAGTCCTAAGGTTGCTTAACTTAGGGGGTTTTCCACTCCACATATTCTCGGGAGTCTTAAGGTTCACAGCCTTAGAGAGTGATCTATTAACTAAATATGCAGCAATTGACACAGCTTCTCCCTAAAAACATTTGGGTAACCAAGACCCAATTAACATGCACCTAACATTTTCCATAAGGGTCCTATTCATCCTCTCAGCAACTCCATTTTGCTGAGGTGTTTTCATAACCGTTCTATGTTTTAGAATGCCATTTAACTCACAGAATTTGTCAAATTCCTTATTAAAAAATTCTAAGCTATTATCAGTTCTTAACACCTTAACTACCTTACTTGTTTGAGTTTCTTCTAGCTTTTTCCACACCAAAAATTTATTCAAAGCATCTGATTTATTTTTAAGCAAATAAACTCTAACCTTTCTAGAATAATCATCAATTAAAGACAGAAAGTAAAAATTACCTCCCTGTGTTGGTGTTCTTGCTGGTCCCCAAAGATCAGCATGAATGCAGTTAAGAATCCCCTTTGACTTGTGCACTCCGGTGTTGAAGCTAACCCGATGTTACTTCCCAAGAACACAACTCTCACAGAAATCGAGTTTTTCTACCTTATCACCATCAAGTAACCCATCATTGCTGAGAACTTGAAGGTCTTTTTCGCTTATGTGTCCCAAGTGATTGTGCCAAAGAACCGCCCTATCCATCTCAGCCATCAAGCTTGCTACTTGATCCTTGATGTCTGTGTCTCCGATCATCTCATAGAGACCATCCTTCATTACTGCTTTGATCACTATCAAAGATCCCTTAGTTACCTTGATCTTTCCTCCGTTTGTTTATATGTGTACCCTATGGAATCTAGCTGCCCTAATGAGATCAAATTTCTTCTTAACTTCGGAAGATATCTCATATTCTGCATTAGTCTAGTAACTCCATCAACCATCCTCAATTGGATGTCTCCTATCCCCCTCACTTAGCAAGAAGTGTCATTCCCCAAGAAAACCTTTCCATCATTGGTTTCCTTGAAATTCTTGAACTAATTACTGTGAGGAAACATGTGATAAGTGCACCCGGAATCCAAGATCCATTTCTCGCTGCCTTGCTTCCTGCTCACATTTTAGCACATAACAAGAACATCATTTTGCTGTTCTCTCTTGGTAACTGAAGCCTCTCTATTGTTGGTATGGCTTCTTCCTCCCTCATCCCTCATCGTCTTCCTGAAATATTTCTTGAAATGACCCTCCTTATTGTAGTAATAGTATTGCTTTCCCCCAAACTTTGGTTTGGAGTGCGCTCTCCTATGGCTCTGCCCTCTACCCTTTGGTTTATCTCGGTAGTTACCATGGATGCTACTGTCGTTTCGAGTTGTTGGCCCTCCTCTAATAAACAACCTTTCTCCACTTGATGCTTCCCTCATCTTGGCTTTAAAATCATGAGACCTTATAGCATTGATCACAATTTCCTTGGTTAGTGTATCTCTTCCATATTCCATAGCATTAATCAAACTTTCAAAATAATCAGGAAGAGAATTCAATAACATAATAACCACTTGTTCATCTAGGAATGTTATACTACAGCTAGCCAAATCTTGAACTAGTTTATTAAAAACATCCAGATTATCTTGCAACTCTTTATTAAGATCCATTTTAAAAGCAAAGATTTGTTTAAGAAGAAAAATCTTATTAGGGAGAGTTTTGGTAAGAAACAACTTATCTAGTTTCTTCCATATGACAGCTAGATCTTTCAAATCTCCACATTCTCTTGTCATGCTATCCAACATGTGTAGAAAGATGGTGCTATATGCCATCTTCTTCATCTCAATCCACTAGACCTTCGTGATACTTGCTAGAAAATCGTCATCTTCTCCAATAGCCAAGTCCACCTTTTGTTGCATAAGAACCGCTTTGATTTTCCGCTTCCAAAGGGCAAAGTCTCCCTTTCCATCAAACTTCTCAACAATGAAATTTGAACCCATTTTGCAGAGAAAATCCCAAGATTTATGCAGCACCCACAATTGCTTTTCAACTTCTAAATCTCAAGAACTCGATCAAATCTTGATCCCAACACCGTTGTTGAATCACCCTCAAGAACCCGATTAGATCTTAATCCCAGCACTGTTCTTGAATCACCCAAGAAGTTGACCTTTGATTCTTGTCACCTTGCTCTGATACCCAGCTATACAAGCTTTGATACCACTGTTGGAAATCACCTCAAGATGCCCAGGTGGTGATCTTCCAAACACCCAAGTCTAGAATGACTTATAATAAACAGAAACAAACCAATCAAAGAAAGAACACAAACAATTGTTTTCGAAGTTCGGCAAATGCCTACTTCTCCGTGAGCTACTCCGAGCTCTCTGCACTAAATCAATGAGTTCTTATAATTATAGCAACACCTCCTCAAGAACCCTCTTGTTCTTGATACATGAAAGAAGAGAAAAGAAAGAGATAAGAACTAAGTGTTTCCCTGGAATTTTCCCCAAGAAAATTCCAATTACAAAGCTCTTGAACTCCTCTTATTGTATGCTCTCTCTCAATCCCAGCCACTCTTGAATGAGATCTATTCTAGTGCCTCTCTTGTGTTTTGTGTCTTTGCATTCTCACACTTGTACTTGAATCTCTTGTATGATGATCTTGTATATTGTGTGTTATGATTGAAGCTAGATGACCCTTCATATAGTGCACCAATTTCTTGAACCAATCTTGAAGTCAATCTTAACCCTTAGATCTTGAGGACCAATCAATCATAGCCCTCTAAAAAGTCTAACTGATCATGTGCATTTTAATCAAGCCCCACACATCAGAAGAAGAGTGCTGAAACTTGGCATCAGGTGTGCCTGGAGCCGCGGCCCAGAACAGGGCAGGCCGCGGCTCAAAACAGGGCACACCACCTCCAGGTACTGGGCACCGTGGTGCACACCATCCTGTGTCGCGGCGCACACCTGGGGGGAGCACCTCCACCTTTGCTCTTTTGCTGGAGGCCGCGACACACACCTCTTAAGCCGCGGCACACACTTATATATGATGCTGAATTTTTCAACCATTTAATCTTTAGACAAATACCAACACATTTTGTAGTCAAGACTGATTCTTTAGCATTTCAGCCATCAATAATAAATATCTAAAAAAAATATAATGCATGAATTTAAATTTTCTTTCTCATCATAAAATTTCATACTATCATCTAGGAACGTTTTCCCACATGTCGATATGTTTCAGCTAGCTGCCTTCCTGGTCTTCTCAACCAGACTAGCTGCCTTTTTAGTCTTCCCTTTTATACATATGAGCAATAACATTGACGCAAGCATACATCAAAGCATTCAATTCAACTATCTCTTTCTTAAAATTATTATTTTTATCATATTTATTAAATTGTCTCTTCATATATTATATCAATTTTTCAATCATATATTTCAAGAATTTCATATATCTTTTCAGCATATTTTTCATCAATCCGTCCTTTTTAAAATATAAATTCTTATATAATTAATTTTCAATATATTGTTTAATCTCTAATAAATAAATCAATCAATTATCACACATAAAAAAAAATATCATCCAATCATTATAATTCAAAAAATTATTCAAATATCATAAATACATATTTTTATTGGTCTCGATTACTGAAAGTAAATCAAACTCACTGCGTTGCACTTAAAGCTACCCGTGGATCACTTTCTTGCCTTTCCTGCTCTTTTCACAAATTTCTTGGGATTGCTGATTAGCAATACCTAACCATAAACTTTCATAAATCTTACTATTTCATAACTTAATTCAAACAGTATAATTATTTAGTTATAAGTCTTACTGAAAATTTACCTCAAATGTGATGAAATCTTGTTATTATAATTAGATGACTGTAATTATCTAAATCCTTTGGAGAATTTTATTCCAATTTTTTGTTAAAAGAAATAGAGTTTGAGAAAGGAGAAAAACTAAATGAGAATATCATTTAGGCATGAAAATGATATATTTTCCAGTTGTGTCGATGCTGGGAAGTCTACATCTGATTATATTTTCATGTTGGCATATGGTGTCGTGTCTTGAAAAAGTGTTAAGGAGACGATCATTACTTATTCTACCATGCAAGCATAGTTTGTAGCATACTATGGAGCAGTTACTTAAGTAGTTTGGCTAAATAAGCTCAATAAAGAGTTATCAGTTGTTAACTCCATTGCTAGGCCCATACAGATGTACTGTGATGCTGTTTTGGCCATGTTGTTTTCCAAGAACAACAAAGACATCAAAAGGTCCAAGCATATGGAGGTAAAGTACTTGACAGTTAAAAAGTTGGCAAAGTAAGGTGACATCCCTATGGAACATATTGGTACAGATGATTGGGATGTTGATCCATTGGCTAAAAGCCTTCTCCATTGTGCTTTTATGAAGCATGTTGATAGTTTAGGTTTTGGAGCATCGTTTGATGCACTTGGTTAGTAGGAGGTATGAATGTTCTCTATTTGTATAATTAAAGTTTCTTATGTTTGTGTATCTTTTGGTGATGTATTGAATATTATGCTGACAATGATTATTGCATGCAAATTCAGTTTAGATATTACTGTTGTATTTAGCATATGGATGTTTTATATGTTTGTATTGTTATTTTCTTATATCCATTGAAAGTCTTAAGATATGTGTCAATATTAAACAAAGGATTAGTGTATTCTATATATAACCTAAAGTGTATGCCTTGTGGCACATAAAGTATATCTCGATATATTAAAGTTGATGATAAGACATACAGGTTTTGTTGAAAACCATAAAGGATTTTCTCTAGCATGCTCGTGCCACTTAAAGTGGAAAAAAATTAAAAGTGAACGACAAGGGTAAAGCAACATATAAGTACCACTTTGTGTTTGTTGTTTCTTTACCACACTACCATATATATTAGTTTCAAGTCATTGGAGTTTGTTGATTCTCGTGGCCATAGAAGCTTCTATGTCGCTCAATAGATACAGTTACCGCTATGATTCGTTGTTGAGAACTCCATTGGATCGAATTGACACTTGGAGTAGTCTCTAAACTAATGTTTTAAAATTGGCACATAAAATTTAAAGTTATCTTGGATTGAGAGTCATTTTTAAAAGATAAAGTTTGTTTTCAAATAACCACAATTAATATCGGACAAGTGGGAAAACGTTAGAATTATTCCATAATATGGTCTTACATTAATTGGCGTTTATTGGGTTTTATCATAAAATGGGTTAAGTGTTGGTCTATCAAGTGAGATATAAAAGGAGTCCAATAGTGCAAACTATTACATCATTTTCTATATATTGGGAAAATTTTGCCCTATTGAAAGTTAGTATCTAAATAAGAACCAAAGAGGAGAAGCACTTATTGCTTCCCTAAGTATCGATTCCTTGGATTGATCAAAGATTTCGCTACGCCATCAACCGTGGATCCCAAATAAGGTACTTATTCTTTCTATTTATTTAATATTAGATGTTTTTAACTCTTTCATGGTGATTTAATGTGATTAAAAATATTTATTTGAAATCCTACATAATCATCTCAAAACTGATGAGACATTTTATTTTCTTATTTATCTCTCTTTCTATCTTATCCATTAAACGCACCATAAATATCTCTCTAATTTGGTAGGAGCATAATCATAACCGCCGCCATCATCGTCATCTCCATCACCTTAATGGTTACAGTTGGGGCATACGCGTAGCCACCACCATCATTACCATCTCTTTGATCTACTAATTGCATAGACTTGTAACAGTAAACATACTCACAATATTGTACCATATATCATCAAGCATGATGCGCTGTGAGCTAAACATAATCGCAATAGGACTCATTAATTCTTGCTTCTTCTTCTTAGTTGCTATTATATCAAGAAAATATTTTTAGTAGAAATTGTTAGTACTGCATGGACCAACAAAATGGGAAAATAGTAAGAGAAGAGCTTGGAACAAAATGGTTGGAAGAGATTAGATTTTATAGAGACTTGAAAGTTTCGGGGCAGCTGTGGAACCACAAAATTTTTAACTTGCGAGATCTAATAATTTTTAATAGTAAAAGTATATCTACCATCGATTTTTGATCATTTATTCAATCATTCAATATTAAGCTTTAATTTTAATTCATTATAGTAATTTTATTATGGCTAAAATTAGTCAAACACACAAAGTACTAATGAAGTTTCCTAAAGTTTATGAAAGCACATTATGATGGTTGAAAATGGTGATCGAAATCGGTGATGAGTATAAGACGACTCATTTTTTAACTCTAACATCTTGGTTTAATGATTATTTTAACTTATTTTAATCTTAAGTACATATTCAATATAAGATATTTGAGTTTAATTCTCCTCTCGTGAATGTATTAAAATTTTTTAAAATAAATATAAACTTCATACAATGACTTCTAGTATTATGAATAATAAATCAATATCTAAAAAACTCGTCCAAAATTGTGTATGAAGTTTTCATTCGAAGGATATTGTATCAATGATTTTAATTTTTAAGTTTATCCTTAATTATTTTACCCAAGAATGAAGTATAATAATGTCAAGCACAAGTCAATAATCTTTAAATAATTTTTTGATGCTTGTTCATTACCAAAAACTATCTATCAATTCATTAGTCATTACAGACATATTTTTTAACCAAATATTACCAATCAACTCATAAGTAAATAATCTCAATTCGCAAGCAAAGCTAAACATTTACAAGAAGCTATATATATTTGAAGGGATTTTTCTACCAAAAATTTGTTCAAGATCCACACAATTAATAAACATAGCTTTGATATCACTTGTTGGGATTTTACCTCTAAAATCCATATACTCAAATTCTAAGCAAAACAAACAAGTATCAAGAACACAAAAATTTAATGTGGTTCAACAACCTCTTTGCTTATGTTCACCAAGAAATCCATATTTTTTATTATTCTTCAATTAAAAATTTATGAAACAGATTAATAGAGCGGAAAATGGTTCATACCGATTTTGACCCAAAATTTCTAGAAATTTGGACACATCTTTTGTCTTCAGGTCTTCTAACTCATCCACGGTTGCATGTACGATCATAAAATGGAGAGTACACAAATTTTAGCCACCCAAATGCCTTGTCTCCCTCTCAGGAAAAATGGTGATGGTTTTCTCTCACTATTGTTTCTCTCTCTAGAACGTGTGTTGTTTTTCTCTTCATTTTTCTATTTCTATTCTTATTTTCCAGCAACATTTTTTTTAGTTATCAGTTTTTGTTGGTTACTTAACCAACTTATGAGGAATTATGTCTATTACCAACTTTCGAGGAGTTGTGTCTATTTCTATGAAAAAATATGTCTCTTGCACTCGTTTTCAAAAGACTTCTTAGGTGGGTCGGGCCACCTATCATGGGAGCCCAAACCCGACCCAAAATCCAACATCTCCCACTTGCACATAATGGACTCAACATCGCCCAACTAGAGATAAAGAGAATCTTTAACACCAAATTTCGTTTCAAGAAATTCATAAAGGTGAATGGATTGTGCGACCTACGAGTACACCTGCACTTGGGAGCTCAATACTATACACTTGTTAGGGATACGTAACGGCTTCAACCCTAAATAAAAAATAATTTTAATAAAATGTATCTCTATGTATCTCAGACCAATTTTGGCCACATTGGATTCAAGTATCTCTAATCCCTCATGAGCTTCTTTGCTCAGAGCTATACTTAACCAACTTTTCCATTCAATATTCATGATTATATCAAATCCCAATATTCAATATAATCGTTTGAGCTATGAATCACCAATGCAAGATGTGTTACCAAATAGTCTTCCTTCTGCATTCGCGTCTTTTCGTTTCAAACCAACCATTTTCCTAGACATGTCCCTTAAGGCTAATTATTTTATCAGTGTTGAAAACATGCTAAAGTAGCGAACATTGACCTGTCCCTTAAAGAACAAAATCGAAAGTGACATAGGGCACTGGTTGAGGCTTACTTAACCTCAAGGAACTCACACAGTGAGGAAGTAGGGATTCATCTACTCACTTCCCTTCTAGGTCGAATTAAACACATGCAGTATGAATTAGATATTATGGTGGACTTCTCTTATAAGAAGTGTGTATGTCTTTTACTTATTAATAAATCAAGACCAACATACGAATCTTAGTCTAGTCACAACTATATGTTTCATGTGCACATGCACCTAACCCTAGTTCTCAATTGGCTCGTATTTCAAGCAACTCGATTGCTCCTCTAAAGCACCTAATTAAGATCTCGCATTCGGCTAACTTTTCAGGTTTACATGATTATAGGATGATCATGTCCGGTCAGGTTATCATTTATAATTTACAAACCTCATCTTAACCCTAGTCAAGGTGACATAAGCAAAGCAATTTTGCCAACACATATTATACATTTTTGTTGACTCTCTAAGTGATAAAAGTATATAGTGTGTCATCTCAGCTCGCTGTCAAGGCGTCTGAGGCGATCACTCATGTGAGAGAGCCGACCTTAACCTGGTGACATACCTTTTATCATGAAAGCCAATTTCATGATATGTGTGTGCTACTTTCATACTATAAATTTATTCAAAATATTAACATGTCAAATTTATTGCGCAGTCTTAACTTCTGCTATGCCAACTTAAATTCGGTATTGTAATCCAAAAAGGTTACCAAGTACCAAGATGAGGTCCGCTTGTCTTTGTGACAATGATCCTTATCTATAATCTCATTGAAGTGGTAGTATCTATAGCAATCCATTAACTTCATTAAGGTCTTAGATATTAGCATATAACGTTGCTAATAAATGGAATTAGAATGGGCTAGCTTTCAAGCAATAAATGCTTTAAAACTTTTATAGTTCTTGCTTTACCACAGTAACTCTCAAAATGCACAATCATTCCTATTTTCATTTTGCTCTAATTAGCAACAAGAATGTGCATGCCTCAATATCTTTACATAGATACACTAAATCATGACTCATATGAGATATTTCTACTTAATAGGGAACAATAACGATATTGTTAAGTATGCTACAGAAGCAAACTATAAACAGTTGTAATCTTATTTATAATACTTGAATCATCTTTCATAGATACACTTGAGATATATGGTATAATCTATCTCTTTTAAATTGTCTATGGGTTTAATCAGATCCATAATCTGAATGAACTAGAATTTATGAAACCAATCATCTATACCTATCAAGACAACTATTCTAGGTGACAATTTAACTTTCAATATCAACAACATATATTCAGTATATGTGTACTTTTTTCTAGGATAGTTGATGACACATCAAGATTCCTTATCATAATTCAATATCTTGATAAGGTTTAGTGATCTTCCTCAGATGATTTTCCTCAGTTGCATCGGAAGCTCACTAATGAACTTATTCCATGCACTTCATAAACTACACAATCATCTAGGTCATCCATGTCCATATAGACAAGATTTAGTACATTAAGTGACAAATATATAAGAAAGTGAACTTTTTAGTCACCAATGCATGGAATCATACCACTTAATGAATTCTTTCATCAAGCACCACACTCTTCAAATGGTCATTTATTGGTACTATAACATAATCTACAACTCTAAGTTGGATCACAAGAAAGAATATATCTCAGCTTATTAAATATTAACCATTCATCAATAGAGCATGCAAACTTATGACCTTTTACAATCAAGACTCATAAGTCACAAACAAATGATTCTTTACCAATCTTGTGATAATGAGAGAATTAATTCACTACTAATCCTATATCGACAAGAGAATCTTATTATATTGCTTCCTTAAAGATTTTAAGTTCTTAGAATATGACACTGTGAAACATATACACAAAAATTCTCTTCTAACCTCTCATGGGAAAAAGAAAATTTACTTTATTACTTTAGCTTATTATAACTTAGACGATAATCATTTCCTAATGGTACACTTCCACTAGGTGAAAAATCACTTTAGCATTCATTAAGTGGAGGTTCACTCCCATTATTCTTGGCAACCTCATTTGAAAAACTTATTTGGAAATAAATTATAAGAGATGAAGTTTCATAAATTTATAAGAAATTTCACAAAATCAATTTTCAATTTTTCAAACAATAAAATCCCCACCTTGCCAAGAATAGAAGTAATTTTTCGTAGATTCTCTAAATCATTCTGAAACTCATTCTTTGATCTAAGTGTACTCATGAAAACACCACAGAGGTGTTTACATTATGCTTTGAGTCTTTCTATATTCAACCATTCATGGGTGAATGAGGTCAATATAAGGACTTATGTTAAGGATGAGGCAGTAATCTATAGTACTTACCCCAAAAATAATACTAATAAAATTATGCCTATATCAACTCAACACAACTTTAGCATCTTATTCCCAACTTTGTCATAGGAAGAATTCACAAAATTACTTTCATCATAAATTTTATACGTTGTTTCTTTTAATGATCATCTATGCAAACTCATTCTCTTTCAGATATCATGATAATCAAGTTGACTATGATAGTCATGTAATATGATGAGATAACTGTGTACTGAATGCCCTTATATTTGCCAATGCTTCAAACTAGAAAAAATTTGGCTAATCCCTAAAGATACTCATACTGCTCTTTTTAATAATTTTTAAGTCACCTTCAACGTCTATCTAAAGATGTTTAGACATTCATTATAGATCTTTGTAATCGACCTAATAAATATGAACTTTCTTAGATTCACAATTTCAAATGAAAAAATTTAGACCAACTCATGCTGATAAATTTTTATTGAATTTAAACACTTAAAGAAAGTAAAAAAATCTCATCTATTAGGTATAGGTCATTGCCTCAAGGCATACCTTACTTTTTATAATGAATCCAATTTATCTTACACTAGGGATTTTGAGAACATGTTCCCAATTTCCCTATGCCAAGGCAAGAGAATAACTAAGTCATAGACATGGCTTATTCTCATGGATTCTATCCACTCTATATTAAGAAATGATAGACTTTTTTCTGACAATTTTATCATCATCAAACGAAGTAAATGAAAAACCTTTTCATTTTCAATATCCAAAAAAGGATACAAAAGTATTTCATTATTACTTCGCACAACTGATGATTTGTGGAACAATTCCACAATCTATTGTGTCACTCCCAGTAGAATCAGGAGATTAAAGATATTCTTTATATCCTCAATCGATTTATAGTGAGCGCCACAATATGAAGTTTTTCAATTTATATGACTGAAAAAACTGTTGCCAATCTAATTCCAGTAGTATATAGAGTATGGATGTGCTACTTGTGCATAACTTTATCAATCAATTTCCTTAGCTAGCTTTACTAATATTCAGGAAACATTTGCTATAACTTTTCTCTACTTCCAAGATTATCCTTTATTTCTTCTATCCCATAAGGAGAGAAATTATGACAATGTTGAAGTAAGAAACAAATCAACCTTAAAATTCAAGTTGCTTCTAGTGCACACATGAGCAAAGGGATTTTAGGTTACTTATATGGTGGCATTTTGTTGTCTAAAAATTTCAATTATAATGACCTTACTGCCCCTCAATACAATTTTCATTCCACTTAGTGCATTACTTTATCTTGTAATTCCATGGGAGCATTAGAATTTTATCATTTCTTATTACTCCAAGTAATAATGTCGATAAAATTTAATTTATTGTCCGATACGCAATCTGTAAGCGCGTCATTGTTAACTCAAAAATAATATTCCCACCAAGGATATGAAATATCTTGGGAGTATATTATAATGATCATTGCTATTGGAGTTTGTTTAAGGTTTAAACAAGAGATGGAAGAGTGAAGTTCAGCATGTTAAGGGAGTGCACACAAGTGTGCGCCGCACCTTGGGAGTGTGTGCGCCCCACCTTACAGCAAGACAAAGGAGTGCACACCAGTGTGCGCCGTGGCCCAGCTCTTCCCAAGCCGCGGCGCCCAGTATGGAAGCTGTCTAGAACCAGTGAGCGCTGCACCTCAGACTCTCCAAGGCCGCGACACCCAGAATGGATGCAAGTGGTGTTCTTCCTTGAGCCGTGGCGCCCCCTGTTCTAGAGCGTGGCACAAGGCACACTAAGGCACACATGTTTTAGCCTTTAGTTGAGTTCGTGAGACATGTCTAAAATGCACAGCTTGACTAAGGAATGATCAAAGGCTATGGTTGATTGTTCATCTAGATCTAAGGGTGGATATTGACCCTCAAAATTGGTTAAGAAGTTGGTGCACTATATAAAGGGTCACCTAGCTTCATTCTCAATACAAAAAATCATTATTACAAGAGAACATTGTGACATACAAGTGATCATTATACAAGAGAGAATTGTGTGAGGGTGCAAAGACACAAAACACAAGAGGGACTCATTGTAGAGAGGCTGGTTGTAAAGAGAGAGGAGTATAGATTAGATTGAGAGCATTGTAATAGTTCTTATCTTCTTCCTTTCTTCTCTTCTTTGTTTCTTCAAGAACTTGAGCTTCTTGGAGAGGGGTTGCTGCGATTGTAAAAGAACCATTGATTTAGTGCAGAGAGTTTAGAGGAACTCACGGGGACGTAGGCTATTGCCGAACCTCGATAATAAATTATATGTCTTCTTTCTTTCTTTGATTTCTGTTTCTATTTTCGATTCCTAATCTTTACAAGTCATTCTAGACTTAGGTGTTTGGAAGATTACCACCTGGGCATCTTGTCAAGGTGATTTCCTAATAGTGGTATCAGAGCTTTGGTGAGCGGGTATCGGAGTAAGAACAAGAAGGTGACAGAGTTAAGACTCCAAGAATCAAAGATCAACTTCTTAGGTGATTCAAGAATGGAGTAAAGATCAAGATCAGATCATGTTCTTGAGGGAGATTCAAGAACAATATTAAGATCCATCTTCGATCGTGTTCTTGAGGTTTAGAAGAAAGCATTTGTGGGTATTGCATAAATCTGGGATCTTGTTCGCAAACATGGCTTCAAATTTTTTTGTTGAGAAGTTTGATGGAAAGGGAGACTTTTCCCTGTGGAAGCGGAAGATCAAGGCGATTCTTATGCAACAGAGGGTGGACTTGGCTATTAGAGAAGATGGTGCTTTTCTAGCAAGTATCATGGAGGACAAGTGGATTGTGATGAAAAAGATGGCGTATAGCATTATTTTCTTGCACATGTCAAATAATATCATAAGGAAGTGCGGAGACTCGGAAGATCCTGCTGCCATATGGAAGAAACTAGATGAGTTATTTCTTACCAAAACTCTCCCTAATAAGATTTATCTTCTTAAAAGAATCTTTGCTTTTAAAATGGATCATAGTAAAGAGTTGCAAGATAATCTTGATGTGTTTAATGAGCTAGTTCAAGATTTGAATAGCTGTAGCATTACATTCTCGGATGAAAAATTGGCTGTCATTTTGTTAAATTCTCTTCCTGATTGTTTTGATAATTTGATTAATGCTATTGAGTATGGAAGAGATACTTTAACCAAGGAGATTGTGATCAATGCTATAAGGGCGTATGATTTCAAAGCCAAGATGAGGTAGACATCAAGTGGAGAAGGGTTGTTCATTAGAGGAAGGCCAGCAACTCAGAATGGCAGTAACACTCATGGCAACTACTAGGAGAAATCAAGAGGTAGACGGGCAGAGCCATGGTAGATCTCATTCCAAATCAAGATTTGGAGGAAATAGATGCTTCTACTGTAACAAGGAGAGCCATTTCAAGAAAGATTGCAAGAAGAAGATATGGGATGAGAGAAGAAGCCATACCAACAATGGAGAGGCTTCGGTTGCCAAAGGAGAACATCAAGATGATGTTCTTGTTGTGTGCTCAAATGTGAGCAGGAGGCAAGGCAGTGAGAAATGGATCGTGGATTCCGGGTGCACTTATCACATGTGCCCTCACAAGGAATGGTTCAAGAATTTCAAGGAAATTAATGATGGAAAGGTTTTCTTGGGGAACGAAAATTCTTGCCAAGTGAGGGGGATTGGAGACATCCAGTTGAGGATGTTTGATGGAGTCATAAGACTGCTGCGAAATGTGACGTATCTTCCAGATTTGAAGATGAATTTGATCTCATTGAGGCAGCTGGATTCCATAGGGCATACATACAAGACAAAGGGAGGAAAGATCAAGGTGACTAAGGGATCTTTGGTAGTGATCAAAGCAGTAATAAAAGATGGACTCCATGATATGATCGAAGAGACAACAATCAATGATCAAGTAGCAAGCTTGATGGCTGAGATCTATAAAGCAGCCCTTTGGCACACTCGTTTGGGACATATGAGTGAAAATGGCCTACAAGTTCTTTGCAAAGATGGTCTACTTGGAGGGATTTCTGTGAGTGTTGCGTTCTTGGGAAGCAATACCTAGTCAGCTTCAACACCGGAGTGCACAAGTCTAAGGGCATTCTTGACTACATTCATTTCGACCTTTGGGGACCAGCAAGGACACCAACACAGGGAGATAACCTTTAATTTTTGTCTTTAATTGATGATTATTCAAGAAAAGTGTGAGTTTATTTGCTTAGAAATAAATCAGATGCCTTGAATAAATGTGTTGTGTGAAAAAAGTTGCTAGAGACTCAAACAGGTAGGGTAGTTAAGGCTTTACGAACCGATAGTGGCTTAGAATTTTGCAATAAGGATTTTGATAAATTTTGTGAATTAAATGGAATTCTAAGACATAGAATGGTTGTAAAAACACCTCAGCAAAATGGATTTGCTGAGAGGATGAATAGGACCCTTATGGAAAAAGTTAGGTGCATGTTAATAGGATCCGGTTTACCAAAATATTTTTGAGGGGAAGCTGTGGCTACTGCTGCATACTTGGTAAATAGATCACCCTCTAGGGCTTTAGACCTTAAGACTCCCATGGAGATGTGGAGTGGGAAACCATCTGAGTTAAACAACCTTAGGACTTTTGGGTGTGCTGCATTTGTACATCAAAAGGATGATAAACTTAACCTAAGGTCTAGAAAATGTGTATTTCTAGGATATGGTGATGTGATTAAGGGATATAGGTTGTGGTCCTTAGAATCTAAAGGAATGAAACTCATTATAAGTAGGGATGTTGTTTTTAATGAATTGTTATTTCCCTACTTGGAGAAAACTAACCCTGCAGGGGCTAGTGAGCAAACCAGTTCAGAATTTGTGGAGCAACGTATCAAGGAGAATTTGGTCCAGGTAGAGCAAGGAAGGTAAGAGGGTTTGGACTAGGTAGAGCCCAGTAATGAAGGCCAAGCTCAGGGCACTCAAGAGGAGGCTGAACTAGAAGAGGTTGATGCAGTAAGTCAGAATGACTACCAGCTCACAAGGGACCGAGGAAAGAGGGTGGTGAGACCACCTTTGAGATATGGGTTTGCGGATGCTAATATAGCAGCTCCTTGGATAGAAAGAGAGATGAGTGAACCAGAAACTTACATAGAAGCTATGGAGTGTAAGGATTCGTCAAAGTGGCAGCTGGCTATGGAGGAAGAAATGGATTCTTTGATGAAAAACAACTATTGGGAGTTGGTGCCCAAACCAGAAAAACAGAGAGTTATGGATTGTAGGTGGATCTACAAGATCAAAGAAGGAAATACTCCAAGAGATGAAGTCCAGTATAAAGCTAGGCTGGTGGCGAAGGGGTTCACACAAAAAAAAAGGCATAGATTTCACTGAAATCTTCTCCCTGGTTGTAAAGTACAACACGATACGGATAGTATTGGCAATGGTGATCCAATTTGATTGAGAAATCGAGCAAATGAATGTGAACACAACATTCTTACATGGAGGGCTTGATGAGACCATCTATATGAGGCAACTGGAAGGCTATGAGGAAGGAAGGCAGAGAGAGTTGGTGTGCAAATTAAAGAAATCTCTCTATGGCTTGAAATAATCACCTCGACAATGGAATAAGAGGTTTAATTCCTTTATAATCAGCTTGGGTTTAATGAGAAGCTACTATGATTTGTGCTTGTACTATAAAGGGCAGAAGGTTGAGGAAGTGGTGATCATCCTCATCTATGTTGATGATATGATGCTGGTTGGGAGCAGCATGGAGAGGATAAGAAAATTGAAAGCTCAACTCAGTAAGGAGTTTGAGATGAAAGATCTTGACTATGCACAAAAGATCCTTGAGATGTGTATCATCCAGGAAAGGGAGAGAAACAGATTTAAGATCTCTCAAACTTTCTACATGGATAAAATGATATCTAAGTTCTCTATGGAAGATAACAAACCAGTGAAGGTTCCCTTTGTTGGTCATTTCAAGTTCTCCAGCGATCAATGTCCGAGATCGGAGGCGGAGAATAAGGAAATGGAAAAGGTCCCCTACTCTAGTGTGGTTAGTTCTGTAATGTTTACCATGGTAAGCATTAGACCTGATATTGCTCATGCAATAAGTGTTCTCAGCAGGTTTATGATTAATCCCAGAAATGAGCATTGGCTTGGGATGAAGTGGTTGCTGAAGTACTTGAAAGAAAGCCCAGAAGTGGGGCTGATTTATGAGAAGAGGGGTAAGTTCATCTGTGTTGAAGGTTATGCAGATTCAGACTATGGAGCAGACCGGGATAAAAGAAAATCGGTTAACTCCTACTTCTTCAACTTAAATGGATGTTGTGTAAGTTGGAAGACTTAGTTGTAGCCTGTGGTAGCACTCTCAACAATGGAGGCTAAGTACATAGCAGCAATGGAAGCCATAAAGGAGGTTATGTGGTGCAAAGGGTTGTTGGAAGAGTTGAAGGTCCTAGAAGAGCAAGTTATGGTGTTTTCGGATAGTTGAAGTGCATTGCACTTGTGTAAGAATCTGGTGTTCCATGAGAGGACAAAGCACATGGATCTTAGGTATCATTTCATTCGGGATAATGTTACGGAAGTATGCATTCATATGGACAAGGTAGCCGTGGAGGAAAATCCTGCAGATTTAGGCACCAAGGTTATACCCTTAAGTAAGTTCAATCATTGTCTTGGACTACTTAGGATTGGAGTCAGTTGATTGATGACTCAAGATGAGTTTGGATCCTAAAGTTCTCTACACATTGGTTCGGGTTTAAACACTTAGACAAAGGTAGAGATTGTTGGAGTTTGTCTAAGGTTTAAACGAGAGATGGAAGAGTGAAGTTCAGCATGTTAAGGGAGTGCCCACAAGTGTGCGCCGCACCTTGGGAGTGTGCGCGCCCCACCTTGCAACAAGACAAAGGAGTGCACACCAGTGTGCGCCATAGCCCAGCTCTTCCCAGGTGACGGCACCCAATATGGAAGCTGCCTGGAACCAGTGAGCACTGCACCTCAGACTCTCCAAGGCTGCGGCGCCCAGAATGGATGCAAGTGGTGTTCTACCTTGAGCCGTGACGCCCCCTGTTCTAGGCTACGGCGCAAGGCACACTAAGGCACACATGTTTCAACCTTTAGTTAAGTTCATGAGACATGTACAAAATGCACAGCTTGACTAAGAAATGATCAAAGGCTATGATTGATTGTTCATCTAGATCTAAGGGTGGATATTGACCCTCAAGATTGGTCAAGAAGTTGGTGCACTATATAAAGGGTCACCGAGCTTCATTCTCAATGCAGAAAATCATTATTACAAGAGAACATTGTGACATACAAGTGATCATTATACAAGAGAGAATTGTGTGAGAGTGCAAAGACACAAAACACAAGAGGGACTCATTATAGAGAGACTGGTTGTAAAGAGAGAGAAGTATAGACTAGATTGAGAGCATTGTAATAGTTCTTATCTTCTTCCTTTCTTCTCTTCTTTGTTTCTTCAAGAACTTGAGCTTCTTGGATAGGAGTTACTGTGATTGTAAAAGAACCATTGATTTAGTGCAGAGAGTTCAGAGGAACTCACGGGGACATAAGCTACTCGATAACAAATCGCTTATCTTCTTTCTTTCTTTGATTTCTGTTTTTGTTTTCGATTCCTAATCTTTACAAGTCATCTTTGATTTCTTGTTTGGAAGATCACCACCTGGGCATCTTGTCAAGGTGATTTCCCAGCAATTGCAAGCTCCCTACCAAGCAAAAAACAATCACTAAAAAAAAAAATATGCAACTTAAGTTGTTTTAAATGACACTACTTACTTAATGCTTAAACATGATATAATGGATGTGTTGGAAATCACTTCAAGATGCCCAGGTGGTGATCTTCCAAACACCCAAGTCTAGAATGACTTATAATGAACAGAAACAAACCAATCAAAGAAAGAACACGACAATTGTTATCGATGTTGGGCAATGTGTCTACGTCCCTGTGAGCTACTCCGAGCTCTCTGCACTAAATCAATGAGTTCTTACAAGTTACAACAACACCCCTTCAAGAATCCTCTTATTCTTAAAGAATAAAAGAAGAGAAAAAAAAAGTGATAAGGACTAGTGTTTCTCTGGAATTTTCCCCAAGAAAATTCCACTTACAAAGCCCTTGAATCCTCAATATAGTCCACACTCTCTCTAAACAACCAGCCTCTCTTATGAGATCTATTCTAGTGCCTCTCTTGTATTTTGTGTCTTTGCACTCTCACACTTACACTTGAATTCTCTTATATGATGATTTTGTTTATGATGATTGTCTTCACTTGTTGTTAGAAGACCTTTTATATAGAGTAATGACCACCTCATCCAATCTTTGAGATCAATCTCAACCCTTAGATCCCAAGAATCAAAGACTTATGGCTCTCTAAGAGTCTTAGTGAACCTGTGCATTCTAACTAAGCCTCACACACCATTAAAAGAGGTTGAAAACCATGCTCCAGGTGTGCCTGGCGCTGCAGCCCAGGACAAGGCTGGCCGCAGTGTACACAGGGCCAGAAACCACCTCCTTGCTGGGAGCCTCAACACTCAAGGCTAAGTAGCAGTGCAGCCTGGAGAGGAGGACTTCTGGGCATGCTGGAGGCCGTGGCTCCCAAGGCTAAGCCACGGTGCACAATGCTGACCTGATGTTGAACTTCTCTCTTATTTGATCCTTAGACAAATGCCAACAATCTTTACCTTTGTCTAAGCGATTAAACCCGAACCCATTGTGCAGAGAACTCAGGATCCAGACTCAACTTGAGTCACCATATCAACAGACTCTAATCCTAAGAAGTCCAAGGCAATGATTGAACTTACTTAGAGGTAGAACTTTGGTGCCTAAATCTACAAGATTTTCTTTCTTTGCGACTTTGTCCACATGAATGCATCATTTCGTAACATTTTCCCGAATGAAATGATACCGAACATCCATATACTTAGTCCTCTCATGGAACACCAAGTTCTTACACAAGTGCAACGCACTTTGGCTATCCGAATACACAACCACCTGCTCTTTTAAGACCTTCAACTCTTGCAACAATCCTATGCACCACAAAGCCTCCTTGATGGCTTTCGTAGCCGCTATATACTCAGCCTCGGTTGTTGAGAGTGCTACCACTGGCTGCACCGGAGCCTTCTAACTTATACAACATCTCTTTAAGTTAAAGAAATAGGAGGTAATCGATCTTCTCTTATCTCAATCTGCTCCATAGTCCGAATCTGCATAACCCTCTAGACAGATGGACTTACCCCTCTTCTCGTAAACCAGCCCTATATCTGGGCTTCCCTTCAAGTACCTCAGCAACCACTTCATCCCAAGCCAATGCCTCTTTTCAGGATTACTCATAAACATGCTGAGAACACTCATTGCATGAGCAATGTCGGGTCTAGTGCTTACCATAGTGAACATAATTGATTCAACTGCACTAGAGTAAGGGACCTTCTCCATTTCTTTCTTCTCTGCCTCAGATCTCGGACATTGATCGCTGGAGAACTTGAAATGACCAGCAAAAGGAACCTTCATTGGTTTGCTATCTTCCATAGAAAGCTTAGATATCATCTTTTTTATATAGGAAAACTGAGAAACCTTCAATATGTTTCTCTCTTTTTCCCGGATTATACTCATCCCAAGGATCTTCTGTGCATGGCCAAGATCCTTCATCTCAAAGTCCGAACTGAGTTGAGACTTCAATTCTTTTATCCTCTCCCTGCTGCTACCAACCAGTAGTATATCATCGACATAGATAAGGATGATCACCATTTCCTCCACCTTGTGTCCCTTGTAGTACAAGCACGAATCATAGTAGCTCCTCATGAAACCCAAGCTAGTTACAAAGGAATCGAACCTCTTATTCCATTGCCGAGGTGATTGCTTCAGACCATAGAGAGAATTTTTCAATTAACACACCAAATCTCCCTGTCTTCCTTTCTCATAGCCTTCGGGTTGCCTCATGTAGATGGTCTCATCAAGCTCTCCATATAAGAACGTTGTCTTCACATCTATTTGCTCAATTTCCCAATTAAATTGGATCACCATTGCTAACACTATCCTTATCTTCTTGTATTTCACAACTGGTGAGAATATTTCAGTGAAATCTATGTCTTCTCTTTGTGTGAACCCCTTCGCCACCAGCCTAGCTTTATACCGGACTTCATCCCCTAGAGGATTCCCTTATTTGATCTTGTAAATCCATTTACAACCCACCACTCTCTGTTTTTTTGGTTTGGGCACTAATTCCCAGAGTTGTTCTTCCTCAAAGAATCCATTTATTCCTTTATAGTTAGCTACCACTTTGATGAATCCTTATATTTTATGGCATCCATGTAAGTTTCTGGTTCAACCCCTCATTCTAAATAAAGAGCTACTACATTAGCATCCACAAAACCATATATCAAACGTGGTCTGACCACCCTCATTTCCCTGTCTCTTGTTAGCTGATACTCATTCTGACTTCATCATCTCTTTTTAGTTCAGCCTCCTCATGAGTGTTCTGAGCTTGGCCTTCATCAATGGGCTCTACCTGGTCCGAACCCTCTTGCCTTCCTTGCTCTACCTGAACTGAATTTTTCTTGATGCTATGCTTCACAAATACTAAATTGGTTTGCTCACTATCCCCTGTAGGGTTAGTTTTCTCCAAATAGGGAAATAACAATTCATTAAAAATGACATCCCTACTTATTATGAGTATAGTCAATTTTGGCTTTAAGGGCCACAACTTATACCCCTTAACCCTATCTTCATACCCTAGAAACACACATTTTCTAGACCTTAGGCTAAGTTTATCATTCTTTTGATGTGCAAATGCAGCACATCCAAAAGTCCTAAGATTGCTCAACTTAGGGGGTTTCCCACTCTACATCTCATCGGGAGTCTTAAGGTCTAAAGCCTTAGAGGGTGATATATTAACCAAATATGTAGCAGTAGACACAGCTTCCCCCCAAAAAAATTTTGGTAAACCAGACCCAATTAACATGCACCTAACCTTTTCCATAAGGGTCCTATTCATCCTCTCAGTAACTCCATTTTGCTGAGGGGTTTTCACAACCATTCTATGTCTTAGAATCCTATTTAACTCACAGAAGTTATCAAAATCCTTATTAAAAAATTCTAAGCCATTATCAGTTCTTAACACCTTAACTACCCTGCTCGTTTGAGTCCCCAGCAACTTTTTTCACACCACAAAATTATTCAAAGCATCTGATTTATTTTTAAGCAAATAAACCCAAACCTTTCTTGAATAATCATCAATTAAAGAAAGAAAGTAATGATTACCTCCCTGTGTTGGTGTTCTTGCTGGTCCCCAAAGGTTCGCATGAATATAGTCAAGAATGCCCTTAGACTTGTGCACTCTTGTGTTGAAGTTGACCCAGTGTTACTTCCCAAGAACGCAACACTCGCAGAAATCGAGTTTCTCTATCTTGTCACCATCAAATAGACCATTCTTGTTGAGAACTTACAACCCCTTTTCGCTCATATGTCCCAAGAGATTGTGCCAAAGTACTATGTTATCCATCTCAGTCATCAAGCTTGCTACTTGATCCTTGATTTCTGTGTCTCCGATCATCTCATAGAGACCATCCTTTATTGCTACTTTGATCACTATCAAAGATCCCTTTGTTACCTTGATCTTTTATTCCTCTACTTTGTATATGTACCCCATGGAATCTAGCTGCCCTAATGAGATCAAATTATTTCTTAAATCCGGAAGATACCTCACATTCCACAGCAGCCTTGTGACTCCATCAAACATCCTCAATTAGATGTCTCTTATCCCCCTCAATTGGCAAGAAGTATCATTCCTCAAGAAAACCTTTCCATCATTGGTTTCCTTGAAATTCTTGAACCAATCCCTGTGAGGGCACATGTGATAAGTGTACCTAGAATCCAAGATCTATATCTGGCTGCCCTGCCTCCTACTCACATTTGAGCACACAACAAGAACATCATCTTGTTGTTCTCCCTTGGCAATCGAAGCCTCTCCATTATTGGTATAGCTTCTTCCTCTCTCATCCCACAACTTCTTCTTGCAATATTTCTTGAGATGACACTCCTTATTGTAGTAGTAGCATCACTTCCCTCCAAACTTCGGTTTGGAATGCGATCTCCCATGGCTATGCCCTATACCCTTTGATCTCTCTCGGTAGTTGCCATGGATGCTACTGCCATTCCAAGTTGTTGGCCTTCCTCTAACGAACAGCCATTCTCCAGTTGTTGGTTCCCTCATCTTGGCTTTGAAATCATGAGCCCTTATAGCATTGATCATAATTTCCTTGGTTAGTGTATCTCTTCCATATTCAATAGCATTAATCAAACTTTCAAAATAATTAGAAAGAGAATTTAATAACATAATAGCCAATTGTTCATCCGGGAATGTTATACTACAACTAGCCAAATCTTGAACTAGTTTGTTAAACACATAAAGATTATCTTACAACTCTTTATTAGAACCCATTTTAAAAGCAAAGATTCGTTTCAGAAGCTATATCTTATTAGGGAGAGTCTTGCTAAGAAACAACTCATCTAGTTTCTTCCAAATGACAGTTGGATTTTTCGAGTCTTCACACTCCCTTATGACACTATCCGACATGTGTAGAAAGATGGTGCTATACACCATCTTCTTCATCTCAATCCGCTAGACCTCCGTGAAACTTGCTGGAAAATCGTCATCTTCTCCAATGGCCAAGTCCACCTTCTGTTGCATAAGAAGGACCTTGATTTTTCGCTTCTAAAAGGAAAAGTCTCCATTTCCATCAAACTTCTTAACAATGAAATTTGAACCCATCTTGCAAAGAAAATCCCAGACTTATGCAGCACCCACAATTGCTTTCCAACTTCTAAATCTCAAGAACACAATCAGATCTTGATCCCAGCACCGTTCTTGAATCACCCAAGAAGTTAACCTTTGATTCTTGGAGTCTTGCTTCGATACCTTCTGTTCCAGCTCCGATACCCGCTCACCAAAGCTCTGATACCGCTTGTTGGAAATCACGTCAAGATGCTCAGGTGGTGATCTTCTAAACACCCAAGTCTAGAATGACTTGTAATGAACAGAAACAAACCAATCAAAGAAAGAACACGACAATTGTTATTGAGGTTTGACAATGTGCCTACGTCCTCGTGAGCTACTTCGAGCTCTCTGCACTAAATCAATGAGTTCTTACAAGTTACATCAACACCACTTCAAGAATCCTCTTGTTCTTGAAGAACGAGAGAAGAGAAAAAAGAAAGTGATAAGGACTAGTGTTTCCCTGGAATTTTCCCCAAGAAAATTCCACTTACAAAGCCCTTGAATCCCTAATCTAGTCTACTCTCTCTTTAAACAACCAGCCTCTCTTATGAGATCTATTCTAGTGCCTCTATTTTGTTTTATGTCTTTGCACTCTCACACTTGCACTTGAATTCTCTTGTATAATGATTATGTTTAGGATGAATGTCTTCACTTGTTGTTAAAAGACCCTTTATATAGAGTAATGACCACCTCATCCAATCTTTGAGATCAATCTCAACCCTTAGATCCCAAGAACCAAAGACTCATGGCTCTCTAAGAGTCTAAGTGAACCTGTGCGTTTTAACCAAGCCTCACGCACCATTAAAAGAGGCTAAAAACCATGCTCCAAGTCTGCCTGGCATCGCGGCCCAGAACAGGGTTGACCACGATGCACACAGGGCTAGAAACCACCTCCTTGCTGGGAGCCGCAGTGCCCAAGGCTGGGCCGCAACGTAGCCTGGAGAGGAGGACTTTTAGGCATGCTAGAGGTCGCTGCTTTCAAGGCTGGGCCATAGCGCATAATGCTGACCTGATGTTGAACTTCTCTCATGTTTGATCCTTAGACAAATACCAACAGGATGTAATTAAGCTTTATGTCAATTTATGCTACCGAGGCACACATGTTATAAACATGGCTAAAAGGTCACTTAGTGAATCTTTTATGTGTTCAACATTATATCATGTAATTTTACTCATTAAATTGGAAGAGCGGCTACTCTTGTGTGTTAAATAATTTAAATGAGTTACTTGATCTATACACTTTTAAATTTGATGGTTATAAGTAGTGTATCCATTTTGTAACATTTCTTCAATTATATTCCCTTTTATACTCATGAATGAGACTCTTTGTGTTATTTATGTTGCACCCTTTTCGTCTCAATTTTAGAAATTTTATTATTATTTTTTTTTTTACTTTCCATAGAGTGTATCGTGTGCAATTTAATTTGATCTTACATATAACACACATTTATATTTGCAGCACTAAACTAAATAAGTGAATATTAATTTTTCTCGAGTAGTGAGATTGAAAATTTGCTATGCTCTTAATCATCTCTCGTGCTACCAAGTGGTATGTTATTATTCACTAATTTATTCAAAGCGTAAATCTTCGGGTAAATATTTCTAAATCTCAAATCACCCGAAAACCCACAAGGACCTAATTGTATTTTATTTTTTTATTAGAGTATTTTATTCATATAATTTTAGGTCATATAAATCATCTTAAACAATTTTAATTTGTCGCCACATTTGAGTCTTTTAATGACCTCTGAATCCAAGTTTATACTTCCATTGGACTATAGCCTACCATGCGTACCAAAATGCACTAATAGCTTTTATCACTTGTATAATGAAATACGTATTAAAAACACATATCTCCTATTATACCTACTTTTTTTATGAGATGATAAACACTTGTTCATCCATTAAGCATAGTAGTCAAACTCAGCTATCCAAGGTCAAAAGTTTGGTGAACAGAAATGCACTTGCTATACATATAACGGTTGCACGAAATTGATGCTAGACTAGGGATCTCTGCCTCTTCATGAAGAAACTTTACTCTCACATGGTCTTTCATGACCATGACTATTGTGGTTTTGACAAACTTAATTTATTGATTTTATGCATCACGTTCTACATAATTTTCTACAATTTTCTCAATTTTCATAATTTTGTTTTAAAAAAAATTGTATATTATTTTCGTACAAATCATATAACTTCTATCATAATGCTATCAATAAATTCATACAATAATCACAAAGATTCATACTATCTTTAATTTAAAAAATAACAAGCTCAATTAGTTATTAAATTTATATATATATATATATGCACACAATTTTGATTCAATTCGATCTCAACCGTGGAGAAAATCGGATATCCAAAAACTTTTACAATCTCCCACTAGATATAGACCTTCTTTAAAATTATTTCAAGCTCAAAAATAAGTTTGTCATTCTCAAATATGCACAAATTTTAATTTTAGAAAATTTCCAAAATACATTAATTTTTTTAATTTATTTAAATAATTTTTATATTAAAAAATTAATATTAAATAATACCTAAATCAATAATTTTTGAAAAAAATTACAAAAAAAATCAGAAATAATTTTTTGATTAAAACACAATTTTTTCGCGCCGCTACCCGAAGCCTCCGCGCGCTGGTGACGTTTGAAGGTGGTATTTACTGTTTAAAATTGTCAGGAGCCACAACACTCGCATAGGGGGTGTGTGTAGTACACGAGCTGTCTTCACAAATTCTGATAGTGATCAGAGTGGTGTCGGACGCTTCGTCCGATGATATTGATCATGGTGGTGGGTCTAGTTTCGGGTTTTGGTCGTCCAAAAAAACTAGAAACTGCATTTACTCTCCTTCAGGCGCATGGGACAAGATCTGTCTAGAGGTTGTCTTCAACCTCTAGACCTGATTTTTGTTCTTAAAAACCTTAGATTTTTCGAGGACCTTTTCTCCTTCCACAGGAATCTAAAAAAATGCATGCTTATATCGTTGAAAAGCTTGTGAAAACATCTATCCAACCTCGTAAACTTTATGTCATGAATTTAATCATAGATATTACGATTTTTTTTTTTCAAATTTCGACCATTATTTTTGGAGTTTCAATTTTCTCTCTCATCCAAGAGTGTTATTCTATCAAACTTTATAGATTTAATCTACTACCACAGACTACATATCTATACAAAAATATGGCATTTCGACAACAAATTAAGAAAAAACCATTTTATGACCATTAAACCTCCTGAAACAGGTTTAATTATTTTCTCTCTCTACAAAGATACTTAGACCACAAAAATTATCATATTCCATCTTCATACCATAGGGCTACTTACATGTAAAATTTTGCGGCATAATATTAACCACACAAAAAATGCAATTTTCGTCCAAAAATAAATTATCGGTTCTATCTCATAGGTAAGAGTTAACCCATGATATTTTTTTTTTCCAAATTTAATCATTGATATGATAAGTATCTTATTGTAAAAAATCGTGGCTTAATATGTTGTATGGAGGAAGATTCCATTTTCAGTATAAAACTTGATAATTTTGAGTTTTGCTTATTATCATGCATTGTCAAGCAATTTAATATATCAAACAACATACACACACACACACACACACACACACACACACACACACACACATATATATATATATATATATATATATATATAACCCATATAAAAAAACTATATGCTTTGATACTAATGAAACAGATTAATACAGCGGAAAAATGGTTCATACTAGTCTTGACCCGAAACTTCTAGAAATATGGTCTCCTCTCCTGTCTTCAGGTCTTCTAACTCGTCCATGGTCGCATGTACGATCACAAAATGAAAAGTACACGAATTTCCACAACCCAAATGCCTTGTCTCCCTCTCAAGAAAAATGGTGATGGTTTTCTCTCACTATCGTTTCTCTCTCTAGAATATGTACTGTTTTTCTCTTCATTTTTCTGTCTCTCTTCTTATTTTCTAGCAAGATTTTTTTTTTAATTATCAGTTTTTGTTAGTTACTTAATCAACTTATGAGGAGTTATGTCTATTTCTATGAAAAAATGTGTCTTTTGCACTTGTATTCAAAAGACATCTTGGGCGGATCCAAACCTGACCCGAAATTCAACACTTTAGGAATAGAAAATTTGTTAAGCTCTCACTACCTCAAAACCCTAAACCTCAATACAACCAAAACTTTCAATGTAGCTCTAATTGTAAATGTTTTCTCTACTTAACAACCCAAAACCCCAATACACCAAGAGCTCTCAATGTACCTTTAGTAATAAATCCCTATGATTTATAATGTATGTTGGAATTATGAGTGTACCTCAAACCTTCTCTAGGATCTTTTTATATAGAGAATAATTTTGTAATACTATTAGGAAAAGAACAACAATAATATAGGAAACTATTACTATTAGAATAACCAATAATCCAATAAGAATTACTATTACTTCTACTAGAATAAGCAATTATAAAATAGAAAACCAGTTTTCCCAAACCAATCGGAAGTCTTCATTGTGGGTATTTGAGCAAAATCCCAACAAATCTCCACATTGGCTCAATTCTCTATCTCATCATTAAATTTGAGTTTCTTCTTTAATTGGTGCAATCATTCTTTTTGGTCTTTTCATTTCATCCACTTACTTCTTAAAGCAATCATTGATCCTCTCATTGTTTGGCCATCTTTTGATATAGTCATAAACAATTCTTCCACATCGAACGCACTTGGCCTCTTCAAATTATATTTCTCTAGAGGTACCGCGAGAACCTCTTCATCCATCCAAACTTCTTTCATCATCTCTAGTAGTTTGGATGCTTCAATCGTCTTGTAGAGCCTTTGTCGCATCAACACATATTTGAGAAACTTTGCTAAAGAGATAAACCATTCTCCTCATCAAATAATTCAATATTAATTTTGCCTATCTTTAGTGTTTTTGCCATCATAACCACAACTCTGATACCACTTTTTGGGATTTTTCCACCAAAAATCCGTCCAAAATCTACACAAATAATAAACATAGCTTTGATACCACTTGTTGGGATTTTACCTCTAAAATCTACCTACTTAAATTTTAGGTAAAACAAACAAGTATCAAGAACACAACAATTTAATGTGGTTTGACAATATCTTTACCTACGTCCACCAACAAATTCTTTTTTTTATATTAATCTTCAATTACAACTTTAGGAAGAGTAAAGTTGTTAAACTCTCACTACCTCATAATCCTAAAGCGCCAATACAACCAAAGCTTTCAACCTAACTTTAGTGGTAAGTGTTTTCTCTACTTAACAACCCAAAACCCCAATACACCCAAAGCTCTCAATTTAACTCTAGTAGTAAATCTCTCCGATTTACAATATATACTGGAATTATGAGTATACCTCAAACATTCTCTAAGACTCTATTTATACAAAGAATAGTTTCTTAATACTATTAAGAAAAGAATAACAACAAAATAGAAAACTACTATTACTAAAACAAGTAATAATCCAATAAAAAAGTATTATTACTTTTACTAAAATAAAAAATTATTAAATAAAAAAAATAATTATTTTAAATTAATTTAAAAAATTTATTGTGAGTATTTGAATCAAAATCCTGAAGAAATTTTGTAAGGGGGTCAAAGAAACTTTTAAAACTTTTGCCTCCAAAAGTATAATAATGTGGCTGAACTCCTGCTTAGGGGTTGCTCTGGTGCGTTAGCCTCGTGTGAGCGGTGGCATAAATGCTTGAGGTGTGAGCATAACACGGGACAAAAAGTGCCACATGGGTGTCCAAGTGGCACCTACCTAGAGGGACACGTGTGTAGTGTAAAGAGTGTAAGAGCTTGTATGGTTTATGGTCGATTTGGTGGTAATGGAAAGTTACTTGTGATCTTTATTATTCTGGGAAAGTGGAAAGAAATTAAAGCAGCAAGTCTGTGTATCTTCCACTTTTGCGGATTTGTCCAATAATTTTTAACCCCACCCAATATATATCCGTCGTTTTCAATTGAAGGGCTCTGACTAATTTCTTACAAAGGACCTAGTAGCCTACAAAACTATAAATTCTTGGTTAATAAATTATTGGTATGTATCCGATGTATTTTTCCTACAAAAACACTATTGACAATTATTCAAATATGGAGCCCAAAAGACTGATGTCATGTAATGTCATTATGTTTACACGCTTATTCTATTGTATTCACATGCTTAGAGTCTTTGTATTTTAATTTTAGTGTAAATTCATTTCATAATTTTATCTTTTCAAACATAAAAACTTAGAATTATAAAGAAATTTAATAAAATTTATAGTATTTATTTATTTTTAACAATAAAAATATATTTCATAGCGAGAAAATATCAACAGTGGTGGTCATTTTGGCTGGAAAACAAGAATGGGTCTTCTATCCATCATTTTTTCAAAAAAATGTTTACCAGAGATTTTAACTTGGATTGTGTAAAGAATATGTATTACTTGACTTGATGAAATTATTGCACCAATATTTTAGGATACTTTTGTAACATCTAAACTAATCTATACATACATACATACATACATATAGTATTTCGTAGTTGTACTATGCTTGGAACTATATAAAATGAGATTTTTAAATTTATAATTTTACAGTATTTTCTAGCTTTATTGATATTAGTTAATTTGGGTAAAAATATTGACATTTCAACTATTTTTTTAGTTGCTAAAATTTTTAATAACACCCTTAATTAATATTAGATCATTTTTTGACTTTTGAAATACAAAATACTATCATTTATTTATTTCACAAGTTTCTTAAGACAAAAAAAAATCTTCTATTAGTACTTTTCTTCATCTCTAACTGTTTACCATCATCATTTTTGTAGCCAAAAATTTTCCTCATTCATTTTACTTATTTATTTTTATTTTTAATTTTTTTAACCATGAGCCAAGAAAGAGTTAAGCAAAAAAACAGTTGACATAGTTCAGCTTGAAGGAGAGGGGATGAGCATGTGCTAAAATCTCATCCACAGCTATTCGACGGATTTTACAACTGGTTTTGAGAAGAATGAATTTTATATTTTGGGTATGAGTACAGAGAAAAACTTCGCGAAGACCCAAAATTAAAATTTAATTAAAATCAATATGATAAAAACTAATATGAATAAAAAAATTATCAATATCATTTGTGTTCAAGGAAAAGTGAGGATCATTAAAACTATTTATATCCAAAAGTTCATGAATCTCTTCAAATTTTGAAATTTCTTAATGATTAACATCTATTGCTATGAAAAGGTCAAAAAAAAAATGAGTAAAAAAAGGAAGGGAAAATATGTGGCTGCAAAGTGAAGAGGGAGAAAAAAAAATATTAATAGAAATCTCATATTATAGAAATTTGTGAAGAAAATAAATGAAAGTATTTTGCAATGTCAATAACCATTTGTAGAATGTCGATATTACTACCCTAGTTTATTTTATCAATTATTTTATGGATATAAATCAATCCATTATTATAGTGTTTTAATTGCATTAACGACTATTGCTGATTTTGGGAAAGTAATTTATTTTATGTTAACATTTTTTTCTTTAAAGAATCCAATATATTTTAATTACTCTTGTCGAATTAGATACACCTATATATATATATATATATATATATATATATATATATATATTAAAGTGTCTTAATATGTAATTTCACATCGATCAATGAGAAACTATGAGATTGAGGTTTTTGCTATAAAATTTTAAAAATAAAAATCTATAAAAACATATTTCTTTAGTTAGTGAAGTGAATATGATAAGTAATCATATTTCGTGGTAATAATTACGAAATTAGTGTTTATTATAAAGTTTTTTTTCGCAATTTGGGTACTCATGCATTATATATATTAGCATCTCAATCTATATTACGAAAAATAAATAAAAATAATTGAAAATATTAAAAAAATAAAAAAAATAGAGAAAATCAAAGACAAAAAAAATGAGAATAGTTTAAAAGTTATGCAAAGTTTTGGTGAATTTATTGAGTTTTGTACGTTATGTGCAGTGTATACAAGATGGCTGATCAAGTAGATTTGACATCTTAACCTAATTGCGAAGAAACGTATGGTGGACTTTACAGGAATTGCTTTACACATTGTCTTTTATAAATTATAACTGTCAAAAGATTTCTTATGCCTGTGTCGATGGGAAAAAAAAGATTGCTTATATGCATCTGTAGTTGTGTGCATGTTTTTATAAAAAAAATGTAATTGTCTGCGTGTGTATATGTTTTACTTTCAATCAATCCTTTTGAAAATGCAAATACATATACCATGAAAATACAAATACATATACCGTAACTTGCAAGTATTGAAATGTGCAAGATTCAATTATCGACACTTCAAAGCGTCACTATATGTATTTCAACACTTGAGTTAAGCATTGAATTATAAATTCCGACACTCTTACGTTTAATTTGATGGTTTATAAAAATATCGACAACCCAAATAGTGACGCTTTGAAACACTATAATGTGCTTAAAAAAGCTCATATGGACGCAACTTTTCTTGTAGTGTCAAGAAAATGCTCTCTAGATTAGTTATCATGGAAGAGAATAGTGATACACGTACGAGAACTAAAAAAATGTCAACGGAGAATTCAAATTGAATTTATAAAGCATAGATCATAACAATGTTCGGGAATTGATGTCATAATCACTGAACCAAAATCTCCATATTACTTTCTGAAGACATTCTGACCAAACATTGACAAAGTCTTGACAACGTCAGTGGAAATAATATCTCACTTCCAACAAGCTTGGATCAACGTACAGGTGAAGACAATCATCTTGACAAGCAGCTGCAATTAATGGATTCATTAATCTCCTCTGTACGGGGCAAGGTGTTAGAATACACATCAATCCTACTTCAAGATCCTAACCCAAACGCGAAATTAAATATGTAATATGCTTGGATTTCGACTAAAAAATCCTCAAGTGTTTGAAAAATGGCCAGAGATGCAGCAATTGAAGCATATTCACCTAATGTTTCAAAAATAAATTTAACTCCCTCCTTGTCTTCTCAAATCAATCGAATCCCTCTCTCTCTCTCTCTCTCTCTCTTTCTAAAAAGATAAAAAAAAAAAAGAGAAGACAATTCGACACACTGCCTCTTTTCAAGGCACTCTTTCACTATGAAAAGGCCACGTATTGATTCATTTTAAAGTGCAAATAGCAAACCAAACGAAGATGTACTTTTGATACCAAGTTCTCTGGGTCGAATCAAGAGATGAAGTATCATGTGTACAATGCAAATCATGCAATAGGGATGCTCCCGGACCGGCGGGGAATAATTCTTTAAAACTTTGTTTCATCAAATTTTACTATCTAGAAATGAATAAATGAAGTTTTATGTTTCAATTGGACAATAAGAAATTTTATAAAAAAAATAATTAAATTACCAATTATCTCAAAAACTTAAGTTGATGGAAATGGTTCAATTAATTCGTGCAAGTCGGATGAAAGACTAAAGGCAAACTCAAATATCTGAAAAACCAAATAATTGTGCAAATATTAATTGAAAAAGAGACATTCTTAGGACCTAAAGCTCTGATACTATATTAAAAAAAAATTGAATTATTAATTATCTAAAAAACTTAAATTAATAGAAAATAATTGAATTATTTTTTTCTACTTTCACAAATCTCATGGAGAAAGATAAAAAATGTCATTACAATATTGTTAAGTAAAACAAGTACATTTTAGAATTAATGTCCATTTGTAGATAATGTCACTATGGCTAATCTTGTTTTTGAGAACATATACTTAAAATATTACATATTTAAATCCAACAATACTAATTAAATTGATCTAATTTTTTCACTTTAATATTTTTATAAATTATGCCTTGTTATTTAGACTGTTATAGTACTACCCAACCAAATCACTCTCGGCCCACATCCAAACGTCATTGATGAAATCCTAGTCTCCCACTACAAGAGATTGTGTTTTCGGGGGACAATTTTGACGATCATTGAACAGTCTTCGTAAAAAATACTCTTTTGGACTAGGGTACTTAATCTTGCGGTAGGATGTTTGTTGCCTCAACTGCCACCGAAACATAACACTCCATCTGTTGATTTCTTGAAGAAACTGATTGAATACTAGCCTTTGCCTCCACCAATGCATTTTTGCAATAATCAATGTAATCGAACATAACCATGATATCGTAGTTTGCACTGAGAGCGTCTTCCTCCACTTCGGTGTACACCATTTTGAATGAGTCGATGATACCTTGGTATTGATTTGCACACTCATTTAGAACGGGCTTAATATCTTTGCTTGCAGGCATACTACCAATGAAATTCTGCGCCTTCTCTGCATACATTCTTCCTAACTCGAAAGAAACCTTTGCGAGAGCCAATGCATCTCGTGCCGTGACAGCTTGAGGATCGGAGGAAAGAACTTTCATGCAAAATTCATAATTGATGGTTGCTCTGCATATGGGTTGGATTAATTTGGTCGGAGATTCTGAAACTATTGCCATTGATGATAAAGGAGAAAAGGGCAAAAAAGACCAGAAAATTGTTGCAAACATTAGACAACGATTTGGAGAAGCCATTAAATTTTTTAGAGTGATAAGTAATCAAATATATATCCTCTTGCATTAATGTTTGCTTGTAATTGATTAAGACCTAACACATGCTATCTGTATGAGAGTTATCATCAAGGCACAAATTAAGGGTGCTGCTTAACTCACAAGATTGGCTCCATGGTTAAGAGCCAAGCGGGTTGGTTAGAGAATATTTGATTGATTATCCATTAAATGTTTGCTTGTATCTAGCCAACCCGCTTGGCTCTTAACCATGGAGCCAATCATGTGAGTTAAGCAGCACCCTTAAGTTGTGGGTTGATGAGAACTCTCATACAGATAGCATGTGCTAGGTCTTCATTAATTACTGGATAGTTTGGTACTAAATACTAATTAAGTGATCTATTCACAGAAAGAATGTGAGAGCCAAGCGTCTATTTTTAAGTTCTAATTTTAGCACATAAGAATGCTTCCCAATAAGTGTCTATACTAGGTGTATTTTATAAGTGACAAAGTGAGATATATACGGTTTTCCTTTGTTTCATGTATTAACTCTTTATCCTCCAAGAGTATTGCCTAACTGCTATAATTTTTTTTTTGGGTACATCACAAATTCATCTTTATGTTTTAATTTAGTCTTAATTACTAATTACAATTCACCCCACAAATTTGCAACTCAGATAACTCAATCCCTGACATATATACTGGTAATCAACTCCATCTTGAGAAAAGTAGTACTCCATATATATTCTTGATTCTACACTGGAAGTCTGAAACATTAGAGACTATAATTTTCAATTTGTGATGAATTTAAATTGTGATATGGCATTAAAACAAAATAAAACTTATTTAACATCCAACATTTGCTTAATTTGGAGTAACAAGATCATAATTCAAATGTCACTTGATTGAATATCACAGTTCAGAATCCTTCAAGTGATCAATAGTATGCATAGAATCTACCGTTTAGGTCCAAGTTTGTTTCACAATGTGAACTTAGATGAACTGCTAATGTATTCTTGTTTAATAAATTATTATTATTGGATTGTGATATACGAGACAAATTTTGATTTTTATTAAATTATTATTATTGGTTAGTGGTGACTGGTTGCTGGTTTATATTTCTTGAGTTTCCCCTCTTTGTTGGTGCTTGCAGCATTTCTTCAACTTTGTGTTTTTTGGGGGTGAATTCAACAGGGTATCAACTGCAAGATTCCTCAGCAAAATCGAGAGTCCATCGTGTCCATTCTCTTGAAGTTTGGTATAATTAGCTCCTCCTTTTTGTCATTGTTTGGCTATCTGCTGTTTCTTGGAGCCGGTTGCCTCCTGTTGGGCAGAAGCTATTCGCTGAGTTGTTGCTGGGAGCTTCTCTTAAATCATGTGCTTGAGTTTGTTTTCCTATAGCTTGGGATTGTAGGGTACGTGTTGGGAACTTGGGACTCTTGGTGGTTCTTGCCTCCTACTAGAGAATTGTTTACTATGTATATATTTTAAAATTTAATATAATTTACTATTAAAGTGATCATATGTGATTTTAGATGGTTAAAGTATAATTTAAAGGGGCACATATATAGTAATTATATTTGTTTTATTGCTAAAGTACTAAAAGAATAATAAACAGTAGCATCTTATCACGTGTTAATGCGAATGTTAATATGTTTTTTTATCGGATTAAATAATCTAAGAACGAAGAAATAATTTAATTAAAAAAAAAATCAACTTTGGATAAACAAAATTGAGAAGAAGAGCAAATTAAGCTTATATAAAGAATTAATTACTAATAGTTAATAGAGAAACAAATAAGAGAATAAGAGAATATGTATAAATATGTATGAATTAATGGGTACTGTATAACTACTTAAGTAGTTATTATAGATAAGTAGTTTTTAAAATGGGTAATATTAACTGTTTAGGTGATTTCTATAAATAAGTGGTTTTTGAAACTGAAAATTGTTATAAGGAATCAAGTTCGAAGTATTATATTTCGATTGCAACTGAAGCAGTAAAATTACTTCCAGGCAACGAATAATTCTTTAAGATTGTGTGACAAATGCTTCTAATTGGCCATTGCAAAACTTTTACTAGAGATGAATAAATGAAAGTTTTATATTTCTTCTTGGCAGCCACAATATATCGTGTATGGCGTTTTTTGGTCATTAAAATTGGACAATTGCAACTATATGCTTTAGCAAAAGGGAGAATATCAGTTTAGTGGGTCAAAAACTCATATTATCTTATGAGTTTTTTTTTTTTTTTTTTTTTTTTTTTTTAATTTTAATCATATCAATTGAGTGTGTCTTCATGCATGTATAAAATATTTTTAAAAATAACATTATAATTGGTCAAAAAACTCCTCTGATATCAAGAAAATGGATACCAAATTAAAATCAACAAATGCTTTTGCAAATCTATTGGCAGGCAGCAAACAGAGACGATGGTCGTAAAAAACAAAAAAAAAAAAGAAAAAAGAAAAAGAAGAGATTCTTCAGTTATAATTGTTGTAGCTAAGTAGTATGCTAAGTGTATACAGAAGATTTTTTTCTATACAAACAAATTTTATTCTTTCAATATAAAAAAGGCAAAAAATTAAGAAATCAACTCCTCAACGGCAAAAAAATATATGAAGTAAAATATACAGTATACATAAATTTTGATTATCAAATTGTCACCACCACATTCTAAAATTTAAGAAGTTAAAATCTTTATGTAATTGAACTCAAAAAGTAACACTGGAAGCAAACAATTCTCAATTTTAGACAATCTGAAGCTAAGCTAGTAATTTATAGGAAGCTTCACTAAATTTTTTTTGAAGTTTTATCAGTTTTATTCTTAAAGAAAACACGGTAACAAGTCAAATGTGAAGGGTAATTCGAATAGGTGGACCGTTTATCATTAGAGGTATCATTAAATAAGATAATTCATAGAAGAGAGTTTTTGATATCATGAAAATCAACAATCAGTAATTGATTATGGAAATTAAATCCAACACTTTCTCTAGAGTTAAAGTCATTTTTAAAGTAGTTTGATCATACTTCCACAATAAGATTTCTTCTATAATATGAGAAAAATTCTAATTGCATAATTTTTTAAGGGACAGAAAAAGGTTGAAGGTTGAAACGGACCATCGATAACCATGGAAAGAGAAAGGGCTGGGTGTTAGAGAGAAAACTCCTTCCAGAAAGCATTCACATATGTAAGTTGTGTTCATATAGTGGTCTATTATTTTATTTAAAAAAAAAGAGTAATCATCAAAGTAAATATTGTGATAAACGAAATTCAAATCTAATTTTGGGTTCTAGCTTTTAATAATCCAGTAATTATTTTTTTTTGTTTTATATGTAATTTCTTAATCTTGCTCATTAGTATCTTATATATAGAACAATCCTAAGTCCAAACAATAACTATAACACCAAAATTACCTCTACTCCAAATTGTTTCTTATTGTTGTTTGCAACTATTAAGGTTGAGAGCACTTCACACAGCAGGAGATTACATGAACATGGGGTTTGATATACATGAATGGACACCAATATAACTCAAAAGCTTAAGCTTATAAGTTTTGGGTCCAAACCATGTATAGCAACCAGTCTTTTTTTTCTTTCTGATGTGGAATAACTCACATGTGGATATCCTAACAAATCTCCCCCTCACATCTGAGTTATATACCAAACTCCTCCTTGAATAGAACCACTGGTCACTCGATCAACAAGAGAAGCCAAACCAAACTCAACCATGGGAAAGGCAAACCATGAGAGTCCTCACAGGACAGACAACCATGGGCGCACAAACGATTCTCATACTCAGCCACGGGGTAGCAACATGGGAGTGACATGATCATGACTATCGAACCAGGCTCTGATACCAAATTGTTAAGGGATACTTATTAAGTATGTTTTGAATTTTAATAGGTTTTGGTTCGGCCCATTTACTTGGAGTAAAAGCGGGCCCATTCTTTTTTTAATTGCCACATCATCATGCAAGAGTACAAATTGCAGTAGGAAAAGTAAGAATTAAAAACGATGACTATTTTGGTACTAGTAGGATAAGGAATACAAAATTAAATAGAAGAAAGATTCTCCTTGACCTTGCCTCTATATATATATATATATAGACACACACACACACATATACACAATAAAGCAACAAAGAGAAAGCTACAGAAGATAGAGTTGTACAACAAACAGATCCCTATGGATGGTTGCTTCTTTTCTTCTAAGCTATTGTATTTTTTTCAATTAAATTTATGGTAACTTAGATTTGGGTGTATTGGGGATTTGGGCTTAGAGAGTTGATTTGTACTCCAATTTTGATTATAGTGGAATCTCTCACCATCGCCAGTGGACGTAAGAATTTTAGCTCCGAACCACGTAAATTTTTTGTGTCTGTTTATTTTTCTGCTCTTTTATTCCTAACAAATTGGTATCAGAGCTATTATTAAAATCGATCTAGGCACGATTCCTTCTACCACTTCTTACGAGATACAAAAGTTTGATGGAACCAGAATTTTTAATCTTTGGCAAGTAAAGATGCCTTTTACCCAAAAGGGTTTGAAAAAGGTGCTGCTGGGGAAGAAGAAGATGCCTAGTACGATGACAGATGAATAGAAACTGGATATGGATATGGAGGAGAAGGCCTTGACTACAATTCAGTTGTGTTTGTCAGATCAAGTCTTGCTTGAAGTTCTTACAAAGAAAACTTCTGCTGGCTTATAGAGTAAGTTAAATTCTTTGTACATGACGAAATCTCTCACCAGCAAACTTTTCTTAAAGCAACAATTGTATTTGTTGCGTATGGCAGAAAGTATGTCAACGAAATCCCATGTTGATGAATTTAATTCTATTATTACTTATTAGAATTCCATGGAAGCTAAATTAGATGGTGAGGATCAGGTCTGCTATTGTTGTGTTCCCTACCACTATCATTTACACACTTTAAGGAAACTTTTTTTGTTGGCAGAGATACAATTTCTTTGGGAGATGTTAAAGCCTCTCTATTTGCTAAAGAATTTCTTGAGCGACATATGTTTGGGAATAATTATGAGAAACATAGTCAAGGTGATGCCTTAGTCATTAGAGGTTCTAGAGGCAGATCTAGAGAAAATGTTTAAGTAATAGTAACCAAAAATTCCAATCTATGTCCAGAAATAAGAATATGACCTGTCATTAATGTAAGTAAAATAGACATTACTGTTTGAGTGTTGGAATTTGAAAAGGAAAAAAACTAGAATCAAGGTCAAAATCAATGCCAGAATCAGAATCGGGATAGAGATCGGAAAAAGAAACAACCTGAAGCTAATGTTATTGAAGAAGACTCTGATGATTATGATCGTGTCCTTGTTGTCAGTGGTAATGGGTTCTTTATGTCTGATTGGAGTATGGATTTAGCTTGTTCCAACCATATTTGCCAAAATAATTATTGGTTTTCATAATATAAGCCTTATAGTGGAGTTGTATTGCTAAGTGATGATGCAACTCGAAAAATGACTGGTATAGGAACTGTCACTAAAAAAAATTGACATATACCAACGGTCAGAATCCGTCGGTAAAGACACAAAAACCGTATGTATAGACCCTTTTGGGCTATACTGACGGTTTTGAAAAGTGTTGCATGAAGTAGCGTAACTATAGGGATATACTGACAGTCAAAAAACAGTTGGTGTAGCCCTAAGAGCTTAATTGACGGTTTCCAAAACTGTCGGTATAGGTGGTGCATCTATACCGATGGTTCTATAACCGTCACTATTGATAGGTTTTACTCACGAATAAAAACCATCAGTATAGACCTAACCTATACCGACAGTTCTATAACTGTCACTATAGAGGGTTTTACTGACAAATAAAAACCGTCAGTATAGACCGTAACCTATACCGACGATTATATAACCATCACTATAGGTAGGTTTTATTGACCAATAAAAACTGTCAGTATAGACCTTAAACCTATATCGACGATTCTATAACCGTCACTAAAGTAGGTTGTACTGAATGGTTTTATTCAATTGTCAGTCGACTAAGCCATATCATTCAGTTGACTGGACTATATTCAGTCGACTAAATCATATCATTTAGTTGACTGAACTACATTCAGTTGACTAAATGAAACCATTAAGTCGACTAGATTATATTCAGTTGACTAAATCATATCAATCAGTTGACTGAACTTCATTCAGTCGACTGGACTATATTCAGTTTACTGAATACACACACACACACACACACACACACACACACACATATATATATATATATAAATTACACAAACACTATAGAAAGAAGTTTCATTCTTCTAAATATACTATGCTATTCAAAAGATGAAATCTTACATATATAGTCTTTTATCTTAAATATATATTCTGACATTAACATATTATAGAGAACATCTTTGAATTTGAAAAAAAAAAAATCCATGATATCTTAAATGTATGAGATGCTAATACATAAAAACTCCATCCCAAAAGTTGCACAGTACATGCTCTAGCTGTTTTGTATATCTTAAATCAAGATCGTCCTGTTAAGAAAATATATAAAACCTAATTAGTCACCAAAATACAACACCAACCCAAAAAGAAGAAAAAAATAGATGGAGAAAAAATAATAAAACCTAATAGGTCATTCAAACAAAAGCGCGAATACATGGTAATATAGCCATCAACTATATTTCCTTATGACAAACAGTTTGAGGTGATTGCAGCTGCAATTTGTATACATCCTCTTACAGCTAGCAACAAAAATATGGACAACCCCTCTTATAATCAATCATATAGCATGTAATCAACAAAAATACGAGTTAAATGGGTTGCTAAACGAATTCATTCATTGTGGTAAACTGGTAATGCATGTGTAATTGTTAGCACTTGACTCAGATTCAGAGGGGAAAACACAAAGCAAGCTATATCTTTGACTTAGTTAGATTTATTGTCATTAAATCATCAAAAACCAAAAAACTACATATACCTTTCCATCTCTAATATTTGCAAAACAACTTCTAACCATTAGATGATCCGTTGTTACAAGATTAGCAGAGAATAGAGAAGTTCTAATACATTTACCTAAAACAGTAAGTTCAATGCTTAGACACACACACATACAAGTTTTGGCAATTTAAATAGAAGCCAATCAGCAAAGGCATTAACACCAATGGTTAACTATATAGGAAATAGAAATATTGCACATTTAAACATTCCATAACCCTTCATTTGAGTGAATAATTCAAGGATGTTGTTGTATTGACCTAAGTAATTGATCAATTATACACTCTTTAACAAGAAACTAAGAAAAACATATGTCTCGTACAAGAAGATTCCCTCGTAATAATACATTGCTAAGGCTTGATATGTAGACATGCACCTCTAAACCAGTTCAAAATTTTATCTGCCAAACCAATTTTTCCGAAATAGCCAAATGGTATACCAGCCCAAACAAGTGATACTTAATTTATGGTAGTTTCATAGTTCATTACATAAATAGACTCATTCATATTGACTCAAAATTAATATAGGATTTATTATGAGTTTTATAAATTATACTATGCATTTGACCCAACCTTAGTTTTATCCTCTAGTTCCAATCTAAGGCTTTTATATCTAAGCTCAAGCTTGCACAAGACTAGACTAAAAAAAGCTCAGTAACACTAAGTTAGGTGGTTGTTCTGGTTGGAAACACGACCATAGTCAGAACTATGCAGTGCCGAAAGTGCATTACGGGTAGGTTTGGACTGAAATCTGAGCTCAACTTTTCTTAAAAAATTCCAGTTGCCTAGCCCAACCTCTGGGTGGATGAAAGAAGAAAGAAAAAAAAATAACTAACCAAAAATATAAAGTTTCGTTTTGGAATACATAATAAAAAAAACCCTAGGGGTAGGAAGAAGGTAAGAAATACATGAAATAATAAAGAAAGAAAGGAAAAATAAGGAAAAAATAATAATGCAACATATAACCAACTGTCATAGATTAGGCACCCTTAGATCTCCAAAGAATTAAGAAAAACGACAACCCACAACTATATAATTAATTTCTATGATCATGCATTACATTAAATGTATCACTTCAAGCTATACGCTTACCTTCTCCATTCTCATCAATCTGATGAGTTCCACCTGAAGAACGTGGAATTACTACATGTGAGTCATTTTGAACGCTATTTGCATCAATAGCTTGTTAAAAATAAAGGAAATTGTAGTATAAGTCAGATCACTTAGAATTATACTCTAATTATTTTATTCATATTTCCAAAGGTAAGAAATGAGCCATACCTCTTCGTCTGAGATGCATGCTTCCATTATAATAGCATCAATGTTCTCGTGAGGAAACATTCTATGTATCACTGATGCAAGGCTATGAATTACTCCTTGTAACCTCCCAACTTGTTTCACCACTTTTGCATAATCAGATTGCTAAGTTGATGAAGTATTGGGATCGTTAGAAGATGTGTTGATCTTTCCTAAACAGCGAACACACCTTTTTTGCTCTGGTCATTTTACTTGAGAAAGCACATCATTCTTCCAAGTGGAGTTTGAATGCAAAGTTTTTGAACTGCTAGACTCATTCATATACTTCTTCATTAATTCCTAAGATTTGCAAAATTAAACATAAAAAAATATCAATTGGTGCAAGGTACTAGTGTGGGAAAGTAATTAACTAGTAAACAGAAATAAGAAGAAACTTGTATATACCCAATTCGCTTAATAGACTAATAAGTAATAAGTACCAAAGTAGAAGATCAAAGTACAAACCATGTTTTGTGCTGCTTTCTCACTCACAACACTCCCATCAGTACGCGTACGACTTAGAATATAAACTTTTGCACGTGAGGGAGCTTTCCATTTGTTCTCTATAATCTATAATAACACATGTTGTAAAAAAGCAACCAACACATCATAAACCTTATTTTCTAAATGACACTGGAATTTTATATATAGTCACATTTTCTTCAATTAATCTAGGAAATGATTTTGTGCCAATGCATTGAGGGTCATTAATTTTGCAATGGTTTCTTTGTTTTTCTAACTTATTTTATATGAATGCAAAACACAAGTATTTACATATGTTAATCATCACTAAACAATTAAAAAATTATCAAGTAAACGTCCCTTTATAAGAAAAAATTTGTTATAAGTCATACCTTTCCTTTTTCTGATTTCCAATACCAAATTAAGAATCGAAATTGGTCTTTATCTACCCTAGGATTAGGTAATTGCTCAATGTTCTCATCCTCGGTCTTGGACTCATCAAACCATTTCTCGGTCACATTTCTCCATTGTCTCCACTTTTCATCCATAATACCAACAACATGCTTCTTTATTGTTGGTAGGAGTGGATCAAATGTGAATTTTTCCTATAATCAAACAATAACATTAGCAAATCATCAAATTTTTTTTTTTGAAGTTGCAAATCATCAAAGTAAAGAAAAATGAAGTAACATTAGAACACACTTAGTTATTTGTACCTCAGTGGTTTTCCAAATTTCCTCCTTATTTACCAATGGCATGTAAACCCATGATTCTCGGTTGATTGGTGCAAGGTGAACCATTCTGACCATGGTACCAATAAATTGATTAAGTGTTCCTGTGTCATCTCCAACTGGCTAACCATTTGCATTTACATAGACAATAATTTTTTGATCTTCTACCAAATCTCACATGTCAACCATGCGTGTGGGACCACGTTTCTTTCTATGTTTGTGGGGGACATCTGCTTAAATAATTACAAGATACTTAGAAAAAATATCAATAAAATCTGGTCAATAGCAAATTTGTTTTCTTTCAATGTTTGTTTTCTTTTTCTTTTTTTCTCTATTGTTGTTGTTTTCATGTTTCATCAATCATAGAAGAAATAATATTTCGGCCTATATATATGAATGCACCCATTTACTAAAGAAATTTGTACCTGATGATGAAGGTTTCTTAGGTTGGGGCTATGGTTCTTGATTGTGTAGAGGTTGGGTCTAATTATGAGGCTATGACATTCAAGTGGATCCAAGTGTTTGTGTACCAAATGATGCATATGGTTCTTGTCTGGACTCAGTTTGCAACTGAGAATTCAAGTTTTCACTTGAATGTATAATATTCAAGCGTCGACGCTTTTCCATTACTTGGTCTAATGAAGGAGGTTCCAAGTTACTTATTACACTGCAGGTACAGAGGAACATTGCATATATAACACTTTACAAAGAAAATTTTGGAAAAAATAAATATGAATAGAGAAAATATAATAATCAAGAGAACCTAAATGATAATATCTATGTGTGAGCGCGTGAAAACAAATCATTCTAGTTGATGCATGTCATAACTCTTAAAAGGCACAAACATATAGTAGCTTCATTTTGTGCAACAAGCAATCACAAGATTTCATTGTAAGCAAGCATGCATCTTTAGTTTTATATATTACAAAAAATCATATGATAATTGTGTACATAATAAAAAAAGAACAAAAAATTTCCAGTATCATACTAAATTATCTCCATATTCATCTTCTATTGGGTTATCATCCATAAGCTTATCTTTTATCTTTGGTATGATACCCACTCTACCATCACCATCATCTTCATCAACATCATTTCAAACCAAATTGGAAGCATCCGCAGCATTGAATGTGTCACTAAGAACTCTCTCTCTCAGTTGCTCTCTTTCAATAGATGATTCATCACCCATGTTAAAGGTATCCCCAAGTTTTGCATGTTTAAAAATATACCAATCTTTGAGCCTTTCATCATTAACATAATATACTTTCTTGGCTTGTGATGCCAACATAAAAGGGTCATCATGCAAATTAACACACCTAAGATTATCCACCTTGTAAACTCTATTAATATTAACCCAATCACTTTTGAATAGCACAACCCTCTATCTAACAAAATAATTTAATTCAATAATATCCTTCAATGCACCATAGTAATTAACATCTCCTTCAACAGGTCGTCTATGCCTTGTACTAGCATAACTAGTTGTCTTGACAGTCACAACAACACCATTGTTATTAGTTTTTAAGTATCTCTCGCATTCTTTGGTGTGAAACCTATAACCATTGATGATATAACTAGTATATATGTGAACCACTTCACTAGGATCACGAGCAAGCAATCTAATTTGGTCTATAACTTATACATTCCGTTCCTCATCCATAAGTGCAACCTAGATATTAAGAAGTGGTCAATTTAATATTTAACCTTCATGAACTAAAAATTTGTAAGATATAGTCTACTATACTTACACTATTACGAAACCAGTCATGGAAAGTATGACATTGAATTCTCTCGATTTCATATTATGATAAATGATGTGGCCGATTTTGTCTCTTAACAATTTCCTTATGTTGTCTACATACAAAATCTCATATAAGAACCTAAAATAAAGCTTTAGAGGATTAAATAAGGTTTATGTATCTGGCAAGAAAACTAAAAAAAAAGTTGCTTACTTTTGAAATGGGGTGACTGCATCATAATTAAAAATAATATATCGTTGCACCAAAGTTTTCTTGTCAAGCGTAACTCGTGAGATCCTTTTACACGTCTTCACATTAAATCCAATTTTTTCCTTCTTCCCTAAAGGTCGACTGGAGGCAAATAAAATAGATTCTTCCTCCAAATTTGGATTTTCATCTTTATCATTTTGTAGTGGTCGATTAAACCTAGTCTCAACTCCTGATAGGTAGCATGAACAAAAAGTCGAGCATTCTTGTGCTAAGTAATTTTCTGCAATAGATCCCTTTGGATGAGCTCTATTATGCACAAAAGACTTGAGTGTAAGAAGGAACCTATATAAACATAAGTTTAAAACACAAGCATAAGGAACATTAAAGATTGTATTACCTTTATAAGTGTAACTCAAAATATTATACACCTAAAATGGTACCTTTCAATAGGATGCATCCATCGGTAAGCTACTGGTCCATCAATTTTTGCCTCTGTTGCCAAATGAATAACCAAATGCACCATGATAGTGAAAAAAGATGGAGCAAAAATCTTTTCCATTTGGCAAAGAATTAAAGTAATCCGGGACTCAAGTAGCTCGAGGTCACGTTCATGCAAAACCTTAGAGCAAATGCATCTGAAATAATGACATAAATCAAATATAATAGAGCTAACTATATCAAGCAAAGAACCTCGTATAGCTATAGGAAGAAGTTCTTACATAAGAACGTGGAAATCATAGCTTTTTAGGTCTATCAACTTCCATTGTTTGAGTTGCACATAATGAGAGATATTGGATGAGTATTCATCTGGAGTTTTTGTCTCTTTTAGAAAGAAACTTTTTTCTTTTGGATTCATAGCATAACAAGCTTTAGGAGTAACGTTTTTCCTGGTGATATGATGCATTCTCAACTGAAATACACTTCTTATACCCATATGTTCGAGGTCACGCCGTGCATTATCGTTATCCTTTGACTTCTCTTCTTGACCTAACAACGTACCAATAACATTATCATAAACATTATTTTCTATGTGCATCACATCAAGATTGTGATGCAATAGATGATGCTCCCAATAAGGCAAAGTGAAAAAATGCTCTTATTCTTCCAACACCCCTCCTCGTAATCATTACTACCATCTTCAAAGCTCTCCAATTGCCTTAACACTTCTGTCCATGATAATGGTCTAGGTGCACATCTATGTTCTTCAGTTCCATCAAAAGAATGCTTATCAGTGTGAAAGTTTTGGTTAGGTTCTAACCATCGACGATGACACATGTAACAAAATTTTCTGCTATGATGAAAATATAAGGATGAGGTGTCAAAGCCACAGTGAGGACATGTATCTCCCCCTAGTACTCCACGTGTTTGAAAACTTTGATTTGCTAAAGCATTGAAAGTCTCAATGCCAACTTCCCACAACTCTTTCAATTCATTTATTAAAGGTTGCATGTATACATCTAGATTATTACCAGGGCTTTTTGGACCAGGAACCAGCAATGAGAGTATGAAATTAGGTTGCTTCATGCACATCCATGGAGGTAAATTGTAAGGGATCAATACGACAGGCCAAGTACTATGAATGATAGTCATGGTACTAAATGGATTAAAGCCATCAGAAGCTAATTCTAAGTGAACATTACGAGATTCCGAAGAAAAATGAGTATATCGAGAATTGAATTCTTTCCAAGCCTGAGAACCAACAGTATGCCTTAATAATCCATCCTTAGTACAACCTTCATCATGCCATTTCATGAAAGAAGCAGTCTTTGAAGGCATGAACAATCTTTGCAGTCTTGGTTTCCAAAAAAACCAACGTAAGACCTTAACAGATTTCTTTGTCTTCTTTTAGAAAAGTACCCTTAGATTCACCTTCTGCATCATTTGCACTAGCTTCCCACCTAGAAGCACCACATTTTGAATGTGCTTCTTTATTTGCATTATTCTCCCAAAACAACATGCAGTCATTGGGACAAGCAGGGATCTTTTTGATTTCATAATAGGATTTTCGCAAAATGTTTTCTTCCGGCAATGCACTTTTGAACAACTCTAAAAACATGGAGAAAGCATTATTTCTCAACCCATTAAGATACTTTATATGATAAAATTGTACTCCAAAGGATAACTTTGAGTAATTCTCACAGTTTGGGTACAATCTTTCATCAGTATCTTTTACTAATTCATGAAACTTCTTCAAAGACACATTCTCTCGTAAAGGTTGTTGTCGTACAAAGCCATCACCGACTTTTGTATTCTCTTCATCCATATTCACATCTATACCCTCTACACATGGATGCACTGGAAATGTATCATGTATTAGGTCATGAATATCATGTTCAAACCCTCCTCCTTCACTAGGTCCACTAGTAGAAGTAGATGCACCCAAGGTCTCCCTATGAAAAATCCATCGAATATAACCTTTGAGAAAACCCTTATAAATTAAGTATTCGAAGACTTCTGCTCTAGGATGGCAATATATGTTGATGCATTTCACACAATGGCACAAGATTTTCCCATCTTTAGATGATCTATCAAAAGCATAATCTAGAAATTTAACTAGCTCGCTAAAGTATTCATCGCACATTCTTGTTGGTAAATTTATCCATGATTTATCCAGGGTGATTAAACTGATATCAAAACAAGATACAAGAATTGCTCTAAGTTGGCCACTATTAAAAGGTAGCATTTTATATATAAATCATTTGAAGTTAGAAAACCAAAATGCTTTATCAAATGATCTTTTTTTTACTAGAAAAAAATCTTGAAAAAAAATCTTTGTTCCAGGACATCCACTCGACTGAATAATTTCATTCAGTCGACTGAATGATATGGTTTATTCGACTGAATAAGATTCAATCAACTGAATGAAATTATTCAGTCGACTAAATGAAAAATCGAAAGTTTCCTTCATTTAGTCTATCAAAATTAATATTTGAAGAAATTAATATTGAGAGTTTAATGTATATAACTCTAATATTTAATGCTTTGGTTTCTTTCATATGTAGGTGCCTTGATCTTTGTAGTGAATGGTTCATCGCAACTCTTTATTAACCTTCCCTCATATCTTTAATACATTTAATTCTTCCTCTTTAATTCTCTCTCTATATACAATCGTACTTAGTTCCCTAGTCCATTAACTAGTTAAAAGCTCAAAAGTAAGTAACCACCTAAGCAATATAAAGCTTATAGATACATGCCATTTTGCAAATAGTTGCATTAGATAAATGCTATTAATCATTACTAACGTAAGTATTGATTAATAATTCAGAACATGTCGTAGGCTCTAAGAAAAGCTGAAATTTTTTATGTTATAATTCAAATTTAAAAGAAAGACCACGAAAGCAAAAGTAAAATTTTGATTTCCAAACAATTATAAATCCCTCCATATTTCTCATGTTTTAGATAATGCAAGGGATCTAACACGAATAATCTAAAAAGACTAGAGATAAAAATGTGAAACTGAAAACATGTCAAAAAATACATCACGCCCCAGATTATGTCAGCTTGACCTCATTAAACAACAGTTTCCATTCCATAAAGTTAGAAGAGAATCTATGTCAAGGACATAAGAACTCTAAAAAATTTACACTTTCGCTAAATTCCCAGGCTCACAAATAAGCGCGTGGATTGAAAACAACCATTTACAGGCTGACAAGCTGACAAGCTGACCAACTTTCCTTTTCAAGAAATAAGATAAGCCTTAGTTTTTTTCATTGGCCACGTGCTTCAGATGCACTAAATAATTAGAAAAAAAATAATAATTTAAATTCACATGATGTCATCAGATGTGATTAAAGGATAAGGAATTATATTAAATATTAAATTTAAGAACGCAGCCCAGGGACAACTTCTCACTCAAATAAGTAGGTTTCAAGTTCATGTTTTAGGACTTCAGGTCTACATAATTTAACAAACTTGAATAGAGAAACTTTTTTTTGTTTCTGGCAGTAAGGTTTAGTTTGGTTGAGCCGATTTTTGGAGCATTTATACCAAACAACACAATAATTGAATTTATTATATTGACCTTCCATATTTACTTGAGAGTACAATCTAGAGGGAAAAACATAACTTTGCCCGTCATGATAATAAAGTTAAAAACAACAATGCAATAAAATTATGATTCAATTTACAGTATAATTGCAAGAATGGAGCATGAGGTCACATATTGTACTTAGGTGCATGAGTTTATTTTTCACGAAAAGAAAATAACTTAAAATTAACATATTAAAAAAAATTAATCATCAATATTGTAAGAAGCATCCCATCCAGAACACATACTAACATGAAGTTCTACATTACCTCTAACTATCTCAATGTGTCAAGCAAATTTGATCGTTCTTCACATAGAACTTTAAGTTGTCCTTGTACTTTGTAGGGAAGTTCACTGCTAACCTATAGTTGCAGAAAAGTCTTTAAAAGTCTTTAAACACTTTTCTGCCACTTGCCAATTGTTGTGTGGGGATGTCCAATATGGGTGGACAGCTTCAAGGTTCAAGTATCATTATTGAATCAACTATGTAGCAAATGGGGCAACATAAGTGCACTTTGACTAGTATTGATCTAACAAGTAACAACCTAGGCTAGACTACCCAACAAGCAGGGTGCACTTTGATTAGTATTCATCTAACAAGTAACAATAGTCCACAATATTGTTTACTAAATCTGTAAACTAAGGGAAATTGTAATAAGATGGGCAGTGATGTAGCAAAAATGAGTATAACTAGACATAATGCGGCAACAAGAAACAACATTTATAAATCAAGTGGCCAAAAAAACTGCCCTAGAAGAAATTTAAATACTAGTAGTGAACAAAACTAAACATAAGTCAAGAAGCTAACATTAGCCTGTGAGCACAACCAATTAACAACCCAAAAACAAATAAAACTAAATCAGATCCAAATACTAAACATCACAACAAAGTCATTCAAAATCAATGAGAAAAATACACAAAAGTGAAGGCAGAAGCAATGAGGAAAATACGAAAAATTGCATAGTATCAAATTAGAAAAAAAAAAAAAGAAAACCCAAAAATTACCACACAGAAAATTGACATGCAAACCAAACCAAACCTAACATGGTTGTATCAAAATTAGCATACCCATAACTGAAAATTGACCAATCTTTTAGAGAGAGAGAAAACCAAAACTTGAATTATAGCTATGTAAAGGGTATGGTTGAGAACCAAAGAGAGACGGGAGTGTGAGCACAAGTATTGAGGTAAGGAGAGAGCTTAAGAACAAGAGAGAGATGAGAGTGTGAGAACGGGTACTGAGAGTGAGAGACGAAGAGAAGAAAGGGGTTTCATAGAGAGAGAGATATGAGGTTTCGGATTTCATTAAAGAACTTTTTCTTTCAAAAAGTTATTTCATTAAAAAATAATCCATACTGAACGAGCGCGGGGAAGTGGCGCTTTATTTTTCACTCTACACTGACGATTTTTTTATTCCGTAAGTATAGACATAATCTATACTAGCACAATACTTAATATGTCAATACATAACACACTTTTACTGATGGATTTAAAATCCATCGGTATAGGGTTTGAAATTATAATAATAAAAATAAATAAAAATTATTGTTATTATTTTCATCATTATAATAATATTGATAATAATTTTATTTTTATAATTAAATATAATGATCATCATAATTGTAATAAATATAATTATATTAATGATAATAAATCAATTTGAACTTTAATTCTTATCTTGATAGGCTTAAAGAAAACCAAACAACTATTTTAAATTTTAAAAAATTATGTAATATATTTAAAATTATAAAATAATTATCAAATCAACTTAAATTTCATGAATTTTAATTATAAATTAAGTTTATCAACTAACAAATAAATAGTATCACTGACGGACACATGTCCCTCAGTGATAGTCCAAATTGAAAAATCATTATACCGAACGTACAGTTAATTCCGCCAAAGTATCAAACCTTAAACCCCTAATTAACTGAAACTCTAAACCCTAAACACTAAACTGTAAACTGTAAACCCTCAACACCCTTAACCCTAAACCATAAACCCTAACATTAACCCTAAACCCTAAACCATAAACCCTAAAGAAAAAGAGATCGTACTTGAGAAACACTCAAAAGAAGACCTGTAAATCTCTACCTACAAGTACTCAGCTTTTTAATATGGCTCATTTTTGTTTAAAAAAATGTTTTAGCAAAAATATCTGACATCCAGTCAACTGAATGGTTTCGTTTAGTCGACTGAATATAGTCCAGTCGACTAAATAGTTTCATTCAGTCACCTAAATGTAGTTCAGTTAATTGAATGATATGGTTTAGTCGATTGAATTTAGTCCAGTCGACTGAACGGTTTCATTCAGTCTACTAAATACAATTAGTCAACTGAATGATATGGTTTAGTCAACTGAATTGAATCCGTCAGTCGATTGAATATCCTGATCTAGTCAATTGAATCGAATTATTCAATCGACTGATAAACACTTGCTTCAACAACTGAACTTTCTGCCACTTTTTAAGTCAATTGAAGATATTCATCCAGTCAACTGAATAACGTCATCCAGTCGACGGAATGAACTTCTTCAGTCGATTACGTCAAAAGCTATTTTTAAACCCAACTCTGTGCCAATATTTCAGTCAACTGAACATACCCGTTCAGTCGATTGAAAACACGTTTTTTTCCAGTTTTTTAAACTCTTCATCAGTTTTTTTTTAAACTCCATTAAAACCCTTTCGAAACTTCTCTCTAAAAAACCCTAAAAACACCTCATACTTCAAAATCTCCACTAAATCTTCCCCCAAATCCCCTTTTATTGCTCGAAATCATTTCTCATTCCTTAAATCACTTGTTTTATGTCTAAAATCCCTAAAAAAGCAAAAACATCTACCTCTCTCATTCGTCGGATTTTGACAAAATTAGTGTTTTCGCTTCCTTATCTCATCATGATAATGCTCTAATACTCAAACACCCACCCTTTTTTCCCTCGAATCGAATCCTAAAATTCTCCCCCTTCTCAAAACCCATATCTATTTGTTTCTTACCATTTCTCTCTCTTTTTTATGGCTGACCGACCCAAGCGGTACAAGATGGTATACTCGGGTCCAGATAATCCAACTTCTCGGAAGCACAAAGCTGCAGCTAAAGAAAAAAGAAAATCTAAAGAAGGTGAAAGGAGCCAACCTCCAAGGGATGACCTTCAAAGGGACCACCTCAACGCATTTCACTTTCGAGATACTTATGCTTAAGAGAGGTATATCACTGCCATACAAACTAAATCCATTATACTTGGTAGAGTTGTAGATTTTTCCACCCTTGGCTTCAACAATTTCAATCTTAGACCTCTCTTTGATAGGCAAGGTTTGAGTGATCTAGTCATTTTTCATGAAAAAGTTTATCTTAGGCTAATTCGTTAATTCTATGCAAATTTAAGATAGTTTTCACCCTCATCAACTAGCTTTTCCATCATTATAATAGGATACGAGCTCACTGTCACTCCTAGTGTCCTTCATGGCATCCTAAAGCTATCCACTGAGGGGATAAGATGGATAGGAGATGGGTGGCTCGATGATTTTGACTATCAAGAGACTTGTCGGGTTGTTAAAAGTGATGGAAATTACATTTACTAGAGTCAAACCTATAACACCTATCCTGACCTTCTTCTAGACTGTAGGATCCTAAACTTAGTCGTCAACTGGACTCTAAACCCCCGATTAGGCAGCTAAAATTGTCCCTCCAAATTAAACATCTTCTTCATCTACAACCTTAAGATAGACACCCCTTATATGCTCTACCCACTCAACCTTAGTAATATAGTAGTAGGTTATAATAGTGATTCTGGTGTCATTCTTTATGGCATGATCATAACCTTGCTCTTAAAGCACTTCGATGTACCTCTTCTAGAGTCTGAGGCACAAGAACTTGACTCTAAGGATGTCATCGATATTTTCTCTCTAAAAAAGATGGGGTGTATGATTCGAGATCACATGGTCCTCTCTAAGCCTGGCATGAACATTCGAATTAGCAGTGAACCACCTGAGGAGGGAGCACTTGCACCCGAGGCTCCTAATAGGACTCCACCGAGACCAGAAAGCACAAGTTACTTAGGAAGCTCTGAGGGCGCTATCCTTGAAGCTTTGTCAGGCCTCCAGGTCTCTATGACCAGTATACAGTATGCCACTGAGGCCAAGCTTGAGAGAGAGAAATTCCATAGAAAAAATCAAAGAAATTAAGAAAAATAACAAATTAAAAATTAGTTCAAATCCAAGAAAAACAAAGAAGCACTAACAAAATTCAAATATGTCGAGATAAAGAACGAGAGTGAGAAAGAAATAAATGGAAAAATAACAAGAGAGAGGGAAAGAAAGAACACTTGAGAGAAAAATGGAGAAATATCTAGAGAGAGCAAATCACCTAGTGCAAAAGTAGAGAAAAAAAAAGAAACGTATAAAGTTTATGTTTAGTAGATGAGAAACGAATGGAGGCATTGAAAGTTGTTGCAATACAGCCGAGAGAAAGGCTTGCGTAGAGGAGGGTTGAATCGTGAGTTACAGAGAGAGGGAGATGTTAAAGGAGAATGAGAATTGACGAGAGAAGACATAGATATCTGTTTTGATGAGTTCTTAGGGTATTTGTGATATTCTAATAAAAGAGAAAAAGGTATTTTTGTCTAAAATCCATCTGAATGATATTAAGACACAATTTTGGAATCAGACCCATTAAGTACTAGTTAGATATGAAAAATAAATGAAATTAATAGCACTACATCTGACCGATTCAAATATGGTGCCATTAAGAGGTGCAATAAGTGCAAACAAACGGGGCCTAAAAGGGATTCCAAAGGAAAAATAGAGGAGTTCAATGCAAGAATGGTTTTCCAAAGGTTTCACTCAAAGAGAAGGAATTTACTACTATGAGACATTCTCACTAGTCTCTTCTAAGGATCCTTTCAAGGTGATATGAAATTAGTGGATCATTATAATTTAGATCTATACTAGATAGATGTGAAAACCGCTTTTCTGAATGGAAACTATGAGGAGTAGGTCTATATGGTGCAACCTAACGGTTTTAAGAAAGATAGTAAAGACCATCTTGTGTGTAGACTCAAGAAGTTTATATAAGGTCTCAAGGAAGCTTCTAGGCAATGATACTTGAAATTCAATGATGTAGTGAATTCATTTGGTTTTATCAAGAACAAGATCAATGGGAGCAAGTTTATTTTCCTTATATTGTATGTGAATGATATCTTTTTTGCAAGTAGTGATTTAGGACTGTTGCATGAAGCAAAGCAACTGTTATCTAGAGAGTTTGACATGAAGGATCTTGGTGAGACATCTTTTGTCCTGGGGATTGATATCCATAGGGATTGATCTCATAATATATGTTGGGACTCTCTCAGAGGGTATACACTGATTGTGTTCTGGATAGGTTCAATATTTAGGATTGCAAACATGGGAAAACCCATGTTTCCAAAGATGATAAATTGAGACTATTACAGTGTCTTAAAAGTGAAACTGAAAAAGAAACTATGAAAAAGTATCTTATGCTAGTGCATTTTAGAGCATTATGTATACACAAGTTTGTACTAGGCTAGATAGTGCTTTCGCAGTTGGACTTCTAGGCACATATCTTTCATAACTTGGTCCTGATCATTGGATGGCTACCAAGAAGGTATTGAGGTACTTGAAGGGGACAAGAGACTATATGCTAATTTACATAAGGTTTTAGGACCTTGAGCTAGTGAGTTATTTTAAAGACACATCCTAGGTTGGTCATCCCCGAAAAGGTGTCGTCATGTTTTGAAATCCCAGCACGGCACATATATGCAACAATATAAATACATACATCGACTGAATACACACACACACACACACACACATCAAACCTCAACCCTCAACAGGGGAGTTACATTATCAATATCCTATCTAAAACAATATATACAACATATTCAATATGCATGAATATCTAAAAAAATTTGTTTTCATTTATTCTTCTTCCATTAGTTTGAAGATTTGGATCACAAGACTTACAAATAATAACTCAGCCTGAATCTCAGCTCCTAAATTTATCTGTTCTGCCTGCTACTTGAAATTATTTAACAATGAGGAGTGAGCTTCATAAGCTCAGTGAATTAAATTTACTAGAAGTACTCGATTTGTATACTTTTAGTTATATTTAATCATTGTTAAATCAGTATAATTAATCATCGATCTCTTCTCATATACTAATTTAATCATTTGTTCATCTTTTAATAAATAAATTATCAGGCTATCCTCTTTCAATATATATATCTCATATATTATATCAATTTAATATCATCATTTGCCTCATCATAAGGTTCACATCATACAAACAATCAATCATATAATTCTTTAATATATCATCATTTCTATTTATTTATCATCAAAGTTGTCTCATTTTGAGACTCATCTGTCTATCAATCATTTCATAATCAAGACTGATTCTTTAGCATATCAGCCATCAATAATAAATATTTGAAACAAATATAATGCATGAATTTAAATTATCTTTCTTTTTTTCTCATCAAATCATTTCTTACTATCATCAGGGAACATCTTCCCACATGTCAACATGTTTCAGCTAGACCAGCTACCTTCTTGGTCTTCTCAGCCAGACTAGCTGTCTTCCTGGTCTTCTCTTTTATGCATATGAGCAATAACATGCAAACAAGAATACATCAAAGCATTCAATTCAACTATCTCTTTCTCATAATTATTATTTTATCAGATTTATTAAATTGTCCCCTCATATATCGTATCAATTTTTCAATCATATTTTTTGAAAATTTCATATATCTTTTCAACATATTTTTCATTAATCTAGCATTTTTAAAATATAATTTCTTATATAATTAATTTTTAACATATTATTTAATCTCTAATCAATAAATCAATCAATTATCATACATAAAATAAAATACACCATCTAATCATTATAATTCAACAATTTATTCAAATATCATAAATTCATATTTTTATTGGTCTTGATTACTAAAAGTAAATCTAACTCACCGCATAGCATTTAAAACTACCCATGGATCACCTCATTGCCTTTCCTACTCATTTCAACAATTTTTTGGGATTGCTAATCACCAATACCTAACCATAAACTTTCATAAATCTTACTATTGCATAACTTGATTCAAACAGTATAATTATTTAATTATGAATCTTATTGAAAATTTACCTCAAATGTGATGAAATCTTGCTATTGTGGTTGGATGACTGTAATTATCTAAATCCTTTGGAGAATTTCTTTCCAATTTTTTGTTAAAAGAAACTAAGTTGGAGAAAGGAGAGAAACTAAACAAGAATATCTATTAGGCGTGAAAATGAGCTCTCTAATGGTTTCATAGAGTTTTAAAGCTTTGTTGAATTCTTTTTTCAATAATAATAAATTCAAAATATCAAAGGTTCATGATTATGTTCACGTGAACATAATCAGACTCAAACTTTTCCTTCACCGTTTACCGCTTTATTTTTTTTAACGTAAAAAAATTACATATTTGCTATCGATTATTTACAATTCTACTATTAGTTAAAATTTACCGTTTTGCCATTACATAATTATAGTTTTACCATTTTCCCTTTTAAAAAAAATTCAAATTTTCATCTTTTCTTCCCTCCAAAAATTTTATAAATTACAGAAAAATATAAAAATTTATATTTTTTTCTATCAACTTTTCTAATTATTTTTCTCAATCTCATTCCATATTTTTCTTCAAAATTCTTTCATTTCAACTTCAAATTTAAAAAATTTCTAACTCTTTTCAACAAAATTTTCAATATTATCTTTCAAATCAATACTACATCTTTCATCTATGGATTATTTAATTAAATATAATATATTTAAAATTAATTCTTTACCTTTATTTTATGAACACAAGTATTACAATTCTACTCACCTTATAAAAATTTTGTCCACGAAATTTCCTTACTTAACTGATGAAAAAGCTGGGGGTACTTTTTCATCATTCTTGCCTTATACTCCCAAGTAATTTCTTCAACATTTTTGTTCTAACATAACATTTGAACTAAAGGAATAACTTTATTATGCAAGACTTGTTTATTTCTATCTAGAATTCTGACTAGTAACTGCATAAAGGTCAAATCTTCCTAAAGTTCTACAGCCTGACTCAGGATATTATGGGATTCATCATGTAAACACTTTCTCAAAAGTGAAACATGAAACACGTTGTGCAATTGCTTTAACTCCGGAGGCAAATCTAATCTATATGCTATTGGTCCAACTCTTTCAATCACCTCATAGGGCCTCAAAAATCTCGGAATCAACTTCCATTTCTTTTTAAATCTCAATACACCCTTCCATGATGATATTTTCAATTACATTCAGTCACCAACCTGAAACTTAAGAGGTCGTCTTCTATTATCAGCATATCCTTTCTACTTATTCTGTGCTTCTCTAAGGTTCTCTCTAACTAGTTTGATCCTCTCAGTAGTCAAATCTATCATTTATGGACCAAATATCTTTCTTTCTCAAACTTCTTCCCAACGTACTGGAGTTATGCACTTTTTACCATATAAAGCCTCAAATTGTGCCATCCCAATACTAGCTTGATACTGATTATTGTATGCAAACTTGATTAAAGGTAAATAATCAACCAAGCTCACTGAAAAACTCAATACACTTGCCTTTAGCATATTCTCTAGTATTCTAATGATCCTCTTTATCTGCCCATCAGTTTGAATATGAAAAGTTATACTAAATTGCAACTGTGTGCCCATAGCTTTCTGAAAACCCCTCTAAAATCTAGAAGTAAATCTAGAATCTCTATATAATACAATGCTCAAAGGTACTCCATGTAATCTCACAATCTCCACTGCATACCACTCAGCCAACTTTTTAGGATTCCAAGTAGTTTTAATAGGAAGAAAATGCAACGACTTAGAAAGTCTATCCACTATAACCCATACAACATCATGACCTCTTTAGGTACGGGGAAAACTATAAACAAAATCCACACTAACATTCTCCCATTGCCATTCAGGTACTGGAAGAGACTATAATAAACCTGCCCGATGTCTATTCTTAGATTTCACCTATTGACAAATCAAACATCTAGAAATATACTCAGCTATATCCCTCTTCATCACTGACCACCAATAATTCTGTCTCAACCCCCTATACATCTTATTATTACCCGGGTGCATAGACTACACAAAATCATAAGCCTCTCTTAGTATCTTTTTTCTCATCTCAACATCATTGGGAACACAAACTTTATGTCCCAATACCACCATACAATCTTCTCTAATTCTGAACTCAGTGGAATTTCCACTCAATACTACTTGTTTGATCTTCTCTATCCCATCATCTCTACTTTGAATCTATAACCAGTGATCAATAATAGAAGATTGTACCACCATATTTACCATCAACACTCTTCCATCACTGGTACTCAATTGCATTCTCATTTCTCTCAATTCTACCATCAAGCTAATATCATGACTCCCAATAGCAGCTAATTTCCCTTTAGACTTTCTGTAATACTTGTATTTGTAAAGTAAGGGTAAAGAAGTACTTTAATAAATATGATATAGAGTTAAAATAATATATATATATATATTTAAATACTAAAGGTTTAATTTTTATAAAACAATCCAAAAAAAAATCCGGCGTCATCCAGAAGAGAAAAAAAAAAAAAAAGTTGGAAACAAGTGGCAACACCTGTTGCCAAAACAAGTTTGTAATGTTGCATGTAAGGCAGCACTACGTGTTGCCTGGCTGCAATTGAGACTATAAGGTGTTGAGTGTTAAAACAAATTTTTGCATATAAATAGTTTAGTTTTGCTTTTATATTAATTCTTACCAAATCCTGTTTGGTTTTCTTTCAACTACTATTCAAATTACTCTCTTTCTTTAAACACTTGGGGACCAAAAGAAAGGTTGAAAGAGCAAAATTTTGAAGGGGTTTATGAGAAAATTTTATAGAGAGTCACGGAAAGCTCTAAGAAAAACATAAGGTAATAATGTGAAGTTTATTTTTGATTGATAGGTATGATAGAAATACTGGATGTGTAGAAATTTATTATATGAGAGGTAATATTATTAGAATAATGAGTTGATTTAATAATGAACGTGATAAATAAAATTCTTGACGAGTTATGGTTGATAAATTGATGCGATATATGAGGAGAAGAAATTAGTGAAATTGATCAAATAGAAATTTGAGAAAAGGAAGGATAGCTAAATTAAATATTTGAATTCATGTTTGTTTTTATATTATTGCTCATACGCATATTTCATATAATTGTTCATATGCATATGCATGAAATAATAGAACCAAGATTGGGCTGATCTAAATGAAAAACCGTGACAGCTAGTATATGTTAGAAATAAATGAAAACCGTGATAGCCGGTATATGCTGGAAATAAATGAAAACTGTGACAGCCTATGTTGGAAATAAAAAAACCGAGACGGGGCCGGTCTAAGATAAAAACATGTCGACATATGGGAAGATGTTCCCTAATAATAATTCATGCATTGCATCTGTTTTAAATATTGATTGTATTACTGAAATGCTAAAGTATTCTTTGTTATAATAAATTTATTTATAGATGAATGAGTCTCACAGAGAGGCTGTTATGGTGAGAAAGAAATATAGAAGTATGATATAATAAGAACTATCTAAATGTTAGACTATATGCTATTATCAAGTTATATGAGATATAAATGATTAAATATTAAAGGACTATTTATACAAATTGAATACTTCTAATAAATTTAATTCACTGAGCTTGTGAAGCTCATCCCTCATTATGCAATGATTTCAAGTAGCAGGCAGGACAAATAGTTTGGTGAGTTGAGATTCAGATGAAATCATTATCTGTAAGCCACGTACATGTCCACATCCTCAGACCAATGAGAAAATAAAGTAAAAATTTATTTGTAAATATTCATGCATTTTACGTTGTATATAATGTTTAAATCAAGATCAGAATGATGTATCTCCCCTGTCGAGGGTTATGGATTGAAGCAAAAATTTATGTTAGTATTATTTTTATTGTTGCATATATGTGTTGAGCCGGGATTTTCAAAATGTGATGACACCGTCTCAGGGGTGGCCAACTCGGGATGGGTCGTTACAATTTTGGTATTAGAGCATTAGGTTTTATGATTCTGTAGACTATATGAGGACTTAAAGAAGTGGAAGATCTAAATAAATTATATTTTAATGCAGAGTTTGAGGATGATACGTGGACGTGCTAGAGATAGAGATGGAATTCGAAATCAAAGAGGACGTGGTAGAGCCCCAATATTTAGAAGAACTGAAGCAGAAAGGAAAGTTGAGTTTGTGGGTCCTGCAAGGGAGCATATTGATAGTGCAACTGGTACTTATAGAGCTGGGAGAGAATCTGAGGTTAGGAAGGATGAATTGAGAAAAACTCTAAATCGTGCTATAGAGAGGATGAATGCAGCTGAAGAAAGGGAAAATAATCTACATAGGAGATTAGAGGAAAGGGGTAGAAGAGAACCTGATATAGTGCGACAAGAGGTTCATGAGAGAAAAGGTGTGTTTGCATATGAGATGCAAGGTGATTATTTTGTGAGATTTCTTAAGTTTAAACCCCCAGTCTTTTAAAGGATCTATAAATCCTGTAGAAGCTGAACAGTGGATTAGACATGTCAAAAAATATTTTGAGGTCTTACTAGTGATAGATAGACAGAATGTTGCTTTTGCTTCATTTATACTAGAGCGTGAGGCTTCTCAATGATGAGAGGATATTTTGCCCATGGTAAGCACACAGGTAAAAAAAAACTTTAACTTGGAGTAAGTTTAAGGATGAGTTCTTTGCGAAGTATTTTCCAGATACCTTTTAGACACAACAAGAGAGGGATTTTATTCATCTAAGGCAGGGTAATTCATCAGTGACTGAATATGATAGTAGATTTATAGCCCAGTCAAGGTTTTTACCTGAATTAGTGAATACAGATGAGAGGAAATGTAAAAGGTTTTTAGACGGATTACACTAGACATTCGGACTAAACTCTCTTATATAGGAATAGGGAATTATGTTATACTGGTGGATAGAGCATTATAGATTGAGAAGGATTTGATGGAGTTTAGAGGTAGGAGAGATTGGCTGAAGAGGTCTAGATTTAAGGGACCTAGAGGTTGTAACAGTATGGATGTACAGGGCGTTCCTTGTCACAAGGAACTGTAGTGCAGAGTCAAAGGTAAGCATGCTCTGCCACTTCTCTAGCTCAGAGTAATACCGATGGGACCCCTAGATTTGGGAGACAAGCTATGAGAATTGAGAGTTATGGTAGAGGAGTAAGTATGCCACCAGGGGAAAGTGATAACCTGATGTATGATTGAGAGGTAATGGTTTGCTTTGGATGTAATCAGACGAGGCATTTGTCTCAAAATTGCCCTACGTGGATATGCTTTGTATGTCGTGAGGGAGGACATGTTGCTACAGATTATCCAGTGAAAAAATCTACTAACGTAGGCATTGGAAGTGTGAGGAGAAGACCGGTGGAGAGAGGTGGTGGATCAGGGAGTGTGCGAGGCAGAGGTCAAGGATCAGTAGCTGAGAGAGGATGTGGTAGTCAATTTTAGTCTACAGATAGCAGAGTCTATGCATTGACCCTACAGGATGCACAAGCCACTTCTGATGTTGTTATGGGTATGATATCTATCCTTGGTAGGCCTACTAGATTATTGATTGATCCTAGTGTAACCCATTCTTTTGCATCTAGTATTTATATGAAATATATTGATGCTAGTGCTAGTCCTTTGATGCATGCGATTATTGTTGAGGTTCCTACTAGAGATAGGGTTATTATCAAGGTTGTGTGATTAATATTGCTGATAGAGAATTTGAAGTTGATTTATTGTCTTTAGATATGATAGATTTTGATTTGATTCTGGGGATGAATTAGTTATCTGCATATCATGCTTGGGTAGATTGTTTTAGGAAAAATATGGTGTTCAAGATACCCCGACAGGAGGAGTTTAATTTTCAGGGAGAACGTGAGATACTTGCTAACTGTCTTATTTCTGCCTTAATTGCTAGTAAATAGTTGAAGAATGGTTGTGAGGGGTATTTGACATATGTTGTGGATTCTAGCAAGGAAAGTAAGAAGTAAGAAGAAATTTTGGTAGTGAAAGATTTTTATGACATATTCCGTGAGGAGTTATCTGGTTTGCCTACCAATAGGGAGATTGAGTTTTGTATTGAAGTGATTCCAGGATCAGCACTCATATCTATAGCACCCTATAGAATGGCACCAGCTGAATTGAGAGAGTTGAAAGTTCAACTTTAGGAGTTACTAGATAAATAATTTATTCAAACTAGTATATCATCCTGGTGAGTCCTTGTGTTATTTGTCAAGAAGAAGGATGGGACAATGAGGTTGTGTATTGATTACAGATAATTGAATATGATCACCATCAAGAATAGATATCCTTTGCCCAAGATAGATGATTTATTCGAGAAGTAATAGGAAGCTAGGGTGTTTTCTAAAATAGACCTGAGATCAGGTTATCATCAACTAAGGATAAAGGAGGGGTGTTGTGCAAAAATCTACCTAAATTAATAAGCAAATAATTTAAGTTTTACTTACAAGTGCACAAGGTCAACATAGTTATATAGTGTACAAGTGTGAGATCATTTCCATAATGATTGGTAAATTTTGATTTGAAATTAGTTTCGCCATATAAAACAAGAGAAAGGAAAAGTAAGTTTGATTCGATAATGATAAAAGTGTAGGGCTTTGATATCCACCACTAATCATGCTTTCCCAATAAAAATACTATGTCGATGCTTTAATCATCCTATGAATACCTAATGTTGTCAACCTAAGGGCATGGTGTATACTCCTTAAGCTATTGATTTCGCTAAGCAACGAGTTAGGCACGATGTATACTTTAACTCTTTTCTCTCTTAAAGGATTTAGCATTATGTATATTAAGTTGTCCCTTAAGAGAGCATAATATTCATGAAAATCAAGAAACACACAAGATCTAGGGCATGTTATATACTCCTGGTTTCCCATGTTGATTAATCCAAGAACTTGGCATGGATTTCTTTTGTTATTATTATTAAACCCAGGACTCAGTCATCCAAATTGATTTAATTAACTAATTCATACCACATGCATATGTTGATTAGGCAAACGCATATGAGGAATTCAATCAAATAGACATTAATCAAGTAAGCATCATAATATAATTATTGCAAAGGCAACAATATTTATCAATGAAAAAACATAATTAGGGCTTCAATCGAGCCCTACTAGCAAATTAATTACACATGAGTTTGATGTTAAACATCTTCATAATGTAATGTAAAGAGAAAAGAATAAACCCGAAAATACTTCCTAGAAGAGCTGTCAATTCGTCTCCCCAAAATATCTTCCCTGGGAGCCCCCTCTTTCTGTGTTTACAGGCCTATTTATAAAGTTTAGGAACATTTAGAAACCTTAAACTCCTAAAACAAAACCCTACCCTACTTTCCAAAATAGGTTATGCCATTTTACTATTCACTGATGCGCGTGTGCGCTCGATCACAGACTGGTGCGCTCGATCCTAGGCTTGGGCGCTTGAGCACTGTTGCACTCGAGCTTTCTTCTTGCGCGCGCAAGTGCAAGTGCACTCAATCCTTGGCTTGGGCACTGTTGCGCTCAATTGCGAGTCTCTATGCTCGATCGCATTAGGCAGCTTCCAGCTTTTCTAGTTTTGCTCTCTAAGCCAAATAGTTCCATAATGCTCCATTTTCTCCAAAATCCTAAAAGAACACAGAAAAGAAATAAAATAACATGAAATAACACAAACTAAGAACTTAACAAATGTAAATTATGGGGCTTAAATATGAATAGTTAAGCACTTATCAAGGGGGACGTGCCTAAGACTGCTTTTAGGACACGTTATGGCCATCATGAGTTTCTGGTGATGCTATTTGGGTTGACTAATGCTCCTGCAACATTTATAGACCTGATAAATTGGGTGTTTAAACCATTCTTAGCTAGATTTGTGATTGTGTTTATTATGATATTTTGGTATATTCCAAGAATGAAGAAGAGCATATGCAACATTTAGAGATAGTGTTGGAGATTCTTAGGAGAGAGAAATTATATGCAAAGTTCTCTAAGTGTGAGTTTTGGTGAGTGAAATATCTTTCTTGGGGCATGCTGTGTCAGGAGAGAGGATAGTGATTGACCCATAGAAAGTAGAAGCAGTGTTGAATTGGGAAAGACCCACGAGTGTAACTGAAATTAGAAGCTTTTTAGGGTTGGCTGGTTATTATAGGAGATTTATCCAAAAATTTTCTATGATTGTTGGACCATTGACTAAATTGACCAGGAAGGATGTGAAGTTTAGGTGGTCAGGGGAATGTGAGAGAAGTTTCTAGCTATTGAAATAAAAATTGACTACTGCCCCGGTATTAGTGCTTCCTTTTAGTTATCAAGGATTTGTGGTATATAGTGATGCATCACATCAGGGGCTGGGATGAGTGTTGATGCAACATGGGAGAGTTATAGCTTATGCATCTAGGAAATTGAAGAACCATGAGAGGAATTACCTGACCCATGATTTAGAATTGGTTACCATAGTTTTTGCTTTAAAGATTTAGAGACATTATCTCTATGGAACCAATTGTGAAACTTTTACTGATCATAAAAGCTTGACGCATTTACCGACCCAGAAGAAGTTGAATTTGAGGAAGAGGAGGTGGATGGAGTTGATTTATGATTATGACTGTACAATTCATTATCATCCCGGAAAGGCTAATGTAGTAGCTGATGCATTGAGTAGAAAGGCTACAAGGAGATTAGCTGCTATTGGGAGTCATAATACTAGCTTGATGATAGAATTAAAAAGAATGAGGATGCAGTTGTGTGTCAATGATAGAGGAGTATTGATGGCAAATATGGTGGTACAATCTTCTATTATTGATCGTTTATTATAGATGAAGGGTAGAGATGAGGGGATTGAGAAGATCAGACGCAAAGTGTTAAGTGGGAAGCCAACTGAGTTTAGAATTAGAGAAGATGGTGTGGTAGTATTGGGGCATAGAGTTTGTGTTCCCAATAATGTGGAGATGAGGAAGGAGATACTAAGAGAGGCTCATGATTCTGTATATTCCATGCTCTCGGGTAATAATAAGATGTACAGGGGATTGAGACAGAATTATTGGTGGTAAGGGATGAAGAAGGACGTAGCGAAATATATTTCTAGATGTTTAACTTGTCAACAAGTGAAGTCTGAGAATAGACATCCAGCAGGTTTATTACAACCTCTTCCAGTACCTAAGTGGCCATGGGCAAATGTGAGTACGGATTTTGTCTCTGGTTTTTCCCGTACCCAGAGAGGACATGACACTGTGTGGGTTATAGTGGATAAACTTTCTATGTCTTCACATTTTCTTCATATTAAAACTACCTGGAGTCCTGAAAAGTTGGTTAAATTGTATGTAGCGAAGATAGTAAAATTACATGGAGTACGCTTGACCATTTTATTTGATAGAGATTCTAGATTTACCTCTAGATTTTGGAGAGGTTTTCAAGAAGCTATGGGTACATAATTGTAGTTTAGTATAGCCTTTCATCAACAAACTGATGGGCAGACGGAGAGGATCATCAGAATACTAGAATATAGGCTGAGGGCGTGAGATGGGATGCTTATTTTCATTTGATCGAGTTTGCATACAATAATCAGTATCAAACTAGTATTGGGATGGCACCATTCGAGGCTTTATATGGTAGAAGGTGTAGAACTCTAGTATACTGGGAAGAAGTTGGAGAGAGAAAGATATTTGGTCTAGAAATTATAGATTTGACTACTTAGAGGATCAAACTGGTTAGAGAGAACCTCGGAGCAACCGAGAACATACAGAAGTGTTATGTTGATAAAAGAAGACAACCTCTCGAGTTTCAAGTTGGTGATCGCATATTTTTGAAGATATCTTCGTGGAAGGGTGTGTTGAGATTTAAAATGAAGGAAAAGTTGAGCCTGAGATTTGTGGGGCCATATGAGGTGATTGAGAAAATTGGACCAGTAGCTGATGAATGAATATTTTTCCTAGTATTTTATATGTTTTTCAAGAATTTATTTATATGTTTAGCTTAGGAATTTGTTACTTTGAGGTTTTTTTCGTTGTTTTACAAGTTCACAAGCACTTGGAAAGGAGTTTCACTAAATTTCCAAAATTGCTCGTACAGATCAATCATTTTTTCGGATTAAACTGTATTGATTCAGGAAGAACCAAGAGATGAACCATATATGCTTGGAAAGATCCAGATGTCTATTTTTTTAAAGAATTTCACGGCTCATAAATATGATTTTTTTTATAGAAAATTATGATAGTTTTAGTAGACAAAGTTCAGGCTGTGCGTGATTTCAGCATGTCAGATGTGATTTTTACGGATTAAACTGTATTGATGCAGAAAGAATCAGGAGATGAATCATACATTCCTGGAAAATCCGGATGTCTATTTTCTAGACAATTTTACGGCTTGTAAATATGATTTTTCTAGAGAAACTTATGGCAGTTTTAGCAAAACCGGGCCTGGACAGCAGCAGAAGCACACGGCCCAAACAGAAACCCTAGGGCGACTTTTCTGTCTACAAAGCCGTCTTCATATAGCTATATATAGTAATTTTAGACTCAGAGAAGGGGGGAGATGATGGCAGGTTTTGGAGAGATATTATCAAGAGGAGTTTTGGGAGATTGAAGGAGGAGATGGTTTCTTTCATTAAGACAGCTTATCAAGAGATTAAAGACGACAATCAATCGCTTCAAAACTTTGAGGATTGATCTTGTAACCAATGAATAAATTCTATCTTTGTTCCTTTTGTCCTTCAATATGCTTGTAACCCTAGTATTTGAATTCCGTGATTGGGATTTAAACATGAGCGGCTGAACGCATTATTGTTGGGCGTTTGGCTTAGCTACCTTGATTGTTTTGGATATTTTGGTGGATTTAGTTTTATGAAATTTTCTAGATTATTTCTTATTCAATATTCTTCATACCTTTGATTATTGCTTGTGGATTGACCATCTATTATTGATAGTCAAGGTTAATATTTGAGATTAGATTGAGGGCAAATCATCTAGACCTAATTAAGCTTTCTTGAATAGGAATTTAAATCAGGATCCAAATCAAATTGTGATTTAGGGGGTTGTGTTTTCCTTATATTTAATTTAACTAATTAATTGATGAACATGATCCGTAGGATTTAATTAATTAGTTATAAATTGAGAATAGACACGATCAATTACATTCTCTAGTCTTAGCAGAAATACCAATAGTCTTAGATGTTGATTAATTCTTTATATTCACCAAATGTTCCAATTCCTGATTGGACAGGAAGCTAAACTCCCAATTGTTCTCATTAATTATACTCATCTCTTCATAATTCGTTTTGTTTAATTTGCTTAATTGTTTTTATTTTAATTTTCTCTTCACCAATCTTTTAATTAGAGTGTTTGGGATTTAATTTCAGAGTTTGTTTTAGTAATTTTAATAAAGTAATTTAGGATTTAAACCACTGTAATTGCTTGAGAGATCGACTTCGAGAGTAAACTCATCGCAATACTATTTGTGATTCGTGCACTTGTGAGCATTCAAAATTTGCACATCAGTAGCATATCGATTGGATTTGCCCCCATAGTTAAAGCAATTACATAATGTGTTTCATGTGTCACTGTTGAGAATGTACTTACACGATGAATCCTGTAGTATCTCGAATCAAGCAATACAACTTCAGAAAGATTTGACTTTTATGCAAGTACCGGTTAGAATTCTAGACAGAAAGGAACAAGTCTTGCGCAATAAAGTCATTCATTTGATTCAAATATTAGGGTGGAACAAAGATGTCGAAGAAGTCACATGGGAGCATGAAGCAAGAATGAGGAAGAAATACCCCCAATACTTTCATGAATTAGGTAAGGAAATTTCAGGGACAAAATTTTTGTAAGATGGGTAGAATTCTAATACCTGTATTTGTAAAGTAAGGGTAAAGAAGTATTTTAATAAATATGACATAGAGTTTAAATTATATATATATATATATATATGTTTAAATGCAAAAGGTTTAATTTTTATAAAACAAATATTTGGCGTCGTCCAGAAGAAGAAAGGAAAAAAAAAAGCTGGTGTCATCCAGAAGAGAAAAAAAAAATAGTAATAGGTGGCAACACCTGTTGCCAAAACAAGTTTGTAGTGTTGCATGTAAGGAAACACTACATGTTGCGTGGCTGCAATTGAGAGTGTAAGGTTCTGAGTGTTAAAACAAATTTTTGCATATAAATAGTTTAGTTTTGCTTTTATTTTAATTCTTACTAAATCCTGTTTGGTTTTCTTTCAGCTACGATTCAAATTACTCTCTTTCTTTAAACACTTGGGGACCGAAAGAAAGGTTGAAAGAGAAAAAATTTGAAGGGGTTTACAGGAAAATTTTATAGAGAGTCACGGGAATCTCTAAGAAAAACATAGCTAATAACATGAAGTTTATTTTTTAATTTTATCATAAATTAAATTTTTCGGAATTCAAAGTGAGAATTTTCAAAGGGTGTGAATTATTAAGAATTGAAGAATAAATTAGAAATTTAAAATAAATATTATGTCAGGTATTGACGATCAGCAACCACAGGAAATTGCTGAGAGGAGCTAGAAAGGTAAGGAGGTGATCCACAGGTAGCTCTAAGTGCTACGTGATGAGTTAGTTTTACTTTAAGTAATCTAGATAAAAAAGAAATATCTAGTGATAATATTAAAATAAATTATTAGCTTATGCTTTGGTAGATGAAAAATTAATTGATATGTATGATAGGAATATTAGATGTATAGAAAATTATTATATGAGAAGTAATATTATTAGAATAATGAGTCGATTTAATATTGAAGATGATAAATGAAATTCTTGACGAGTTATGGTTGATAAATTGATGTGATATATGAGGAAAAGAAATTAGTGAAAGTGATCAAATAGAAATTTGAGAAAAGGTAGGGTAGCTAAATTAAATATTTGAATTCATGTTTGTTTTTATTTTGTTGTTCATATGCATATTTCATATCATTGTTCATATGTATATGCATGAAATAAAAGAACCGGGAGGGAGCAGTCTAAGATAAAAACATGTCGACATGTGGGAAGACATTCCCTAATAATAATTAATGCATTGCTTCTATTTTAAATATTGATTGTATTACTGAAATGCTGAAGTGTTGTTTGTTATTATAAATTTATTTATAGATGAATGAGTCTCACAGAGTGACAATTATGGTGAGAAAGAAACATAGAAGTGTGATATAATAAGAACTATCTAAATGTTAGACTAGATGCTATTATCAAGTTATATGAGATATAAATGATTAAATATTAAAGGATTATTTATACAAATTGAATACTTCTAGTAAATTTAATTCACTGAGCTTGTGAAGCTCATCCCTCATTGTACAATGATTTTAGGTAGCAGGCAGGACATATAGTTTGGTGAGTTGAGATTCAAATGAAATCATTATCTGTAAACCACGTACGTGTCCACATCCTCAGACTAATGAGAAAACAAAATACAATTTTATTTGTAAATATTCATGCATTTTACGTTGTATATAATGTTTAAGTCAATATCATAATGATGTATCTCCCTTGTTGTGGGTTAAGGATTGAAGTAAAAATTTCTGTTAGAATTATTTTTATTGTTGCATATATGTGTCGTGCTGGGATTTTCAAGATGTGATGACACCGTCTCCCGAGTGGCCAACCCGAGATGGGTCGTTACACTTTCTACTCAATGCATCATCTATTACATTAGCCTTCCCTGGATGATAGTGAATTGTACAGTCATAGTCACTAATAAATTCCACCCACCTCATTTGCCTCAAATTCAACTCTCTCTGGGTAGATAAATGCGTCAAACTTATATGTTCAGTAAAAATTTCACAAGTGGCTCCATACAGATGATTTCTCCAAATCTTTAAAACAAAAACTATGGTAGCCAATTCAAAATCATGGGCCGGGTAATTTCTCTCATGGTTCTTAATTACCTAGAAGCATAGGCTATAACTCTCCCATGTTGCATCAACACACATCCCAACCCTTGATGTGACGCATCACTATATACCACAAATCCTTCATCACCAAAAGGAAGCACTAATACCGGAGCAGTAGTCAACTTCTCGTTCAACTGTTGAAACCTCTTGTCATATTGTTCTAATCACTTAACCTTCACTTCTTTCTTGGTTAATCTAGTCAATGGTACAACAATACTTGAAAAATTCTAAATTAACCTTCTATAATAACCAGCCAACCCCAAAAAGCTTCAAATTTCAGTCACATTAATTGGTCTTTCCTAATTCAACACTACCTCAACTTTCTATAGGTCAACTACTATACAATCTTCTAACACAACATGCCCCCAGAAAGATATTTCATTCAGCCAAAACTCACACTTAGAGAACTTTGGATATAATTTCTCTCTCCTCCGAATTTCCAACACTTTCTCTAAATGTTTCACATACTCATCTTCATTCTTGGAATACACCAGAATGTCATCAATAAATAAAATTACAAATCTATCTAAGAATTGTTTAAACACCCGATTCATTTGATCCATAAATGCTTCAAGAGCAGTAGTCAATCAAAATGGAATCACAAGGAACTCATGATGGCCATAGTGTGTCCTAAAAGCAGTCTTAGGCATGTCCCCTTCCTTTATCCTTAACTGATGATAACCTGATCTCAGGTCTATCGTAGAAAATAACCTAGCCCCCTACAACTGATCAAATTAATCATCTATCATGGGCAAAGGATATTTATTCTTGATGGTGATCTTATTCAACTGTTTATAATCAATGTACAACCTCATCGTTCCATCCTTATTCTCCTGAAGTTGAACTTTCAATTCTCTCAACTTAGTTGGTTCCATTCTATAAGGTGCTATAGATATGGGTGTTGATCCTAGAATCACCTCAATATAAAACTCAATGTCCCTGTTGGGAGGCAATCCAGACAACTCCTTAGGGAACTCATTAGAAAAATCTTTCACTACTAAGATTTTTTCTAACTTCCTAATCTCTTTTCTAGAATCCACCACATACGCCAAATATCCCTCATAACCTTTCCTCAACCATCTACTAGTAGCCAAGGCAGAAATAAGATAGTTGGCAAGTATCTTATGTTATCCTTGAAAATTAAACTCCTTCTATCTTGGTATCCTAAACACCATATTTTTCCTAAAAAAATCCACCTAAAAATGATATGCAAATAACCAATTCATCCCCAAAATTAAATCAAAATATGTCATATATAAAGGCAACAAATCAACTTCAAATTCTCTATCAGCCATACTAATCACACAACCTTGATAAATAGTCATAATAATAACCCTATCCCCAGTAGAAACATCAACAATAATAGCATGCATCAAAGGACTAATATAAGCATCAAAAGATTTCATATAAACACTAGATGCAAAAGAATGGGTTGCACCAGAATCAATCAATAATCTAGCAGATATATCAAGAATAGATACCATACCCATAACAATATCAGAAGTGGCCTATGCATCCTGCTGGGTGAAGGCATAGACTCTGCTATCTCTGGGCTATAACTGATTACTGCATCCCCTCTCAGCTATTGGCCCCCTGCCCTACATGCTCTCTGATCTACCACCTTTCTTCACCTATTTTCTCCCAAACTTTCAGCATCTATCTCAATAAATTTACCCACTGGACAATCTACACTAATATGTCTTTCCTCACTATATACAAAGCACATCAGAGTAGGATAATTCCGAGATAGATACCCTATCTGATTACATCTATAGAAAACTTGTCTCTCGATCATACATCAGATTACCACTTCTTCTTGGTGGCATACTCACTCTTCTACTATAACTTTCAGTTCTCATAGTCTGTCTCTCTAATCTAAGGGTCCCACCAATATTACTCTGAGCTACAGAAGCAATAGATACTGCTTGCTTCTGACTCTACATCACAATTCCCTATGATAAGGAACGTTCCCTTTGGGGTGGTCTCCCACCTTTCACACTCATACTACTACCACCTCTGGGTTCCTCAAACCTAGATCTCTTCAAGAGGCCTGTTGGGTTGTTAAAGGGGATAAGAATTACATTTACCAGGGTCAAACCTATAACACCTATCCTGACATTCCTCTAGACTCTAGAATCCTAAAACTAGTGATCAACTGGACTCTAAACCCCCGTTTAGGTAGCCAAAATTTTCCCTTCAAATTAGACATCTTCCTCATCTATTGCCTTAAGATAGACACCCCTTATACTCTCTACCCATTCATACTTAGTAATATAGTAGTAGGGCATAATAGTGATACTAGTGTCCTTCTTTATGGCATTATCATAACTTTGCTCCTAAAGCACTTCGGTGTACCTCTTCTTGAGTCTGAGGCATAGGAACTTGACTCCAAGGATGTCATCGACATTTTCTCTCTAAAAAGATAGGGTGCATGAGTCGAGATTACATGGTCCTTTCTAAGCATGGCAAGAACATTTGGATTGGAAATGAACCACCTGAGGAGGAAGCACCTGCACCCGACGCTCTTAGGAGGAGTCCACTGGGACTAGAAAGCAATGGGCACTTAGAAAGCTCTCATGACATTATCCTTGAATCTTTTTAGGCCTCTAGGTCTCTATGGCCAGTATACAGTAGGTCACTGAAGCCAAGCTTGAGGAGCTCAGAACCGGAGTACAAGCTGAACTTGCTGACTTGAGGACTGGCCTTTGTGCTGTATATGATGATCTATCGTCCTTCAGAGCTGACTCACAAGGTACTATGGATGACCTACGAGATTAGCTTCAAGATGTTCAGGACCACATTCAAACATCCCGATTCCCTCCTCCACTTCCTCCATATGAGTGGAACTATTAGTCAATTTATCTGTTATTTATTTATGAACTTGGGAAACTTTGCAAGTCATATTTCTTTTCTCATGCATTTTACTGCTTTTAGACTTAAACTCATGCCTGGTTGACATTTAACTGTTACTTATATTTAAATTTTTGTTAGATTCATGGGAACCTTAGATGTTTCTCTATTTATGGATGTGTTTGGACAACTAGCTCCTCTTTTGCACATTGAATGACTCTTGTTTTCTTTAGTTCATACATCAATTTTTTTATTCGTCCTGGGAGGTCTTCCAATATCTATTTTGAGCTAATATTTTGTATGCAAGTTTGTTTTAGTATCCTCTATTTAGCCATTGGGTTGGATAGCCAAAATCATGATGTGGAAAGTCTGGTCTACGGTTTCTTCATTAGGACTGGTAGCCATTTAGAGAAACTAGAAATTTAGGCTTTTTCTTATTTTCTATAATCTTGAAAGTTTGGGGTTTGTGTTAGAAAATATTCTATTCGCATATTAGAGAATATGGTGGTACTATTATTGTTTATAAAGGTCTAAGAAGTAGGTTGCGTAAGTGGAATGTGATTAATATACTTTTGGATTATGTTGAAATAAAGGTTATTGTGTTTGAGTTTTTTCCAGTTTGGTTATTGGTTGATGCTTGTCTTGTTATCAGTTTTGCCTTGGTTACTATTATTGTGGGATGGTTTTGTTGATTTTAATAATCTGGTACTATGGTTGGATCATGGATGGTCTCTTTTTCTTTCCTTTTTTGCTTGGTTGTTGCTATGTTTGATTGAGGCATCTATATGATGCTAATTTTTTTTTTTGAAAGGCAATAACAATTAGTTTATTGATGAATTAAAACTAAGTATAGATTTGGACATTCCCCTGTTCACTATACAATGAGAAAAAAAAGAAGCTTATTCTGGTTTATTCACCTCGTATGCACCCATAACAATATACAATAGCAATAAAATACACTTGTATCCCAAATTCCTACAATCTTAAGCACTAGTTGTAATCTAATCATAACCATAATCAATCCCACGATAGAACAAATGAGCATCCCACATGTCCTTAAAGTAAGGGTAAAGAAGTAATTTGATAGGTATTACATGAAATTAAAATAATATGTACATGAAAGATTTACTATTGAATGAAATAATTCTTTTAGAAAAAAGGAGACCTAGACCCTTGCTGATAAAAAAAGGGGGAAATGCCAAACACCTAGCTGTCTAGGTGTTGGTTACCTAACATTCAAAGTATGCATGTTAGATAACTAAAAAATTAAGAGAACAAATGGTGGAGGTGTTAAACTGTTTGGTATAAAAATTAAAAATTAAGCTTCTGTTAAGTTTTAACAAAATTTTATTATCTCTCTCAAATTGCTCTCTTTCTTTAAACACCTGAGGAATGAAAGAAAGGTTGAAAGATTGAAATTTTGACGAAGCTTATGGGAGAATTTTAAAGAGATTCGAGGGAAGCTTTAAGAAGAAAAAAAGAGAAGGTAATAATGTGAATTTTAATTTTTTGAAATTATGCATACATGAAAATACTTGGAATTTGATGTAGAAATTTAAAGTTATGAATTATGGAAGAATTGAAGATTAAATTAACAAATTTAATATAAATATTATGTTAGGTGTTGACGATCAACAATCATGTGAAATTACTAAAAGAAGCAGGAAATGCAAGGGAGGTGATCCACGGGTAGCTTTAAGTGCTACGTGGTGAGTTAGATTTACTTTTAATAATCGAGACCAATAAAAATATGAATTTATGATATTTGAATAAATTTTTGAATTATAATGATTAAATGATGTATTTTTCGTTAAATATAATCATTGATTGATTTATTGATTAGAGGTTAAATATTATGTTGAATGTTAATTATATAAGAATTTATATTTTAAAAGGGATGGATTAATGAAAAATATGTTGAAAAGTTATATGAAATTTCAAAAATATGATTAAAAATTTTATATGATATATGAGGAGACAATTTAATAGATATGATAAAAATAATAATTTTTAGAAAGAGCTAGATAGTTGAATTAAATGCTTTGATGTATGCTTGCTTGCATATTATTACTCATATGCATAAAAGAAAAGACCAGGAAGGTAGCTGGTTTGGCTGAGAAGACCAGGAAGGCATTTGGTCTGGTTGAAACATGTCTACATGGGGAATTATTGATTTATTTATTTATTTGGTTATTTTATTATTATTGATTGAGATGCTAAAGTATCAGTCTTTATTGTGAAATTATTAATAGGCAAATGAGTCTCACAGAGAGACAGACATGATGAGAAAGAAATATGAAAGAATGATATGATAAAAATTATTTGATTAATTGATTATATGCTGTGAACCTCATAACGAGGTAAATAATGATGTTTAATTGATAATCTCAAGAAGATTAAATATGTGAGAAGAAAAATTGATATGTTTGATGATTAATTTAAGAAGAGATTGATAAATGGTTGGAATTATGATATGAGTAGTAATAATAGAATGTTATTATTGAATTATATGAGATAATAGATGAATGAATATTTGAAGATTATTTGAAAAATTGAATTATTATATGTGAAGAAATAGTTTGTTAATATTGGTGAATTAGAAACGATTAAATTATAAGATGTGATTGAAAGTATATAATCGAATACTTCTAGTAAATTTAATTCACTAAGCTTGTGAAGCTCACTCCTCATTGTTGAAAATTTTTAGGCAGCGAGTAGGGCAGATAGAGTTTAGAGCTGATATCAGAGTAATTACTTTAAGTAAGTCTCGTGGTCAAGTCCTTAGACATTGTAAGAAAGAAGAAAGAAGAAAGAAAATTTGTAATAAAATATTTTCATGCATTTTATTATATATATATATATATATTGTTTTTTATAGGAGAATGATGATGTATCTCCTCTGAAAAGAGTTGAGGATTTCATGTAAATTTTAATTTCAACTGATAAATTTTTATATTGTTGCATATATGTGTTGTGTTAGGATTTCAAAATGTGACGACACCGTCTCGGTGGTGGCCAACCTGGGATGGGTCATTACAATTTTGGTATCATAGCATCATGTTTTATGATTCTATAGACTGCGTAAAAATTTAAAGAAGTGGAAGATTTAAATAAACTACATTTTAATGCAGAGTCTGAGGATGACACATGGACGTGCTAAAGCTAGAGGTAGAGTTCTGAATCAGAGAGGACGTGGTAGATTCCCAATATTTAGAAGAGTTGAAGTGGAGGGGGAGGACAAGTCTGTGGTTTATACAAGGGAACAGGTTGCTAGTGCAACTGGTACTAGTAGAGGTAAAAGAGAATCTGATATTAGGAGGGATGAGTTAAGAGAAGTTTTTGATCGTGCTATAGAGAGAATGAATGCAGCAGAAGAAAAGGCTGATAATTTTCAGAGGAGATTAGAGGAAAGAGGTAGAACAGAACCTGATGTGGTGAAACAAGAAGCTTATGATAGAAAGGTTGTGTTTGCACATGAGATACAAGGGGATTGTTTTGTGAGATTTATTAAATTTAAACCCTAGTCTTTTAGAAGATCTATAAATCCTATTGAAGCTTAGCAGTTGATTAAATATGTTGAGAAATATTTTGAAGTCTTACTAGTGACAGATAGGCAGAAGGTTGCTTTTGCTTCATTTAAACTGGAGGGTGAGGCTTCTCAATGGTGGAAAGATATTCTGCCTAGATTGAGTACACAGGTAGATCAACCCTTAACTTGGCGTAAGTTTAAGGATGTGTTCTTTGCAAAGTATTTTCCAGCTACATTTCGAGCACAGCAGGAGAGAGATTTTATTCATTTAAGGCATAATATTTTATCTGTAGCTGAGTATGAAAGTAGATTTATAGTCCTGTCGGGGTTTTTACCTAAGTTAGTAAATACGGAGGAGAGACAATATGAGAGATTTTTAGATGGGGTACACTATGAAATTTGAACTAAACTCTCTTATATGGGGTATTTGGAATTATGCTATAATGGTGGATAAAGCGTTACAGGTTAAGAAGGATGTAATGGAGTTTAAAGGTAGGAGGGATTGGCTGAAGAGGTCTAGATTTTAGGGACCTAAAAGTGGTAGTGGTATAAATATGCAGGGTGGGAGACCACCCCAGAGGGAGTGTTCTTTATCACAGGGAACTGTAATAAAGAGTCATAGGCAAGTAAGATCTGTTGCTTCTATAGTTCAAAGTAATATCGGAGAGACCCTTAGATTTGGGAGACAGGCTATGGGAACTGTAAGTTATGGTAGATGAGTAAGTATGCCACCAAAGGGAAGTGGTAATCTGATGTATGATCGAGAGACAAGAGTTTGTTATATATGTAATCAGACAGGGCATCTTTCTCGGAATTGTCTTAATCTAACGTGCTTTGTATGTAGTGAGGGAGGACATATTAGCGTAGATTATCTAGTGGGGAAATCTTTTGAGATAAGTGCTGGGGGTGTTGGAAGAAAAGAGGTGGAGAGAGGTGGTGGATCAGAGAGTATGCATGGTAGAGGTATATGATTAGTAGCTAAGAGAGGACATAGTGGTCAGTTACAGTCTAAAAACAGCAAAATTTTTACATTGACCCAACATGATGCACAAGCCACTCCTAATATTGTTATGGGTATGGTATATATTCTTAATAGATTTGCTAGATTATTGATTGATCCTGGTACAACCCATTCTTTTGCATCTAGTGTTCACATAAAATCTATTAATGCTTGTGTTAGTCCTTTGATGCATACTGTTATTGTTGAGGTTCATACTGGGGATAGGGTTATTATCAGGACAATTTATCGGGGTTGTGTGATTAGCATGGCTGATAGAAAATATGAATTTGATTTGTTTTCTTTAGATATGACTGATTTTGATTTAATTCTGGGGATAAATTGGTTATCTGCATATCATGCTTGGGCATATTTTTTTTAAGAATATGGTGTTCAGGATACTAGGACAAGAGGAGTTTAATTTTCAGGGAGAACATAAGATACTTGCCAACTATCTTATTTTTGGCCTGACTACTAGCAGATGGTTGAAGAAGGGTTATGAGGGGTATTTGGCATATGTGGTGGATTATAGAAAGGAGATTAGGATGTTAGAAGATTTCTTAGTAGTGAAAGATTTTTATGATATGTTCCCTGTGGTGCTTTTTGGGTTGCCTCCCAACAGGGAGATTGAGTTTTCTATTGAGGTGATACCAGGATCAACACCCATATCTATAGCACCTTATAGAATGGAACCAGTAGAGTTGAAAGAGTTGAAAGTTTAGCTTCAAAAATTACTAGATAAGCAATTTATTCGACCTAGTAGATCGCCTTGGGGAGCCCTTGGTTTATTTGTGAAGAAAAATGATGGAACGATGAGGTTGTGTATTGATTATAAGCAATTAAATAAGATCACCATTAAGAATAAATTTAGTTGCCCATAATAGATGATTTAATCGAACAGTTACAGGGGGCTAGGGTGCTTTCTAAGATAGACCTAAGATCAGTTTATCATCAATTGAGGATAAATGAAGGGGACATGCCTAAGACTGCTTTTAGGACACGTTATGGCCATCATGAGTTCCTTGTGATTCCATTTGGTTTAACTAATGCTCCTGCATCATTTATGGATATAATGAATCGGGTGTTTAAGCCATTCTTGGATAGATTTATGATTGTATTTATTGATGATATTCTTGTATATTCTAATAATGAAAAGGAGCATGGGAAACATTTAGAAATAGTGTTGGAAAATTCTGAGGAAAGAGAAATTGTATGGAAAGTTCTCTAAATGTAAGTTTTGGTTAGTGAAATATCTTTCTTGGAGCATGTGGTGTCATGAGATTGTATAGCATTTGACCCACAGAAAGTAGAGGCGGTGTTTAATTGGGAAAGACCCACTAACGTGATTGCAATTATAAGCTTTTTGGGGTTGGCTAGTTATTATAAGAGATTTATCCAAGATTTTTCTATTATTGCTAGACTATTGACTAGATTGACTAGGAAGGAGGTGAAGTTTATGCTGGTCAGCAGAATGTGAGAGGAGTTTCTGGCTGTTGAAAGAAAAATTGACTACTGCTCCGGTATTAGTGCTTCCTTCTGGTTATGAAGAATTTGTGGTATATAGTGATGCGTCACATCAGGGGTTGGGATGTGTGTTGATGCAACATGGGAGAGTTATAGATTATAGTTCTAGGCAACTTAAGAACCATGGAAGAAATTACCCGACCCATGATTTAGAATTGGCTGCCATAGTTTTTTCTTTAAAGATTTGGAGACATCATCTGTATGGAGCCACTTGTGAAATTTTTACTAATCATAAAAGTTTGGCGTATTTACCTACCTAGAAAGAGTTGATTTTGTGGAAAATGAGGTGGATGGAGTTGATTAGTGATTATGACTGTACAATTCATTATCATCTAAGGAAGGCTAATGTAGTAGCTTGATGATAGAACTGAGAGAAATGATAATGTAGTTGAGTATCAGTGATAGAGGAGTACTGATAGCAAATATGGTGGCATAATCTTCTATTATTGATCACTTGTTACAGATACGGAGTAGAGATGAAGGGATAAAGAAGATTAGAAAGGAAATATTGAGTGGGAAGCCGATTGGGTTTAGTATTAGAGAAGATGGTATGGTGGTATTGGGTTTAGTATAAGAGAGGCTCATGATTCTCTGTATTCTATGCACTCAAGTAATAATAAGATGTACAGGGGGTTGAGACATAATTATTGGTGGCCAGAGATGAAGAAGGATGTGGCTAAATATATTTCTAGATGTTTGATTTGTTAATAAATGAAGTCTGAGAATAGAGATCTAGTAGGTTTATTACAACCTATTCTAGTACCCGAATGGCCATAGGAGAATGTAAGTATGGATTTTGTTTCTGGTTTTCCCCATACCCAGAGAGGTCATGATATTGTATGGATTATAATGGATAGACTTTCTAAGTCTTCGTATTTCCTTCCTATTAAAACTACCTGGAGTCTTGAAAAGTTAGCTGAATTGTATGTAGCGAAAATTGTGAGATTACATGGAGTACCTTTAAACATTGTATCTGATAGAGATTCTAGATTCACTTCTAGATTTTGGAGGGATTTTTAGAAAGCTATGGGTACACAGTTACAGTTTAGTACAACTTTTCATCCTCAAACTGATAGGCAGACAGAGAGAATCATCATAATATTAGAAGATATGATGAGGGTAAGTGTATTGAGTTTGCATACAATAATCAATATCAAACTAGTATTGGGATGGCACCATTTGAGGCTTTATATGGTACAAGGTGCAGAACTCCAGTATGTTGGGAAGAATTTGGAGAAAGAAAGTTATTTGGTTAAAAAATGTAGATTTGACTACTGAGAGGATCAAATTGGTTAGAAAGAACCTTAGAGCAACACAAAACAAACAGAAAGGATATGCTGATAATAAAAGATGACCTCTTGAGTTTCAGGTTGATGATCGGGTGTTTTTGAAGATATCTCCATGGAAAGGTGTATTGAGATTTAAAAAGAAATAAAAGTTGAGTCTGAGATTTATGGGGCCATATGAGGTAATTGAAAGAGTTGGACCAGTAACATACAGATTGGATTTGCCTCTAGAGTTAAAGCAATTACACAATGTGTTTCATGTTTCATTTTTAAGAAAGTGTTTACATGATGAATCCCATAGTATTCTGAATCAGGCTGTAGAACTTCAAGAAGATTTGACCTTTATGCAAGTACCAGTCAGAATTCCAGACAGAAAGGAACAAGTCTTGCGTAATGAAGTTATTCCTTTGATCCAAGTATTGTGGCAGAATAGAGATGTTGAAGAAATCACTTGGGAGCATGAGGCAAAAATGAAAAAAGAGTACCCCGAACTTTTTCGTGAGTTAGCTAAGAAAATTTCGATGACTAAATTTTTTAAGGTGGATGGAATTTTAATACCCGTGTTCTTAAAGTAAGGGCAAAGAATTAATTTGATAGATATTACATGGAATTAAAATAATATTTAAATGAAAGATTTACTATTGAATGAAATAATTCTTTTGGAAAAAAAGACCTGAAAAGGTCAAACACTTAGATGTCTAGGTGTTGATTACCTAACATGCAAAGTATGCATGTTAGACAGCTAAACAATTAAGAGAACAAATGGTGGCAGGTGTTAAACGGTTTAGCATAAAAATTAAAAATTAAGCTTCTGTTTTGTTTTAATAAAAGTTTATTCCCTCTCTCAAATTGCTCTTTTTCTTTAAACACTTGGGGATTGAAAGAAATGTTGAAAGATTAAAATTTTGAAAAAGTTTATGGGAGAATTTTAAAGTGATTCGAGGGAAGCTTTAAGAAGAAAAAAAGAAGGTAATAATGTGAATTTTAATTTTTTGAAATTATGCATACATGAAAATACATGGAATTTGATGTAGAAATTTAAAGGTATGAATTACGGAAGAATTGGAGAATAAATTAAATTTTTTTAATATAAATATTATGTAAGAAAGAATTAGGGAATTCGATTAATACGAGCAAAACTTCTGGAGGGTATAATTTGGCTTTCAATGCTCCGTTTTGAGAAATGATTATTTTGGTTTTGATCTAACTTTCTGAATCTGAGTTTGTCGAAAATTTTCAAAGGAAATTACCATCTTAACCATTTTAGTGAAAATGCACAAAAACTTGAGCTAACATTCGAAAATGGCTAGTTTCTTCCAAATTTTGATTTTTATTGACCATCCCATATTTCACTTAGCTCATCTTAAATTCCACTTTCGCGGTCACTAACCTTCAAAAACTAGGATAAAAGTGTATTATAAATTGTAGAAAAATTTGAATCTGAGTTCGTCGAAAATTTTCAAAGGAAATTACCATCTTAATCATTTTAGTGAAAATGCACAAAAAAACGTGAGCTAACCTTCAAAAATGACTAGTTTCTTCCAAATTTTGATTTTTATTGGCCATCCCATATTTCACTTAGTTCATCCTAAATTCCACTTTCGAGTCATCAACCTTCAAAAACTAGGATTAAAGTGTATTATAAATTGTAGGAAAGAATAAGAGAATTCGATTAACACGAGCAAAACTTCTGGATGGTATAATTTGGCTTTCTGTGATCCGTTTTGAGAAATTATTCTTTTATTTTTGATGTAACTATTTAAGGCATAGTTTAGGGCAGATTTTCAAAAGAAATGACCCTCATAACCTTTTTAGCGTAAATACACAAAAAAGTGAGCTATAACCTTCCAAAATGGTAAGTTTATTCCAAAATTTGATTTTTCTTCACTATCCCATTTTTCACTTTGGACCAAATTTTATTTCACTTACCTCATCTTAATTTCCACTTTTGAGGTCACCAATCTTCAAAAACTAGGATTAAAATGAATTACAAATTGTAGGAAAGAATGAGAGAATTCGATTAACGCGAGCAAAACTTCTAAAGAGTATAATTTGGCTTTCAAGGATCCATTTTGGGAAATTATCGTTTGGTTTTGATATAACTTTTGAGGCATAGTTCGGGGTAGATATTCAAAGGAAATGACCATCATAACTATTTTAGCAAAAATGCACAATAAATGAGCTATAATCTTCGAAAATGGCCAATTTCTTCTAAATTTTGATTTTTCATGACCATCATATTTTTCACTTTGTCCAAAGCATATGTAACTTAGATCTTGTTCAAATCCACTTTTGAGATCATCAGCCATCAACAAGTAGGATAAAAGTAATTAAAAATTGTAGAAAAGATGAAGATAATTCCATTAACACGAGCAAAATTTCTCGTGGGTATAATTTGGCTTTCGATGCTCTGTTTTGGGAAATGATCCTTTTAGTTTTGATATAACTTTTTGAAATTTAGTTTGTGGTCAAATTTTCAAAGGAAATGACCATTATAACTATTTTAGTGAAAATGCACAAAAAGTGAGCTATAACCTTTGAAAATGACCATTTTCTTTCAATTTTTGATTTTTTTACCATCCTATTTTCACATGGACCAAAGTGTATTTCACTTAGATCATGATAAATTCAAATTTCGAAGTCCCCTATGATAAAAAAAAACGATAAAAGTGCAATGCGAATTGTAGGCAAGAGTTAGAGAATTCGATTAACACGAGCAAAAATTTTGATGGTACAGTTTGGCCTTTAGGGCTCCGTTTTGGGAAAATTTCCTTAAATGATCCTTTTAGTTTTGATATAACTTTTTGAAATTTAGTTTGTGGTCAAATTTTCAAAAGAAATGACCATTATAACTATTTTAGTGAAAATGCACAAAAAGTGAGCTATAATCTTTGAAAATGACCATTTTCGTTCAATTTTTGATTTTTTTACCATCCAATTTTCACATGGACCAAAGTGTATTTCACTTAAATCATGATAAATTCAAATTTCGAGGTCCTCTATGATAAAAAAAAGAACGATAAAAGTGCGATGCGAATTGTAGGCAAGAGTTAGAGAATTCGATTAACACAAGCAAAAATTTTGAGGGTACAATTTGGCCTTTAGGGCTCCGTTTTGGGAAAATTTCCTTTTAGTTTTGCTGTAAATTTTTGAGGCATAATTCAGGGTAGATTTTCAAAGGAACTGACTATCATAACTATTTTAGTGAAAATGCACAAAAAGTGATCTATAACATCTGAAAATTAATGTTTAATTTTAATTTAATAAGATTTGCTTCAATTTAACTAAATTTGTGTACCAATTAAAAAACAGTGAGTTTGAGGTTTGAATTTCAATTCAACGCCACTTTACTTATAAAAAGTATTTGAAAATGGTCAGTTTTTTTCAAAATTTGATTTTTTTACCATCCCATTTTTCACTTTTGCCAAAGTGTATTTCACATAGATCATGTTAATTTCCACTTTCGAGATCACTTGCCATAAAAAAAGTATAAAAGTGCAATACAAATTATAGGAAAGAGAGAGAGAATTCGATTAAAATAAGCTAAAATTATGAGGGTATAATTAGGCCTTCAAGTCTCCATTTTGAGAAATGATTTGTTTGGTTTTGATGTAACTTTTTGAAACCTAGTTCCCGGAAAATTTTCAAAGGAAATAACCATCGTAACTATTTTAGCGAAAATCCACGAAAAACGTGAGCTACCTTTGAAAATGGAAAGTTTCTTACAAATTTTGATTGTCCTTGACCATCCCAATTTTCAATTCAACCAAACTATATTTCACTTAGATCATGTTAAATTTTACTTTCAAGGTCACCCGCCATCATAATATAGGAAAAAAGTGCATTACAAATTGTAGGAAAGAGTGAGAATTCGATTAACATGAGCAAAACTTTTGGAGGGTATAATTTGGCCTTCAGAGATCTATTTTTGGAAATGATCCCTTTAGTATTGATGTATCATTTTGAAATCTAGTTCGTGGAAAATTTTCAAAGGTAATGACCATTGCAACTATTTTAGAGAAAATGCACAAAAACATGTTAGCTATAACCTTTGAATTGGTCAGTTTATTCTTAACTTTTATTTTTCTAGACCATCCCATTTTTCAATTGGACCAAAGTGTATTTCAGGTAGATCATGTTAATTTCCACTTTCGAGATCATCTGCTGTAAAAAAAGGATCAAAGTGCATTACAAATTGTAGGAAAGAGAGAGAGAGAGAGAGAGAATTCGATTAAAACAAGCTAAAATTCTATAGGGTATAATTTGGCCTTTAGGGGTCCATTTTGAGAAATGATTTATTTGGTTTTGATGTAACTTTTTGAAATCTAGTTCCTCGAAACTTTTCAAAGGAAATGACCATCGTAACTGTTTTAGTGAAAATCCAAAACAAACATGAGCTGCCTTCGAAAATGAAAAATTTCTTACAAAATTTGATTTTTCTTGACCATCCTAATTTTCAATTCGACCAAACTGTATTTCACTTAGATCATGTTAAATTCAACTTTCGAGGTCACCGGTCATCAAAATATAGGATAAAAGTGCATTACAAAATATAGAAAAGAGTGAAATTATTCAATTAACACGAGCAAAACTTTTGGAGGGTATAATTTTGGCCTTGAGGGATCCATTTTGGAAAATGATCCCTTTAGTTTTGATGAATCATTTTGAAATCTAGTTTGTCACCAATTTTCAAAGGTAATGGCCATCGTAACTATATTACCAAAAATGCACAAAAACATTAGCTATAACCTTCGAAAACGGTTAGTTTATTCCAAAATTTGATTTTTCTAGACCATCCCTTTTTTCAATTGAACCAAAGCGTATTTCACTTAGATCATATTAAATTCTACTTTCAAGGTCACCAACAATCAAAATCTAGGATAAAAATGCATTACAAAGTGTATGAAAGAGGGAGAAAATTCAGTTAACACGACCAAAATTTCTGGATGGTATAATTTGGCCTTCAATGCTTCGTTCTGGGAAATTATCCTTTTGGTTTTTGTGTAATTTTTTTAGGTACAGTTTGAGACAGATTTTTAAAGAAAATGACCATCATAAGTTTTTTTAGCAAAAATGCATAAAAAAAGTGAGCTATAACATTCGAAAATGGTCAGTTTCTAACAAAAGCTTATTTTTCTTTACTATCCTATTTTTCACTTACGCCAAATCGTATTTCACTTAAATCATGTTAAATTCAAATTCTGAGGTCTCATGCCATCAAAAAAATAGGATAAAAATGCAATACAAATTATAAGAAAGAGTTAGAGAATTCAATTAACACGAGGAAAACTTTTCGATGGTATAATTTGGCCTTCAGGGATCCGTTTTGTGAAATGTTTTCTTTTGTTTTGATATATCATTTTGAAATCTAGTTTGTGGAAAACTTTCAAAGGTAATGACCATCATAACTATTTTAGCGAAAATACACAAAAAAAATTAGCTATAACCTACGAAAATGGTCAGTTTATTCCAAATTTTGATTTTTTCTAGACCATCCCATTTTTCAATTGGACCAAAGCATATATCACTTAGATCATGTTAAATTCTAATTTCAATGTCACTAGCAATAAAAAAATATGATAAAAAATGCATTACAAAGTGTAGTAAAGAGGGAAAGAATTTAATTAACACGAGTAGAATTTCTGAATAGTATAATTTGGCCTTTTATGCTTCGTTATGGGAAATTATCTTTTTGGTTTTGATGTAACTTTTTAAGGTATAGTTTGGGACAAATTTTCAAAGAAAATAACCTTCATAAGTGTTTTAGCTAAAATGTACAAAAAAAAAAAAGTTAGCTATAACCTTCGAAAATGGCCAGTTTCTAACAAAGTTGATTTTTCTTTACTATCCCATTTTTCACTTGCGCCAAATCACATTTCATTTAAATCATGTTAATTTACACTTTTGTGGTACCAGCCATAAAAAATAGGATAAATGTGCATTACAAATTGTAAGAAAGAGGTAACAAAACTTTTTGAGGGTATAATGTGACATTCAGGGCTCCAGTTTGGAAAATATTTCGTTTGGTTTTGATGTAACATTTTGAAACATATTTCGTGGTATATTTTCAAAGGAAATTATCAATATAACTATTTTAGCGAAAATGCATTAAAAAACTTTAGCTATAACCTTCGAAAATGGCCAGTTTCTTCCAAAATTTAAATTTTTTTTACCATCCCATACTTCAATTAGATCTAAGTGTATTTCAATTAGATTATGTTAAACTCTACTTTCGAGGTCACCAGTCATCAAAAAATAGGATAAAGTGCATTACAAATTGTAGGAAGGAAGACGGGAATTCAATTATCACCAGCAAAACACCTAGAGGGTATAATTTGACCCTCAAGGATCCGTTTTTGCAAATTATCCTTTTGGTTTTGACGTAAATTTTTTAGTCATAGTTTGGAGTAGATTTTCAAAGGAAATTATCATCATAAATATTTTAGTGAAAATGCATAAAAAAAATGAGCTACCTTCGAAAATGGCCAGTTTCTTCCAAAATTTGATTTTTCATGACCATCCCATTTTTCACTTTATTCAAAGTGTATATCACTTAGATCTTGTTAAAATCCACTTTCGAGGTCACCAACCATCAAAAACTAAGATAAAAGTGCATTACAAATTGTAGGAATGAGGAAGAGAATTCGATTAACACGAGCAAATTTTCTTGCGGGTAAAATTTGGCTTTTTGAACTTTGTTTTGGGAAATGATCCTTTCGGTTTTGATATAAATTTTTGAAATTTAGTTCGTGGTAAAATTCTCAAAAGTAATGACCATCATAACTATTTTAGCAAAAATGCACAAAAACATGAGCTACAACTTTTGAAAATGGTCATTTTCTTCCAATTTTTATTTTTATTTTTTTACCATACGATTTTTTCACTTGGACCAAATCGTATTTCACTTAGATCACGTTAAATTAAAATTTCAAGGTCTCTTGCCATCAAAAAATAGGACAAAATTAAAATACAAATAGTTGGAAAGAGTTAGAGATTTCGATTGATACGAGCAAAACTTCTTTAGGGTATAATTTGGCCTTGAGTGCTCCGTTTCAAGAAATGATCCCTTTGGTTTTGATGTAATTTTTTGAATCCAAGTTCGTAGAAAATTTTCAAAATAAATTACCATCGTAACCATTTTAGTAAAAATGCACAAAAACATGAACTATATAACCTTAAAAAAATGGATAGTTTCTTCCAAATTTTGATTTTTATTGACCATCCCATTTTTCACTAAGCTCATCTTAAATTCCACTTTCAAGATCACCAACCTTTAAAACCTAGGATTAAATTGCATTACAAATTGTAGGGAATAATGAAAGAATTTGATTAACATGAGCAAAACTTCTGGGTGGTATAATTTGGCTTTCTGGGATCCGTTTTGGGAAATTATCCTTTTGATTTTGATGTAACTTTTTGAGGCATAGATCGGGGCAGATTTTCAAAAGAAATTACCATCATAACTATTTTAGCAAAAATGCACAAACAAAGTTAGGTGTAACCTTCGAAAATGGCCAGTTTCTTCCAAAATTTGATTTTTCTTCACCATCCCATTTTTCACTTGGATAAAATTGTATTTCACTTACCTCATCTTAAATTCCACTTTCAAGGTCATCGGTCTTCAAAAAATAGGGTTAAAATGCTTTACAAATTGTAAGAAAGAATGAGAGAATTTGATTATGAAGAGTAAAACTTCTAGAGGGTATAATTTGGCTTTCAATGATCTATTTTGGTTTTGATGTAACTTACTGAGGCATAGTTCGAGGAAAATTTTCAAAGGAAATAACCATCCTAACTATTTTAGCGAAAATGCACAAAGAAAAGGTGAGTTATAACCTTTGAAAATGATCAGTTTATTCCAAATTTTAATTTTTCATGGCCATCCTATTTTTTAGTTGGTCCAAAGCGTGTATAACTTAGATCTTGTTCAAATCCACTTTCGGGATCACCAGCCATCAATAACTAGGATAAAAGTGCATTTCAAATTGTAGTAAAGAGGAAGAGAATTAGATTAACACGAGCAAAACTTATGGAAATGATTCTTTTGGTTTTGATATAACTTTTTGAAATTTAGTTTGTGGCAAAATTTTCAAAGAAAATGACCATCATAACTATTTTAATGAAAACACAAAAAAACGTAAGCATAAGCTTTGAAAATTACCATTTTCTTTCAATTTTGATTTTTTTACTCTACCATTTTTTCACATAGACCAAAGTACATTTCACTTAAATCATGTTAAATTCAAATTTCGAGGTCTATTACCATAAAAAAAAAAAAAAAAATAGGGTAAAAGCACAATACAAATTGTAATAAAGAGTTAGGGAATTTGATTAACATGAGCAAAACTGTTGGAGGGTATAATTTGGCCTTTAGTGCTCCGTTTTGATAAATGATCCATTGGTTTTGATGTAACTTTCTTAATCCGAATTCTAGGAATCTTTTCAAAGGAAATTATCATCGTACCCATTTTAGCGAAAATGCATAAAAAAAAGATATAACCTTTGAAAATAGTCAATTTTTTTCCAAATTTTAATTTTTCTATACCATCCTATTTTTCACATAGTCCAAAGCATATTTCACTTACCTCATCTTAATTTCCACTTTCGATGTCACAAACCTTCAAAAACTAGAATTATTGTGCATTACAAATTATAGCAAAGAATGAGAGAATTCGCTTAACATGAACAAAACTTATGGATGGTGTAATTTTGGTTTCAGGGATTCATTCGAGGAAATTATCCTTTTATTTTGGGAAATTATAATTTTTTTTTATGTAAATTTTTTAGGCACAGTTCGAGGCAAAGTTTCAAAAAAATAACCCTCATAACTAATTTAGCGTAAATGCACAAAAAAGTGAGTTTTAACCTTCGAAAATGGCTAGTTTCTTCCAAAATTTATTTTTCTTGACCATCCTATTTCTCCGTTGGACCAAAGTGTATTTTACTTAGATTATGTTAAATTATACCTTCGAGGTCACCAGCCATATATATAAGTTCATTACAAATTGTAGGAAAGTGTGAAAGAATTCAATTAACACGAGCAAAAATTCTATAGGGTATAATTTAGCCTTCAGAGATCCGTTTTGGAAAATGAACCCTTTAGTTTTGATGTAACATTTTGTAAGTTTGTTCATGGTGAATTTTCAAAGGAAAATACCATCATAACTATTTTATCAAAAAGACCCAAAAAACTTGAGCTATAACCTTCGAAAATCGCCAGTTTCTTCCAAAATTTGATTTTTCTTGACCATCCTATTTTTCAATTGGAAAAAAGTGTATTTCATTTAGATAATGTTAAATTCAACTTTCGAAATCTCAAGCGATCAAAAAAAATGATAAAAGTGCAATATAAATTGTAGGAAAGAGTTAGAGTATTCGATTAACATGAACAAAACTTATGGCGGGTATAATGTGGCCTTCAGGGCTCTGTTTTGGGAAATGATCCATTTGGTTTTGATGTAACATTTTGAATCCTAGTTTGTAGCAAACTTTCAATGGAAATGACAATCATAATTGTTTTGGCGAAAATGCACAAAAACATTAGTTATAACCTTTGAAAATGGCATGTTTATTACAAATATTGATTTTTCTTGACCTCCCAATTTTTCATATAGACCAAAGCATATTTCACTAGGAGTATATTAAATTCTACTTTCGAGGTGACCAACCATAAAAAACTAAGATAAGAGTGCATAGCAAATTGTAGGAAAGAGTGAGAGAATTCAATTAACACAAACAAAACTTCATGATGGTATAATTTGGCATTCAGGGCTCTGTTTTGGGAACTGATCATTTTAGTTTTAATGTTAGTTTTTGAATCCTATTTCATGGTAAATTTTCAAAAGAAATGACCCTTGTAACCATTTTAGCGAAAATGGACAAAAAAAATGAGTTAAACCTTCGAAAATTGCTAGTTTCTTCATAAATTTGATTTTTCTTGACCATGTCATTTTTCACTTAGACCAAAGCGTATTTCACTTAGCTCATCTTAAATTTCACTTTCAAGGTTGCCAACATTGAAAACCTAGTATTAAAGTGCATTACAAATTGTAGGAAAGAATGAGAGAATTTGATTAACACGAGCAAAACTTCTGGATGGTATAATTTTTCTTTCAGGGATTGGTTTTGGGAAATTATCCTTTTAGTTTTGATATAATATTTTGAGGCATATTTCATGGCATATTTTCAAAGGAAATGACCATCATAACTATTTTATCGAAAATGTACAAAAGAAAGTGAGTCATAACCTTAAAAAAATAGCCAATTTCTTCCAAAACTTAATTTTTCATGACGATCCCATATTTCACTTGGTCCAAAACTTATATAACTTAGATCATGTTAAAATCCACTTTGAGGTCACTAGCCATCAAAGACTAGGATAAAAGTGCATTACAAATTATAGGAAAGAAGAAAAGAATTCGATAACACCAGCAAAATTTCTGGTGGGTAAAATTTGGCTTTCTGAGCTCCATTTTTGGATATGATCCTTTTGGTTTTGATATAAATTTTTGAATTTAGTTCCTGGCAAAATTTTCTAAAGGTAATGATCATCAAAACTATTTTAGCAAAAATGTACAAAAAATGTGAGCTATACTTTTAAAAATGGCCATTTTCTTCCAAATTTTGATTTTTTTTATCATCCTATTTTTTCACTTGGACCAAATTGTATTTCAATTAGATTATATTAAATTCAAATTTTGAGATCTCCACCCATAAAAAAACATTGGATAAAAGTAAAATACAAATTGTAGGAAAAAGTTAGGTAATTCGATTAATAAGAGAAAAACTTCTAGAGAGTATAATTTATCATTCGGTGCTTCGTTTTGAAAAATGATTTTATTGGTTTTGATGTAACTTTTTGAATCCAAGTTCGTGGATAATTTTCAAAGGAAATTACCATTCTAACCATTTTAGCAAAAATGCACAAAAAAACGTGAGCTATACCTTCGAAAATGGCCAGTTTCCTCCAAATTTTGATTTTTATTTACCATCCCATTTTTCACTTGGACCAAAGTGTATTTCACTTAGCTCATATAAAATTCCACTTTTGTGGTAACCAACCTTCAAAAACTAGGATTAAAGTGCATTACAAATGGTAGGAAAGAATGAGAGAATTTGATTAACACGAGCAAAATTTCTGGATGGTATAATTTGGCTTTCAGATATCCGTTACGGGAAATTATCCTTTTTGTTTTGATGTAACTTTTTGATCTCATAACTATTTTAGAGAAAATGCACAAAAAAGTGAGTTATAACCTTTGAAAATAGCCAATTTCTTCCAAAATTTGATTTTTCTTCACCATCCCATATTTCACTTGGACCAAATTGTATTTCACTTAGCTCATCTTAAATTCCACTTTCGAGGTCACCAGACTTCAAAAACTATGATTAAAATGCATTATAAATTGTAGGAAAGAATGAGAGAATTTTATTAACATTAGCAAAACTTCTAGAGGGTATAATTTGGCTTTTAGGGATCCGTTTTGGGAAACTATCATCTTGGTTTTGATGTAACGTTTTGAGGCATAGTTCGGGGCATATTTTTAAAGGAAATGGCCATAATAATTATTTTAGTGAAAATGCACCAAAAATGAGTTATAACCTTTGAAAATGGCCAGTTTCTTCCAAAATTTGATTTTTCATGACCATGCTATTTTCACTTGCTCCAAAGCATATATAACTTAGATCTTGTTCAAATCCACTTTCAAGGTCACCTACCATCAACAACTAGGATAAAATCACATTTCAAATTGTAGAAAAGATGAAGAGAATTCGATTAACATGAGCAAAACTGCTTGTGGATATAATTTGGCTTTCAAGGCTTCGTTTTTGAAAATGACCCTTTTGGTTTTGATATAAATTTTTGAAATTTGGTTTGTGGCAAAATTTTCAAAGGAAATGACCAGCATAACTATTTTAGTGAAAATGCAAAAAAAAAAATGTGTATAATCTTTGAAAATGACCATTTTCTTTCAATTTTTTTATTTTTTTACCATCCCATTTTTTCACATGGACCAAAGTGTATTTAACTTACATCATGTTAAATTCAAATTTTGAGGTCTCATGTGATAAAAAGAATGATAAAAGTGCAATACAAATTGTAGGAAAGAGTAAGAGAATTCGATTAACATGAGCAAAACTTCTAAAGGGTACAATTTAGCCTACAAGGCTCTGTTTTGGGAAATTATCCTTTTAGTTTAGTTGTAAATGTTTTAGGCATTAGGGGTAGATTTTAATAGGAACTAACCATCATAACTATTTGAGTGAAAATGCACCAAAAAAATGAGCTATAACATTTGAAAATGGTCAGTTTCTTCCAAAATTTGATTTTTCTTGACTATCCCATTTTTCACTTTCGCCAAAGTGTATTTCACATAAATCATGTTAATTTTCAATTTTGAGATCACATTCCATAAAAATAGGATAAAAGTGCATTACAAATTGTAGGAAAGAGAGATAAAATTCAATTGAAACGACCTAAACATCTAGAGGGTATAATTTAGCCTTTAGGGCTCCATTTTGAGAAATGATTCGTTTGGTTTTGATGTAACTTTTTGAAACATAGTTTTCAGCAACTTTTCAAAGGAAATAACTATTTTAGTGACAATCCACACACAAAAAAAGTGAGCTATAACCTACATAAATGACCAGTTTCTTACAAAATTTGGTTTTCTTGACCATCCCATTTTTCAATTGGACCAAAGTGTATTTCACTTAGCTCATCTTAAATTCTACTTTCAAGATCACCATGTTAAAACTAAATATAATCTAAACATGCTAAACAATTTAAATAGCATATATATCAAAGGTGGAATTAAGATGGACCATTAACATACCTCCGGTCATTGAAGCTTTTCACTTACACAATCTACTACTCTCTCGGTATTGATACTTCTAGTCTCTCAGAACTCTCCAATTTAATGGTGTATGAAAGAAAAATGAGTAGTCCCGAGTCTAGGGACCAAGCCTGTATTTATACTTGTTCTCCTATCAAGAACGTTCATCCGTATTCCATACATGTGTTACCACAATCAATGATAGCCAAAAGGTTGAGGCAGCTAAAAGGTTGAACATGGACCATAAATGAATTGGTTACATTCTTCCACTTGGTCTATATATTTAACCTAACTTAATCCATTGTTTATATTTTAGGAAGAAAATACATGAATCATGGTGATAAGTCCTCTAAGAGTGAGTATTACCTTCCATGTATTATGATGCATTTAGTTCCTCAAGTATTATTCTTCATGTGGCAACATTTCTTAATGAATAAACCCTATGTTTATTCTTGGTCCTATATAGATGAATTTTCTCAAAGAAATTAAGGTGCACATGAATATGAGAAAACATCAAAATATATAAGAGTTTCATTAATAAATTGTATGTATACAATTACAAAATGAAACCAAGTCCCATTTTCTCTACATGATCCTTGAATTTCAGAGGTGGCATGCCCTTAGTCAAAGGATCAGCGATCATCAATTCAGTGCTAATGTGTTCAATGACCACTTTCTTTTCTTTTACACATTCTCTTATGGCTAAATACTTAATGTTGATGTGTTTACTTTGACTTCTACTTTTACTGTTCTTAGCCATAAAGACAGCAGTTGAATTGTCGCAGAAAATTCTCAATGGCCTAGATATAGAATCCATGACTCTAAGCCCAGAAATGAAACTTCTAAGCCATACATCATGTGAAGTGGCCTCAAAATAGGAGACGAAGTCGGCTTCCATAGTCGAAGTAGCAATCAATTTCTGCTTTACACTTCTTTAAGAAATAGCTCCACCAGCCATAAAAAAAATGTACCCTGACGTTGACTTACATGAATCAACACAGCCAGCAAATTCTGAATCAGAGTAGCCAATCACATCCATATTGTTCGTCTGTCTATATATAAGATTGCAGTCTTTAGTTCCTTGAAGATACCTCATTACTTTCTTTGCAACTCTCCAGTGGTCTATACCTGGATTACTCTGATATCGCCCTAGCATCCCTACAGCAAATGCAATGTCAGGTCTAGTACAGACCTGAGCATACATAAGGCTTCCGACTATAGAAGCATGTGGAATGTTCTTCATGGATTCCCTCTCAAAATCATTCTTTGGGCATTGGTTCAAATTGAACCTATCACCCTTCACAATGGGAGCCACACTTGGTGAACAATCTATCATCCGAAATCTCTCTAAAAATTTGTTGATATAGGTTTCTTGTGACAGACCAAAAACACCTCAAGGTTTATCTCTATGGATCTTAATGCCAATGACATAAGATGCCTCACCCATATCTTTCATATCAAAATTTTTAGAGAGAAATTGTTTCACCTCATGCTGCAAGCCCTTATCATTGGTTGCAAGTAAAATATCATCCACATATAATACAAGAAAACAAATTTTACTCCTACTGACCTTCTGGTATATACATTGATCCATGGGGTTTTCAACAAAACCGAATGAAGAAATTACTTCATGGAATTTAAAATACAGTTGATGGGACACTTGTTTTAAATCGTATATGGATTTTGTAAGCTTGCAAACCAAATGCTCACCATCATTAGAGCAGAAACCTTCAAGTTGTTTCGTATAAACCTCCTCCTCCATATCTCCATTAAGAAATGTGGTTTTCACATCCATTTGTTACAGCTTAAGGTCAAAATGAGCAACTAATGCCAAAATAATATGAAGAGAATCTTTCTTAGATACAGGAGAGAAAGTCTTCGTGTAATCGATTCCTCCTTTTTGAGTAAATCCCTTAGCAACAAGTCTCGCTTTGTATCTTTCAATGTTGCATAATGAATCTTTCTTAGTCTTAAAGACCCATTTGCAACCAATGGCCTTCGCCCCATTAGGCAACTCTACAAGATCCCAGACTCTGTTGTTTTTCATGGAATTCATTTCTTCCTTCATGGCATCGTGCCACAAGGTTGACCCTTTGCAACTCATGGCCTGTGAAAAGGTTTCAGGATCATTTTTTGCTCCAAAATTATAGTTAGATTCTTGTAGATACACAATGTAATCACTAGGAATTGCTAATCTCCTATCTCTAGTAGATTTTCTTAATGTTGTACCAATGTCTCTCAGGGGAGCTTGTGGTTCAACTGGTTGTTCAGGAGCTTGTGGTATTTTCTGAACTGCTTGATCTATTAGAATGTTGTCAGCAATTTGTGGAATCTCAATGATTGATTGGTCAACATGAGCTTGTACTTGAGGTGTGCTATGAACTATAACCAATCTATCATTTGATGAAGGTTGAGATTCTGTATGATCATGTGCAGGAACTAAGTTCCTAAAACGATCCCTCCTACTATTCATGTCATTCTCTAGAAACTTAGTGTTTCTTGATTCCACAATCCTAGTAGTATGAGTTGGACAATAAAACCTGTAACCCTTGGACCTTTCGGCATATCCAATTAAATACCCACTAATGGTCCTCGGATCCAGTTTCTTCTCTTGTTTGTTATAAATCCTCACCTTAGACGGACATTCCCTAATGTGGATATATCGCAAACTCGGTTTCCAACCTTTCCATAATTCAAATGGTGTCTTGGGAACAGCCTTGGTTGGAACTCAGTTTAATATATACGCAGTCGTCTTTAGTGCTTCAGTCCACAAGGATGTAGGAAGATCGGAGTTGCTAAGCATACTCTGCACCATGTCCATCAATGTTTAGTTTCTTCTTTCTGCAACACTGTTCTGGTCTGGGGAACCAGGCATAGTGTAATGGGCAACAATCCCGTGTTCTTGAAGAAACTTGGCAAAAAGACCAGGTGCTTGTCCACTTTCTGTGTATCTACCATAATATTCTCCACCTCTATCGGATCTCACAATTTGTATTTGCTTTCCGCATTGGTTCTTACCTTTAGCCTTAAAGACTTTGAAGGCATCCAATGCTTCATTCTTCTTATAAAGTAAATAGATATACATATATCATGAGTAATCATCGATAAAAGTGATGAAATATTTCTGACCATGTGCGTCCATGTCTGGACAACATATATTAGTATGAATGATTTCTAATATGTCTGAACTCCTATTAGCACCTTTCTTGGACTTGTTGGTCTGTTTTCCCTTAATACAGTCCACACAAGTCTCAAAATCAGTATAATCTAGAGTACTAAATACCCTATCATTCACTAATATCTTAATTCTCTCTATAGAGATATGTCATAATCTCCGATGCCATAACATAGAAGAGTCCTAGTTAATATTACATCTTTTAATGCCAGTTTGAACATGCATTGAACTATAAGTGGTAGCATTTTACAAATAAAGACGATAAAGACCATCAGACAAAATATCATTCCCAACATAATCAGTTTTATAAAATAAACTGAAAGATGTATATTGAAAATTAAAGGAATATCCAAATGGTACAAGTTCGGAAACAGAAATCAAGTTTCGTGAGAAACTTGGTACATAAAAGGTCCTTTCCAATTTTGAAATAAAGCCATACTTCAAGTTAAAATGGAAGTTCCAATTGACTCCACATGTGAGCCCATCTTGTTGCCTGATAATATGCTTTGCTCACTTCCCACTAGCTTTCTTAGGTTTTGCATACCCTACAAGGAGTTTGCAATATGGATTGTAGATCTATAATCAATCCACCAGGTGTTAATATTAACATTAACCATATTAGATTCATAACAAACAAACGAGGTTGAATTATCTTTCTTCTCAAGCCATTTTTGGAATTTGATGCATTCCTTCTTCATATGTCCCTTCTTTTTACAAAAGAAACACTTTTCTTCTTTCTTGATATCAGCTTGAGGTGGTATTTTTCCTTTCCCCTTCTGATTAGATTTTTGATTGGCTTGAGATTTGATAGTTTTAGCTTTGTCCTTCCCACGGGTAGTAGCAAGCATTACACTCTCACTCAGTTCCATCACAAGTCTCTCTTCTTCTTGACCACACATGGTCATTAATTCATTGATTGACCATTTGTCTTTATGTGTGTTGTACGAGATTTTGAAAGGCCCGTACTGAGTTGTAAGGGTGTTCAGAATGTAGTGCACCAGGAAGGACTCCGATATATCAACCTCGAGTTTTTTAAGTTGAGCTGCAATGTCACGCATTTGCATTATGTGCTCGCGCACACCTTTTACGCTGGTGAGTCGGAGGGATGATAATTTCATTATTAGGGTGCTCGCCAATGCCTTTTCTGAAGTGACGAATTGATCGTCAATGGCTTTCAGCAAATCACAAACTTTCTCATGCTGGTCGACAGAACCACGTATACCAACAATTATCTTAGTCTTGATAAACATCACGCTGAGCCGATTGGATCGCTCCCATTGCTCATATAGCACGACCGTAGCTAGAGTGTTGATATCGGCAATTGCAGGTGGTTTGTCCTTCCTAATAGCATAATCTATATCCATCCACCCTAGATGGAGGAGAATCCTCTCCTTCCATACCTTATAGTTATCTCCCTTAAGTTCGGGTATGTCACAATGGATATCAGAAAAACTAGGGGGTTGAGTAACTGCATAAAGTCCAAAAGCTTATGTCAAGATTTGAGGTCTAATTTTCTAAATTGCATGTTTTACCAATGTAAAAACTTGCTGAAGTTGAATCTAATTTCATTAAAAATTACCTGTGGGCTAAATTTTTAATTCAGTAAGATTCTTTATATTTTATGATAGATTTTATCAAACTATTTTTACTAAATTCATAATGTATATTATGATTATAGTTTGATGTTTTTCTATCTTTAAACTTTATGATAAAACTATTAAATTAATTCTTCCTAATTCCTGTGGGTAAATTAAGAAAAACTAATTTTAATATATTATCCTTATTAATTATATAAACATAATAAAATCTATGTGGGGTAAAATCATTATATTTATATAATTAATTACAATTAATGTCCATTATGTGATCCTAATATATAATTTTCATATAATTAAAGATGTTGTGGCTACTCCTTAAATATTTAAAATTATATGGTTCACTAGACATTTATATTTACTATATTTTAGGCTCTACTTAATGCCTAAGAACAATTACGCAGTAACATAACAGGTAATCACTAAGAGTGCTCCCAGGATAATTGGTCGGGACAAAGCCTCATTAAAAACCAGAATCCTTAGACAGCGCATTGTCCCAGATCATACTGTCTTATACCAATTACAAATTGTTTATGAATTATTCATAATTTTTAACTTAATTTTTCATACTAATATATTATGAACCTTAATGTGTTATGTACAAATTAAGTTTTGTGACAATAACTTAAGTTTACATAATCTAACAATATCTAAACTTAATAATATGTTATCATATGTAAATAAAATTCTCATAAATAAAACATAAATTGCATAATTAAACATAATATTATGTACTTAATTTAATTCATTGTACAAAATAAACTCATTCTAAAAGTATGAATTGAAAAACAAAAAAAAAATGCTAAATATGAGCATTTAATCAAATTGCATATATAGAACTAACATAAATAATATTTATGCATAATCTTAATTTGAGCAAAATAATCACAAAAATTAAAAATAAATGCCCAACATTAAATTATTTATGCACTAAAACTATTTAAACTTAAATTGCATGCATAACTAAAAAAAGGTTATACATACAAAGCAACTTAATTTTAAGCACATAAATAAAATAAATACTTATAAGGGTTTATAAACATTATTTTTTTAATTTTTGCAAATAATGACAAATTGTATGCAAAATTATGAAAATCCATAAAATTAGGCCAAAATATGAACTTCGAAATGTGTATATATACAAAGAGAATAATTGTATTGAATGGTGTGTTTTACTTACAAGGGAGCTATCCTATTTATACAAGCCAATAGGAGAGGCAAAGCTATACACAACCAATGTGGGACTAAGCCCATATAATACATTAACATCCCTCCTCAAACTCAAGGCAGTAAGTGGGAGGTGAACTTGAGTTTGGAAACCATAGAGTGAAAGTGTTCGGGTGGATGAGCCTTAGTGAAAATGTTAGTTGTCTGATTGGCTGAACTGACGGATTGTAGACGAACCGTATTCTGGAGAATGTGATCACGAATGAAGTGGCAATCATTCTCGATGTGTTTTGTACGCTCGTGGAAGACATCATTGTGAGCGATCTGAATAGCACTCCTGTTGTCACAGTGTAGAATATTGGCAGCAGGAGAAGAGATACCCATGTCAACGAGTAACCATCGAAGCTAGAGAAGTTCTTGAGTTGCATCAGCCATGGCACAATATTCAGCTTCAGTACTAGAGTGAGCAACCACAGTTTGTTTCTTACTACGCCAGAAAATGAGAGAATTGCCCAAAAAGAAACAGTAACCAGTGGTTGAACGTCTATCGGTAGGGTCTCCAGCCCAATCGACATCAGAATAGGCTTGTAAGACGGGGGCAGATTGTGCTGAGAAATGAAGCCCATGAAATAAAGTACCCTTGACATACCGAAGAATGCGAAGAATAGCCGAGTAATGGGTGGTCCGAGGAGCGGACAAGAACTGGCTGACCTGATGAACGGTATAGGCAATGTCAGGGCGAGTGACAGTAAGATATACAAGACTTCCAACTAGTTGGCGATATAGAGTGGCATCCTGAAGAGATAAACCATTGAGTGGGGTAAGTCTGACATTCGGCTCAAGAGGAGTAGTGGTAGTGGTTGAGTCAGTGATCCCAGCTTTGGAAAGGAGATCCGAGGCATATTTGGCCTGAGAGAGAAAAAATCCATCAGAATTAGATGAGACTTCGAGGCCAAGAAAATCGATGAGCATGCCCAGATCTTTCATCTCGAATTGGCCACTGAGAAACTTTTTGAGTTCAGAAATACCATGTAGATCATCTCCAGTAATAACTATATCATCCAAGTATAGTAAAGAAGGATGATACCATTGGCAGTATGGCAGATAAGCAGAGTTGAATCATGAGCACTCGGTGTGAACCCAAACTGATGAATGGTAGTGCTGAATTTGGCAAACCAGGCATATGGAGCTTGTTTCAAACCATATAGAGCATGGCGAAGGTGACAAACTTTGTTTTGAGGGGCATCCAAGCCGGGAGGTGCGTGCATATAAACTTCCTCAAGAATATCCCCATTGAGAAATGCATTTTTGACATCCATTTGAAATAGAGTCCATCTTCGAATGGCGGCGACAGCAAGAAGTGTACGAATAGATGTGAGCCTCGCCACTGGAGCAAATGTCTCTTCATAGTCAATGTTATATTCATGAGCAAATTCCTTGGCAACAAGTCGGGCTTTATATCGTTCAATAGAGCCATCAAAAAGTGTCTTGATCTTAAACACCCATTTGCACCCAATAGGAGTTTTTCCAGTGGGCAGATCAACAATATCCCAGGTATGAGTTTTAGCTATGGCCTGAATTTCTTCATCCATTGCTTTCTGCCAAAGAGGATTAGTACTAGCCTTCTTATAGGATTGAGGCTCATGCAGATGAAGTATAGTGGAAAAATAATGATAATCACAATGGTAATCAGCAAGATGAGAAGGGGGATGAGTTACCCTAGTAGATCTGTAGGGGTGATCTGGAGGATGGCTCTCAGAGGGAGTCGGTGCAGACTCATCAGACATAGGAATATCGTCTGGCACGATCGATTGAGTCAGAGAGGTGAGGTCAGCTGATGGTTCTAGAGCTGGAGCTAGGTCTGGAGAGGTAGGATCAGCTGGTGGTTTCAGAACGGAAGGGGTGATATCAACTGGTGATTCAGAAGTGGACTCAACAGTACCTGAAACTGGATTCTCAAGAAATAACTCAATAGATGGATTAGTAAAGAATCTGGAGTTAGTGATGGTTGACATGTCAAATAACCGTAAGGAAGAGAACATTTGATGTTCCCAAAAAAATAACATGACGAGAGATACGAAGAGTTTTAGAAATAGGATCCCAGCACCAATACCCCTTATGTTCAATACCATATCCAATGAAACAACACAGATGAGCCCTTGGTTGTAATTTGTTGTGTTCATATGGTTTAAGAAGAACAAAACAAGCGCAACCAAAGACTCTGAGGTTAGAGTAATCAGGAGGTTTACCGAAAAGGCACTCGAATGGAGACTGATTTTGGATTATAGCGGAAGGGATACAATTGATTGTGTACACTGCAGTTAAGGCAGCATCACCCCAGAAACATTCAGGACATGATGACGAAATGAGTAGAGCACGAACGGTGTCAAGAATATGTCGATGTTTGCGTTCGGCTGGTCCGTTTTGTTGGGAGGTTTCAGGCACGAGCAGTGGGGGAGCATGTCATTTTTGTGAAGTAGGTTTAGAAAAGCATGGTCTTTATGTTCCATTGCATTATCTAAACGAAACATTTTGATATTCCGAGAGAATTGAGTTTGAACCATAGAAAAAAAAATCAAAATATATTTGAAAGAGTTCAGATATGCTTTTCATAAGAAACAACCAAGTATAACAAGAATAATCATCCACAAATATAACAAAATAATAAGCACCACCCATTGATGCATGAGGAGAAGGCCCCTAAACATCAGAATGTAGGTGCATGCTCATCACGGGTTTTAGAGAAAAATATAGAGGCATCAGAAGTCATGTGATTGCAACAGGCAGAATCAAAATACCATCGGGATGTACCTGGTGTAGCTGACATGGCTATATTGTTACCAATTTTATTTAGAGCCTCAGTAAAAATGGTGCAGAAACCACTCCAATCAGGTAGAGAGCTGGATGAAGTTGGTGTAGCATCAGTGGCTACAGCAGCAATATTCTTTTGCTTGGAATAGAACCGATTGTATGAGCCTCGAGAGCGATATTAGTTACCATTTGACTGATTTCTAGATGGAAGTTTAGAGCAGTCTGCAAGATAGTGACATGTTTCTCTGTAGACTTTACACAGGTGAGAAGGACATTTAAGCAATTCATACCCTTGTGAATGACAATACTTGCAATATAAGGGCTTCTAGTGTTGGTTTGCCTTGGCAGCTGGTGTGGCAAGAGCAACGGGTGCTGCAAGGGCAACATCTATATGAGATCCTTGTAATATAGCAAGACATGTTTCCTCACTGAGTAGATCAGAGAGGATGTCTTTTAGGGGAGGTATCACGCCCCAGTGAAGGATTGAAGCTCGTACAGGTTCAAATTCCTCTCTTAAGCCCATCAAGAATTGCATAATGCGTGTCTCAGTTCGGTACTTTCCATGAACATCAACATCTTTTGTGCAAACCCAAGTTGGCTCAGTGAGAGCTAACTGGTTCCAAATGGCAGTCATCTGAGATAGAAAACTGTTGACAGTTTGTCCAGGCTCTTGGCGCATGCTATGAAGGGTGGAAAGAAGACGATACCGATTTGAGATGTCTGCCTTAGTGTAGCGGTGTTGGAGAATATCTCAAGCTTCTTTAGCTGTATAGAGTGTACCAAATTGAAGTTTGATTTCTGGGATAATAGTGGGACGAAACCATATGAGAATCTGGTGATTTTTACTATCCCAGTCCTCTAGACGGTCAACATATTTGTTAGCATCTTCGTCGTCCTTCTTCTTGGGTTCAGTGATATCTCTAGTCATGTAATGCCATAATTTTCATCCATGGAGGAAACCAGACATTTCTTGAGCCCATACAACATAATTAGATTCATCCAGAACAGTAGTAATAACCCGAGGTGAGTCCGATTCGGCCATAGGAGCAAATAAGAAGGTGAACCTCCAAGAAACCGATGACGTGGCGGTCAACTGATGATGTGGCGATCAACGGGTGATGTGGCACTGACATGTCGTTGATGTGGCATTGACGTGGCAGTAGTGTGTCTAAAACAGGAGCGACGGTGAAAATGACATCGATGGAGAATGAGACTCTGACTATAGTGATGACCCAACAGGTATGAAAAGGATACACTAGAAGTTTTTCTGATATGAAGGATCCACTAATAGTGGCAATCACAGAGCATACTCAACTCTTAATATACTGAGAACCGTTAAGGTTCTGATACCATGTTGAATTTAAGAGAGAAAATAAGACAATACAGAGAGAATAATTGTATTGAATGGTGTGTTTTACTTACAAGGGAGCTATCCTATTTATACAAGCCAATAGGAGAGGCAAAGCTATACACAACCAATGTGGGACTAAGCCCATATAATACAATAACAATATATATATATATATAGTGTTTCTGGAAAGATACCGAATTCTAAAACTGCAAGATATTTTCCTAAACGGCACAAGGAAAAAATGGTAAGTTTTCAATCTACAGTTGTCTTCAACCTTCACCCGGGTCGTTTTTGACTCGTTTTCAAAACCCAATAAAATGAAAGTTTTACAGATTGCTTAATACTTCAAGGCATAGACAAACAATGCTCTGATACCAAATGTTAAAACTAAATATAATCTAAACATGCTAAACAATTTAAATAGCATATAGATCAAAGGCGGAATTAAGATGGACCGTAAACATACCTCCAACCATTAAAGCTTTTAACTTACACAATCTGCTATTCTCTCAGTATTGGTACTTCTAGACTCTCAGAACTCTCCAATTTGATGGTGTATGAAAGAAAAATGAGTAGTCCCGAGTCTAGGGATCAAACCTGTATTTATACTTATTCTCCCATCAAGAACATCCGTCTGTATTCCATACATTTGTTACCTAATCAATGGGTAGCCAAAAGGTTGAGGCAACCAAAAGGTTGAACATGGATCATAAATGGATTGGTTACACACCATCCATCAAAATATAGGATAAAAATGCATTATAAATTATAGGAAAGAGTGAGAGAATTCAATTAACAAATAACAAAACTTTTGGAGGATATCATTTGACCTTCTAGGATCCATTTTCGGAAATGATCCCTTTAGTTTTGATGTATCATTTTGAAATCTAATTCATCATAAATTATCAAAGGTAATGACCATCGTAACTATTTTAGTGAAAATGCACCCAAAAAAAACATTAGCTATAACCTTCAAAATGGTCGCTTTATTCCAAAATTTGATTTCACTTAAATTATGTTAATTTCCACTTTCGAGATCACCCGCTATTAAAAAAATAGGATAAAAGTGCATTACAATTTGTAGGAAATAGAGAGAGAATTCGATTAAAACGAACTAAACTTCTAGAGGGTATAATTTGGCCTTCAGGGCTCCATTTTGATAAATGATTTGTTTGGTTTTGATTTAACTTTTTGAAACCTAGTTCTTGGAAACTTTTTAAAGGAAATAACTATCGTAATTATTTTAACGAAAATCAACAAAAAAAAAAACCGTGAGCTATAACCTTCGAAAATGGCAAGTTTCCTACAAAATATGATTTGTCTTGACCATCCCAATTTTCAATTCAACCAAATTATATTTCATTTAGATCATGTTAAACTCTACTTTTGAGCTTACCAGCCATCAAAATATAAGAGAAAAGTGCATTACAAATTGTAGGAAATAGTGAAAGAATTAAATTTACACGAGCAAAACTTTTGGAGGGTATAATTTGATATTCTAGTATCCGTTTTCGAAAATGATCCCTTTAGTTTTGATGTATCATTTTGAAATCTAGTTCATGATAAATTTTCAAAGGTAATGACCATCATAACTATTTTAGAGAAAATGCACAAAAAAACATTAGCTATAACCTTCGAAAATTGTTAGTTTATTCAAAATTTTGATTTTTCTAGACCATCCATTTTTCAATTGGACCAAAGCATATTTCACGTAGATCATTATAATTTCCACTTTCAAGATCGCCTGCCATAAAAAAAAAAAAGGGGATAAAAATGTGTTACAAATTGTAAGAAAAAGAGGGAGAATTCGATTAAAACGAGCTAAACTTCTATAAGGTATAATTTAGTCTTCACGGCTCCATTTTGAGAAATGATTCATTTGGTTTTAATGTAAATTTTTTAAACCTAGTTTTTGGCAAATTTTCAAAAAAAAAATGACCATCGTAACTATTTTAATGAAAATCCACAAAAAAAAAAAAATAAAACAAGTGAGCTATAACCTTCGAAGATCGCAAGTTTCTTACAAAATTTGATTTTTCTTGACAATTCCAATTTTCAATTCAACCAAACTATATTTCACTTAGATCATATTAAATTCTACTTTCGAGGTCACTAACCATCAAAACATATGACAAAAGTGCATTACAAATTGTAGGAAAGAGACAGAATTCAATTAACACGAGCAAAACTTTTGGAAGGTATAATTTGGCCTTTAGAGATCCGTTTTCGGAAATGATCCCTTTAGTTTTGATGTATCATTTTCAAATCTAGTTCATAGCAAAATTTTAAAGGTAATGACCGTCGTAACTATTTTAACGAAAATACACGAAAAACATTAGCTATAACCTTTGAAAACGGTCAGTTTATTCCAAAATTTGATTTTTCTAGACTATCCCATTTTTCAATTGGACCAAAGTATATTTCACTTAATTCTTGTTAATTTCAACTTTTGGTATCACTTTCCATAAAAAAAATAATAAAATAAAAAATAAAAAAAGTGCATTACAAATTGTAGGAGAGAGAGAGAGAGAATTCGATTAAAACAAGCTAAACTTCTAGAGGGTATAATTTGCTCTTCACGGCTCCATTTTGATAAATGATTCATTTGGTTTTGATGTAACTTTTAAAATCTAGTTCCTAGCAACTTTTTAAAGGAAATGACCATCCTAACTATTTTAGTGAAAATCCACAAAAAAAAACATGACCTTCGAAAATGGCAAGTTTCTTGCAAAATTTGGTTTTTCTTGACCATCCCAATTTTCAATTCCACCAAACTGTATTTCACTTAGATCATATTAAATTCTACTTTCGAGATCACCAGCTATCCAAAATATAGGATAAAAGTGCATTACAAATTGTAGGAAAGAGTGAGAGAATTCAATTAACACGAGTAAAACTTTTGAAGGGTATAATTTGGCCTTCAATGATCCGTTTTTGGAAATGATCCCTTTAGTTTTAATGTATCATTGTGAAATCTAGTTCATGAAAAAATTTCAAAGGTAATAACCATCATAACTATTTTAGTGAAAATGCACAAACAAACATTAGTTATAACCTTCGAAAATGGTCAATTTATTCCAAAATTTGATTTTTCTATACCATCCCATTTTTTAATTAAACCAAAGCGTATTTCACTTAGATCATGTAAATTTCAACTTTCGAGATCACCTACAATGAAAAAGCAGGATAAAAGTGCATTACAAATTGTAGGAAAGAGAGAGATAATTCGATTAAAACGAGTTAAACTTTTAGAAGGCATAATTTGGGCTTCAGGGCTCCATTTTGATAAATGATTCGGGTTTTGATGTAATTTTTAAAATCTAGTTCCTAGCAACTTTTCAAAGAAAATGACCATCCTAACTATTTTAGCGAAAATCCACAAAAAAAACATGACTTTCGAAAATGGCAAGTTTCTTGCAAAATTTGGTTTTTCTTGACCATCCCAATTTTCAATTCCACCAAACTGTATTTCACTTATATCATGTTAAATTCTACTTTTGAGATCACCAGCCATCCAAAATATAGGATAAAAGTGCATTACAAATTGTATGAAAGAGTGAGAAAATTCAATTAACACGAGTAAAACTTTTAAAGGGTATAATTTGGCCTTCAAAGATCCGTTTTTGGAAATGATCCCTTTAGTGTTAATGTATCATTTTGAAATCTAGTTCATGAAAAATTTTCAAGGGTAATAACCATCGTAACTATTTTAGTGAAAATGTACAAACAAACATTAGTTATAACCTTCGAAAATGGTCAATTTATTCTAAAATTTGATTTTTCTAGACCGTCCCATTTTTTAATTGGACCAAAGCATATTTCACTTAGATCATGTAAATTTCAACTTTCGAGATCACCTGCCATGAAAAAGCAGGATAAAAGTGCATTACAAATTGTAGGAAAGAGAGAGAATTCGATTAAAACGAATGAAACTTCTATAGGGCATAATTTGGGCTTCAGGCCTCCATTTTGAGAAGTGATTGGTTTAGTTTTGATGTAACTCTTTGAAATCTAGCTCCTAACAACTTTTCAAAGGAAATGACCATCGTAACTATTTTAGCGAAAATCTACAAAAAAATAAGACCTTCGAAAATGACAAGTTAATTTGTAAATTATTAAATTGTTAAATTCTACTTTCATGGTCACTAACAATCAAAAAATATGATAAAAGTGTATTTCAAAGTGTATGAAAGAGAGAAAATTCAGTTAACACGAACAAAGTTTCTAGAGAGTATAATTTGGCTTTCAATACTCCATTATGAGAAATTATTCTTTTGGTTTTGATGTAACTTTTTTAGACAGATTTTCAAAGAAAATGATCATCATGAGAATTTTAGCGAAAATACACAAAAAAAAAAGTTGAGTTATAACCTTAAAAAATGGTCAGTTTCTAACAAAAGTTTATTTTTCTTTGCCATTCTATTTTTTACTTGCTCCAAATCGTATTTCACTAAAATAAAATAAGAAAATAAAGAAAAACATTTTGTTTTTTTGGCGCAAGTTAGAAAACTTTGTTTTCTCAAGGAATTTTTTTAAGGGTGGCTTATGAGGCAAAATAGTCGTCTGTTGACTAGATTATTCTATTTTATTTTAAAACGTGTGAATTTGAGGTTTCTGTTTCTTCTTTGCAAGAAACAGTGCATCGAGGGAGTGGTAGATGTGGATAACGACTATTCCAGTATGTGGCAGCCGTTATGGACTGTTAATATCCTTCATTGTGGATGTGACGCATCGCTATAGCCCTGAATGTCATTCTTCCTCGATTAGGAGTAAATAAAGGCCACCGCACCTATCGCTAACACTATATAGCAGCCATTATGTTACTTTGCGGCGGCTATTTAAAACCCTGCTGCCCACGCTTGGCAAGTTTAGCATCACAAGGTAAACAATTATGGATTAGGGATGGCAATTTTACCCATACCTGTTGGATACTCGTAAAACCCGATTTTAATTGACCAGATTTGGAAGCTTTTTTTTCTCGACAGGTAGGGTGTAGCTGTAATATTACAATACTCGTCGGGTGAGGGTGAAGTGATATCCAACCTGGCAGGTACCTATTTATTTATTATATATAATTTTAAATTATATTTCAATTACATTTTTAACCCTTACTCCCTTAGTACATATACTATCTTATAGATTTAGTGTTTCATTTTTTAGTTCTAAAGGAACACAGTAGCACGTTGCAAAGTTGTTCTCCCTCCCTGTCTCTCCTCTTCAGCTCTTCCACGGCGTCTCCCTCTTCCTCCACTAAGGTGTTTTCAAGCAGTCACTTGTGCTCAAGTAGCTATTTTGATATTATGCACTCCATATATATGCATTTATGCATCTGTTCTGTTTAGGAGTATATATGCATTTAATTGAGATTTTTTTTCTTTTAAAACATATAAGTAGCTAGAATTGTTTGTTTTTGTTGTTTTATAGTAGTAATAGACATTAAGCGTTTACACGGATTGGTTCCTTGACTTTTACGATGAGATGTGACAGGCAATAGTTAATAATTTGGACGATGCATATGAACTCATTGATACTGTGATTTCTACAGCTTTGAAGGAAAGCAATCTGGTTTATATTTTTTGGGTTTTAAATTAGATCAGCTAGCATTACTTTTTGCGGGTATGGATTACCCGATGGGTACCCGTACCCGTGAAGGGGGCAGGAATGGAAAAAGGGTATCCATACCCGGCGAGGGTGGGTATGGGTACGGGTAAAAAAATTGTTGCAGGTGCGGGTGGCAGGGGAGGGGTAGCCGGTCCAAACCCGCCCCATTGCCATCCCTATTATGGATCAGTCGCACACAAATAATTTCATTGTTAGGAACTGGCAAAGCCCAAACTAATTCTCACTCTGTATCCTTCAACGATCCAGGGCCACCTCCATTCGTAGAAGAAGTTACCCTGTGAGACTCCATTTTACTCCTAGCTGAATGCTCCACATGATAAAAATAACCATTTGTGGTATAATGCCATATCATCACATCATCATGTCTTTGCAAGCTTAAGGGAATTTAAGAGATCAATTCCACCTCATAAGGAAGGAACATTGATTGCAACCTTTCTAGATTCCATGAATGAGAGTCAGCATCAATTAATTCAACAATAGTAACATCCTGAGACATAGCATTTCATTGTGATACCACTTTGAACGACCATGGGATAGGCACCCAAGGGTCATTCCAAACATTGATTCGGTCTCCACACCCAACCCTTCACTGCAGTCCTTTTGACAACACCGATCTTCCTTCACAAATGTTGCGCCATGTATAAGAGGGGTTGCGACCTAAAGGAGCATCTAGAAAATCAAAATCTAGAAAATACTTTGAAATGACGTAGCACAACGAATCTGTTTTGTGAATAAATCTCCATCCCTATGTCGCTAACAAAGCCAAATTAAAAACATGTAAATCCTGAAACCCAAGCCCTCCTTCATTCTTTGGCCTACACATTTTCTCCAGCTGATCCAGTGAATTTTTTGGTTAACCACACAAAAAGCTGCGCATCATAGCCCCCAACTCTTTACATTAGGACAATGGCAAGAGGAAGCAATTCATAGTGTACGTCGGGACAGCCTGAGCTACAGTTTTTACTAAAATCTCCTTACCAGCCCTTGAGAGAAGCTTTTCTTTCCACCCTTGAATCTTGTGCTAAACCCGTCTTTAACGGTTGAAACGCCACATTATGAGGACCCATAGCCGTTTGTAATCCTAGATATTTCTCATAACACATAATCAACTAAACCTGCAATATATATATATATATATATATATATATCACACAATTCTTCGCAAACTCCTCTGGGCAATTTTTGCTAAAACAAGCTGCTAATTTATCAAAGTTAACAAATTGGCCCGAACTATGCTCATATACTTCTAGAATCTCCGCAAAAACCCTCTCACCCATCCCGATTTGCCTTGCAAAAAATCGAACTATCATCGACAAAAAAATAAATGTAAAATTAACAGGAGGCCCATTAATACTAACCCGCACCCCATGGAGCAACCCTTCCCGCTCCTTTTCTCTAGATTAAAGCCGAAAATCCCTCAGCATACAATAAAAATAAATGAGGATGAAGGATAACCCTTGCGGAGCCCCTAGTGAGAATGATATGACCTTTAAGATTCCCATTGAGTAAAACCGAGTACGACACTATTATTCATCAGGGAAGTTCTCATTCAAAGGTAGCTCATTTTTGTTGTCCTCATGAGGTAGCCTAGATAGGTGATCTACAACCACGTTCTCACTGCCCTTCTTGTCTTTAATCTCTAAGTCAAACTTTTGTACCTTTCTTAACAAACAGATATCTCAAAGCAGCATGATCAGTAAAAATAATAACGTTAGAGCCACTCTAGTATGATCTAAACTTCTCCAAAGCAAAAATAATAGCTAACAATTATTTTTCAGTAGTAGAATAATTTAGCTGAGCATCATTTAAAGTTTTAGAAGCATAATAAATAGCACAAGGTACCTTACTGACTCTCTGGCTCAAGACAGCTCCCAAAGCGAAGTCACTGGCATCACACATCAGCTCGAATGGAAGACTCCAATAAGGTGCAATCATTATTGGTGCAGAGGTGAGCATGTTCTTTAATATGTTGAAAGCTTTCATACAGTTATCAATCCTTTCAAACTTGGTATCTTTAGCTAACAGTGCACAAAGAGGTATAGAGGTCTTAGAAAAGTCCTTGATGAATCGTCTGTAGAATCCAGCATGTCCAAGGAAACTTCTGACACCCTTGACTGTTAGAGGAGGAGGCAACTTTGAAATGATGTCGATCTTAGCCTTGTCTACCTCAATACCTTTATTGGAAATGGAATGACCCAACACAATGCCTTGTTGAACCATAAAGTGACATTTTTCCCAATTTAGCACTAAGTTACATTCTTCACATCTCTTGAGGACACTCTTCAAATGATTACATTCATCAAAATCAGAACCAAATACACTAAAATCATCCATGAATACCTCAATAAATTTCTCCACCATGTCAGAAAAAATGCTCATCACACATCTTTTAAAGGTGGCTGGTGCATTGCATAAACTAAATGACATCATTCTGTAAGCAAATATGCTGAAAGGGTATATGAAGGTGGTCTTTTTTTGGTCCTCTGATGCTTTGGCAATCTGATTGTAACCATTATACCCATCCAAGAAGCAGTAGTAGCTATGGCCAGCTAATCTCTCTAACATTTGATCAATGAAGGGTAAGGGGAAGTGATATTTTTTGGTTACCTTGTTTAGCCTTCTATAATCAATGCATACCTTCCAACCAGTGGTTATTCTTGTAGGTATTAGCTCCTCATCTTCATTCTTCACCACCGTGACCCCACTCTTCTTCAGAACAACTTGGATTGGACTTACCCATTTACTGTCTGAGATGGGGTAGATAATGCCAACATCTAATAGTTTTAATACCTCTGCCTTGACTACCTCCTTCATGTGCAGGTTGAGTCTTCTTTGAGCATCCCGGGTGGGTTTTGCTTCATCCTCAAGGTAGACATGATACATGCACTTGGCTGGGCTTATCCCCTTGATGTCAGCAATGGTCCATCCAATAACAGATCTGTGCTTTCTAAGAATTCTTAACAGTTTTTCTTCTTCCCCAATGCTTAGATTGGCAACAACTATTACCAGTAATGTCTTATTCTCTCTCGGATAAGCATAGGTTAAATGCTCTAGCAACTGCTTCAATTCCAAGTTCGGTGCCTGGACAATGGAAGGGAGAAGAATAGCATTAGTAAGTACAAGAGGTTCAAATGGAGGGGTATACTTACTTGAATGTTTTGGAGAGGCCTCAAGGAGGTGCACAGCTTCAATGATGCCATCAGTAACATCTTCAGATTCTGGTTCAATATCCGCTTTAGTGAGACTATGCGTTAGGACGGTCTCCAAAGGATTTATATGCTGGACCTAAAAAGGTTGCTCAACAAAACCTTGCATCATACATACATTGAAACATTCCAAATCATCTTGGGGTAATTTTAATGCATCAAATATTTTAAATTCTATCTTCTCACTATTTACCTTCATACTTACAATACCTTTTTTCACACAAATTTTTGTATCTGCAGTTCTCATAAAAGGGTATTCCTAAGATGATGGGCAGAATTAATGGCATAGAGCATTCTTTCATATCCAGTACAATAAAATTAGCAAGTAAAATAAACTCACCTACCTTTACCAAGACATCCTTAAGAATACCTGTAGGTCTTTTGATGCTTTTGTTTACCAATTTTAAATTAACGGAAGTCAGTTGAAGCTCCCCCAAGCCTAATGTTTCAAATACCGTGTATGGCAGCAAATTTACACCAACTCCTAGATCCAATAATGCGTGCTCAAATAGTTGATCACCTATCCTGCAAGGAATGGTAACCTGGATCTTTTAGCTTTGGTGGTAGCTTTCGTAACAATACTACACTTACCTCTTCAGTTAAAGCCACTATCTCATGCTCCTGAAACTTCCTCTTATGAGTGCAATAATCTTTCAAAAATTTAGCATAGACAAGTATTTGTTGAATTGCATCTAATAAAAGAATATTTATTTCTACTTTCCACAAAGTTTCAAAAATTTCAAACATTTTACTTTCTTTCTTCGACTTTACTAACCTTTGAGGGAAAGGTGGTGCATTTACCTTCTCCATTTCACTTATCTTTGATGCAGATGTTTTAATTGGAGATACTTGTGCCGGCTCATCGGTTCCTATGACCTTACCATTTCTGAGAGTTGTAACAGCCTTCAGTTGCTGGTGTCCTCCTAGATTAGGTAGTGTTTGGGCTGGAAACTCACCTTGATTTCTTTCACTCAGTTCTTTAGCCAATTGCCTCACTTATACCTCTAGTCTTGAATGGCTTGTTCATGTTTATAGTGGTTTGTCTTAGCTTAGTCCGAAATTGCCTTTCATCTGCCATGAACTAATCTTGTGAAGTCATCAACTATTGTTGCTGAGTTGCCAATTGCTTCACAAGACTCTCTAGGTCACTTTTCTTTGATTCGGGAATTAAGTGGTTGCTAGTTGGGAGTTCCTTTGCTGCCTCTGAAGGTTCAAGGCTTTCTGATTGTTACTCCATGAGAAGTTGGGGTGGTTCTGCCATCCAGGATTTTAGTATTTGCATATGGGTTATTCTTGGTAGGATAATTGTTCAGTCGCACATAATTCGCTTGCTCTGGATCTGCAGATGAATATAAAGGAAAAGTCTCAGTATTATGATCAAAATGAGAACATATAGCACATACCTGGAGTGGTGTAGTTGGTGGACTAGGTGAGGCGTTCTTAGTAGTCATGGCCTTAACAAGCAGATCTAGCTTCCTCTCCACAATAACTATCTAATTAGAGGATCCACTATTTAAGGTTACCTCATACATTCCTTTTCTCTTGATCCTTGTCTACCTCTAGAGGGGAATTGCTAGGTGTGCTCACTTAATGTCTCAAACATCTCCATGGCTTCTTCACTACTCTTTTCCATCAGCGCACCTCCACAACCTAAATCCATAATACTTTTATTAATATCACTCAAACCTTCATAGAAAGCCTGTACCAGTTCATCTTAAGGTAGATTGTGTGTGGGCATTTGAGTAACAGCTCATTGAGTGTCCACATGCTTCAAAAAAAAGGTCTTCATCCTTTTGCTGGAAAGATTGAATCTCCTTCCTCATTTGCCTTATCTTTTGTGCTGGGAAAAACTTTATTAGGAACTTACTGGATAGTTCTTCCTAGGTATAGATGGACACTGTAGGCAATGAATTATACCACAACTTAGCATTATCTTTTAATGAAAAAAGGAAAAGAATTAACCTGATTCCCTCTTGATCTAGGCCCTGGATATGCTGGAACTTGCAGAGGTCAAAGAATTCGCGAAGATACAAGTGTGGATCCTCAGCAGGTGTACCCCTGAAATGAGTCAAAGCACTGAGTATCTGCAGAGGTATGTAATAATTGCCTTCTGCCTCAGGTTGGTAAGCGATGCATGAGGGTTGGTCGAGGTTTTGTGGAATGAAGGATTGCTTAATGGGTCTTCGCTCAGGTGGCAGTTGGTTGTCAAGTTGTTCTGCCATTTGTGCTTCTCCCTCGAATTCCTCTTCTACCTCTTCAACATTGTCTTTAAGCCTTTATCGAATGGTTCACTCAAGCTCTGTATCGAGGGGAAAGAAGGTTGGATTCCTAGATCGAAGCCCTTGCATGAATTAGTTGAACCACCTCAATGCAGCAGTTTCAGTACTGCTGCTTGGGTAGTCCCTGCGCTCGATTGCACCAAGCACTGCGCTCGATCATAGTGCTAGGGATTACTCTGCTGCACACCTGAAATAGAAAACAAAAAGAAGAAATAAAATTTTTTTGATAAAACAAAATAAAATAGAACAGAAAAATAAAACTGAACGAAAAATAATTCCAAACAGAAATTTAACGTAATCCCCGGCAAGGACGCAAAAAAGAAAAAATCTACCTAAATTAATAAGTAAATAATTGAATAGTTTTACTTGCAAGTGCACAAGGTCAACTTAGTAGTATAGTGTGCAAAATGCGAGATCATCTCCATAGGGATTGGTAAAGTTCGATTTAAAATTAAGTTCGTAATAAAAATGATAGAAATAAGTATTGAGTTTGAATTGATAATGATAAACACATAGTGCTTTGATATCCACCCTAATCATATTTTCCTAATAAACAATGTACCAATGCTTTAGTCATATTATGATTACCTATTGTCGTCAACCTTAGGGCATGATGTATACTCTTTAAGCTATTGATTTTCCTAAGCAACGAGTTAGGCATGGTGTATACTCTAACTCTTTTCTCTCTTAAGGGATTTAGCATGGTGTATACTAAGTTGTTCTTTAAGAGAGCATATGATCCATGAAAATCGACGAACACACAAGACCTAGGGCATGTTATATACACCTGGTTTCCCATGTTGATTAACCCAAGAATCCGGCGTGGATTTCTTTTGTTACTATTGTCAGACCCAGGACTCGGTCATCCAAATTGATCTAACTAACTAATCCATACCGCATGCATATGTTGATCAGGCAAACAAATATGAGGAATTTCAATAAAAACAGGCATTAATCAAGTTAAGAATCAAAACACAGCTATCACAAAGGCAACAATATTTATATATGGAAAAACATAATTAGGGCTTCAATCGAGCCCTACTAGTAAGTTAGTTACACATAGTTATGATGTTAAACATCTTCATAATGTAAAATAAATAGAAAAGAATTAACCCAAAAAATACTGGCTTAGAAGAGTCGTCAATTCTCCCTAAGCTCAAAACTAAAAAGAAGATGTGGTTTCTGTGTTTACAGGCCTATTTATAAGGTTCAAAGACATTTGGAAACCCTAACTCGAAAAAATAGAACCCTAACCCTACTTTTCAAAATAGGTTATGCCGTTTCACTGCACATGTGCGCTCGATCTCATGTTGGTGCACTCGAGCGCAAGGTTGCGCTCCAGCCTTCTTCTTGTGTGCACGAGTGCTGGTGCGCTCGATCGCACACTTCTGTGCTAGATTGCACTGTGTGCAGTTTCTAGTTTTTCCAGTTTCTGTTCTCCAAACTAAATAATGCTCCATTTTCTTCAATATCCTAGGAAAACACAAGAAACACAGAAAAGAAATAAAATAACACGAAATAACACGACTAGGAAATTAACAAGTGTAAATTAAGGGGCTTAAATATGAATATTTAAGCACTTATCAGTGACTACTCTGGTGCGTATAAGCACGACCTCAGTCTCCTCTCCGCAAGCATTCCTCCCACGATCTCCACCCAATCTCAAACTCCTTTATGACTCTTGGTCGACTTCTAGAATTCTCCAAAGTTTTCTCCTCCCAAACTCTCAACTGACTCTGTGGGCTCTCAAAATATTTCTCTCAAAGCACAAATAGAAAGTAGAAAGCAAAGTGAGTAGAAATGGGATGGAACCACCCTTATATAGAATCACAGGCGTGGCGAACGAGGGGCATTAATTTCCCTACAATTGGAAAGAAGTGACCTTTGGTGTCACCAAGGTGCCGTTGCTCTCCCTAAAGACTCTGACTAATGTAATGGCGCGACATCTCTTGAACCCTAGGCGGCGTTACATTCCCCAAGGCAAAAAGCAAACGATTAAATAAATGGGTGCCGCCATTTTCATCAAAAAGCAGCCCCCTCTCCCCATTAAATGCCTTCTGACACCATAAAAAGAAGAAACGTCCCAACGACCCAAGCATTAAATGAGCCCTCTAAGAGGACCAAGAAGAAAAATCCCTAGGAAGCCCAAAAAAGGAAGCCCAAGGGTCCACTAAGAACCCTAAAAGTATACGGTGCTAAAAATCTCCAAGACCGAGCATATGAGCTGCTTGTCATATGCTTGGCCAAAAGTCTCCAATACCGAGCATATGAGCTGTTTGTCATATGCTCGGCCCAAAGTCTCCAAGACCGAGCATATGAGCTACTTGTCATATGCTTGGCTCAAAGTCTCCAAGATCGAGCATATGAATTGCTTGTAATATACTCGGTCCAAAATCTCCAAGACCGAGCATATGAGCTACTTGTCATATGCTCGGCCCAAAATCTTCAAGACCGAGCATATGAGCTATTTGTCATATGCTCGGCCTAAAGTCTCCAATATCGAGCATATGAGCTGCTTGTCATATGCTCGGCCCAAAATCTCCATGACCGAGCATATGACCTTCTTGTCATATGCTTGGCCCAATATCTCCAAGACTGAGCATATGGGTTGCTTGTCGTATGCTCTGCCTAATGCCTCCAAGATCGAGTATATGAGCTGCTTGTCATATGCTCGGCCTAATTCCCACCAAGCCGAGTATATTAAATGCTACTCAGCCTAAGATTCCTAAGGACAAGCACTAATTGTTCCTCATACAAATGCACGACCGCGGGACAAAGCTACACTATACTTCATCGAAGCACACAAGTATGCTTGAGGAAGTGGGGGACCTATGATACAGTCTATAAAAGCCCCCAACAATAAGCTAATGACACGTGGAACCATTCCCCACCAATAAGCCAATGACACGTGGAGCCACTCCCCACCAATAAGCCAATAACACGTGGAACCACCCACACCCTATAGCCAGAGGACACGTGAAGTGGGCAGGTAACGTAACCGTCGAGGCAAAGCGTGATTAAGGGGATTGAGCCTTGTCTGAGCACGCGATCGAGATCCCTTAGTAGAGAAACGAGATCTCAGGGATTTCATCATCCCGGCCACGTGATTGGCCCATCTCAAGAACTCTATAAAAGGCCCAAAGGAACACGAGAAGAGATCAGGTTCAACTCTCACAATCCTTCATAAAAGATTCAGATTATAACCTTCCCCCCTCTCAAAACTCCACACTAACAAGAATACCGAAGTGTCATCGGAGGCATCACCCACGCCCTCCTCCAACGACGCTTTTAGTTCACCTGTCTTTTTGTGCAGATCCTCGGTCTCCAGCTCAACAAGTTATTTCGGGCATCAACACATATGTAAAATAATAATTTAGCATTCATCAAATGGTGTATTGGAGATAATTTTCCCTCAATTATTGGAGAAAATCTTGGTCCGTTACATATCTCATAGTCAAATTGTTTATTTCTTTCCGTGTAAATAAATTTAATTAATTCCTTCATTCTCGAAAAAGATTATAGTTCACTTGTATATATTTTAAGTTTAATTACAAAAAATATATTCTGGTTGATTTTATTTTCAAAAAATACCTTGAGGTATGTTTGTTGTAAAAAATACCATTTGATATGTTTCTATTAGCAAAAAATATCTTGTGATATATTTATTTTAATCCATTAGAGTGCATTTTTTACTAATAAAAACATACTACAATATATTTTTTAAAAAAGAATTCAACCACCTGGTATATTTTGTAATTAAACCTATATCTTATAATTGATATCAATAAAAAGTAAGCCATTTACGTCTCATATTATATTCAAATTTGTATATCGTCAATGGAATATCATTAAAACGTGGTTTTCTTTTAACCTACAAAGGAGATATGACCGATTTAATGTCTTGATGGTCTTTTGAATTTTTTATTTTTTTATCGTCAAAAGAAGAGAGATTTCATTAACTTTCCAAATTAAAGAGAATAGGAGTTACTTCCACAAAAAGCGGCAAGAGGATATGTATGGTTATAAATTAGGCTATCCGGAAGCAACATCTACAAAATTTGTCAAAGAAAAACTCATAAATGTCTTAATTTTCGTAATACCAAAGTTCCTCTCATGAACCATAAAAACTCGTTCATAATTAATAATTAATCTACTTTTGTTATAAGATCAAATGGGTGCCGACAATTCAGGCTTGGTAATTGCTTTGATGTAGATCCATGGCTTGGTACTTTCATAAGCTACTAATTTCATGGTCGAGCCCACTGAATCTGTTTCTGTGTATTCTTCTTCTGGTGATGACAAATTTTCTCTAGAACAATGTAGTGTCAAAAAGGGTCATTGGTGTATCACCACCGCCACCCCGCAAGGCAAATGTTCCACCACCTCCTCTTTTGTCATCTTAATAAATATCAAGACCTTTTATTGGTGCGTTTTCATAAGTTAATTAAAATCCTTGCAGGTGGTACTTAGTAAAGCTTTTGTATATATATTTGTCTGTATGCGCGCGTGTGCGAGCACACATTTATTTGGTCAACAATCAAGACCATGCTTCCAACAAGACCTCAAATACTACATATGGTTATTGTTGATCATTTTAAATGTGATCAGAGATTGGTTGGAGATGGCTGCACATTTTATATTTATGTTCTTTCTTGAACGTTCTCCTAAAAAGAAAAAACTCTACCCAAGACATGTATACTAACTGCACCAGATGTGTGGTAAATGAAAACCCCAATGTATGCAATAAATTATTAAGAAAACAGGAGTTTTGATGGGATTCGGTATGTTGATACTGGTATGATCGCATTCAATTATTAAAAAAAAAGAAGTTACTAAGAAAACTCGATACGTTTTTATTGGTAAGATCGCACTCAATTATTAATAAAAAGTGTAAAGCATAATTGCACACGAGATTATTGAATTATATATTGGCCTCTAATATTTTCAAACTTCAAACTATCAATTCGGCATCATTGGTCCTTAAACTATTAGAAACTTATAATCAATTATTTGATAAGTGTACATATTTTGTTTTATTTCGTGCTTGGAATTTAGACACGTGATGCCACGTATATGGTCATATGTTTTATTGATGAAATGTAAGCTCTTAGTCAATCTTATTCATATATGATTATAACAGAACAATTCTTTTCTAGTAAGACTTGAATGGAGTTCTTCAAATAAAAGTGGTAAAGTTTAATTTTTCAAATAAAACTTTCAAACATAAAATGCAATATCAAAACTTGCTATTTAATATTATGTAATAGATCAAATATATAAAATTTTAATTAAAAATTATTATTTTAGTGTATAATTTAACCTACATTTTATTAATGGTCTAAAACTTAAAAAAAAAAATTATACGAAAAAAGTGAGAAATGATATTTCACTTCTATGTATTTTAATAAAACAAAACATTTGATTGTAAAAGAAATTCACATTCGATAGTAAACTGATAGTCAATCCTTACAACTTTTACAATATCAAATCAACAATTGTTTTTTGCCTTGTACCACCTAATCTGATAGTCACCCCAAGCATGAAAAAAGAAACCCAAACGAGTACACAGCAACCCAGTCAACGGAACTGTGGTTTTTTTTATATTTTTTTTATTGAAAACCAGTCTACGTAATTAGTCAAAGCAAAAACTCCCAAATGTCTTGCCTTTTATTAATGGGTGCTGCTAGGTCATCTCTTGATATCCATATATTTTTAATACTTAAAAGAATGAACCAATAAATCGTTTTAAAATCTTTTAGAGTCATTATAATGGTTTTTAAAAATAAAATAATCAGTTGTTAATTAAATTTTTTGATGTGACACAAATTTTAATGTATTATTCATAATGTCAAAAATGAATGGCAATTTTAAAGGTTAATATATCCTTACCGTTTATTAATACTCTAATTTTCTCCCAACCCAAAGCATTAAAGTATTTAAAAAAGAATAAAGATATATTGTGGTCCAAGAAAGAGAATCTAAATCTCTTGCTTCATTCATAAGAGGAAACAAAACAAAAGAAAAATCTAGCCTTAGTCCAGGATTTCGGTGCCGACCATAAAATATGTTGAGCACTTTTTTATTCTTCACTTACAGCACCACGGAGCAAGCTTCCTTTGACTTTTGTTGTTGCTTGTGGCCCAACAACCAGTTCTTACTTTCGGTTACTATGCGAGTATAACACACATTCATAATTGTATTGTTAGGAAATATGATAGTTGAAATAAATACGATTTACATAAAAATTAAGCAATTAAAAATTTAAGAGAGAAAAAGAGACATAAAGATTTATAGTAATTCGACGATGAGCCTATGTCAATTTTTTCAATAGGCTTTCATCTCGTCTACTGAGCTCTACTAATCCAACGATTACACCTGGTTTGAATTTTCAGGTACCAAGCACACTTTTACACATTGTCTTACTTTACAGGTAGCAAGAAAACCTTACAAAAAAAATCTCTCTCAAACTCTCACTTTTACACTCTACAGATTTAAACAATACTAAAGTAGTAAACACTAAATCTTTAAGCTCTGTGTAAAAGTGAGACTGAATTCTTTCTTCTTGCTCTTGTGTTAAACTCCCTTTAGCAAACTCTAATTTATAGTTTCAGTCAAGCTTTAAAAAAATGGCAACTCTGAAAACTTCTTTTTTAGACTGATATCTCATTTATTGTAGATCATTTGATCTCCAACGGTCACTTCGAGTCGACTCCCTAGTCAACTAGTCTTCTCCTCAGTAGACCGAGTCTTCTGACTGGTCTTTATAAAACACTGAAACTTCTACTGATCGACTCATCGGTCGACTACTTCTCTCCTGGTGACTAGTTCTTCTTGGTAGTCGACTCACTAGTTGACTAGTTCTCCTTGGTATTTGATTGGTTCTTTTGCTGGTCGATTGGTGTAATGACCCGTCCTAGGTTGGCCACCCCCGAGATAATGTCGTCACGTTTTAAAATCCCAGCACGACACATATATACAACAATATAAAAACATCAACTGAAATTATATATATCTATACATCAATCCTCAACCCTCAACAGGGGAGTTACATTATTAAAATCCCAACTGAAACATTATATACAACCTATTATGCATGAATATTTACAAATATATATTTTTTTTTCCATTAGTCTAAGGATGCGGACCACGTGGCTTACAGATAATGACTCAGTCTAAATCTTAGCTCACCAATCTATCTGTCCTACCGACTACCTGGAATTATTTAATAATGAGGAGTGAGCTTCACAAGCTCAATAAATTAAATTTACTAAAAGTATTCAATTGTTCAAATAGTCTTCCAATATTTATTGATCTATATTTTATATAATTCGATAATAGCATTCTATTATCACTACTCATATCATAATCCTCATCATTTATCAGTCTCTTCTTCTCATATATTTAATCATCTCGAGACTATCAATTTTACCTCATAATTACCTCGTTTTGAGGTTTACAGCATATAATCAATCACTCATATAATCCTTATTATATCATAATTTCATATTTCTTTCTCATCATATCTGTCTCTTTGTGAGACTCATTCATCTATCAATAAATTTACAATCAAGAATAACACTTTAACATCTTAAGCAATAATAATCAATATTTAAAACAAATGCAATGCATGAATTTAAATTATATTTTTATCAATCATAGTTTGTCAAAAATTTCATCAATCAATATTTTTATCAATCAATATTTAAAACAAATCCAACTCTTTCTCAAAATTATTATTTTTATCATATTCATTAAATTATCTCCTCATATATCATATCAAATTATCAATAATAGTTTGTCAAAAATTTCATTTATCCCTTTATTATATATTTAATCAACTCATTATTTCAATAATATTACTTCTCATATAATAAATCTTTAATATATCAATTATTCCTATCATACTCATCAATCAACTTTTATCTATCATCCAATAATAGGTTAATAATTAATTTAAATATCATCACTTTATATTTCATATTTATCTCGATTACTAAAAGTAAATCTAACTCACCACGTAGGTTATTAATTATTCTTATCATACCCATCAACCAACTTTCATCTATCATCCAATCATAGGTTAATAATTAATTCAAATATCATCACTTTATATTTCATATTTATCTCAATTACTAAAAGTAAATCTAACTCACCACGTAGCACTTAAAGCTACCCGTGGATCCTTGCCTTTCTTGCTCATTTCAACAATTTCACCCGATCACTGATCATCAACACCTGACATAATATTTATATTAAAATTTCTAATTTATTTTTCAATTCTTCCATAATTGATACCCTTTAAATTTCTACATCAAATTCTAGAAATTTTCATGTATGCTAAATTTCAAAAATAAAATTCACATTATTTCTTTTTGTTTTTCTTAGAGCTTCCCTCGAATCTCTTTAAAATTCTCCCGTAAATCTCTTCAAAATTTTAATATTTCTACTTTTCTTTCAGTCCCAAGGTGTTTAAAGAAAGATAAAAATTTGAATTGAAGAAAGAATGAAACCAAACAGGATTTGGTAAGAATAATTAAAATAAAGTATATATATATATATATATATATATATATATATATATATATGTATAGACACACACAAAAAAATAAAAAAATGCCCACCGTTATTTTGCACTTCTACTGTCCAACATGCAAAGAATTTCATGTTGGCAATTTTACACCATGACTCCAGGTGTTAACACCACTTTTTTTTTTTTTTTCTCTTTTTACTACACTTGGACATTCTGTCCGTTTTTTTTCTTCAAAAGATTATTTTATTCAATAATAAATCTTTCATATATATATATATATAATTTTAATTCCATGTCATATATATTAAATTACTTATTTACCCTTACTTTAAGAACGCGGGTATTACAATTTGTTCTTCTTCTAGTTGACTGTTTATGCTACTGGTCGACCGACTAGTCAACTAGTCCGTAATTTCTGTCCTTTATTTCCTAGGATTCTGCACTAACTTTCCAGATATAGAATCCGAATCTACTAAAAATACATGTGACTTGTAATTGAAGTATTTATCCTTAATAAAACTGCTTTTAGTAACTTGCACACTTAGATAAATTCATTAGTAAATAACACAAGGTTTTTCTATATCAAAATATACCATGAGATGCAAACATAAAATATCCTAACAATATCCTCCTTTTCGATATAGACAAAACCAAAAATAAAAACATGTGCAGTAAAATAAGAGCAGTTTAAAACATGGGGGGGTAAAACACATTTTCCCCCTTTTGTCTAAAATAAAAAAGGTTGGTTTTTTGAAACTCCCCCTGATCGAATGCAATGTTAAAATATAATAATTAATTTAAACTCTCCCTAAACACATAGGGCATAAAAACAAGTAGGCATAATATACAAATAATGCGAAAAAAACAGAAATTAAACTTCAAATCAAAATTAAATTGATTAAACATGCAAACAAGCAAAAAAAAAATAAACGTGCAATTAAACTGATTAAAATTTGGACATTCAACCTTTACCGGATTTGATTGTCTCATCTTCCTCGTTTCGTAAAGGATTCTTACCATCTAAAGCTATAAGGCAGAGGTTCGCGACTTGCTTTTCAAGATCTGAATCCTCGGACTCACCATTGCTCAAGGTTGCTACTAGTCATTTTTTATTTGATCTTTTCAGCTTTGGACAATAAGCTCTTCTGTGACCTGGTTGGTCGCATTTCTTAGTAGACTCATTCTATTTTTCTTGATGACTCACTTTTTGAGTTTTTTCTATGTCGCTCCAGGTTTCTTTTAAACCTTCTTGTGAGCATTGTTATTTCATCATCTGAGTCAAACATTTCTTCATCTTCATCCTCGACAGCTTTTAATGTGATTGTTTTTCTTTGCTTGTCTTCATCATTCTTCAGCACCTTCAAGTTTATTTCATGAGTCATTAGGATGCCAAAGAGATTTTCTAGGGTTATTGTAGTATATTTTTACTGACTTTTCAATGGATGAAACTTTGGGTAGTCACTCCCTTGGTAGAGATCTAATCATCTTGATCAACTAATCAGACTGAGGGATCTCTTTTCCTAGCTCCCTCAGATCGTTTAATATTTCGGTGAACTGAGAGGTTAATTCTGAGATGCTTTCGCTCGGATTCATCATGAAATTATCAAAAAAAGACATTATAATAGTAATTTTAGTTAATTTGAGATTATTTGTATCTTCAAAGGCTGCTTCCAGCTTAAGTCAAATTTTGTGGGCTGTCTCACAGGATTGGATCAGGTTGAATTGGTTTTTATTGATCCCGCAGTACAGGAGGTGCATGGCTTTGTTGTTGATTTCTCTTTGATTCTTTTCAGCCTTAGTGAACTCATCTTCATCTTTCTCTATTTTTGTTTCACCGATCTTCTTGGTATATCTGTATGGTCCTTTGTTGATGACTCTCTAACAGTTTGAGTCTACACTCTTGATATAAACCATCGACCTTTTCTTCCAAAAGGGGTAATTCGACCCATTGAATATGGGAGGGATAAACTTAGTGACTTAATCGATATCATTGGACCTAATTAAGGTGTATGCGTGCATCATTTTAGGAACTCCTTAACAGTTAGTCAATTGTTGTGGACACCTACTCTAATACCAATTGTTAGGAAATATAATGATTGAAATAAATACAATTTGCATAAAAATTAAGCAATTAAAATTTAAGAGAGAGAAAGAGGGACACATAGATTTACAGTGGTTCGGCGATGAGCCTACGTCCACTTCTTCAATAAGCCTTCCTCCCGGTCTACTAAGTTCCACTAATCTTAATGATTACACTTGGCTTGGATTTTTGGGTATCAAACACACCTTTACACCTTGTCTTGCTTTACGGGTAGTAAGAAAATCTTACAAAAAAAATCTCTCTTAAACTCTCACTTTTACACTCTACAAATTTAAACACTACCAATGTAGTAAACATTAAATCTTTAAGCTTTGTGTAAAACTGAGATTGAATTCTTTCTTCTTGCTCTTGTGTTGAACTCCCTTTAGCAAACTCTGATTTATAACTGCAATCAAGCTCTAAAAAAATGGCAACTCTAAAAACTTCATTTTCATACTGATATCTCATTTATTGTAGATCCTTTGATCTCCAATGGTCATTTTCAGTCGACTCCCTATTCAGCTGGTCTTCTCCTCAGTAGATCAGGTCTTCTGACTGGTCTTTCTAAAATGCTGAAACTTCTACTGATCGACTCATCGGTCGACTAGTTCTACCACTAGTCGACTACTTCTCTCTTGGTAGTCGACTCACTAGTCAACTAGTTCTTCTTGGCAGTCGACTAGTTTTCCTTGGTAATCGACTCACTCGTCGACTAGTGCATTGCTGGTCAACTAACTAGTCGATTAGTGCACTGCTGGTCGATTAACTAGTCGACTGGTTCTTCTGCTGGTCGACTTACTGGTTGATTGACTAGTCGACTGATTCCTTTGTTGGTCTGCAATTTCTGTCCTTTTTTTCCCTTAGATTCTGCACTAACTTTCCAGATAAAAAATTTGAATCTACTAAAAATATATGTGAGTTGTAATTGAAGTATTTATCCGTAATAGAACTACTTTTAGTAACCTGCACACTTAGATAAATTCATCAATAAATAACACAATGTTTTTCTATATCAAAATATACCATGTGCAAACATAAAATATACTAACAATAATTAATCTACTTATGTTACAAGATCAAACGAGTAGCTGCAGCTGCAATAATTCATGCTTGCTAATTTCACATGAATCTGTTTCTAAGTATTCTTTTGATGATGACCAATTTCTCACAAGTTGATTAAGGTAGTCTCAAAAAGGAGAATTGTTGCATCACCACTACCACCCCCTAAGTTAAATGGTCCAATTCATTACCGTCCTCCTCCTCCAACATCACCACCACCACCACCACCACCACCCCTAAGTTAAATGGTCCGATTCATTACAAAAGTCCTCCTCCAGCACCAGCACCAGCACCAGCACCAGCACCACCTCCAGCTATGTTATCTTAATATCAATAAGGTACATGTTCTCTTTTATCATTAAAATCCTTGCAGTTTGGGTACTTAATAGAGCTTTTATGCATATTTGGGGACTTTTCCTCAGCTTTTGTTAATCATGTGAATTTAGTTTAAAATGTATACAGAGATTGGTAAAACAATTTACAAATAATGATTGATATTCTCCATACATCAAGTGTCCTTTTGATTATAGGATTAGAAAAGATTAAAGTGAGACTATTTTAGTTTTATGTTTAGTTTGTAAAATTTCAGGATTGAGATTAAAGTGGGATAATAAATATAAAGACTAATACCAAACATTTTCTTTCTTTCATTTTTCTTCTTCTTCCTCCTTGGGAGTTTTTTTTTTTCCTTCTTTCTCTTTCATCTTCCTTCTCTTCCCCCTCTATCTTCCTTCTCTTCTTCATCTATCTTCCTTCAAGAGTTATGGTGTAATACCCATGTTCTTAAATTAAGGCTAAAGAAGTAATTGATAGATATTACATGAAATTAAAACAATATATACATGAAAGATTTACTATTAAATAAAATAATTCTTTTGAAAAAAAAGGACACCTGGAAGCGTCCATGTGTGATTAAAAAGGAAAAGAGGGAGGGGGGGGGGGGAGGATAACGCCTGAACCATTATTCCTTTTTCCATTGTTGTCCAACTTGCAATGTTTGCATGTTGTGTGGACAACACTTGGAACAATGGAAAAAGGAAGAATGGTGGCAATTAGTGGAAATGGTTTGATATAAAAAAAAAATTAAGTTTTGTTTAAGTTTGTTAAAAAATCAGTTTACACTCTCAAATTACTCTATTTATTTAAATACTTGGGGATTGAAAAAAATGTTGAAAGATTGAAATTTTGAATAAGTTTATAGGAGAATTTTAAAGAGATTTAAGGGAAGCGTTAAGAAAAGCAAAAGGTAATAATGTGAATTTTATTTTTGAAATTGAGCGTACATGAAAAAACCAGAATTTGATGTAGAAATTTAAAGATATAAATTACGGAAGAATTGAAGAATAAATTAAAATTTTTAATATAAATATTATGTCAGGTGTTGACGATCAGCAATCGGGTAAAATTGCTAAAAGAAGCAAGAAAGGCAATGAGGTGATCCACGGGTAGCTTTAAGTGCTATGTGGTGAGTTAGATTTACTTTTAGTAGTCAAAACCAATAAAAATATGAATTTATGATATTTGAATAAATGGGTGAATTATAATGATTTAACAATGTATTTTCTGTTATATATGAAAATTGATTGATTTATTTATTAGGAATTAGAAAGTACATTGAATATTAATTATATAAGAATTTATATTTTAAAAAGGATGGATTAATGAAAAATATGCTGAGAAGTTATATGAATTTTCTGAAAATATGATTGAAAATTTATATAATATATAAGGAGACAATTTAATAAATATGATAAAAATAATAATTTTGAGAAATAGCTAGATAATTGAATTGAATGCTTGAATATATGTTTGTTTTCATATTATTGCTCATATGCATAAAATAAAAGACCAAGAAAGCAGTTGGTCTAGCTGAAAAGACCGAGAAGGCAACTGGTCTAACTAAAAAGACCAAGAAGACAGTTGGTCTAGCTGAAAAGACCAGAAAAAGGCAGCTGGTCTAGCTAAAAAGACCAGGAAGGCAGCTGATCTAGCAGAAACATGTCGACATGTGAGAAGACGTTTCTAGATGATAATATGAAATGATCTAATGAGAAAGAAAGAAATTTAATTTAAATTCATGCATTACATTTGTTTTAAATATTGATTATTATTTATTGAGATGCTAAAATATCAATCTTGATTGTGAAATTATTGATCGACAAATGAGTCTCACAGAGAGACATATATGATGAGAAAAAAATATGAAAGTATGATATGATAAAAATTATTTGACTGACTGATTATATGTTGTGAACCTCATAACGAGTTAAATAATGATGCTGAATTGATAATCTCAAGATGATTAAATATATGATAAGAAAAAGTGATATGATTGATGATTAATTTAAGAAAAGATTTACAAATGGTTAGAATTATGATATGAGTAGTGATAATAGAATGTTATTATTGAATTATATGAGATAATAGATTAATGAATATTGGAAGATTATTTGAAAGATTGAATTATTATATGTGAAGAAATAAATTATTAATATTGATGAATTAGAAACAAATGAATCATAAGATGTGACTGGAAGTATATAATCGAATACTTTTAGTAAATTTAATTCACTGAGCTTGTGAAGCTCACTCCTCATTGTTGAAAATTTTAAAGTAACAGGTATGGCAGATAGAGTTTAGAGCTGATATCAGAGTAACTACCTTAAGTAAGTCTCGTGGTCAAGTCCTCAGACATTTTAAGAAAAAAAAAAAAGAAGAATTTGTAATAAAAATCTTTTCATGCATTTTGTTATATGTATATATTGTTTTTTATAGGAGAATGATGATGTATCCCTTATGAGAAGAGTTGAGGATTGGATGTAATTTTTAATTTCAGTTGATGCATTTTTGTATTGTTGCAAATATGTGTCGCGTTGGGATTTCAAAACGTGACGACACAGTCGCGAGGGTGGCCAACCCGGGATTGGTCGTGACATATGGTCATTCAAGGCAAGTTTAATGGTGGTAGTGGCTCAACCTAAAAGTCAATGGAAAAGTAGATGTTGCGGTGATTTGATGTTTTTTGACCGTTTTTCGGTGGAATCTCGACGAACGAACACTAGATCTAAATAGATCGAGGAATTCTGAATTGGATGGTGCAGTCGGATTTTGGTGGCGTGATCCTCTTGATTTGGATGGTGTGGCTGGTGCTGCCTGAAATTGCGGGAGATGAAGAAGAGAAGGTTATGAAATTCGTCGAAAACTTGTCGGAAAAGAGGAAAAGAAGAAGAAGCATGAACTAGTGGAGGGTATGAAAGGAAGAAAAAAAAATTGGTGGGATAAGTTCTGTCTCAGGTGGGAGTGATCAGTCAATCCCTACAACCTGTTGGGCATGATGAACCAAGTTTGAGAGAAACTTGAGCTTGAAGAGTCCACTAAGCAAAGGCCCAATATATGATGTAGGAGATCATATGAACCCAAAATCTTAAGCTTATGGGTTTTGGTTCCATTACCATATATATGTCATTCACTTATTTAGTTTTTTTCTCCGCGTGAGATTGATTTTCCACATTGCTTTACTTACACGTGAATATTCTCAACACAACCAGACATATGATTAACTGTTCATATAGAACTAATTTAGTCCTATCCGACTTTTATACTCCAAACCAAATGGCCCCCAATTGTTAGCTCATGAACAATATTATTTTAACAATTACTTACGGTTCAAAATAGTGAGAATCAATTTGGTTAATTCTCTGTAGTACTTCTACTGTTTTTTCCCCTTATGAAAGGCGCAGTTTATTAAGCATGTTGCATGGTGATTCTCTTCATTAGCAAGCCAACCCTAGAGATTTCTGAGGACACAATACAAAGCAACAATTTAGAAAATATAACATATGGGTACTAATGTGTTAGGAAAAATTACCGGGTCGAAGCTAACACACAACTAAAGCGAAATAAAAAAAATGAAGATAAACTAGACACAGATATTTTACGTGGAAAAACCTCGAACAAATTGGGGTAAAAAACCACGGGCAAGTGTAGGAGGATTTCACTATTGTAAAATAGGGATTATAACACTTTCTCTCTAATTACAATGAGATAACAATTGTCTAATCTCTATTGTAATAGGAGAAACAACTCTCTCACAAAATCGGAAAAATATTACTTACAAAGAAGAAACAAATTTTTCTCTCTAAGTAGTAACTCTCAAGAAAACTCTCACACTCTCTCTAATACTCTTTTCGGTGTGTAGAGATGTGTTTTTTGAAACCAAGGTTTCAATGCCTATTTATAGGCTCAGTATTGAGTGTGAACATGAGTGTGAACATAAACCATCATTGAGTGTGAACATGAGTGTGAACACAAACCAGCATTTAGTGTGAACATGAGTGTGAACACAAAATAAGATAAAAAGAAATGGCGGCTGGCAAAGTCCAATTTTGCAGCTGCTGGCCTCTTTTTTATCTTGTCTCCACTCCACCAAAAGTTCATTCACATGAACACAATTGTTCATTCACATGGCCACCTTTGTAGTGTGGAGAAAGTGGCTTTACCACTAAAAATGCCATCTCTTATCACATTCTCCCACTTAAAGTCACTTTCGTAATCCTTCCATCCTTCCTCACTTGCCAAATCCATACTTGCTTACGTTTCTGCTAGACCACATGAGGATCTACACCATTTAAACTTGTCAGTGTTGATTGGCTTGGTCATAACATCTGCTAGGTTCTCGTCGGTGTGAATCTTCTGCATATCCACACTACCTTCTTCCACTATTTCTCGAACGAAGTGATACTGAACCCTTATGTGCTTTGTCCGTGAATGAAAAGCTAGATTCCTTGTAATGTGCAAGACACTCTGACTGTCACAAAACAGAACAATCTTCTCCTACTTGTGCCCGAGCTCTTCCAATAACCTTTGTATCCAAACTGCTTCCTTGCAAGCTTGTGTAGCCGCCATGTATTCTGCTTTCGTTGTAGATAGAGGCACAACCGTTTGCAATTTAGAAACCCAGCTTACAGCTCCTCTTGCAAGTGTAAACACATAACCTGTAGTAGACTTGCTTTTATTGAGATCCCCAGTAAAATCTGAATCAACATAGCCTCCGACAGTAAAATTTGATCTTCCGTAACATAATGCAGCATCTGAGGTTCCTCTGATGTATCTTAGAACCCTCTTCACAGTTTTCCAATTCTCTCCACCAGGATTCGCCATAAATCGACTAACCACTCCCACTGCTTGTGTAATGTCTGATCTTGTACAAATCATAGCAAATATTAAACTTCCCACTGCTGATGCATATAGTACTCGAGACATCTCCCTCCTCCCTCCTTTATTGCTAGGACACATACTTGAGGATAACTTGAAATTAATAGGAAGTGGGGTAGAAATTGGCTTACTATCTTGCATGTTGAAGCGTCGCAAGTTCTTATTGAAGTAGTTCTTCTGGGAAAGCCAAATCTTCCTGTTATTTCTGTCTCGGTGAATCTGCATCCCTAGAATCTTGTTTGCTGGTCCCAAGTCCTTCATATCAAACTCCCTAGCCAACTGTGCCTTCAATTTTTGGATTTGATCTCTGTTGGGGCCTGCTACCAATATGTCATCCACATACAACAACAAGATAATAAAATCATTATCTCCATCAAACCTTTTGAAGTAGGTACAATGGTCTGAACTGAGTCTGTTGTATCCAAGGCTAATAATGAAGGAATCAAATCTCTTTTACCAATACCTCGGCGCCTGTTTGAGATCGTATAGAGATTTTTTTCAACCTGCAAACCAAGTTCTCCTTTTTGTTTTAGCAAAACCTTCTGGTTGGAGCATATAGATTTCTTCTTCAAGTTCTCCATGAAAAAATGTAGTTTTTACATCCAACTGCTCCAGATGTAAGTCAAACGTAGCACACATAGCCAGGACTACTCTGATTGTTGTAGTCTTTGAAACCTCTTTCGACGTGCTATCGTCTCCATCTTTTTGTAGTAGTTGATCTTCTGCAAAGATCACATCCCTGCTGACAACAACCTTATGGGTAGTGGGATCCTACAGGCGATACCCCTTTACTCCGTCAGCATACCCCAAGAATGTACACCTTCTAGATTTCGGATTCAACTTCGTTCTTTCTTGGGCATTGTACATCACATACGCAGGACATCCAAAAGAATGTAAAGTAGAGTAGTCCGCTAGCTTACCAGTCCACATCTCCATCGGCATCTTTAAATTAATTGCTGTTGATGGTGATCGATTTATCACATAACAGGTGGTTTTGACTGCTTCTGCCCAAAAAAAGTTAGGTTGACCTGCAGTCCTCAACATAGCTCTCATCATTTCTGTAAGAGTTCTATTCATCCGCTCTGCCACTCCATTTTGTTGAGGCGTGTATGTGACTGTGAACTGTCGTTTGACACCTTCCCGCTTACAAAAAGCAAGAAACTCGCCGTCTGTGCACTCTCTTCCATTATCTGTCCTTAAGCACTTGATCTTTTTCCCAGATTCAAGTTCCACTTGCGCTTTGAAGTCTTTGAATACCGAAAATAAATCTGACTTCTTCTTGATTGGATATACCCAACATCTCCTGGAGTAATCATCAATGAAAGACACAAAGTACTTTGCTCCTCCTAGGGACATTTCTAGTGACTCCCATACATCAGAATGAATCAAGTCTAGAATGCGTTTACTCCTAGCATCAGATCTGCTAAACTTAAATCTATGCTGCTTACTTGTAACACAATGCTCACAGAAAGGTAGATTTACTGATTTGAGCCCTGGAAACAGCTTTCTATCAGAGAGAATCTTCAAACCTCATTCCGACATATGGCCTAGTTTGAGATGCCACATCATCGTCGACACTTCTCCCTTGCTGGTTGATGCGACACACGCATCAGCTTCCTGCAGTGTTTCTCCTTTAAGCATGAATAGACTCGCCGCGATCTTTTCTGCCTTCATAACCATAAGCACACCTCTGACAATCTTCATGATCCCATTTTCGACATGGGTCTTGCATCCAAGACTGCCTATTTTCCCCAAAGACAATAGATTCTTCCTCAAGCCATTTACATGTCTTACCTCTTGAATAGTGTGAACCGTACCATCAAACATCTTTATCTTGATAGTACAAATACCAGCGATCTCCAAAGTATGATCATTACCCATGTGTACAGAACCTCCTGAGATTGGTTCATATTTGTGGAACCATTCTCTCCGAGATGTCATGTGCCATGTTGCTCTTGAGTCTAGTAACCAGACGTCAGCGAACTGTTTTCTGCCTCCAACTACCATTATTGCCTCGCTGTATAGAACTTCACCATCATCTGAGGCACTTGCCACATTCCCTTGAGCATTTGATGACTCAGAGACTGCACTCTTCTTTGTGTACCAACAATCCTTCTTGACATGCCCTTTCTTGCCACAGTTGTAGCACTTGAAATTCTTCTTACTTTTTGATTTTGATCTACCATGATTCTGACTCCCACTGGGGCCACGTTCCATTGATCTTCCTCTCATCATCATCAAAGCTTCCGCTTGTTGCGAACTTGCCTATCTGTCTTCCTTGTTTTTGCTCCTGGTTTCTTCTTCCAAAGCAGCAGCCGCAATTTTGTCGAAGACTAGATAGTCCGTGAGGATGTTGTTCGTCAAGTTGATGATGAGTTGATCATACGAGTCAGGTAGACTTTGTAGTAGAAGCTCCGCACGTTTAGATGCCTTTATTGTGCAACCCATCGATGTAAGTTACGAAAATAAAGTACTCAAAATGTTGATATGGTCGGTCACCGACATGGATTCCGCCATTCAAAGAGTGTAAAGTCTCATCTTTAAGAAGATCTTATTGTGTAGTGACTTGGCCTCGTACAGTCTTGTTAGAGTATCCCAAATCTCCTTCGCAGTCTTCTTTTCCGCCACACTAGATAACACTCCATCGGCAAGTGCTAAGTGCAGATCTGCAATTGCGATGCTGTCCATCTCGTTCCACTTGCTGTCGCTAGTGATCTCTGCGGGCCTTTCTTCAATTGCTGCCAAACAATTGTCTTTCCTCAAAATTGCCTTAATCTTCATTTTCCATAACGAGAAATTACTCCCGTTAAACTTCTCAACATCAAACTTTGTTCTAGTTGACATCTCGTTCACAACGATCTGCTTCACACCCCTCAACCAATAGCTCTGATACCACTGTTAGGAAAAATTACCGGGTCGAAGCTAACACACAACTAAAGCGAAATGAGAAAAATGAAGATAAACTAGACACAGATATTTTACGTGGAAAAACCCCGAACAAATTGGGGTAAAAAACCACGGGCAAGTGTAGGAGGATTTCACTATTGTAAAATAGGGATTACAACACTTTCTCTCTAATTACAATGAGATAACAATTGTATAATCTCTATTGTAATAGGAGAAACAACTCTCTCACAAAATCGGGAAAATATTACTTACAAAGAAGGAACAAATTTTCCTCTCTCAGTAGTAACTCTTAAGAAAACTCTCACACTCTCTCTAATACTCTTTTTGGTGTGTAGAGATGTGTTTTTTTGAAACCAAGGTTTCAATGCCTATTTATAGGCTCAGTATTGAGTGTGAACACAAACCAACATTGAGTGTAAACATGAGTGTGAACACAAACCAGCATTGAATGTGAACACAAAAGTGTTAACACAAAAATGTGAATACAAAACAATATAAAAAGAAATGGCAGCTGGCAAAGTCCAATTTTGCAACTGCTGGCAAAGTCCAATTTTGCAGTACATTGAGTGTGAACATGAGTGTGAACACAAACCAGCATTGAATGTGAACATGAGTGTGAACACAAAAATGTGAATACAAAACAATATAAAAAGAAATGGCAGCTGGCAAAGTCCAATTTTGCAACTGCTGGCAAAGTCCAATTTTGCAGTTGCTGGCCTCTTTTTTATCTTGTCTCCACGCCACCGAAAGTTCATTCACATGAACACAATTGTTCATTCACATGACCACCTTTGTAGTGTGGAGAAAGTGGATTTACCACTAAAAATGCCATCTCTTATCACATAATGTAACCCTAGAATTTTGCTGGGACACTAAGGATTTTTAAGGATCTGATTCACCCAACAAAGAGAATTGGTTGAGAAGTTCTTCCACTTGATTAAAAGTTTGATTATTAATTGACACATTCTTGCTTGATCATAACAAATCTATTTTAAGTACCAAATTTTATAATCTGAAATCAATATCTTAGTATCTGACTTCTTGATTCATACTGAAAATGTCAAAGATCCTCTTTCTCTCTCTGAAACTTCCTCTCAAGGACAAAGCTATTTGTTGCTCGCAACAACAAAGATAGATATCCAGCTGACAAGTTCTTATAATTGATTAAAATTTTGATTATTGAAACTTTCTTACCTGATCATAAATAATATAGTCTCAGTGACATAATCCTGCACAGATATAAAAGGCGACATATGAGGCACTGATGTTTTAATTACTCAAATATAGCCACCAAATGAATGCCAAATCATACTTGATTATTTTCATGTTAATTCATTGGCTGCTACTATCAAATGCTGTCAAGGCCTTTGAAACTACTTCTGATTCATCGGACGCGATTTCTGATTCCCATAGTTGGCCTTACAAATTGCAGGTTGTGTCGAAAAGAGTGGCGAGCATATCACCACCACCGCCGCCTATGTTCAATCCTCCCATACTAATGATGGCTCCTGCACCTCAACCTTCAATTGGCGCCCGTCTTGGACCTGCCATTACCATCAACGCCTTCATTGTCATCTTAGTATATCTGCATCATTCTTTTAATTGCTAGATGTATGATTCCAATGACATTTCTTAATTTTTTTTTTATTTATTATTATTATTATTACTTTTAAAGTTTAGAATTCGAATTACTTTTGCTTTCAATTAGAACAAAAAGCACTGAAATAACTTGAGAATGGCTCATAGATAAACAAGTGAAGGGGAATCGTACTAAATTCCTGATAAAATTAAAGCTAAATGAAAGCAATTGAATTTAAGCCAAAGATAAAGTCCAAGTCTGCTTAAGGAGATTACTCCAATGTATAAACATATCTAATATGTTAAGGCCACTGAAATGAGACAACTTTGTCCTATTTTCAAGTTACATACCTTATTCAATTATAAATATGTATTATAATAAAACTATTAAATGATAAAGATAACATATCATTCACATCTTTCAAAATTCAAATACTCTCTTAAAAGTTTTTTTAAAAAAATTAACAATGAAATATTTCGACCGAAACAGAAAGCAAAACAAATTATAATGATGATTAAAATAGAAAGCAAAACAAATTTTGAATTAGTGCTGAAATCGAAACGTTTAGACCATTTCAACATAAATGAAACGAAATTCGCAACTTTGCTTCAAACCCGATGGTCTTTCTGTTAGCAACCTTATGATCATCTAGCAGTAATTTAATGGCATTAAAGATCCGTCAAACATCCACCATATTTCATTGTACTTTTATAACATCACTTTAATCAAAAATAAAAAAAAATATTTTCTCTCCTCCTAATTGGATCATTCACGTTTTAGGAACCTGATCGAGTTTAGATATATGATCAAATCAAAATTTTTCATTTATAAAATTATCAAATCTAATACATAATCGGTACAATGGATCGATCAGTAAGGATCACAAATGTCACAGTCAAGCTCCATGCATATATATGCACTAATAATCACAAAAGTTGTCTACTTGCACCAGTTGAGTGAGAATCTATGTCCCACTGAATAATTGGTTATTTAATCCTCCACCATCTCAAAAAAAGGGAGGATAGAAACTAGAATTACAAAGAAATGAAAAAAAAAAAAACATTATCCAAGGAAGAAAGTGGTTTTAAGTATTTCTCCACCATCCCAGAGTTAAAAAAGAAGAAAGAAGAAAGCAACTAGTACACTAGCAAAAGTGTAGTAACTGGCACCACAGTCAACAAGGACTAGAAATCTCTGATATACTTAGAAGCTCCTCCAAATATTCAGCTCCTAAGTCCTCAAAAACCACAACATTATTTTCCATTATTTCCTTAGCTTTCTTCTTCTTACCCTCTCCTTTCCTCTTCATAGAATGCCTCTTTTTCAATGCCAAAACGGGGGAACACCCGTCGTCGAAGCCGTACTTCATTTCTTGAAGCGACTTGTAGACTTTCTCTGCGGGAAAATTGAGTATAGCAGTTGATCCTCTCATTGCAAATGCAGCTTGATCATAAGCTAATGCCGCAGCCTCAGCGGTATCAAATGTTCCTATCCAAACTCTCTCACCATTCCTAGTGGAATCCCTTATCTCTGCCGCGTATTTTCCCCATGGCCTCCTCCTAACTCCTCTATAAGAGATTTCTCTTGCAGGGTGCACTTCCTGATCTTCATTATCTTTTGATTTGATTTCATCATGATCTTTGATATTATTATTATTGTTATTGTTATTGTTTTTGGGTGAGTTTATTGAATCGAAAGAGTTTACGTGAGTTTCATTGAGAACTCCTAAGAGAAGCATTTCTTCGGAATCATTTTCATTGAAAGGAAGTGATTGGACATTATTGTTGAAATTGAATGTATAATTCCAAGAAAGATTGTTTTCTTGTGAATTATAATTTTCATGAGAAATATAAGAAGAAGAAGAAGATTCGGGAGAGAATTGAGAAAATGGGTATTGAAAAAATGAAGAATCCATGAATTAATTCAATGAGAAGAAATTGAATGGTTTGGTCTAGATATGGTGTTGGTGATCGGATGTTTTTTTTTTTTTTTGGTCATAGGAAAGCTTGAGCCCTTTATATAGCAACGAGAGAGAGGGAACGTAGTCCTATTACATACCAAGTTGATGAATAAATTATATAAAAAGGACTCAAAGGGTGATATTACATGAATGAATATTAACTAGTGGACACAATCAAAAAATTTGGCCGTTATTGGGACCTATTAAGGAGTTGAAGCACGTGAGTCAAAATTACTCGTGGGACATGGCGGCAAGGTCAGATGATAATTCAAAATCTGACATCAGCTTTTTGATTGCATGATTTCATGATCATTTGGTAACAACCAAGCCAACACTTCAACACTAACAAATGATATAACAAAACTGATACGGAAAATAATTTGCTCTCCAATAGCCTGATGATTTAATGACCGAACGACATGTGGCCACACCAATAATTCACTTTCCAATAATCTAATGGCACGTGATCAACTTCCCTTCAATGATCGGACAACACGTGGGACGAGCAGATGACGAAGCCGTTGTCACTCACGGACTCCCCCCGCGCAGAAGTGTAAGTGTGATTTTAAGGATTGAGTCATCCCTGAACACGCGACAAGATCCTTCGTCGAAGAAACGGAATCGTACCATCCCGTGGTCAACTTACCTCTAAATCACTATAAAAGGCTCAAGGTATGTGAATCCAATTCCATCTTCAAATTCAAGCTCATCACTAAGAATACTAGTATCCCAATTCTCCATTTTCCCAAAAACCCTATGATTTTGGTATCGGAGAGTCCTCTGAGGCACCATCCCCTTCTTCTTCGGTGACTCTTTAGTTCATCTTTCTTTCTTTGTGTAGACTGTTGAATAATTGAACCTCCAGCTCAGCAACAGATTTCCGGTATTGTGGGTTTTTGTATAAATAATATGATAGTACCACGTATTATTACATACACGAAAAAATGGGTGTAAAAAGTTCATATGTATGCAAGTGCTAAAAATTTAAAATACATGTACCTTTGGTGCAATTTACCATATTAAAATAATGTTTCAAAACGATAAATCTAGTACCCGATGCAAAACACTGGTAGAAACTTCACTAGTAATTGTTAGGTAATTTCATTGGCAACGTTCATACAACTACTATTTATGTTACCAACAAAATTACTTAATAATTATTAATAAAATTTTTATCATTGAAAAATGATATTTTACACCGGATATAGATTCCTATAAAAAAAATCATTTTTATACCTTTACCTTAAATAAAAAAAGCACACATTTTTTAATACCTCAAGGTAGCCAATAGCCAGTGTATTTTGACCAAATTATTCATACAGAAAGATTGTTACACTATTCTATGATTGAATTCAGGAAAGAATTTCTTGGTCCTTTGCGAGTGGCGACTAGACAGTGATATCAAAGGTGGTCCTTACTTGCAAGGAGGCGGAGTCAAAGTCTTGCATATCATAATTTTTGGCATCGGTTGATTGCATGCCCAAGAAGTGTCGCTAGCGAGAAATTCTAAAATTGTTATGGATCTAAAATTATTTAATGTTCAGTAAAATAATTGTCGATTTGTACACAAAATTATATATTTTTCTTTTACAAAACTTCAGCCTCTTAAGTAGAAATCATTTTCAACTACTAATTCTTCCAAAAACTTAATTTTTAGAAGTGTTTGAATATCTGATTTCTATTTCTTATTTCCTAATAACAAAAACTGTTGATAGGCTTTTTTCACAGTATTTATAGATGCTGCCAAATCTTTTGTTTGTTGTAGCGGCCTTTATTAAAGCTTAGGGACAAAGAAAATACCTACGCAAATGGTTTAGCAGAGCTATGGTGTTTTGTTATTAAAAAAACAAGGTAATTCGTTTTATTCATATATTTATGGTAAAAAAATATTTTTTTTGGGTAAAATTCATATTTTTATGATAAAATATATACACTTTTGTTTGTAAAATTATTATTTTTTATTGGTGTCATTATTTTTGTTTTTATCATTAAAAATATAAATTTGGTATCAAATACATGTGTTTTATCTTAAAATATACCAAAAAGACAAATTGGCTTATAATTTTTAGCATGTCATCACCTTAGACTCAAATTTAGTGGCTAAGTATGAACCATCGTGCTTTTGACCAGAAGATCTAGAGCCATAAAAATATTCATGTCCAAACCCAATAACACGTGGGCATTAAATTGTAAGACATGCATGTTTTTTTAACTTAAAAAATTAATTTGTCTTAGCCTAACTAAAAAAGAAAAAAAAAATACAGAATGTGAAGAAATTAATAAAAAAAGGCAAATTAGTATAATTATGGATAAAGATCGATCGATGCCCACGTCTCCTTTTAACACTTTATGTAGGAATATGTACATGAACCTATCAATTTCTCTCGAAGGTGATTCTGCTTTCTTTTTTGTGTTGTCAGAAATCAACAATAATATTTCCATGGCAACTCAAAATTTTTGGCATGATTTTAACTTTACAAATTATAATGATCTTTATTGTTTGTTTTGAAATATTAGATTTCACGGTTTTAAAATACATTATACAAATGAATGCGACAATCACTTATAAACAGTATATATATATATTTTAATAGATGCTTGATACCAAGATTTGACTATTATTTTGGAACGTCACAATCTCCTCTCAACACAGTGTTTTCGTTGTGTGGTCTTACACTCGATAACCTACCGATTAAATTCGTCGATTGAGCTTTCGAGAATCATCTTTTATACTACTATAATGACCCGACCTTCCGTTTGATACAATATTATTTATTTTGATACACCAAACCTTACAGTTTTAAAACGTATCATACAAATGAAAATAATAATCACTCATAAACAATTCATTTACACCCATTTTAATCGATGTGAGATACCAAAATTTAACATCATCTTGGGACATCACACAAATTATTAGTTTACATAGCGATATCACAAAAGAATTATTTGGAATTGGATAACCAAAACCTAATTGCACCATTGGTGTGTTAGGTAGATGGCCCTGAAACAGTTTATAATTTTCTTGATGAGCCAAAATATATATATACATGGTGGTCCTTTGTTCGAGGGGAGGATTGTTGGGTATACGACCAAAGTCCACATTGGCTAGAAGTGGAGAGGATTATGGGTATATAAGGATGGACAAATATCTCCACTGGTATGAGGCCTTTTGGGGTAAAAACCCAATAGTAAATCCATGAGGGCTTGACCCAAAGTGGACAATATCATACCAATGTGGAGATATGTGGTGTTCATATATTTTATTAACTAAAAAGTTCTGGTTCTGCTTATGCACCCAATTTCGGTTCATCAACGTTACTAACAAAATTTTTGGTTCATCCCCCTTATGTGTAAAAAGCAATAATTTCGAACCACAAAAATGCTTATAATTAACGTATAGAAAATGACTATGTCCCCTAAAAAACCTAATAAAAATACTTATAATAAATAAATTTTTTCTTTTGCATCTAGGAAATTATAAAATATTTTGCATATATATATATATATATATATATTCATGTCCAAATCCAATAGAACACATGGGCATGAAATTGTAAGACACGCATGTTTTTTTTTTTAACTTAAAACATTAATTTGTCTTAGCCTAACTTAAAAAGAAAAGAAATTACAAAATATGAAGAAATTAATGAAAAAAAGAAAATAAATAAGGTTATTAATGTTCAAAATTAGTATAATTTTGGAAAGAGATCGATCGATGTCCATGTCTCTTTTTAACTCTTTATGTAGGAATGTGCATGAACCAATAATTTCTTCTTGAAGGTGATTCTGCTTCATTTTTTTATTTTCTTTTGTCAGAAATCAACAATAATATCATCATGTCAACTCAAAATTTTGGGCAATAACTTTAAGGCGACAATTATAACGGTCTTATTTTTCGATTGATATAATATTATCTGTTTTGATACAATAAACAATACAGTTTTAAAATGTATTATATAAATGAAAGTGAAAATCACATATAAACAGTTCAATTACATCTTGTTGATATGAGATACTAAGATTTAATTTTTATTTTGAGGCGTCACAATCTCCTCTCACCACAGCGTTATCATTGTGTGGTCTTACACTCAGCAACATACCGAGTAAAATCGTCGGTCAAATTTTCGACTCGACTTTGATATTATTATAATAACCTAACTTCTTGCTTAACAAAACACGTTGTACAAATAGAGATAACAACCACTTATAAATAATTTATTTATATTAGCTCTAATCGACCTGAAATACCAAAATTTAATCACATCTTAATGCATCACCCAAACAATTTGTTAGTTTACATATCGATATCATAAAAGAATTATTTGGAATTGCATAACCAAAACCCAAGTGCACCATTGGTGTGTTAGGTAAATGGGCCCTGAAACAGTCTATTTTTTTCTAGGTGAGCCAAAGAAATATATTATTATGCTAAAAGGCTTCTGCACCCAATTTCGGTTCATCAACGTTGCTAAGAAAATTTTTGGTTCATCCCCCTTATGTGTAAAAAGCAATAATTTCCAACCACAAAAAAGCTTATAATTAAAGTAAAGAAAATGACCAAGTCCTCTAAAAACACATAATAAAAAGGGGAAATCACCATGTACAAGCGCGCACAATTTTGTTGTTATTTTTTTTAAGTACAAAGCGTAGAACCATGAATTCTAGTAAGTCTTCCTAATTATTTTTATTTTACGCATAACAACTCTTTTTTATTCATAAGAAAATTCCACTTAAAACCTTAAAACACAAAAATGCATGCGTTTAACTTGAAATAATAGCTAATCAGTCGATTGATAAGGATTTAACCTTGTTTACTTGTAAAACGTATTTTTTATTTTTCTCAATAATTTGGATATTCTTAATAAAATTTGAAAAATAATGTTTTTTGGTTTTTAACTTTTTGGACGTAATATTGGAAAGATGAGAAACAAAAAAATATTGTTTTCTAAATTACGTTAAAACGATTAAAAACAATAAAGAGTTGTTTTTTTGAAATATGTATAAAATGTACAAATTATTGATGAAATAGTTAAAAAAAATGATGCTGAATAGAAATAGAATTTTTTCATCACAACTAAACCGTTCAATAGTTTTTTTTTTTCATTTCCTTTTTCGAGGTGGCTATTAGTTGTTGGAAATATTCACATGCTAGTAAAGAGATGTGAAAAATCGATTCCACATGGAGAAAAAAACTTAGATAAGTGAATAGTATATATATGGTGGTGGAACCAAAACCCATTAGCTTAAGCATTTGGGTTCATATGGTCTCCTACATCATATATTGGGCATTTGCTCGGCAGACTCTCCAAGCCCAAGTTTTTCCCAAACTTTGGTCATCATGCCTAACAAGTGGTATTAGAGCCGATAGTTCAGCTGAGCGTGACTAGATCATGTGGTAAACTCCGAAATGCTCGCGATGATATAATCAAACAACAGGGGGAGCTCGAGGGACTCATGTGGCGCGAACAATGTGACTTGTATAGTGAGCAAGTGATGCTCACACGATGAAGTCTGTGTGGTTAGCAAGGTGGAGTCTATGGAGCTCGTTGTTAAAAGTCGATGTGTGATTCTTTGGCTCCGATAGGAGAACGGGTGACTTTCCAAGTGTGTCTGTTGGACTATGATGCGAGTTTGGAGTTGGTATAAGCATGATAGTGAGGGGGAGCAATGGACTCACACATGAGGGGGAGATTATTGAGAATATTCACATGTGAGTAAAGAGATATAGAAAATCAATCCCACATGGAGAAAAAATCTTAGATAAGTGAATGACATATATATGGTGGTAGAACCAGAACCCATTAGCTTAAGCTTTTGGGTTCATATGGTCACCTACATCATATATTGAGCCTTTGCCTGACAAACTCTCCAAGCCCAATTTTTTCCTAAACTTGGGTTATCATGCCTAACATTAGTTTCCTATATAGGATTGTTATTTGGAGGTTAATTATTTCCCATCAGGATACTTTCATGGGGTAACAGTTTTCAGTTTTCAGTGTTCGAAAACATGTTTGGATAACAGTGTTCGAAAACTGTTTCCAAAACAGTTTTCAGTGAAATGTTCTTTGGATAATCAGTGTTCGAAAACTGTTTTGAAAATAAAAAACTGTTTGGATTACACATTCTTGTAATTATTTTCAGCTTTCAGTGTTCAGTTTAAATTTTAATATCTAAAATTAATTTTATTTCTCATATTTACTAAATACGTTTTTTTAAGCACACACCAAATACTTGGAAATAATTAATATTATTTTATTTTTAAAATGTTAGTATTTTTTACATATCATGGATCCAACATGACGACACTCTTCCCCTCGGTCATGTCATGTTTGTTTGTTAAATAAATTCTTAAAAATAAAAATAAAAAATATAATACAACTTTCACAATTTGATAAAATATGAACAACCAACCCATCAAATACAATATTCAAGTTTGTTCATTATCTAAAAGATGACATACTTTTCTTCTTAAAAATAAAATATTTGAGAACAAGATACAATATTCATTGATCAAATACAACTTTGATAAAATGAAAATGAACGGCCCATAGCCTATGCATAAAACCACTATTACCACTCAAAAAAGACTTTAATATTGATGTTTTCTCAAAAGCAAAACTAAACTGCACAATCTTCCTCTTCCCTACAACACATGGCTACTTTCCTCTGCTTGTACTTTACATGAACCATCTTTTGCTAGGAGGAACCAAACAACCAACATTGAGCTCTCTCTCTCTGAATTATTTGCTTTAGTTTTGCTGACAGATATAATGAACTGAGTGAGCTCTGACAAAAGTTTAAGGCAGAAGATGAATGCAACAGTATTGATATGCTCACACAGCAGAAATCTGCATGTGATGTATCTAAGCTCCCATTGTGTGGAACCTCTCTTTAGTCAGAGCATCTCCTATTTTTCTTCTGCCTTTCGGTGCCGATTTGACTAAAGGGTATTAGTAACATGCAGTTAAATAAACACTCCATTTATGTTCATTGTCTTCTACAGGCTCTTAAATATCATTTGTTGACAGATTAAAAGAATTCAAAAACAATGTAAAATATACTAAAATCAGTATTAACACTACAAATATAAGAATAAGATTGATTGAAATTGATTTCTTTGATTCAAAATAACAATAATGAAAAAGAATACTATGAGTAGGTCATGTATCATTCATTATTAAAAAGCAGAATCCACCATCAATCAAACTAGTCCTACCGATGCAGTAACAGCTTTTAGAAATCAAACTTACCTTGGCATAATTTTGCTGTGAGACACACAAGAAAACAGAGGCTTTACTTGGCTGCATTAGAAACTAAATTTTTCATGAATTTCTCTGTGTAAAGTAACTGAGAGAGCTAGTAAAACACTGTATTGTGTACATTGTAGTCATGCCTTTTGAAACAATTTTATTGATATCATTCTCTTGGGATTAGATGAAAAGTCCAGCATTAAAAGATGTATTGCATTTATCACTAATAGGTGAATTTATGATATGACACACAAAAGAAAGGGTTATTATTGATAACCTATCAAGACAAATTAGAAGCCAGAAATGTTGCAGTAATCCATGGTAATATTTTAAAAGCTAAAATTAAATGAGGATGTCAATATGCAACAATGATACCTGCATGTGGGTCCTTGCCAGCTCAATAGGGATAGCAAGAAATGCAAGCTAACAAGCATGCAAATGTGCCTGCAACTAATGGGACATATGGTGTCAAGATTGGAGAATTCCTGGTTGTGGAATCTTCCATTAAATTACAGAAAATGTCATAACAAGGCAAGTAGATCCCAACCTGGTCATGAATAGATAAGAATGATCGTCAATCAAACCACATGAAACATTTTTGTAATTGTAAAAAATCACACACGCCTTGAACCCCTACCCACAAAGTGAGCAGAGAAATGTCTTTACCAACACTCTAAGGCGGGCTGGACAAAAAGGTAAAAGAAATCATATAAGATGAAGATGAATCCTTGCTAAGGGAGAGACTTATAGTTGACACAACCAATCCTAAGCTTGCAATTAATGGTGCTTTTGGCTCAGGGACAAATTTAAACAGAATCCACACTCCTGGGTAGTTCATTGAACATCCATTCATAAAGCAGCATGTAGGTTCAACATAAATAGATATTATCAAACTAGAAATTAAAAATTCCATTTAAGTCGATTTTCAAAATCTCCTCAAAATTAAACATCAAACAGAGAATGGGAAGAACCAAATTTGATAATCAGATATCTCATGGGAAAACATAAAGAAAAGACTAATTGATAACATTCCCATGAGTTCTCAAACATAAAGTCATCGACAGTTGTCTTCAACTTGCTAGCTTTTTCCTCACAAAATCACAATAATAGAGAATCTAGAGCATTATCCTCAGCTATTCAATTTTATAATAATATGATGCAAAGTAAAGGATCACAAAACAGATGCTCACATACCGTATTTGTTTCAAAACTTTCCATACCACATAGACCCTGGTACGGAACTCATGCAGCCTGTGCTTGCAACCTTGTCTGTATGTAAAGAACAAAATTCCCCAACATCATAAACTTCGAGAATTGAAGCAATAAAGAGCAAAGGGTGTTAATTTAAATTAAGACTTGCGAGATACCATAAAATCTCTACGACCCCATGTTTGGAGCAAAGTAACATTTAACTTCTAATATTTCTTCATTGAAAGGAAAACAAATATTTACACTTACTAAAAAGAAAAAAAGAAAAAGCATTTCCAAATTTCAAAGTTACCCTTTTCTCTGATTTGAAAAATGATCAAACAAAGCCTAAAGAACACCATTAATCATCGAAAACCCACAGGAAAAGAGGCAAGAAGTTGCTTCTATGAACCAAAATCTTAAGAAAATGAACCTGAAATTTACAAGCAAGCAGAATTTATGATTGCCTACAAAAAGTTTCTAAGGGTCAATAAAAAAATATTTACAACCGAATTGAAACACGCATGCACACACACAAGTGTAGAGCAATGGTAAATCAATATAGCAATGATAGGTAAATTATAAGAAATTAAAATATAAGCAAAACTACTTACAGAGAAAAATGTTTCAAAAATAAGTTAGATTAATTTACACAAACATCTTAAACTATCTTAGATTTGAAACCAACAATGGCAAAGAGGAAAGGGATGTTGTTACCGAAAATTTGGGGTTGTTCAGACACTGGTGGTGACAAAAACAACGACAAAATCCACTTGATAATCTGACCTTGTAACACAAATCTAAATGATTTAATAAATTAAAGGCTATTGATTCCTAAGAAATTCAAAGAAAAGCTCTAGGGATTTTGTTTAAAAAATTGCACCCAAATACTAAACAAAGAAAACAGAAACAAAAATAAATCACTCACCTGAAACCTATTGTTCGTAAATGGAGTATATATACAGAAAAATTGCACCCATTTCCCTCTGCTTCGCCTCTTTACCGGTGCCACCATCGTTGTTGCTTCGCCTCTTTACCAGTGCCACCATCACAGCTGCTTTGCCTCCACCACTGATCAAGAGATCAACGAAACAGAAAGACTGAGACGAAGAAGAATGAGAAGAGAGAAGAGAGAAGAGAAAAGAGGGCAGAGAGCAGAGAGTGAACTCTGAGTAGTGTTTTAGACGTAAAAAATGAAAACCAAAAACCGAAACCGTAACAGTTTTCAGTATTTGAAAACTATTTTCGAAAAAAGTTTCTGAAAACAGTTTTTAGTTTTCAGTGTTCGAAAACATGTTTGGATAATAGTGTTTGAAAACTGTTTCCAAAACAGTTTTAAGTGAAATATTGTTTGGATAATCAATGTTAGAAAACTGTTTTGAAAAGAGAAAACTGTTTGGATTACACTTTCTTGTAATTGTTTTCAGCTTTCAGTGTTCAGTTTAAATTTTAATATCTAAAATTAATTTTATTTCTCATATTTACTAAATATATTTTTTTAGGCACACATCAAATACTTGGAAATAATTAATATTATTTTATTTTTAAAATGTTAGTATTTTTTATATATCATGAATCAAACATGACAACACTTTTCCCCTTGGTCATGTCATGTTTGTTTGTTAAATAAATTCTTAAAAATAAAAATAAAAAATACAATACAACTTTCACAATTTGATAAAATATGAACAACCAAACCATCAAATACAATGTTCAAGTTTGTTCAATATCTAAAAGATGACATACTTTTCTTCTTAAAATAAAATATTTGAGAACAAGATACAATATTCATTGATCAAATACAACTTTGGTAAATTGATAAATGGAAAAATGGCCCATAGCCTATGCATAAAACCACTACTACCACTCAAAAAATACTTTAATATTGATGTTTTCTCAAAAGCAAAACTAAACTGTACAATCTTCTTCTTCCTTACAATACATGGCTATTTTCCTCTGCTTGTACTTTACATGAACCATCTTTTGCTGGGAGGAACCAAAGAACCAACATTGAGCTCTCTCTCTCTGAATTATTTGCTTCAGTTTTGTTGACAGATATAATGAACTGAGTGAGCTCTGACGAAAGTTTAAGGCAGAAGATGAATGCAACAGTATTGATATGCTCACACAGCATAAATCTGCATGTGATGTATCTAAGCTCCCATTGTGTGGGGCCTCTCTTTAGTCAGAGCATCTCCTATTTTTCTTCTACCTTTCAGTGCTGATTTGACTAAAGGGTATTAGTAACATGCAGTTAAATGAACACTTCATTTATGTTCATTGTCTTCTACAGGCTCTTAAATATCATCTGTTGAAAGATTAGAAGAATTCAAAAACAGTGTAAAATATACTAAAATTAGTATTAACACTACATATATAAGAAAAAGATTGACTGAAATTGATTTCTTTGATTCAAAATAACAATAATAAAAAAGAATACTATGAGTAGGTCATGTATCATTCATTATTAAAAAACATAATCCACCATCAATCAAACTAGTCCTACCGATGCAGTAATAACTTTTAGAAATCAAACTTACCTTGGCATGATTTTGCTGTGAGACTCACAAGAAAACAGAGGCTCTACTTGGCTGCATCAGAAACTGAATTTTTCATGAATTTCTCTGTGTAAAGTAACTGAGAGAGCTAGTAAAACACTGTATTGTGTACATTGTAGTCATGCCTTTTGAAATAATTTTACTGATATCATTCTCTTAGGATCTGATGAAAAGTCCAGCATTAAAAGATGTATTGCATTTATCACTAACAGGTGAATTTATGATATGACACACAAAAAAAAGGGTTATTATTGATAACCTATCAAGACAAATCAGAAGCCTGAAATGTTGCAGTAATCCATGGTAATATTGTAAAAGCTAAAATTAAATAAGGATGTCAATATGCAACAATGATACCTGCATGCGGGTCCTTGCCAGCTCAATAGGGTAGTAAGAAATGCAAGCTAACGAGCGTACAAATGTGCCTGCAACTAATGGGACATATGGTGTCAAGATTGGAGAATTCTTGGTTGTGAAATCTTCCATTAAATTGCGAAAAATGTCATAACAAGGCAAGTAGATCCCAACCTGGTCATGAATAGAAAAGAATAATCGTCAATCAAACCACATGAAACATTTTTGTAATTGTAAAAAATCACACACGCCTTGAACCCCTACCCATAAAGTGAGCAGAGAAATGTCCTCACCAACACTCCAAGGCGAGCTGGACAAAAAGGTAAAAGAAATCATATAAGATGAAGACAAATCCTTGCTAAGGGAGAGACTTACAGTTGGCACAGCCAATGCTAAGCTTGCAATTAATGGTGCTTTTGGCTCAGGGACAAATTTAAACAGAATCCACACTCTTGGGTAGTTCATTGAACATCCATTCATAAAGCAGCATGTAGGTTCAACATAAATAGATATTATCAAACTAGAAACTAAAAATTCCATTTAAGACAATTTTTCAAAATATCCTCAAAATCAAACAGAGAATGGGAATAACCAAATTTGATAATCAGATATCTCATGGGAAAACATAAAGAAAAGACTAACTGATAGCATTCCCATGAGTTCTCAAACATAAAGTCGTCGATAGTTGTCTTCAACTTGCTAGCTTTTTCCTCACAAAATCACAATAATAGAGAATCCAGAGCATTATCCTCAGCTATTCAATTTTATAATAATATGATGCAAAGTAAAGGATCACAAAACAGACGCTCACATACCGTATTTGTTTCAAAACTTGCCATACCACAGAGACCTTGGTACAGAACTCATGCAGCCTGTGCTTGCAACCTTGTCTGCAGGTAAAGAACAAAATTCCCCAACATCATAAACTTTGAGAATTGAAGCAATAAAGAGCAAAGGGTGTTAATTTAAAGTAAGACTTGCGAGATACCATAAAATCTCTACGACCTCATGTTTGAAGCAAAGTAACATTTAACTTCTAATATTTCTTCATTGAAAGGAAAACAAATATTTACACTTACTAAAAAGAAAAAAAGAAAAAGTATTTCCAAATTTCAAAGTTACCATTTTCTCTCATTTGAAAAATGATCAAACAAAGCCTAAAGAACACCATTAATCATCGAAAACCCACAGGAAAAGAGGCAAGAAGTTGCTTCTATGAACCAAAATCTTAAGAAAAGGAACCTGAAATTTACAAGCAAGCAGAATTTATGATTGCCTACAAAAAAGTTTCTCAGGGTAAATAAAAAATATTTACAACCGAATTGAAACACGCATGCACACACACAAGTGTAGAGCAATGGTAAATAAATATAATAATGATAGGTAAATTATAAGAAATTAAAATATAAGCAAAACTACTTGCAGAGAAAAACGGTTCAAAAAGAAAAGTTAGATTAATTTACACAAACATCTTAAACTATCTTAGATTTGAAACCAACAATGGCAAAGAGGAAAGAGATGTTGTTACCAAAAATTTGGGGTTGCTCGGACGTTGGTGGTGACAAAAACAATGACAAAATCCACTTGATAATCTGACCTTGTAACACAAATCAGAATATAAGTGATTTAATAAATTAAGGGCTACTGATTCCTAAGAAATTCCAAGAAAAGCTCTAGGGGTTTTGTTTAAAAAATTGCACCCAAATACTAAACAAAGAAAACAAAAACAAAAATAAATTACTCACCCGAAACCTATTGTTCGTAAATGGAGTATACATACAGAAAAATTGCACCCATTTCCCTCTGCTTCGCCTCTTTACTGGTGCCACCATCGCTGCTGCTTCGCCTCTTTACCTGTGCCACCATCGCCGCTGCTTTGCCTCCACCACTAATCGAGAGATCGACGAAACAGAAAGACTAAGACGAAGAAGAATGAGATATTGGAGAGACAAAGAAATCAAAATCAAAATCAAACTAAGAAGACGGAGAAAGAAATCAAACTCAGATGGAGAAACAAAGAAATCAAAATCAGACGAAGAAAGAAATCAAACCCCAAAAAGAAGACGAAAAAGACTGAGAGTGAGATGAGAACAGTTAAAGGAGATGAGGAAATAAATCGAGAGAAGAGAGAAGAGAGAAGAGGGCAGAGAGCAGAAAGTGAACTCTGAGTAGTGTTTTTGGCCTAAAAAATGAAAACTAAAAACCGAAAACCCCATTTGAGAGTTTTCTAAAATCAGTGTTTGAACACTGAGTTTATGAAAACTGTTTCATAAAACTATTTTGCAAAACTGCTGCCAAACAACAAAACTAGAGTTTGAAAAAAGATTTCAGTGTTTGAACACTGAAAAGGGTTTTTGAAAACTCTCCCCAAACAAGCCCGTAGTTTTCTAAAATCAGTGTTTGAACACTGAATTTATAAAAAACTGTTTTACAAAACTGTTTTGCAAAACTACTGCCAAACAATAAAACTAGAGTTTGGAAAGAGATTTCAGTGTTTGAACACTGAAAAATGTTTTTGAAAACCCTCCCCAAATTTGTTCTATTTGCATTAGGAAGTCTTAATTTTTTATTTGTATTAGAAAGTCTTATTCTAAATAATGAGCAAAGGTAGTACTCCGTAAATTATCTTTAACCCCTTTTAAGACAAATTAGGATTTTCTTACTCTCAGAGTTGGTAAGTGTAATGACCTATCCCGGATTGTCCACCCCCGAGATGATGTCATAACATTTTGAAAATCCCAGCACGACGCATATATGCAACAATAAAAATTTATCAACTGCAATTATTTACATCAATCCTCAACCATTAACAGGGGAGATACATCATTCAGATCTCAACTTAGACATTATATACAACATAATATGCATAAATATTTACAAATATTTTTTTCTCAATAGTCTGAGAATATGGACCATGTGGCTTATAGATAATAAATTCGTATGAATCTCAGCTCACCAACTATCTGTCCTGCCTGCTGCCTGAAATCATTTAACATTGAGGGATGAGCTTCACAAGCTCAGTGAATTAAATTTACTAGAAGTATTCAATTTGTATAAATAGTCTTTTAATATTTAATCATTTATATCTTATATAACTTGATAATAGTATTCTACTATCACTATACACATCATAAGTCCCATTCTCTATCAATCTCTTCTTCTTATATATTTGTTCACCTTAAGATCATCAATTATCTCATTATTACCTCATTATGAGGTTCATAGCATATAGTCTACCATTTAGATAGTTCTTATCATATCATACTTCCATGTTTCTTTCTTACCATAACTGTCTCTCTATGAGACTCATTCATCTATAAATAAATTTAGAATAACAAAACAACACTTTAGCATTTTAGTAATAAAATCAATATTTGAAACAAATGCAATGCATGAATTATTATTAGGGAACGTCTTCCCACATGTCGATATGTTTTTATCTTAGACCAGCTGTCTTGCCAGTTCTTTTATTTCATTTAGATCGGTCTCCTCTCGGTTCTTTTATTTCCAACATATACCAGTTGTCACGATTTTCATTTATTTCCAGCATATACCGGCTATCACGGTTTTTTATTTAGACCGGCCCCCTCCCTGTTCTTTTATTTCATGCATATGCATATGAACAATGATATGAAATATGCATATGAATAATAATATAAAAATAAGCATGTATTCAGACATATAATTTAGCTATCCTGCCTTTTCTCAAATTACTATTTGATCAATTTTACTAATTTCTTCTCCTCATATATCACATCAATTTATCAAACATAACTCGTTATGAATTTCATTTATCACCTTCATTATTAAATCGACTCATATTCCAATAATATTACTTCTCATATAATAACTTTTCACATATCAATTATACCTATCATATCCATCAAACAACTTTCATCTATTATCAAATCATAGGTTAATAAGTTATTAAAATATTATTACTATATATTTCATATTTATCTTGATTACTTAAAAGTAAATCTAACTCACCACGTAGCACTTAAAGCTACCCGTGGATCACCTCCTTGCATTTCCTGCTCCTCTCATCAATTTCCCTCGGTTGCTGATCGTCAACACTTGACATAATATTCATATTAAATTCTAATTTATTCTTCAATTCTTCCATAATTTACACCGTTTGAAAATTCCTACATTGAATTCCGAGAATTTCATGTATACTAAATTTCAAAAATAAACTTTATATTAGGTATATATATACCAAATTTTACAACCCAGAGTCAGCACCTCCCCCTTTGCATTGCCACGAATTGTCATGGCTGTCTTACATGCAGCCTTCCTTCTCTCCACTTGTTGCCACATTTTTTTTAAAGATTTTTTTTCTTTTTCCTTTTCCTTTATCTAGGAGAATTTTTTTTTTCATTTTCATTTTCTTTTTCTTTACACCACTATGCATCCGTTTTTTTAAAAAAAAATTGTTTTATAAAAATTAAATCTTTTGCATATATATATATATATATATATATTATTTTAACTCCATGCCATATTTATTAAATTATTTATTTACCCTTTCTTTACGAATACAGGAATTACAATTCTATCCACCTTACAAAAATTTCGTCCCTGAAATTTCTTTACCTAATTCATGAAAGAGTTAGGGGTAGTCTTTCCTCATTCTTGCTTCATGCTCCCAAGTGACTTCTTCGACATCTTTGTTCCGCCATAATATTTGAATCAAATGAATGACTTTATTGCGTAAGACTTGTTCCTTTTTGTCTAGAATTATGACCAGTACTTGCATAAAAGTCAAATCTTCCTGAAGTTCTATCGCCCGATTCGAGATACTATGGGATCCATCGTGTAAGTATTTTCTCAAAAGTGACACATGAAACACATTATGTAATTGTTTTAACTCTGGAGGCAAATCTAATCTATATGTTACTGGTCAAACTCTCTCAATCACCTCATATGGCCCCACAAATCTTGGGCTCAACTTTCCTTTCTTTTTAAACATCAACACGCCCTTCCATAGAGATATCTTCAAAAATACCTAATCACCAACTTGAAACTCGAGAGGTTGTCTTCTATTATCAGCATATCCCTTCTGTATGTTCTGTGCTGCTTTGAGGTTCTCTCTAACCAGTTTGATCCTCTCAGTAGTCAGATTTATCATTTCTGGACCAAATATCTTTCTCACTCCAACTTCTTCCCAACATACTGGAGTTCTACACAAAGCTTCAAATGGTGTCATCTCAATACTAGTTTGATACTGATTATTATACGCAAACTCAATCAAAGGCAAATAAGTATCCTAGCTCACTAAGAAACTCAATACACTTTCCCTTAGCATATCTTATAGTATTCTGATTATTCTCTCCGTCTGCCCATTAGTTTGTGGATGAAAAATTATACTAAATTGTAATTGTGTACCCATAACTTCTTGATAACCTCTCCAAAATCTATAGGTAAATCTAGAATCTCTATCTGACATAATACTCAAGGGTACTCCATGTAATCTTACAATCTCTTCTACATACAATTCAGCCAACTTTTCAGGACTCCAGGTAGTTTTAATAGGAAGGAAATGTAAAGACTTAGAAAGTCTATCTACTATAACCTATACAATATTATGACCCCTCTAGGTACAGGGAAAACCATAGACAAAATCCATACTCACATTTTTCCATGGCCACTCAGGTACTGGAAGAGGTTGTAATAAACCTACTAGATGTCTATTTTTAGACTTCACCTGTTGACAAGTTAGACATCTAGAAAGATGTTCCGCTACATCTTTCTTCATCCCTGACTACTAATAATTTTGTCTCAATCTCCTGTACATCTTATTATTTCTTGGATGCATGGAATATACAGAATCATGAGCCTCCTTTAGTATCTCATTTCTCATCTCCATATCATTGGGAACATAAACTCGATGCCCCAATACCATCATACCATCTTCTCTAATTCTAAACTCAGTTGGCTTCCCACTCAAGATTTCCCGTCTGATCTTCTCTATCCCCTCATCTCTACCCTGCATCTGTAATAAACGATCAATAATAGAAGATTGTACCACCATATTTGCCATCAATACTCCTCTATCAGTGACACCTAATTGCATCATCATTTTTCTTAATTCTATCATCAAGCTAGTATTATGACTCCCAATAGTAGCTAATCTCCCTGTAGCCTTTCTACTCAATGCATCAGCTACTACATTAGCCTTTCCTGGATGATAATGAATGGTACAATCATAATCACTAATCAATTTCATCCACCTCATCTACCTCAAATTCAACTCATTCTGGGTCGGTAAATGTGTTAAGATTTTATGAATAGATGATGTCTCCAAATATTCAAAGCAAAAACTATGGCAGCCAATTCTAAATCATGGGTCGAGTAATCCTTCTCATGGCTCTTCAATTGCTTAGATGTATAAGCTATAACTCTCCCATATTACATCAACATACATCCCAACCCCTGATGTGACACATCACTATATACCACAAATCCTTCATCACCAGAAGGAAGCACTAATATTGGGGTAGTAGTCAATTTTTCTTTCAAAAGCTAAAACCTTCTCTCACATTCCTCTAACTACCTAAACTTCAAGTCCTTCTTGGTCAATCTAGTCAATGGTCAAGCAATCATAGAAATTTTTTGGATGAATCTCCTATAATAACCAGCGAACCCCAAAATGTTTCTAACTTCAGTTGCACTAGTGGGTCTTTCCCAATTCAACACTGCTTCTACCTTCTGTGGGTCAACTACTATTCCCTCTCCCGACACAACATGCCCTAAGAAAGAAATTTCACTCAACCAAAACTCACACTTAGAGAACTTTGTATATAATTTCTCTCTTCTCAGAATTTCTAACACTATCTATAAATGTTGTGTATGCTCATCTTCCTTCTTGGAATATACCAGAATATCATCAATAAACACAATCACAAATCTATCCAAGAATGATTTAAACACCCGATTTATTAGATCCATAAATGTTGTAGGAGCATTAGTTAACCTAATTGGAATGACCAGGAATTCATGATGGCTATAACGTGTCCTAAAAGCAGTCTTAGGCACGTCCCCCTCCTTTATCCTCAATTGATGATAACCAGATCTCAGGTCTATCTTAGAAAACACTCTAGTTTCCTATAACTGTTCGAACAAATCATCTATCCTTGGCAAAAGATATCTATTCTTGATGGTGATCTTATTCAACTATCTATAATCCATACACAATCTCATTGTCTCATCCTTTTTCTTGACAAATAATGCAGGGGCTCCCCAAGGTGACATACTCGATCGAATAAACTGTTTATCTAGCAACTCCTAAAGTTGAACCTTCAACTCTCTCAATTTAGCTGGTGCTATTCTATAAGGTGCTATAGATATGGGTGTTGATCCTGGAATCACCTCAATAGAAAACTCAATTTCCCTATTAGGAGGCAAACTAGACAACTCTTCAGGGAATACATTAGAAAAATCTTTTACTACCAAGATTTCTTCTAACTTCTTACTCTCCTTGCTAGAATCCACCACATATGCCAAATACCCCTCACAACCCTTTTTTAACCATTTACTAGCAATTAAGGTAGAAATAAGACAGTTAGCAAGTATTTTACGTTCTCCCTGAAAATTAAACTCTTCCTGTCTAGGTATCTTGAAGATCATATTCTTCCTAAAACAATCTACCCAAGCATGATATGTAGATAACCAATTCATCCCCAGAATTAAATCAAAATATGTTATCTCTAGAGACAATAAATCAACTTCAAATTCTGTATCAGCCATATAAATCATACAACTTCGATAAATTATCCTTATAATAACCCTATCCCCAGTAGGAACCTCAAAAACAATAGCATGTATCAAAGGACTAGCACTAACATCAATATATTTCATATAGACAGGATAAATACCATACCAATAACAACATCAGGAGTGCATTGTGCATTCTATTGGGTCAATGCATAGACTCTATTGTCTCTGGACTGAAATTGGCTGCCACGTCCTCTCTCAGCTACTGATCATCAACCTTTACCCCGCACCCTGATCCACCACCTCTCTCCACTGGTTTTCTCCCAACACTTCCAACACCTACGTCAGTAGATTTCCCCACTGGACAATCTACAACAATATGTCCTTTCTTACCACATAAAAAGCATATCTACATAGGACAATTCAGAGATAGATGCCCTGTGTGATTACATCTGAAGTAAACCCTTAGCTCTTGATCATACATTAGATTACCACCTCCTCTTGGTGGCATACTTACTCCTCTACTATAACTCCTCTTGTCATAGTCTGTCTTTCGAACCTAGGGGTCCCATCGATATTACTCTAAATGACAGAAGCAACAGATCCTACTTGCCTCTGGCTCTGCACTACAGTTCCTTATGACAAGGAACGTCCCCTCTAAGGTGGTCTCCCACCCTGCACACTCAAACTACCACCACCTCTTGGTCCCTCAAATCTAGACCTCTTCAGCCACTCCCTCCCACCTTTAAACTTCATCAAATCTTTCTCAATTTGTAATACTTTATCCACCAATATAGCATAATTTCCAATGCTTATATAAGAGAGTTTAGTCCGAATGTCATAGTGTAATCTGTCTAAAAATATCTTACATTTTCTCTCATCTGTATTCACTAATTCAGGTAAAAACCTTGATAGGGCTATGAATTTACTATCATATTCAGTCACTGATAAATTACCTTACCTTGGATGAATAAAATCTCTCTCTTTTTGTGCCCGAAAGGTATCCAAAAAATACTTCGCAAAGAACTTATCCTTAAACTTACTCTAAGTTAAAGGTTGTTCTACCTGTGTGCTTACCCTGGGTAAAATATCCTCCCACCGTTGAGAAGCCTCACCTTCCAGCATAAATGAAGCAAAAGCAACCTTCTATTTATCTGTCACTGGTAAGACCTCAAAATATCTCTCGACATGTCTAATTCACTGCTCAGCTTCTACAAGATTTACAGATCCTCTAAAAGACTAGAGTTTAAACTTAAGAAATCTCATAAAACAATCACCTTGCATCTCATGTACAAACACATATTCTCCCTCATGAACCTCATGTCTCACCACATCAGGTTCTCTTTTACCCCTCTCCTCTAATCTCTTCTGTAAATTATCAGCTCTTTCTTCAGCTGCATTTATCCTCTCTATAGCACGATCAAGAGCTTCTCTTAGTTCATCCCTCCTAACCTTAGATTCTCTCCCAACTTTACTAGTACCTGCCGCACTATCAATATGTTCCCTCGTAGGAGCCACATACTCAACTTCCTTATCTACTTCAGTTCTTCTAAATATTTGAGATCTAACACGTCCCCTCTGATTCAAAACTCTACCTCTAGCTCTCGCACATCCATGTGTCATCCTCAAACTCTGTATTAAAATATAGTTTATTTAGATCTTTCATTTCTTTAAGTTCTTATGCAGTCTACAAAATTATAAAACCTAATGCTCTAATACTAAAATTGTAACGACCCATCCCGGGTTGGCCACCCCCGAGACGGTGTCATCACATTTTGAAAATCCCAACACGACACATATATGCAACGATAAAAATTTATCAACTGCAATTATTTATATCAATCCTTAACCCTTAACAGGGGAGATACATCATTCAGATATCAGCTTAAACATTGTATACAACATAATATTCATGAATATTTGCAAATATTTTTTTTTTCTCATTAGTCCGAGGAGGTGGACGACGTGGCTTATAGATAATAAATTCGTCTGAATCTCAGCTCACCAACTATCTGTCCTGCCTGCTGCCTGAAATCATTTAACGTTGAGGGATGATCTTCACAAGCTCGGTGAATTAAATTTACTAGAAGTATTCAATTTGTAAAAATAGTCTTTTAATATTTAATCATTTATATCTCATATAACTTGATAATAGCATTCTACCATCACTACACATATCATAAGTCTCATTCTCTATCAATCTCTTCTTCTTATATATTTGTTCACCTTAAAACCATCAATTATCTCATAATTACCTCGTTATGAGTTCACAACATATAGTCTACCATTTAGATAGTTCTTATCATATCATACTTCCATGTTTCTTTCTCACCAAAACTGTCCTCAGTGAGACTCATTCGTCTATAAATAAATTTACAATAACAAAACAACACTTCAACATTTCAGTAATAAAATCAATATATACCGGCCCCCTCCCAGTTCTTTTATTTTTAATATATACCGGTTGTCATGATTTTTATTTATTTCCAGCATATACCGATTGTCACAGTTTTTCATTTAGACTGACGCCCTCCCGACTCTTTTATTTCATGCATATGCATATAATCAATGATATGAAATATGCATATGAACAATAATATAAAAACAAGTATGTATTCAGACATTTAATTTAGCTATCATGTCTTTTCTCAAATTACTATTTGATCAATTTCACTAATTTATTCTCCTCATATATCACATCAATTTATCAACCATAACTTATCAAGAATTTCATTTATCACCTTCATTATTAAATCGACTCATTATTCCAATAATTTTACTTCTCATATGATAACTTTCCACATATCAATTATACCTATCATACCCATCAAACAACTTTCATCTATTATCAAATCATAGGTTAATAAGTTATTCAAATATTATCACTATATATTTCATATTTATCTTGATTACTTAAAGTAAATCTAACTCAGCACTTAAAGTTACCCGTGGATCACCTCCTTGCCTTTCCTACTCCTCTCAGCAATTTCCCCCGGTTGTTGATCGTCAACACTTGACATAATATTCATATTAAATTCTAATTTATTCTTCAATTCTTCCGTAATTTACACCGTTTTAAAATTCCCACATTGAATTCCGGGAATTTCGTGTATGCTAAATTTCAAAAATAAACTTCGCATTATTACCTTATGTTTTTCTTAGAGCTTTCCGTGACTTTCTATAAAATTCTCCCATAAACTCTTTCAAAATTTTACTCTTTCAACCTTTCTTTCAGTCCCCAAGTGTTTAAAGAAATAGCGTAATTTGAATCGTAGTGGAAGGAAAATCATACATGATTTGGTAAGTAATTAATAAAATAAACTAAAGTTATATATATATAAACACCAAATTTTACAACCCAGAGTCAGCACCTCCCCCACCCCTTGCATTGCCACGAATTGTCATGGTTGTCTTACATGCAGCCTTCCTTCTCTTTTGGCAACAGGTGGCAACACCTTTTGCCACGTTTTTTTTTAAAAAGAAAAAAACCTTTTTTTCTTTTTCGTTTTCCTTTATCTGGAATTTTTTTAAGAATTGTTTTATAAAAATTAAATCTTTTGCATATATATATATAAAATATAACTCCATGTCATATTTATTAAATTACTTCTTTACCATTTCTTCACAAATATGGATATTACAATAGGTACTTAAGAATTTGGATGCATTTGGATTAAAGGGATAGAGTGAGAATCATACTAAGTTTTTTCTTTCAAAACTTGTAAGATTAATTAGTAGATAACTAATTTGGTATGGTTTCTTTGACGTTGAACCAACCACATTAAAATCTTGGGTTTATTTCTTTCTTTCTTTCTTTTTATTATTGTTGCTCAAATTATTGCTTTATATTTTTTCTTACTGTTTTTGTGAAATTAGGAGTTAAATTTCCAACGTAACCTTTAGAGAGTCATTTGTATGTATTTAGTAAGAAATCAAATTCAAGATTTATTTTCTTGGGTGAAGTGATGCGATATAGAAGTAGTACAATGATTGATTTGATTACATTATAAATTCTAAATAAATTTTGTTTTCTGATACGAAGGAAAAAAAATTAAAAACTAATAAAAAAATTGTCTAGTATAGTCTACACAATAATGATTTATAATTGACGAAATATAAATTAGTTAATTATTGCCATAATACAAGGCTTTTCTTTACTTTCAAGTTTTGATCGTGGACTCAACAACATGCTTGTCAATTTTTTTGAAAAGTAAACTAATATATAGTTACTATTAGAGTGAAGATCATTTTCAGTTACTTAGGAAAATTTTTCCCAAGTGCATTATTAGTTGAAAGTCACATCATCCATAGTCCGATAGTTCACTTGAAGAAAATTTCTCCCAAATTACTGGAGAAGATCCTAATCCTTACTGTTAAACACTGTATGTACCGATGCTAATGACTATAACTATTTTTGATACGAAATATTTTTAAATCTTAATTATTGAATTATCATAAGCATGATATATCTTAAGCATGGCAGGACTAACTATCCACATAGTTAATATATCAAAGTACAAATATTTCAGTGTAAATAAAACTTCGCTAAAGAAAAAAAATATAACTTTGGTAAGCAGAAATATTTTGCTTAATAATTATTTATTAAATTAAATGTATTTGATGTTTTCCTCCACTAAATTAGCAAATTAAGATTTAGTTTATGATATTCTCTAGAAAAATACTCTTAGACGTTTTTTGGTTTTTTTTTTTTTTAAAACATACTTTAAGCATGTTTGCTTAAATGACTTTAAGAAGAAATCACACAACGCCTTAGTCGTGTATAGCAAAAATTGAACATTTTCCCATAATGCATGCATGGTAGGAAAAATCATTTTCCCTTGTGTCTTGAACTCTTCAAAATTTTCACATTCATAATTCTATATTGCTCATATATGAGATCGTTAAATAAACTGTCCATTTTGCTGGATACACGATAAAATAAGTGTGAAAGGATACTTTTATCTGTCTTCATTTTATCTCCCTTTTATTTAGATGGATAAAATTATCTTTTTACAACAAATAGCGTGTATTTAGTGCCACTCGCTTCCATGTCTCCTACCTAGGATTCATTTGTTTCAATGATGATCAAATAGAAAAATAGAATCTTTTTTTTTTGGGATTCAAATCATCTTCGTTTGAGAGTAAACCCTTGTGAGGAATTGTTTTTTTAAGACTATTTCTATAGCCTTTTAGTTTTTATGCATGTCTTTCAACTAAAGAAAATAATTTTTTACTGGAAATTCTCGAGTGTTTTGTTTTAACCATAAATTTATCACATTTGATATTAAAATAATCATATTTAATGATAAGATGCTATAATATTTGATGGTAACAAGTAATGTTGCCATCAAATATAACAATTTATCACTGATAAGTGCTTAAATAGTCATATTTAAGCCCCTTAATTTACACCTGTTAGGCTCTTTATTTATCTATTTCTATGGATTCTACTTTATTTTCGTGTTTTATGTGTTTTTCACAGGATTTGGACAAAAATATGATAATTTGGAGCTTTTAGGAGCAAAAGTCAATATCTGCCATCCAGCAGGCGCACCCCATTGAGATCGAATGCACAAGAGCACGAGCGCACTTGAAGAAGGCTCGAGCGCACACTGCGATCAAGCGCATCCCGCATACGCTCGAGTGCATGCACTCCAGAGGCGGCAGAGCCAGATATGGAAAGAAGTCTTCCGACTCCAAAAAGGAATTAGGGTTTCGGGACACCATAAGGACCCTATAAATAGCCCTGTAAAACACATAAACCACAACCTTTTGTTCTAGATTCGAAGTAGAGAGCATAGGAGAGGATTTGACGACTCGTCTCCCGAGTCTTATTTGGTTTTAGTTTTCTATTTTTATTTCATTATGTTTAGAATAATTAGTTTACTTAGTATGTGTAACTAAACTCCTATAGGGCTCGATTGAAGCCCTAGTTATGCTTTTCCACATGTTCATTCATTGATTATCTTTATTATAGCCTTGTTAGAATATTTAACTTGATTAATACCTGTTTGTATTTACATTCCTCATATGTATGTGACTGATCAACGTATGCCTGTGGTATGGATAAGTTAGTCGAATCAATTTGGATGATCGAGTCTTGGGTTCGACATTAGTAACAAGGGATATCTATACCAGATTCTTAGGTTAATCAACATGGGAAACTGGGAGCGAACCAAGCCCTAGGTCCCGTGTGGTTACCGATCTCCACAACCCTTATGCTCTCTTAAGGAATAACTCAGGATACACCCATACTGAATCCCTTAAGAGAGAAAAGAGTTAGAGTGTACACCATGCTTAACTTGTTGCATGGGGAGATCAATAGCCTAAGGTGTGGACCAAGCCCTTAGGTTGGCAACCATTAGATATTCATGATAAGACTAGAGCATTGAAGCTTTACTTAGTGGGAAAATATAATTAGGGTGGATATCGTAGTCCTATGTTCCATTATTGTTATTTACTCACAATTAAACTGCTATTTCTCCTTTTAACTTGAAGAAACTAATTCTAAAACGAAATTCACCAATCCCTGTGGAAATAATCTCGCACTTGCACACTATGCTACCACAGACCTTGTGCACTTGCAAGTAAAACTATGACGATTATTTGCATATTTATTTAGGTAGATAATCGCTCCAATAAGTTTTTGACGCCGTTGCCGGGGATTGCGCTAAAATTTATTTTAGAATTAATTTCTCATTTATTTTAATTATTGTTATTTCCTTTTTATTCGATTCTTAACTATTGTGTTTATCTCATTTTTCGTTTTCATTAAAAGCCTAATCAAATTTCTTTTTCTTTGTTTCAGGTACTCAAGGAGAAACTTTCTATGCCACTTGCGATCGAGCACACCCTCTGTGCGATCGAGTGCAATTAAGGCAGAGAGTCATCCGAGCTGCAGTGTTTGACTGCTGCACTCACGTAACTGCCACCAATTCATGCACAAACATCGATCCAAGAATCCGGCATTCCTTCCCCTTGATCCCGAGCTAGAGAGAACTCTCCAACAAAGACTTAAAGACAACTCAGGAGAGGACAAAGGAGGAATTGAGGAAGACACACCAATGGCAGAACAAATAGCCGAACAGCAACCACCTGAGCGGAGGCCGATGAAGCAATCCTTCATCCCGCAGAACCTTGATCAACCATCATGCATCGCGTATCAACCTAAGGCGGAAGGAAACTACTACATATCTCCACAGATACTCAGTGCACTGACTCACTTTAGGGGTACACCTAGTGAGGATCCACATTTGCACCTTCGAGAGTTCTTCGACCTTTGCAAATTCCAGCACATCCGAGGTTTAGACCAAAAAGGAATAAGATTAATTTTTTTCCCTTTTTCCTTGAAAGATAATGCTAAATTATGGTATAATTCTTTGCCTGTAGTTTCAATCCACACTTGGGAGGAGTTGGCTAGCAAATTCCTAAGGAAGTTCTTCCTAGCCCAAAAGACGAGGCAAATGAGAAAAGAAATTCAATCCTTCCAACAAAAGGATGGTGATCTATTCTTCGAAGCCTGGGGACACTTCAACGAGCTACTACTCAAGTGCCCGCACCACAACCTACCCCAAGAAGAACTGGTACAAGCTTTCTATGAAGGTTTGAGTGATTCTAACAAAAACATTGTAGATTCAGGTTGTGGAGGAGTACTGATCGAAAAGAGCAGCGAAGAAACAATGGAACTCTTCGAAACCCTGAGTGAACACACACAGCAATTCTCCTCTCGAGGTAGACATATAACCAAGAATAAAGGTATGTATGAGGTAAGCCTGAATGGAGGATCATCTCCTCAAATAGCAGCAGTAGAGAGGAAACTTGACCTATTAGTTAAAGTCATGGCTGCTCAGAACACCTCAATGAATCCACTAGCTACACCACTCTGGGTGTGTGCCATTTGCTCACAATTTGATCATAATATTGATACATGTCCTTTATATTCATCTGTAGATCATGAGCAAGCCAACTTTGTGGGACCAAATAATTATCCGCCGAAGAACAACCCCTATGCCAACACATACAATCCTGGATGGCGGAATCACCCGAATTTCTCATAGAGCAACAACCAAAATAGTCAAGGGCAGCAAAGAAACTTCCAACTAGCAGCCCAATCTGCTCCTGAACCAAAGAAGAATGACCTCGAAAGTCTTGTGAGGCAACTAGCGACTCAGCAGCAACAAATCTTAAATAAACATGAACAATTCATGGAAAAGTCAAGGCAATTTTGAACTGAAATGAGGCAAATAACTGTGAAACATGATCAAACCATTCAAGGACTAGAGGTACAAATGGGACAGTTGGCCAAGGAATTGAATAGAAGAAAGCAAGGAGAGCTCCCAGCCCAGCCACTGACTAATCCAAGAGGACATCAGCAACTGAATGCTATAACTACCTTAAGAAGTGGTAAGATCATCGGCACCAATGAGCCTACGCAAGCATCTCCAGACCAAACCTCCATATCTAAGGTAAGAGAGATGGAAAAGGTAAATACACCTCCACCCTTCCCTCAAAGGTTAGTGAAGCCTAAAAAGGAAACTAAAATGATTGACATTTTCGAAACCTTGAAAAAGGTGGAAATAAATATTTCTTTATTAGACGCAATAAGACAACTACCTACTTATGCTAAGTTTTTAAAAGATTGTTGCACTAACAAACGAAAATTTTAGGAGCATGAGACAGTAGCCTTGACCAAAGAGGTGAGTGCTGTATTATTAAGAAAATTACCACCTAAACTAAAAGATCCGGGTAGTTTTACTATTCCTTGCAGGCTAGGTGACCAGCTTTTTGAGCATGCATTATTGGACCTAGGAGTGAGTGTCAATTTACTACCTTATAGTGTATACGAGACACTAGGTTTGGGGGAACTCTAACCAACCTCCATTACATTATAATTGGCTGACAGAAGAATCAAACGACCAAGAGGTATCCTCGGGATGTTTTGGTAAGAGTACGAAAATTTATTTTACCTGGTGATTTTATTGTATTAGACATGGAGGAATGTCATATGTCTGTACCACTCCCTATCATCTTAGGGAGACCATTTATGATCACTGCTGACACAAACATTAATGTGAAAAGAGGTATAGTCACTATGAGAGTAAATGATGAAGAGGTAGAATTTAAAATATTTAATACTCTAGACTCCACCAAAACTAATAATGAGTATTCTAATGTGAGCTTCATGCAAGGTATTAGTGAAAAAGTGTCTAAAGTCCATTGTACGGTTCCATTGGAGATCATCCCCAACCATGCTGACATAAGAGTGGACATTGGGCCAGATGATAACGTGATTAAAGATATTAATGGAGCTGTGCACACCATCAAGAACACACCCAAACTCTCAAGTAAGTGTAATCTCCAATTTAAAAATCTTGCACTTACTAATACTACTTCTCCTGATTTTATTGACCAGGCACCAACATTGGAGACAAAAAAGCTGTCGACGGCACTGGAACCACCCAATGGGGGCCCTAAGTGCCTCTATCAAAAGATGTAGCCTTGAAGCGACCATAGAGAGCACTTGAGCAAATTCCACTTACATAACATATAGCCCAAGTGCCTCTATCGAGGTTAGTGGTACTGAATGCCACTAAATTACGGTATGACTGTATCGTTCTAAAAAGTTGTTTTGGTAAGTTTTAATTATTCTATACATACTGCCTTGCGATCGAGTGCGCACCACATGCGCTCGAGCGCACATCCTCTACACCCCAGTATGCACGAGCGCATTACCCTACACACTTGCGCATCATGCGATCGAGTGCACTCCACAAATGCACTCGAGCGCACTCGGGGCAAAGAGGGCACGTGCATATTATAAACAGTTTCCCTTTTTCCCCTCATTTACACTCTGGCGCGATTCTCACTCTCATTATCGCACTCAGCCTCTTCTTGCCTTAATCTTGCACGGTAACTGCCTCCAAACCACCGGCCATCCATCATAATCACCACCTACCACCATACATCATCCTTCCATAAGCACGATCACCCTCCCTTGAATTTTTCCTAACCCCACACGGTATGCAAACTGATTTTGTTCTATTTTACTTACACACCAGCACAAAATGGGTTTTTCATTTATCTTTTTTCTCGTATTATCAATTTATCTTGTGTAATTGGCTATTCTATTTCATGCTTGCAGGAAGATAGGATCGAGCTCGTAGATTTTTCCACAGCTTCGAGTTTTTGGTGCGCATAAGGTGTTCGACAAATTGCTTGACCGGGTGCGATCGAGCGCTAGGTATCAGCAATCGAGCGCACTATCTCTCGTGCAATCGAGCGCACAATATATGTGATCGAGGGCAATTTTGACAGTAACACAGTTTTAGATCTCATAACATGGCTTCCACATCCTGAGCTTCTAGCAACCACCACCAGGCATCCTGGCCCAGTTTCGAACAGCGTGAAATACTGTTCGAAACAACATTCAGTGTAGATACGGACTTCAAGAGTTTGGATGCCACAAGATAGGCGGTCCAAGAGTTTAAGAACCAGGGTCTCAAGCGGCTGTTCAAGCCAGTCTGCTCGACAACATACACTCAATTCATGGTCAGTTTCTATGAGAACCTGACTTACAACTACACCAGGCCAGAGATTTTATCTTCCTCAGTCCAGGGCAGATTCATTGAGATAACCACGAGCGACATAGCCAGCTCTTTACATTGTTGTGATGAGTCCCCACCGGAGGACAGCCATATGGAGGAGCATGCTGATCCGTTCCCTCTACCACACATCATAGAGGATATGTGTGCGGGCCAGTATGCATACCACCACAACAATGCGGGGAGCCAATCGAGGTTACCTCCTCGTTTATGGTTCGTTGACTTAGTCCTACAGCGGAATGTGTGTCCTTTGGGGCACAAGACACAGAGACGGGATCAGTTCTTACAGGCTCTCTACATCTTTCACCGGGGTCACTGGTACTCCATCCCAGCGGTCATATGGAGTCAGATACACAAGTTTTGGGATGGGGTGCATAACCGACAGACGATCACAGCTAATGCCTGGGGCCTCCTTTCCCCTTCTTACTCAATCATATCTTCAAGAAGAAGGGGATTAGAGGCTCTTCTATTACCGGCCCGGTTAGTGACCATCCCTTCTTTAGGAGAGCCCAATGGAGCCTCAGCTAGTCTCACATGCACCGAGAACCCCGGGCACAGATTCCAGCTTCCGAGACTATAGTGGATGATCCGATGGAGGCCGAACATCCACTAATGAGTCCTTCATGGGAGGAAGATCAGACAGACATGGGATCCATGGAGTATTAGCACCTCCTAGATGAGCTATCCTCCTTCCGCTGTGATCTATCCGACATTCATCGGGAGGATCGTGAGGCAGCTCATTTGATCCATCAGCGGATCGATGGGTTAGAGGCACAGTTTACACGATAGGAGGCTATACTACAGGCCATCATTGACCGCCTACCTCTTACACCCAGTACCTCCTCGACTGCACCTACAAATGATCAGCAATGAGAGGATACCCTGTCTGGCTGAAGACGTAAAACTTAGCGCTCATGGGAGGCACCCTAGACATATCTTTTTTTCATTTTCAGTACATTTCATTTGTTATATAGCTATATTTACATGTCTATTATATTTTCCAGAACAACATTTATTTTTCTTTGTCAGGTACTTAGTGCGTGCATCCTGTTCAAGTTTGGGGGCGTGTACAAGCAAACAAGCAAGCAACCTAGTTCTCCATCTCCTAGGTCAGATCTTTCCATGCCACACACATATTAGGAGCAATGTGTATTTTAAGTTTGGGGGTAGTGGGAGATACTAGATACTATTACACACACACTTGAAACACATGCACACACTAAGTCCCAGTTTTTTTTTAGGAGAGATAAATGCATGTTCTTTTGATAAACAAAAATTTTGATTGATTTAAAATTTTCATAACATTTCATTAGTAAGCTTAAAAACTAGAACACATAGTCTTGTATTAGGAATTCTACAAAGTTAGTTAGCTATCTCAAGGCACCAAAGAATTCATAAGTTTGATCCAAATTTGCACATGCACATTTAGCACGCATTTGTGTGGGGTATGACACATAATTCTTTTACATATGTTTCCATAACCTAATTATAATTGGAAGACTTGTTAAAAAGAACACTTTGGGCATAAGAAAAATAAAGAAAAATGTTCCTCATGCAAAAAGTGATTAAAAAGCTTCTAATGATCATTAAAAACTTTCCACTGAGTAACTAGGCCTCTTGCTTCAGTAAGCATTGAGTGTTCACGTCAAAAGGTGGGAAGTAAGCCTTTAATGATCATAATAACAAATTTCCACAGAGTCACTGGGCCTCTTGCCTCAGTAAGCATTGAGTGTTCATGTCAAAAGGTGGGAATTTCATTTATAAGCATTAAAACCTGTTAGTTTCGTAGCCTTTTTTATTCGAGTTAGTAAGTTCTTAGGGGTATCTTTACACCTAATGCCCTAAAACCATCTGGCTTAGGAGTCATTGGCCAAACACTCATTACAATGGTCAAATAGAAAGCTCGATGGAACTCAACATGGCAAAGATCGCATGATAAAAAGAAAAAGAAAAAAGAAGCAAGTATTATACCATTTTTGTTCTTCGATAAAGGTTTGGGCATCGAAACACTATACACTAAAATTATGTGGAAGCTCTATCTTATATGTGCTAATTCATCACACACGAATCAAACTCGTGATGCCTTAGGCCAGCCTTAGGTAAGTAACACGAGCTTTCAAAAATCCTTTTTCAATACAAAAATGTGTTTTTATTTTAAGCTTACTCATGAACGGTTATCACAGTTTTATGCACAACCCAAATATTTGAGTATCATGGAAATGAATTTATCTTTAAATTTTGTTCTAACTTAGTCTTTAGTTTTGTATTACTAAGGGACTAGCAATATGTAAGTTTGGGGGTGTGATAAGTGCTTAAACAGTCATATTTAAGCCCCTTAATTTACACCTGTTAGGCTTTTTATTTATCTATTTCTATGGATTCGACTTCATTTTCGTGTTTTATGTGTTTTTTACAAGACTTGGACAAAAAGATGATAATTTGGAGCTTTTAGGAGCAAAAGACAAGTTCTGCCATCCAGCAAAGTGCACTCGAGCGCACCCCATTGGGATCGAGCGCACTTGAAGAAGGCTCGAGCGCATACCTACGATCGAGCGCATCCCGCATACGCTAGAGCGCAATCACTCCAGAGGCAGCAGAGACAGATATGGAAAAAAATCTTCCGAATCCAAAAAGGAATTAAGGTTTCGGGACACCATAAGGACCCTATAAATAGCCCTGTAAAACACATAAACCATAACCTTTTGTTCTAGATTTGAAGTAAAGAGCTTAGGAGATGAATTGACGACTCGTCTCCCGAGTCTTCTTCGGTTTTAGTTTTCTGTTTTTATTTCATTATGTTTAGAATATTTAGTTTACTTAGTATGTGTAACTAAACTCCTATAGGGCTCGATTGAAGCCCTAGTTATGCTTTTCCACATGTTCATTCATTTATTATCTTTGTTATAGCCTTGTTAGAATATTTAACTTGATTAATACCTATTTGTATTTACATTCCTCATATGTATGTGCCTGATCAACGTATGCATGTGGTATTGATAAGTTAGTCGAATAGATGACCGAGTCCTGGGTTCGACATTAGTAACAAGGGATATCCACACTGGATTCCCGAGTTAATCAACATGGGAAACCGGGAGCGGACCAAGCCCTAGGTCCCGTGTGGTTGTCGATCTCCACAGCTCTCATGCTCTCTTAAGGAATAACTCAGTATACACCCATGTTGAATCCCTTAAGAGAGAAAAGAGTTAGAGTATACACCATGCCTAACTCGTTGCATAGGGAGATCAATAGCCTAAGGTGTGGACCAAGTCCTTAGGTTAGCAACCATTAGATATTCATGATAAGGCTAGAGCATTGAAGCTTTACTTAGTGGGAAAGTATAATTAGGGTGGATATCATAGTCCTATGTTCCCATTATTGTTATTTACTCACAATCAAACTGTTGTTTCTCTTTTTAACTTGAAGAAATTAATTCTAAAATGAAATTCACTAATCTCTGTGAAAATGATCTCGCACTTGCACACTATGCTACCATAGACCTTGTGCACTTGCAAGTAAAACTAGGACGATTATTTGCATATTTATTTAGGTAGATAATCGCTCCACAATCACCAAAACTAAAAATTTAATTACTATCAAATATAATTAAAATATTTGTATATGTGACATTTTATTATGCTTTGTTTTAAGACAAAGCAACTAAGTTGAACCCATATTTTTACAATGACATAATATTTAGTCAAAGCTCTTTCATTCTGTAAAGAAATATTGTGGTGCACGAATTTCCAATAAAAATGATTTCATCGTATGAAAGAGAACACTCAAATCCACAATGATTTGTACAAACAGAAACAAGAATCAAAGCATAAAAGAGAACACAAGCAATTGTTATCGAGGTTCGACAATGTGCCTACGTCCCCGTGAGCTCCTCCAAGCTCTCTGCACTAAATCAATAGAGTTCTTACAATTACCGCAACATCCCTTCAAGAACCCTCTTATTCTTGAAGAATGAAAGAAGAGAAAAGAAAGTGATAAGAACTAACTGTTTCCCTGGAATTTTCCCTAAGAAAATTCCAATTACAAAGCCCTTGAATCCCCAATCTTAACTACTCTCTCTCATTGAAACACCTTTGAAAATTTGAGAGCCTATCTCTCTAAACAACCAGCCTCTCTTGAATGAGTCTCTCCTATGTGTTTTGTGTCTTTGCACTCTCACACTTGCATGTCATATGTTGTTGTTATTGCTCCTAAATGACCCTTTATATAGAGCAACAACTCCCTCATCTAATCTTTAAGATCAATCTCAACCATTAGATCTCAAGAACCAAAGACTCATGGCTCTCTAAGAATCTAAGTAATCTTGTGCATTTTAACCAAGTCCCATGCACCATCTCAAAGCGCTGAATTTAAGGTGTCATCTGTGCCTGATGCCGCGGCTCAGAACAGAGCAGGCAGCGGCGCACAACAGGGCACAACTCCTCTAGGTCTTCATCCTTGTTGGGCGCCGCAGCGTGGGGGAGGTTGTGCCATGACGCACACCTCCCTGGACTTCCTCCTTTGCAGGTGGCCGCGGCGCACACTGCTTGTGCGGTGGCGCACACCTGGACCTGATGTTGAACTCTTCAATTTTCTATCCGTTTAATCCTTAGACAAATCCCGACAATCTCTACCTTCGTCTAAGCAATTAAACCCGAACCCATTGTGCAGAGAACTCAGGATCCAAACTTAACATAAGTCACCATATCATCCGACTCCAATCCTAAGAAGTCCAAGGCAATGATTAAACTTGCTTAAAGGTAGAACTTTGGTGCCTAAATCTGCAGGATTTTCTTCTGTGGCTACCTTGTCCACATGAATGCATCATTCCATAACATTTTCCTAAATGAAATAATACCAAACATCCATATACTTTATCCTCTCATGGAACACTGGATTCTTGCACAAATACAACTCACTTTGGCTATCCGAATACACCACCACCTGCTCTTTTAGGACCTTCAACTCTTCCAATAACCCTTTGCACCACATAGCCTCCTTAATGGCTTCCGTTGCCACTATGTACTCAGCCTCCGTTGTTGAGAGTGCTACCACCGGCTGCAACTGAGTCTTTTAACTTATACAACATCTGTTTAAGTTAAAGAAGATGAGGTAATTGATCTTCTTTTATCCTGGTCTACTCCATAGTTCGAATCAGCATAACCCTCTAGAGAGATGGATTTACCACTCTACTCATAAACAAGACCCACATCTGGGCTTTCCTTCAAATACCTCAGCAATCACTTCATCCCAAGCCAATGCTTATTTCCCGAATTACTCATAAACTTGCTGAGAACACTAATTACATGAGCAATGTCAGGTCTAGTGCTTACCATGGTGAACATGACAGATCCAACCGCACTAGAGTAAGGGGACCTTTTTCGTTTCCTTCTTTTCCTCATCTATTCTCGAACATTGATCGCTGGAGAACTTGAAATGACCAGCAAGGAGAATTTTCACTAGTTTACTGTCTTTCATAGAAAACTTAGACATCATCTTTTCTATATAAGAAGACTGAGAAACCTTCAACCTGTTTCTTTCCCTTTCCCGGATTATACTCATCCCAAGGATCTTCTATGCATGACCAAGATCCTTCATCTCAAACTCCGAACTGAGATGAGATTTTAACTTTTCTATCATCTCCCTGCTGTTCCCAACCAATAGTATATCATCGACATAGTTTAGGATGATCACTATTTTCTCCACCTTGTGCCCCTTGTAGTACAAGCACGAATCATAATAGCTCCTCATGAAACCCAAGCTAGTTACAAAGGAATTGAACCTCTTATTCCATTGCCGAGGTGATTGCTTCAGGTTATAGAGAGATTTCTTCATTTGGCATATCAAATCTCCCTGCCTTCCTTCCTTATAACCTTCGGGTTGCCTTATGTAGATGGTCTTATCAAGCTCTCCATGTAAGAACGTTGTCTTCACATCCATTTGCTCGATCTCCCAATTAAATTGGACCACCATAGCTAACACTATCCTTATCGTCTTGTATTTCACAACCGGTGAGAATATTTCGGTGAAATCTATGCCTTCTCTTTGTGTGAACCCCTTCGCCACCAGCCTAGCCTTGTACCGGACTTTATCCCCTAGAATGTTCCCTTCTTTGATCTTGTAAATCCATTTACAATCCACAACTCTCTGTTTTTCTGATTTCGGCACCAATTTCTAAGAGTTGTTCTTCCTCAAAGAATGCATTTCTTCCTCCATAACTAGCTTCCATTTTGACAAATCCTTACATCGCATGGCATCAATGTAAGTTTCTGGTTCATTTATCCCTCCTCCTGACCAAGGAGCTGCTGCATTAACATCCGTAAAATCATATCTTAAAGGTGCTCTGATCTACCTCATTCCCCGGTCCCTTGTGAGTTGATAGTCATTCTGACTTGCTGCATCATCCCCTTCTAGTTCAACCTTCTCTTGAGTATCCTGAGCTTGGCCTTCATCAATGGGATCTACCTGATCTGAACCCTCTTGCCTTCCTTGCTCTACCTGAATTGAATTTTCCTTGATGCTATGCTCCACAAATACCGGGCTGGTTTGCCCACTATCCCCTGCAGGGTTAGTTTTCTCCAAATAGGGAAATAAATGCTCATTAAAAATGATATCTCTACTTATTATAAGTTTAGTTCCTTTTGGCTCTAAGGACTACAACCTATACCCCTTAACCCTTTCATCATATCCTAGAAACACACATTTTCTAGACATTGGGCTAAGTTTATCATCCGTTTGATGTGCAAACGCAGCATATCCAAAAGTCCTAAGGTTGTTTAACTCATGGGGTTTACCACTCCACATCTCATCGGGAGTCTTAAGATCCAAAGCTCTAGAGGGTGATCTATTAACCAAATACGCAGCAGTAAACACAGCTTCCCCCCAAAAACATTTGGGTAATCCGGAACTAATTAACATACACCTAACCTTTTCCATAAGGGTCTTATTCATCCTCTCAGGAACTCCATTTTGTTGAGGGGTTTTCACAGCCGTTCTATGTTTTAGAATCTCATTTAACTCACAGAATTTATCAAAATCCTTATTAAAAAATTCTAAGCCATTATCGTTTCTTAAAACCTTAACTACCCTACCCGTTTGAGTTTCCAGCAACTTTTTTCATACCACAAATTTATTCAAAGCATCTGATTTATTTTTAAGCAAATAAACTCAAACCTTTCTAGAATAATCATCAATTAAAGAAAGAAAGTAAAGATTATCTCCTTGTGTTGGTGTTCTTGCTAGTCCCCAAAGATCTGCATGAATGTAGTCAAGAATACCCTTAGACTTGTGCACTCTGGTGTTGAAACTGACCCGATGTTGCTTCCCAAGAACGCAACTCTTGCAGAAATCAAGTTCTTTTACCTTATCACCATCAAGTAAACCATTCTTGCTGAGAACTTGCAGGTCCTTTTCGCTCATGTGTCCCAAGCGATTGTGCCAAAGAGCTGCCTTATCCATCTCAGCCATCAAGCTTACTGCTTGATCCTTGATGTCTGTGTCTCAAATCATCTCATAGAGACCATCCTTTATTGCTGCTTTGATCACTACCAAAGATCCCTTGGTTACCTTGATTTTTCCTCTTTCTACTTTGTATGTGTACCCCATGGAATCTAATTGCCCCAATGAGATCAAATTTCTTCTCAAATTCGGAAGATATCTCACATTCCTCAACAGCCTTGTAATTCCATCAAACATCCTCAATTGGATGTCTCTTGTCCCCCTCACTTGGCAAGAAGTATCGTTCCCCAAGAAAACCTTTCCATCGTTGGTTTCCTTGAAATTCTTAAACCAATCCCTGTGAGGACACATGTGATAAGTGCACATGGAATCCAAGATCTATTTCTCACTGCCTTGCCTCCTACTCACATTTGAGCACACAATAAGAACATCATCATCTTGTTGTTCTCCCTTGGCAATCGAAGCCTCTCTATTGTTGATATGGCTTCTTCCCTTCTCATCTTTCATCATCTTCTTGCAATCTTTCTTGAAATGACCCTCCTTATGGCAGTAGTAGCATCTCTTTCCTCCAAATCTTGGTTTAGAGTGCACTCTCCCATGGCTTTGTCCTTTACTCTGTGGTTTGTCCCGGTAGTAGTCATGTATGTTGCTGCCATACCGAGTTGCAGGCTTTCCTCTAATGAACAACCCTTTTTCCACTTGATCTTTCCCTCATCTTGGCTTTGAAATCATGAGCCCCTAGTTTCTTCCAAATGACAACTGGATCTTCCGAGTCTCCGCACTCCTTTGTGACACTTTCCGACATGTGCAGAAAGATTGTGCTAAATGCCATCTTCTTTATCTCATTCTGTTGGAGCTCCGTGATACTTGTTGGAAAATCATCATCTTCTCCAATAACTAAATCCACCTTTTGTTGCATAAGAACCACCTTGATTTTCCACTTCCAAAGAGCAAAGTCTCCCTTTCCATCAAACTTCTCAACAATGAAGTTTGAACCTATCTTGCGAAGAAAATCCCAAATTTATGCAGCACCCACAATTGCTTTCCAACTTCTAAATCTCAAGAACACGATCAAATATTGATCACAACACCATTCTTGAACCTCAAGAACCCTATCAAATCTTGATCCCAACACCGTTCTTGAATATTCCAAGAAGTTTCCTTTGATTCTTGGAGTCTTGCTCCGATACCCCCTATTAAGCTCTGATACCATTGTTGGAAAATCATCTCTTTAAGAATCCCAGGTTGTGATCTTTCCAAGCACCCAAATCCACAATGATTTGTACTAACAGAAACAAGAATCAAAGCATAAAAGAGAATACAAGCAACTGTTATCGAGGTTCGGCAGTGTGCCTACTTCCCCGTGAGCTTCTCCGAGCTCTCTGCACTAAATCAATGGAGTTCTTACAATTACTGCAACATCCCTTTAAGAACCCTCTTGTTCTTGAGGAATGAAAGAAGAGAAAAGAAAGTGATAAGAACTAAGTGTTTCCTTGGAATTTTCCCCAAGAAAATTCCAATTACAAAGCTTGAATCCCCATTCTTAACTACTCTCTCTCACTTGAAACACCTCTGAAGGTTTGAGAGCCCATCTCTCTAAACAACCAGCCTCTCTTGAATGAGTCTCTCCTGTGTGTTTTGTGTCTTTGCACTCTCACACTTGAATGTCATATGTTGTTGTTATTGCTCCTAGATGACCCTTTATATAGAGCAACAACTCCCTCATCCAATCTTTAAGATTAATCTCAACCCTTAGATCTCAAGAACCAAAGACTCATGGCTCTCTAAGAGTCTAAGTAATCCTGTGTGTTTTAACCAAGTCCCACACACCATCTCAAAGCGCTGAATTTAAGGTGTCATGTGTGCCTGGCGCCACGGCTCAGAACAAGGCAGGCCGCGGCGTACAACAGGGCACAACTCCTCCATGTCTTCATCCTTGCTGGACGCCGCGGTGTGGGGGAGGCTGTGCCACGGCACACACCTCCCTGGACTTCCTCATTTGCTGGTGGGCGCGGTGCACACCTGGACCTGATACTGAACTCTTCAATTTTCTATCTGTTTAATCCTTAGACAAATCCCAACAATATATAACTTTATGAATAGTATTCCCACATTTAGCAGACAAATTAAAATAAGGTTATAGTTTATCCTCAAGAAGTAAGCATGTTTTCAAAACGTGGTCAAGACATGAATAACATATAAGGCTTTATAAGCAATATGTTGTTGTGAATAAAATAAGAAAGAATATGACGGCGATGTCTCCTCAAAGCTTGGTCAATCCAATCAAACATTTATCAAAGTTTGTTGCTACTCAAGTTCCATTAGAGTCTTTTATTTTTATTAAAAAAATATTATTTGATTACGGATTTTTCCTTTTGTTTTCATTTAAGAAATACAAGTAAAATTATTTTTTATTTGTTTTTATCGATACTAAACCTATAAATCTATATGTTAAAAAAAATAAAAAATAAAAGTGAATCAAGAGTAAAATTCTTATTCTCCTAAAAAAAGTGAATCATTTAATTTTCACCATAATATTCATGTATGATGTTGTATTACCATTTAATTTTCTCTTAATTCCTATTAGCTTAATCACATTTTAAAATTCCTCTCAATTTAAAATGTTTTATTTCTGTTAAGATCAAATTCACTCGTCAAAAGTTAAAAAAGGTAAAGCAAAAATCATCAAGCAGAAAAAAATAGGCCAAAATACAAGAATTAACGTAATTTAACACCCATCATTAGCACCTACATATAATACTAGCTACAAAATGTCCATAAAAAATGTTACAAAATCCAGTAAAATAATAATAGTAGTAAAATACAACTTTAGATATATGGAAAAGAAACAAATATTCTTTAAGATTAAACTTTGGAATGGGAAAAAATTGAAGAAAAAAATCACTAAAATCCCTTATTCTTCCCAATTCTATAGAAAAATCTCTCTTAAGATATATGGAAAAGAAACAAACCCTCTTTAAGATTAAACTTTGGAATGGGAAAAACTTGAAAAAAAAATTTAAAATCACTAAAAACTTGAATCTTCCCAATTCTATAGAAAAATCTCTCTTTAAGTTTATTTAGAAGAAACCCTTTCTCACAAATTTGTGGGATACATCTCATAGATCACAATATATTTTTTATTAAGTCAAAGTCCCCCTTCTCACCTTAGTATAATTGATAATTTTACTCCCAAAAATCACTATAGCGAGTTGGAGAAAATATTGTAACGAATGAGAGGTAGTTTATGATTAATTCATTCTTAAGTGTTAAAAATGAGTATCAATGACTAAGTATTAACCTAAGAGTGTCAATTAAATCACGAATAATACTTGACTCAACACTAGTGTGGGAACTCGCTTCTATCCACTAATGTGATAACTTCACATTAAACTATGTATTAAAAAATTATTTGCAAATCACATAATCTTCTTATTGAACTATTTAATATAAATAAATCAAATCTTTTATCATGTGATTTGTGTATGATTTTTAACACACAACTCAATGTGAAGTTGTCACATAAATGGATAGAAAGAGACTCTTTCACACTGGTATGGAGTCAAGTATTATTCATAAATCACCGAATGACCAGGTTAGCTACCTATCTATTGAGACAGCATTTTTTGGTGGGCTAATGATGTTGCAATCCATCCAAATTTTAAAAATTAATTATCTCTATGCTCCAAGAATTTGTTGGGCTCCCAAATCGTGAGGGTTATAGAGTGAAAGTTAAAATAATATACTTTTTGGTTTACACTTTTTCATTGTTTTTTACCATACAAAAAATAAAATACATTAATCATTTACTTATCAAATGCTTAATCTCATCATTTTCTTAATTTGATATTCCGAGCAAATGTAAAAAGAGAAAAATATTTGTACATGTATTGTTATTGCTTAAAGCAAAAATTATTAAGACCAAAGCTATCTTTTATTGACAAAGTTATCATTTCATTTAGTCATATAAATTTTTTTTTTTGTTGAAAATCCCTATTTTTCTTTTATGTCTTTTATTTTATGAAATAATCTTTATCTCCATTACTCTCTTCGATCTCATTTAAATGTCGAAAAGTTTGTTTGTTTCTTTCCGATTTGGTATACTCTTATGAAAATCGTCACAAGATTTCTCCCTCATTGTTTACTATTAAGAAATAATTAAGTTACAAATTATTTCAAAAGATTAAGTCAACAGAAAAAAATTCAATTAATTTTTTATATTTTAAGGCATCTCCTCATGTACAAATCAATTGAAAGATTAAAGATGAAAAATGGAAATTTTCAGGACTCAAAACTAGAACCTGGAGCTCTGATATCATATTAAGAATAATTGAGTTATCAATTATCTTTAAAATTTAAATTAATAGAAAAAAACCTAATTAGTTCTTTATATTTTAACATTTAACAAAATATATAGCTTTTTTATCTGTAAACAAATCACAAGAAGAAGAAAAGAAAAGAAAAGAAATGCAGCATCTCAGGGCCTAAATATGGGAATGCAACTCCCATGGCATCAGCCATAAGATTAAGTAAGCTTTCAAACTCCTTTATAGAGTGCTCCAAAATCTTCAGCTCCATGGTCTCAATCGATAAAGCTTTAGCCAATAAATCTTCACAAAAGTTCCCTTCACAATAAAAAAAAATATCAAAAGATTTTTCTAATAAAAATTTTCTGTCAAAGAAGAAGAGGTAATAAGAAATGTCAAAAGAAAACAAGGGGGAGATAGAAATTTTCTCATAAAAGAAAGGAAGAGTAGAAAAATGGATTTTCATAAAAGACTATTTTTATTTCACTAAACACGAGGATAATTTTGTCTATTAAAATACTTGCTTGTTACCCTTTGTTGATATAAAAATCGTAAGAATAAAATTAAAAAAAAATAACTAATAATATAGATCATAAATCATGTGATTAAACATGATAATCAAACATATCAAACAAAATCATGTGATTAAACATACCAAACAAATCATGTAATCAAACATATCAAACAACATGTGATTAAACCTACCAAAATCATATGATCAAACATATCAAACAAAACATGTGATCAAACATACAAAGCATAGTAACCATAAAAATTCTTATAAATATCCCTCAGTTTTTCATTTCAACATAGATCAAAAACTCAGTAAGCATTTCATACTTTCAAGAGAGAAAATAGAGAAGAGAGTAACATAGAGAAAAAAGAGTTGTTCAGAAATACAAATTCTTATAATCTTTCATTTATAGTGAAGTATTTTTCTACTGCTTTTGTGGAGTAGGCCTTATAAGATGAACCACGTAAACACTTGTCTCAGTTATTTTAAGCTTTTTTTATTAATTGGTATTTATACACCAATTATTTTCACATTTACAAAAAATTCTCACAGTTTTTCAAAAACATATTATTCCTTCTTTACCCAGAATTTCTAATCCCATAATATTTTCCCACCACTCAATTTGGGAATTATTTTATCGATCTAACAGGTTGGTCCATTGACGACTCCATAATCTAGATTTGTAAATACATGTCTGTTGACCCTCACCTAAATTTTAATAATGACAAAACACCACTCTAATTGTACTAACAGTGTTATCTAAGTGTTTTAAATGATAAAAGCATACAGCAAAGAATCAAGATGCAAGAACTCAACCCGAATCAAACACCAAGTCAAGACAGAAGATCTAGTATAGGCATAAGGTAATGAAACAAGTTGTAAATCTCTCTTGTTCAAATAATTAGCTTGTCTTATGGCTCCTTTTGTAAAAGTATTTTGATAAAACTATTCATTCAAACGTTTCTAAGTCAAAAACATGAAAAACTAGGTTGAAGGGCAACCCAGTCGACTGGATCCCTATACCAGATGACTGGGATGTGGGACAGTATGTCCCTAGTCAACTGGCACAAATGACCCAGTTGACTGGTACTCCTCATAGCCTTAAAAAGTGAGACTTTTCATTTGACCCAGTCGACTGGTAATTCGAAAAATATGACCGTTGAGGCGCTATACTTAAGCATTTAATGTACCAAAATACACCAAGTCAGTACCAAACAGCCATATTAATTCAAGGCTATATAAACCCACTCCAATGAGCATTTAAGAAGAGATGATTACACATTCAATTGATTTTTTGCTCATTAATACACAAAAGCTTTGAAAGATTTATTGTTGAGCCATTCTTCAAGCTTTACTTTGAAAGAGAGATATTTTTCAGTTGTAAAAACATTCATTGCTATCTCTCAACCATTTACTTTACAGCAACTCATATTTATTGTAAATTGATTAACTTCTGAAAGGAAGAGATTAGTTTCCGAGAGGAAGGGATAAGCTTCCAAGTGGAAGAGATTGTTTGTAAGGTTTGTGCAACACCCGTGAAGTTGTATGACTAAGAGTTTTAGTGGATCACTTCAAGGAGGTTCCTTGAAGAGAGTAGACATAGGGTCGGAAAGTTTTCGATATTGCCGAACCACTATAAACTGAGTTTGCACTTTTTATTCCTTAAACTCTTTTACTTAAAGCAAATTACTTGTTTATATGCTTGTGCATTTAACTGTTTTTATAAACTTGCGAGTAATTAGTGAAAGTTTTTAAAAACCTAATTCACCTCCCCTCTTGGGTTGGAACCTCAGTCTACAATTGGTATCAGAACCTCGTTCTTAATTTCAGGATTAAAATCCTTGAGTTGATCCGATGGCATCGAATAGTTATTCTGAGGGATATTCCTACACTAGGCCTCCCTTGTTCAATGGCTCCAACTATAACTATTGGAAAAACAGGATGAAAGTCTTTGTCGAAGGACAAGATTATAATCTACGGAGAGTCATTAAGGAAGGACCTAGAATTCCTTCAAAGGAAATAAGTATTGGAGAAATCAATCATACAATGCCTAAACTCAAAACTGAGTTCAATGATGAGGATTGTAGAATGATATCTCTTAATAGTAGAGCCACAAGCATCTTACATTATGCGTTAGATATTTCAGAATATAATAAAATTTTCGCATATGTTTCGGCTAAGGAGATTTGGGATAAACTGCAAGTTACATATGAAGAAACTAGCGAGGTTAAAAAATCAAAAATCTATATGCTAGTATGCAAACATGAATCTTTCAAAATGTCTCCTAACAAAACAATTTCTCAAATGCACTCACGTTTCATAACTATTTTTAACAATTTGAAGCTTCTTGGTAGGAACATTGAGGAGTTTGAACTAACGAGAAAGATTTTAAGATCTTTGCCACCTACTTAGAAACCAAAAAAGACGGCCATTTAGGAGGCCAAAGATCTTGACAAACTTGATGTCGAAACACTTCTCGGGTCATTATTGACATATGAGATGGAAGAAATGAATCCCATTGTTAATCATGATGAGAAGAAGAAACCTCTATGAGCAACAAAGAAGAAGAAATGGAATAAGAGGTGGAGAGCAGCGAAGAAGAGGGTGAGATGACTTTAATCACCAAATGGTTTCATATATTCTTAAAGAAAAGCAAGAAACCATACACAAAGGATCCCACTTCAAAAAGGGAACCACTTGTGTGTTATGGATGCAAAAATCTTGGTCACATCAAGGTGTTGTGCGAGTATATACCTAAATAAATAGGTGAATAATCGTACTAGTTATACTTGCAAGTGCACAAGGTCATCAGTGTAGTCTAGTGTGCGAAAGCAAGGTCATCTCCACAGGGATTGGTAAAGTTACTTTTAGAATTAGTTTCTCTAAAGTAAAAAGAGATAAATAACTGTTGGAAAGTGATTTGATGATAATAAAGACATAGGGCTTTGATATCCACCACTAGTCATACATTCCCAATGTGTATAAGGTATCAGTGCACTAACTTTATTATGTATACCTACTGGTTGCCAACCTAAGGGCATGGTATCTACTCCTTAAGCTTTTGATTTCCCTAAGCAACGAGTTAGGCATGGTATCTACTCTAACTCTTTTCTTCCTTAAGGGATTCAGCATGGTATCTGCTCAAGTTGTTCCTTAAGAAAACATAAGTACTGTGGAAATCGACAACCATATAAGACCTAGGGCATGGTATCTACTCCCGGTTTTCCATGTTGATTAACCCGGGTATCCGGATAAGATATCCCTTGTTACTAATGTTAGACCTAGGACTCGGTCATCCAAATTGATCTAACTAACCCATCCATACCACATGCATACGTTGGCCTTACACATACATATGAGGAATTTAAACAAGCACAGGTGTTAATCAAGTTAAGTAACATAATAAGCTATTGGCAAAGATTTTATCAATGAATAAAAATATGGGAATGCATAACTAGGGCTTCAATCGAGTCCTATAAGAGATTTAGTTACACATACTAACTGAAGTAAACATTATAAATAAACTAAACATAAAGGAGAAGAATAAACCCGAGAGAAGAGGCGTCAATTCTTTCCCAAGCCCTCAACTCCAAGTAAAAGAAAATAGAGAAGTGTTTTCTATCTAAGGTGTGTCTTAAGTGTGTGATTTACAAGTGTATTTATAGGTCTTTGAGAAGTCCTAAGAGAACCATGAGTTCCTAAACCTTCATAAAACAACAATTCTCTTATTTCCAAAATAGGGTTCTGCAGTTTACTGTTCACGCCCGTACATGTGCGCTCAATCGTAGTGTGTCTTGCGCTCGATCGCAGTGTGCGCTCGATCCTTCAAGTGTGCACACGATCGCATGTGCGCTCGATGGCATTGCATGGCGCGATCGATCACACTTTTTCCAGAGAATGCTCCAGGGCTTATAGATTTCTTCCTTTAAGTGCCAAAACTGCTTCTTTTTCTCAAAGACCCTATAAAAACATGTAAAACACACAAATGGAGTAAAAGACACCAAATTAATGTAATAAAGGACCTAACAACTGTAAATAAGGGGGCTTAAATATGAATATTTAAGCATCTATCACACCCCCAAACTTACATATTGCTAGTCCCTTAGCAATACTTAAATTAAAAACTAAAATGAAAGACATAGATAAATCTAATGTTCATGGTGTCAATCATAAAGTCTAGATTTAACACAAAACTATGATGCACATTCATGAGCAAGCTTAACAAATGTAAACATATTTTTGCAATGAATAAGAGTTTTGAACGTAAATCATATTCATGAGGTAGTTTAAGACATCAAAAGTTTGACTTTGGTGTGTGGTGACTAGCACATAAAAGATTGGGTTTCCAAGAAATTCAAATGTGTAGTGTTTTGATGACTCAAGATTCACCAAACTTTCTATTAGAGTCATTAAACATGGCATAGACTTTTATTTGCGAGATTTTTTTGCCATGTTAATTCCCTTAAGCTTTCTTGCTGACTCGTGTAACGAGCATTTAGCCAATAACTCCCAAACCAGATGGTTTTAGGGTATTAGATATAAAGACACCCCTAAGGACTTACTAGCTCGAGTCAACAAGGCTACGAAACTAACTGGTCTTAATGTTACCCTTTAGAATTTTCCACCTTTTGATGTGACACTCAATGCTTACTGAGGCAAGAGGGCCAGTTACTCAGCGAAAAGTTCTTTTTAATGATCATTTAAGATTTTCCACCTTTTGACGTGACACTCAATGCTTACTAAGGCAAGAGGGCCAGTTACTCAGCGGAAGATTTTTTTTTTTTGATCATTAGGAGCATTTGTTTCTTTTGAGCACTAATCAATCTTTTCTATTTTCATATGCCAATATGTCAATCTAATAGGTCATCTAGTTCACAGTCAAGCAAAAGAAACATACAAATCCAAATAACATGTCATACCCCACACAATCATGTGCTAATGTGCTCGTGATAGTTAAGCTAAACTTGTGAATTCTTAAATGCCTAAAGGGCAGTGATCTAGGTTCAAAACTTGATTATTGACTTATATGTTCAAAGTGTTAAGCTCGCTGATGAAGTCGAATCATGCAGTTTTGTTTAGATCACAAAAAAAAGTTTATTGGACAGAATGAACATGTATTTATCTATGAAAATAGCAAAAAAATTAAAAACAAAAATGTAGGACATAATGTAGTGTGTGAATGTGTCCCCATACCCCCAAACTTAAAATGCACATTGTCCCCAATGTGTGAGTAGCATGGAAAGATCTGACCTGGGAGGTGGAGAACTGATGGCTGACATGGCTCGTAGCACGCCTTCAAACTTCAATTGGATGCATTGACACTGTCCTTGAAAAAGAAAGAAAGCAAATATAAAATGGAAAACAAGTAATAAATAATAGACAAGTGAACTATAAAATATTAAAAAAAACTATAAAAATTATATGCAGTGGGGTACCTCCCATGAACGCTAAGTTTAACATCTTCAGCCAGACATAGTACTCTCTCACTGCTGATCATCAGGTGGTGCAGTCGGAGAGGTACTGGGTGCTGGAGGTAGGCGATCAAGAATGGCCTGCAGCATGGCCTCCTGTCGTGTAAAGCGTGCCTCCAAACTGTCGATACACTAATGGACAAGTGTGGTGGTGGTAGCGACCTCGCCTCGGAAGGAGGATAGCTCAGCTAGAAAGTACTGGGACTCGGTGGGTCTCATGTCTGAATGGTCCTCCTCTCGTACCGGGCTCATGATCGGGGCCTCGGTTTCCATATGATCCTCCTCTACTGGCTCAGCTGCTGGAGCAGGTACTGGGGGGCCTCGTGGCATATGTGATATACTATGTGTCCACTGAGCCCTCCCAAAGAAATGATTCTCTCGTATTGGCCCGTCACTGTGGGTCCTTTTAATCCCCTTCTTCTTGAGGATGGAGGTGAGTAGGAACGGGAAAGGAAGGCCCCAAGCATTGACCATGGTAGTCTGACGGCTGTGTACATGATCCCAGAACTTGTGCAGCTGGCTCCAGATGACAGATGGGATGGAGTACCAGTGGCCTCTATGGAAGGCATATAAAGTTTGTAGGAACTGGTCCCTCTGCTGTGTCTTGTGCCCCAATGGACACACATTACGTTGTAGGATCGTCTCAACAAGCCACATTCGGGGAGGTAGCTTGGACCGGCTGGCCGCATTGTTATGTCTGTTAGCATACTGGCCAGCACACATGTCAATGATGATCTCAGCCAGGGCAAAGGACTTCGGCTACTCCTCGATATCAATGTCCTCAGGAGGGGACTCATCGGTGTAATGAAGAGCAGTGGCGATGTTGACATTAGTCACCTCGATGGGCGTGCCCCAAACTGAAGAGGTGAAGACTCCTGGTCTGCTGCAGTCGAAAGATAGATGCTGATAAAACTGGACTACGAGCTGGGAGTAGGCAGTGGAGCACACCGGCTTAAACAGCCTCTGCAACCCTCGATTTCGAAATGCTTGGAAGACCCATTGGGTGGTGTTCATGTGCTGAAATACATCATCGATGGCGAACGTGGTATCGAACAACAGCTCTCGTTGCTCGATACTGGGCTGGGATGAGGAGGCACGACTGCTGGATGCGCCGGGCGTGGAAACAGACGGTCTAGACATGCTTTCTCTTAGTTTCTGCCTGTTTTGTGATCAGTCACAATGAGATGCGCTCGATCGCAAGTGCCGTGGGCTCGATCGCACACGGTCAGACGTTTTCTCAAACAGCTTGTGTGCACCAAAAAGACAAGCTATGATCTTAGGGTTTGGAATGTGATTCGAACCTCCTGCAAGTAAAACAAGCCCCAATTATATATGCAATAAGTTTATATATAAGAATGAAAGTTAAAACATAGAAATCGATGTGTGGAACACACAAAAAAATGTGTACCTTGTGCAATGGTGTGTACGGTGGTGTGTGCGGTGGCAATGGTTGGTTGATGGTGATGAGGGGGATGATGATTGGAGGTGATGATGAGTGGGGAGTGGGGAGTGTTTTAGTGAAGGGTTGTACAGAGAGAGTGCGAGTGTGAATTTAGGAATGTGGGTGTGCGAGTGAAGGGAGAGAGAGAGAGAGTGAGTGAATTAGGGAAGGTTTCCAGATTTATAACTGTTTTTGCCATGAGTGCGCCCGATCGCACGCGGGTTACGCTCGATCACTCTTGTGCGCTCGAACACGTTTGAAGGACACGCTCGATCGCATACTTGCACTCGATCGCACTAGAGGATGCGATCAATCGCAAGTATGACTCATGGGCACAAGTAAAAACTTACCCTAGCTGAAAAAATGATAATTTATTGAAACAATACAACCTTACCAATTGTTAGTGGCCTCAGTACCACTAACCTTACCAGAGGTGCTTGAGCTTAATAGGTGATCAAATTTTTACTTTGCTCAAGCACTCTCTTGCTACCGTGCTAGTTGTTTGGAAGGAGGCACTTAGAGTCCACCTCTTGGAGCTCTACTGCTTATGTTTCAGCTGTGTACTGTACTGATTCAAGTGCTGTTGATAGTTTCTTCATCTCCCATCTTGATATCTGGTCAATACCATAAGGAAAAGTAGTATGAGTAAGTGCAAGAGGTTCAATTTGAAAAGCACACTTACTTGAAGGTTTTGGTGTGTCCTTGAAAAGGTGCACGTCTTTAATCACATTATCCTCCTCCGGCCTAATGTCTACTCTTATGTTCTCATGGTTGGGGATAGTCTCCAATGTAGTAGTGTGATGGACCTGAGAAGCTGTCTCAACAACACTTTGCATGAAATTCATATTAGAATATTTATTATCATTACTGGTTGATTTTAATATATTAAATATTTGAAATTGTATTTCCTCATCATTTACCCTCATTTTGATAATGCCCTGTTTTATACTAATATTAGTGTCAGCAGTTATCATAAAAGGGTGTCCTAGGATGATAGGGAGAGGCAATGGCAAAGTACACTCTTCCATATCTAATACTATAAAATCAGCAGGTATAATGAATTTTCCTACTCTTACCAACATGTCCTCAAGGATACCTCTTGGTCTTTTGATGCTTCTATCAGCCAATTGCAAAGTGATGGAGGTTGGTTGAAGTTCTCCCAACCCTAGTGTCTCGTACACACTGTATGGCAGCAGGTTAACACTCGCTCCTAGATCCAATAGTGCATGCTCAAACAGCTGGTCACCTAGCCTGCAAGGAATAGTAAAACTACCCGAATCTTTTAGTTTAGGTGGTAATTTTCTTAAAAGTACATCACTTACCTCTTTGGTTAAGGCTACTGTCTCATGCTTCTGGAACTTCCTTTTGTCAGTGCAATATTCTTTTAAAAACTTAGCATATGCAGGAATTTGTTTAATGACATCTAACAAAGGAATATTAATCTCTATTTTCCACAAGGTTTCAAAAATATCAATTAGTTTATTGACTTTCTTCTGTTTTACTAACCTTTGCGGGAAGGGTGGAGCATTCACCTTCTCCGTCTCACTTACCCTTGATGCTGATGGTGTCTCTTTGGACGGTGCTGTAAGCTCATCAGACCCTATCACCTTGCCATTTCTCAGGGATGTCACAGCATTTAATTGTTGATGCCCCCCCAGAGTTAGGTAGTGTTTGAGCTGGGAGCTCTCCTTCTTTTCTGCTACTGAGCTCTTTAGCTATTTGTCCCACTTGTACCTCTAGTCTTTGAATTGCTTGCTCATGTGCCGCATTGGTTTGTTTTTGCTGAGTCATGAACTGTTCTTGGGACGTCACCATTTTTCTTACTAGACCTTCGAGGTCGTTCTTCTTTGGTTCGGAATTAGCATGAGCAGTGGGCTGCGGGTTTCGTTGCTGTCCTTGGTTGTTCTGGTTGTTGCTCCATAAGAAATTTTGGTGATTCCGCCATCCAGGGTTGTAGGTGTTTGCATACGGGTTATTCTTTGGCGGATAGTTGTTTGGTCCCACATAATTTGCTTGTTTCGGATCTGCAGATAGAGGACAAGTATCAGTATTATGATCATATTGAGAGCATATTGCACATACCTGTAGTGGTGTAGCTGGTAGGCTAGATGAGGCAGTTTGGGTAACCATGGTTTTTACCAATAGGTCTAGTTTCCTTTCCATCGCTGCCATTTGAGGGGAAGATCCTCCATTCAGATTTACCTCATACACACCTTTACCTTTGGTTACATGTCTACCTCGAGAGGAGAATTGCTGGGTGTGCTCGCTGAGGGTTTCAAACAGTTCCATCGCCTCTTCGCTGCTTTTCTCCATCAGGACTCCTCCACAACCTGAATCAACAATACATTTATTAGTATCATTTAAACCTTCATAGAATGCTTGTACCAGTTCATCTTGAGGCAGGTTGTGATGTGGGCATTTGAGTAGTAATTCGTTGAAGTGTCCCCATGCTTCGAAGAAAAGATCCCCCTCCTTTTGTTGGAAGGACTGGATCTCCTTCCTCATTTGTCTCGTCTTTTGGGCTGGAAAGAACTTCTTCAGGAACTTGCTTGCCAACTCCTCCTAAGTGTGGATGGACACTGCAGGCAAAGAATTATACCAAAGTTTAGCATTATCTTTCAAGGAAAAAGGAAATAGAATCAACCTTATTCCTTCTTAGTCTAGTCCTTGTATGTGCTGGAACTTGCAAAGATCAAAAAATTCTCGGAGGTGCAAGTGTGGATCTTCATTAGGAGTGGCCCTATAATGAGTCAAAGCATTCAAGATTTGTGGAGATATGTAATAATTTCCCGCCGCCTCAAGTTGATATGCGATGCATGATGGTTGATCAATGTTACGAGGGATGAAGGATTGCTTCATCGGTACTCGTGCAGGTGGTTGCTGGTTTTCGAGTTGTTCTGCCATTGGTGTTTCGTTCTCGACTTCTTTTTCGTTCTCCTCTAAGTTGTTCCTAAGCCTTTGTCAGATGGTCCTTTCAAGCTTGGGATCGAGGGGAAAGAATTCTGGATGTTGGGATCGAAGTCCGTGCATAAATCAGAAAAACCAACTTCAGTGCAGCAGTGTAACTCTGCTGCTCGGGTAACGCTCTGCCTTAAATGCGCTCGATTGTACAGGAGCTTGCGATCGATCGCAAATAACATAGAAAGTAGAATTAGGGTTTTGAAGTGCCTGAAACAGAAAAGAAATCAATTAGGGTTTGATGAAAAATAAAACAGAAAAAAAAAAAAGCAAAATAAAAAATAAGGACGAAAATAATTCTAAAAGAAAATTTAGCGCAATCCCCGGCAACGGCGCCAAAAACTTATTGTGCGAGTATATACCTAAATATATAGGTGAATAATCGTACTAGTTATACTTGCAAGTGCACAAGGTCATCAGTGTAGTCTAGTGTGCGAAAGCAAGGTCATCTCCACAGGGATAGGTAAAGTTACTTTTAGAATTAGTTTCTCTAAAGTAAAAAGAGACAAATAACTGTTGGAAAGTGATTTAATGATAATAAAGACATAGGGCTTTGATATCCACCACTAGTCATACATTCCCAATGTGTATAAGGTATCAGTGCACTAGCTTTATTATGTATACCTACTGGTTGCCAACCTAAGGGCATGGTATCTATTCCTTAAGCTATTGATTTCCCTAAGCAACGAGTTAGGCATGGTATCTACTCTAACTCTTTTCTTCCTTAAGGGATTCAGCATGGTATCTGCTCGAGTTGTTCCTTAAGAAAATATAAGTACTGTGGAAATCGACAACCACATGAGACCTAGGGCATGGTATCTACTCCCGGTTTCCCATGTTGATTAACCCGGGTATCCGGATAAGATATCCCTTGTTACTAATGTTAGACCCAGGACTCGGTCATCCAAATTGATCTAACTAACCCATGCATACCACATGCATACGTTGGCCTTACACATACATATGAGGAATTTAAATAAGCACAGGTGTTAATCAAGTTAAGTAACATAATAAGCTATTGGCAAAGATTTTATCAATGAATAAAAATATGGGAATACATAACTAGGGCTTCAATCGAGCCCTATAAGAGAGTTAGTTACACATACTAACTGAAGTAAACAGTATAAATAAACTAAACATAAAGGAGAAGAATAAATCCGAGAGAAGAGGCGTCAATTCTCTCCCAACCCCTCAACTTCAAGTAAAAGAAAAGAGAGAAGTGTTTTCTATCTAAGGTGTGTCTTAAGTGTGTGATTTACAAGTGTATTTATAGGTCTTTAAGAAGTCCTAAGAGAACCATGAGTTCCTAAACCTTCCTAAAACAAAAATTCTCTTATTTCCAAAATAGGGTTCTGCAGTTTACTGTTCATGCCCGTACATGTGCGCTCGATCCTTCAAGTGTGCGCACGATCGCATGTGCGCTCGACCGAATTGCATGGCGCGATCGATCGTACTTTGTCTAGAGAATGCTCCAGGGCTTCCAGATTTCTTCCTTTAAGTGCTAAAACTGCTTCTTTTTCTCCAAGACCCTATAAAAACATGTAAAACACACAAATGGAGTAAAAGAGACCAAATTAATGTAATAAAGGACCTAAAAACTGTAAATAAGGGGGCTTAAATATGAATATTTAAGCATCTATCACAAGGTCGATTGTACAGCTACAAGCATACCATACAAGATCTTTAAAAAGAAAGTTATGATTACAACCACTTGGAGTGATGACGAAGAAGAAGACTCCTTGGATAAAGAAATTGGATACGAGTAAATTGTCAACCTATGTCTTATGGCAATCGATGATGAAAATAAGGTATCGACTTCTCTTTCTTCAAAAAATAATATTGTTAGTAGTAGTGAAGAATTGATAGAAGTCATAAATGAAATGCATGAAGAATTGAAGTAATTGGATTCTAGGAACTCTATTCTAGGTCTAAAATAAGAAAAAGATAAAATATCTTCATTGCTTTATGATTCTTCTCAAGATTTTCTTAAAGATGAAAATGAAAACTTAAAGAAAAAGATAATAGAATTGAATAGTATAATATCTAGACTCGTGCTTGGAAAAAAAAAAAGCTTGATGAAGTGCTATCTTGCCAAAGATTAAGTGGAGGAAAATCTAGGTTAGGATATTCTCCACTAGACAAGCAAAAATAAAAAGAGAGCTTATTTATGAAAGCATCACGTGTGAATGAAGCCTCTACTTCAAAAACCACTAGCAAAGTCAAAAGTATTCCCTCAATGAATGCTAGTAGGTCTAGAAGTACTAATTCTAATACATATACAAGAATGAAACATCCTAGAAATACTCATGCTTATATGTATGCTCATTCAAGAAATGCTTATACACATCTTAGGAGCAACCATCATGTGCATCATAGAAATAACATGTATATTCAAGACTTGCACACTACATAAGCATATCCTAGGAATTACTGTCATGGTTATTCTAGAAATAATATGCATATTCATAATAATGCAAGCAAGTATCCTAGAAATCATCATCATACATTTCCTAGAAATGACATGCATATTCCTCACAATAGAAACATGTATCCTAGGAACTATTATCCAAAGAATTATAGACATGCATAACTAAGTCATCCTAGAAATTTCAATAACTATTATCCTAGGATTATGCATCATCAACATGTCTATAGAACACCATATGTTGTTAAGAAAGTATGGGTCCCAAAAGGAACCGTATTTTCTAGGACTAACCCCAAAGGACCCAAGAAATTTTGGGTACCTAGAAATATAATTGTATATCCCTGTGTGATGTAGATATGTCTCTACACCAAAAAAAAAGGTAACTGTTGGTACCTTAATAGTGGATGCTCAAAGCACATAACTGGTGATAAAAGTGTATTCAAAGAACTAACTCTAAGAGATTGGATAAATGTCACCATTTGAGACAACACAAAAATAAAGATCATCGAGCATGGAAAAATTGGTAATGATTTCTCAACCATAGATAATGTATTGCTAGTACAAGGCCTAAGCCAAATCTATTAAGTATTAGTCAACTATGTGACAAAGGCAACAAAGTCATATTTGAAACCTCTCACTGTCTAGTTATAGACATCAAGAGTAACAAGATCAGTTTGTTAGCCATAGACATAAAAATGTCTATATAGTTAATTTAAATCCTTGCATACGAAAAATGGAAAATATTTTTCAGCATTTAGTGAAAACCCATGGTTATGGCACAGAAGGCTTGGTCATGTGAACATGAATTTGCTTAAAATTATTTCTAGAAAAGATTTAGCCATTGGACTACCCAAAATCAAATTTGAAAAAGATAAAGTATATGATGCTTGTCAAATGGGAAAACAAACTAGAATTTTTTTAAACCAAAAAATGTAGTCTCAACTACTAGACCATTAAAACTTTTGCATATGGACTTATTTGGTCTAAAAAGTACCATTAGTCTAGGTGGCCATCAATATGGCCTTGTTATTGTTGACGACTATTCAAGATATACCTTTATTATCTTTATTGCTTACAAGGATGAAGCTTTCAAAGGATTTGAAAACTTTTGCAAAAAGGTTCAAAATGAAAAAGGAATTTGTATTTCAAGCATTAGAAGTGATCATAGAAAATAATTTGAAAACCAAAGCTTTTCAAAATTTTGTGATGAAAATGGAATTGATCACAACTTTTCAACTCCTAGAACTCCTAAAAAAAATGGAGTTGTTGAGAGGAAAAATAGGGTTCTAGAAGAATTTGCAAGAACAATGCTCTGTGAAAATAGCTTACCAAAATACTTTTGGACAGTAGTGGTAAATACTTCTTGCTATATCTTGAATATAATTTTAATTAGGCCCTTGCTTAACAAAACCCCATATGAATTATAGAAAGGTAGAGCCTAATATTTCCTATTTTCGTACCTTTGGTTGTAAATGCTTTATCCTTAATAACAATAAAACTAACGTGGGTAAATTTGACTCAAAGACCGATGAGGGGATATTCAACCTCTAGTAAAGCTCATAGAGTCTTCAATAAGACAACTCTAGGGGTAGAAGAATCCGTACATGTAGCTCTTGACGAGTCTAACCCAATTAGTAGTAGAGAAGTTTCTTTCAATGATGATGCAGATTTCATTCCAAGAACGGAGACACCTACTCTCATTGTTGACCAAAAAGAGAGGCCATCTCAAACCAATCAAGAGATAGAAACTCTCAAATTGGACCAACCATCTACAAGTCAAAAAGAGGATTGTCTTCCCAAAGATTGGAGGTATGTAAATTATCACCCAATCGATCAAGTGATTGGTGATCCTTCACAAGGGGTAAGAACTCGTTCTTCTATTAGAAACATTTGTGAGTATGTAGCCTATTTGTCTCAAATAGAACTTAAAACATTTATAGAAGCTGAGAAGGATAATGATTGGATAATTGCTATGCAAGAAGAAATAAATAAATTTGAAAGAAACAATGTATGGAATCTAGTTCCTAGACCAAACAATCATACAATAATTGGGACTAAATGGGTATTTAGAAATAAGATGGATGAAAATGGAATAGTGACTAGAAACAAGGCTAGACTAGTTGCTAAGGGATATAATCAAGAAAGAATAGACTTTGGTGAGACTTATGCTCCCGTAGTAAGATTCGAAGCTATTCGAATGTTATTGGTCTTTGCATGCTTTAATAAATTTAAATTATTTCAAATGGATATAAATAGTGCCTTCTTAAATGGATTTATAGAAGAAAAGGTATACGTTGAGCAACTTCTTGGCTTTGAGAATCCTAGTCTTCCAAATCATGTCTACAAGCTTTCTAAAGCTCTATATAGGTTGAAGCAAGCTCCAAGAGCATGGTATGAAAGACTAAGTAAATTTTTGATTGACAATAATTTTATAAGAGGAAAAGTAGACACAACTCTCTTCACAAAAACTCACATAAATGACACTCTACTAGTCTAGATATATGTTGATGACATTATATTTGGTGCTACTAATGAATCTATGTGTCAAGAGTTTGCCAAGTGCATGCAAGGTGAAGTTGAAATAAGCATGATGGGAGAACTTACCTACTTCCTTAGAATTCAAATCAAACAATTGAAAGGAGGCATCTTCATCAATCAATCAAAATACACCAAGGACCTACTAAAGAGGCTTGGGATGGAAAGCTCAAAGTCATTTGGTACTCATATGAGCACATCTACAAAACTTGACCTTGATGAAGGAGGCAAGTGTGTAGACACTAAATATTGTAGAAGCATGATAGGAGATTTACTTTATTTAACTACAAGTAGACCTGATATAATGTTCAGTATATAATGTGTGCTAGATTTCAAGCTAATCCTAAGGAATCACAAGTAATTGCAGTGAAAAAAAATTCTTAGATATCTACAAAGAACTCAAACCTTGGGATTATGGTACTCTAGAGATTCATATTTTAAGCTTATAAGATATTCAGATGCTGACTTTGCGGGATGTAAATTAGATAGAAAAAACACAAGTGAAACATGCCAATTCTTATATGCAATGTTAACCTCTTGGTTTTCCAAGAAACAAAACTTCGTTGCACTATCAACCGCCGAGGCGGAATACGTAGCAGCTAGAAGTTGTTGTGCCCAAGTATTGTGGATGAAACAATAACTAGAAGACTATGGCATGAACTTTAAAAGTATCCCAATACATTGCAATAATACAAGTGCTATCAACTTAACCAAAAACCTTATTCAGCACTCTAGAACCAAACACATAGAAATTAGACATTATCTCTTAAGAGACCATGCTAAAAAAATGTGATATAAGACTAGAATTCATACCTTCAGAAGATCAAATAGCTAACATTCTTACAAAACCTTTAAGTGAAGCTAGTTTTTGTAAAATTAGACTGTTAATGGGATTATTAGATTATGATAAACCGTATGCCTGATTGCATTATCATTCCTTATTTGCATACTTGACATTTAGTGAAAAAGTATTAAACTTTATTTAATATTTCCCTCACTCAAGATTGCATAGATAAAAAACTTTCATGCTAAAACTCAGAACTGGAAGTTTTTTTGGGGTCTATTCGACTGGTAAGTCTATCCCAGTCGACTGGTAAGTCTATCCCAGTCGACTAGTAAGTCACTGCCTAATTACCTAGTAGACTGGTAAGTCTATACCAGTCAACTAGTAAACCAAAACTTTGTTTGGAGCCATTTTTTGAATTTCCATTAACTACCCAGTCGACTAGTATGGATGACCCAGTTGACTGGTATATTTCTACCAGTTAACCCAGTCAACCGGTGTCCCAATCAAGTCGACTGGTATGTTAAAAATTTTCAAATCTATAAAGGATCAAGTCGACTGGTATCGCGATTCTATAAATAGTTTCTTTAGATTTTTCAGTTTTTCACTCCATTTTTGAAACCCTAAGCTTTCTCTCTCTAAAAAAATCTCATTATTTTGACCAAAATCTCCACAAATCATTCCTTAAAAGCCTTAATCTCCTCCTCCATACCAATTATTTCAACTTTCTATGGTTGAAATCTCCAATTTTTACCAAAATCTCCCTTTCTCCCCAAAAACACTTTTCCTACAAAATGTCTGAGAGAATCCGCATTAAAACCACAGTTGGGGGACCTCACGCACCTACTAGGCCAAGGTCCACCAAATCTAATGCTCCAGACTCAAAAAGAAGGGATTAGCGGGCTCCTCGAGTAAGAAGGCGAGGACAAAGCTCGACGACTCTTTGTTCTACAGCCCCACAGCAAAAGAGAGGTATACAACAATCATCCGTCATAAAAAGATCATGACAGGTAGATTCATTGACTTTGAATCTATTCGTCATGGTAACTTCAATATTTTACCCGTTTTTAATGTAATTAACTTGACCCCAGTAGTCAAGATTCACCAAAATTTTTACCAACGACTGATTCACTAGTTCTACACGAACTTGGTGAAACCCAATCCACTGGCTCTATGGTTATGAACCAGTGTAATGGGTGTGGAGTTCGAGGTCAACACTGACCTCTTGATGAGTATTCTGGGGATAGAGTTTGGACGGATGGCCAGACAATTTCGATTACGAAGAGGCATGTCAGATAGTTAGGGGTGACCCTAACTATGTCTTTTGACCTACTACGTTTCACACATGTAGTGACATACCCCTCGACTCGAAATTATTCAACCTCATAGTGAGTTGGACCATCCATCCAAGACTTAAGAGTCGGGGCTATCTATCAAAAATAGATGTGGTATTGATTTTGTGCCTTAAAACTGGGCACCACTTCAATATCTACCCCCTACTACTCGCCAACATGATAAACGGCAAAGCTAGTAACTCCGGATGCCTTCCCTATGGGATGCTCATCACACTCATCCTCTAGCACTTTCGGGTTCCTCTTCCTACCTCCAAGTCTTAGGACATCGGCCCCAAGGACATCATCAACATCTTCTCTCTGAAGAAGATTGGGTGCATAGTCCGAGATGGGTTGATCTATTCGAAGGCCAGGAAGAACATCAGGATAGGCGAGGATGATAGCAGTGATGATGAGGAGAGTCCAGATGCTGCAACCATTGCTATGGATACGGATGATCGAGCACCACCTATGGGTGGCTCGAGTAATGTTTCTTTTTATTTGAAACTTTAGGGATTTGCCACCAGCTAGCTTATCATGGATTGTATATTAAGAAACAGTTGTTTGAGTGTTGTAGTTTCCTCCTCCATGGAATTCATACGCGCCTTCATACACGACTGGGTGGAATTTGTGTTTTGTGGATCGAAATCATTGTTTGGATGTGCCATTTTTTTTTTTGCTCTCTCTTTTTTTTTCCCCCAAAAACAAGCCACCTTCCCCAGCAGAGTGCGAAAAAATGTAAACATAAAATGATATTGTAAACTGAGTTCCAACCCAAGAGGGGGGTGAATTGGATTTTTAAAAATTTTCACTAATTATTCACAAGTTTATAAAAATAGTTAAATGCATAAGTATATAGACAACTAATTTGCTTTAAGTAAAAGAGTTTAAGGAATAGAAAGTGCAAACTCAATTTATAGTGGTTCGGCAATATTGAAAAGTTCTGACGCTACGTCCACTCTCTTCCAGGAACCTCCTTGAAGTGATCCACTAAAACTCTTAGTCGTACAACTTCACGGGTGTTGCACAAACCTTACAAACAATCCCTTCCACTTGGAAGCTTATCTCTTCCTTTCGGAAGCTAATCTCTTCCTTTCGGAAGTTAATCCCTTTACAATAAATATGAGTTGCTATAAAATAAATGGTAGAGAGATAGCAATGAATGCTTTTACAACTGAACAATATATCTCTTTCAAAGTAAAGCTTGAAAAATGGCTCAACAATAAATCTTTCAAAGCTTTTGTGTATTAATGAGAAAAAAACTCAATTGAATGTGTAATCATCTCTTCTTAAATGCTCATTGGAGTGGGTCTATGTAGCCTTAAATCAATATAGCCGTTTGGTACTGACTTGTTATTTTTTGGTACATTGAATACTCAAGTTTGACGCCTCAATGGTCATATTTTTCGAATTACCAGTCGACTAGGTCAAGCGAAAAATCTCACTTTTTTAAGGCTGTGAGGAGTACCAGTCGACTGGGTCATTTGTGCCAGTCGACTGGGGACATTCTATCCAATATGCTAGTTAACTGGTATTGATCACCCGGTCGACTAGGGACATACTGTCCCACATCCCAGTCATCTGGTATAGGAATCCAGTCAACTGGGTTGCCCTTCAACCCAATTTTTCATGTTTTGAAATGTTTTTTACTTAGAAATGTTTGAATGAATAGTTTTATCAAAATGCTTTTACAAAAGGAGCCATAAGACAAGCTAGTTATTTGAACAAAAGAGATTTACAACTTGTTTCATTACCTTATGCCTATACTAAATCTTTTGTCATTATAAAATTTAGGTGAGGGTCAACAATCTCCCCTTTTTTTTATGATGACAAAACTAATGAGAGAAAACAGTTTTAAAAACTAAGTGTTAGGTTTTTAGAAAAAATTGGACAGAGTTTCCTTTGTTTTTTGAATAAAACCATCATGTAAAAAGTTCCAAATAGTTTATATTCAATCCAGCCAAGCAACTCAACATATAGTTTTATACAACAAGTTCTTTGGAGCAATGCTCCCCCTAAATCTATGCATTATTTTAAGTTTATAGTCATTTTTCTCATATTTCTCCCCCGTTTTGACAACAGCAGAAAAAGGAGGTAGTAAACCAAAAAGTAAGCCACATAGACACTACAGACATTATGATAATACATAAACAAACCTATATACAAAAATTTGATATAATTCAAAGCTATGAAGATATCCCGGTAAGAGCCGGAAGTTTCCTTACGTGCATAAGCAGTTACAACATATATCCGAGCAAAGAAGATTTTATATGAAGTAAACATATTGCGTAAAAGTAAAACAAGTATATGAATCATAATGTAAAATGAAATATAGACATATAAGGCAAATATCCATACATCATGGGCTTCTAAAAGCTGAAAATGAAAACTACAATGTATGTTAAAATGATGTTCGTGCCAAGAACAACTAAAAGCTATATATCTATACAACTGAAAAGCAATACAGAAAGCAACTCAGTTAGCGAGAGAGTCAGAGCCATCACGAATGACATCTTGAAGTTGAGCTAAAGAACCCTCTGTATGCTCTCTGTGCAGTTCGAAGTCATCTCTGAGGGAGTGGACGTCATGATGCATGGGGTCGACAGAAAAGCTCAAGCTCTGGAATCTGGATTGCATAGTCAGTTGGAGGCTCGTAATAGCCTGAAAGCTCGTAGTAGCCTGGAGAAGATCTGAGGTCGAAAGTTCTAAAGTGAGGACTCAACCTCCTATAGTTCCACCTCAAATAGTGGATATGGAGGTAGGACATCATGATTATGGTGCAAAAAGCTCTGTGGAAAGAGAATAAACACTAAAGAAGAAACTTGAAGAGACCATAATTTTAGCTGGGAAAAGGCCTATAACAAAGCCTCAAAAAAGTCAAATCATGACCTGCTTGGAGTTCATGGAGTTTCTATCATTGTAGTCGGTTATGAAGGAAGGCCTAGTTCTATACTCAAGCACCAGCTTTTATCACTCGAGAAGATCTAGAGTACATTCTAAAAAACTCCACAAAGCATTCTGCCTTTATAACGGATGATTTCAACTTCATACCACCCTATCCCAGATAGGTGATGGAAAAGAAAAATCCTCAAGGCTATGAGATGCCAAGCTATGAAAAGTACAATGGCAATACAAAAGATGCGAGAAAGCATGCCAAGATATTTCTGGATGCTATGGGATTCTGGAAAAAGGACCAAGAATTGTTGATGTGGAATTTTCCAAAAGCCTTGCTAATAAGGCATACAACTAGTATGCAAGGCTTAAACCTGAAAGCATAGCAAGCTAGTCTATAATGGTAAAACAATTCTTGAAAAACTTTTACACCATCCCATGCCAGTATACACTGATTGATTTGGCACAAGAGCATCAGGACCCTTTAGAAAATCTAGAGAGGCATATCGAAAGATTTAAGGTAAAAACACTTGACTGTCAAGATAAAACTAACAAGGATATTCTAGTAAAATTCTATTTCGCACAAATGCGGGATGAATATAAGTTGTCCATTATTGGGAAAAAAAGCTTGAAGATGCAAAGGAATTTGTACACAAATACAATGTGTCAACGACATGGAAATGTGTTGCACAAACCTCCTGTAGATTTACATGCTTTAAGTACTCCATGGCCTTTTCATACACGGACCATGGCTTTGATGGGGCCAATTTCGCCACCTACCCAAGGACATGTTTGGATTCTAGCTGCTACGAAACATTTCACTAAATGGGTTGAATCTGTATCACTCAAGAAAGCTTATGGTGAAGTAGTCTTAAACTTTATAAAAGAAAATGTTTTTTTTTTATTGTTTTAGCATTCTTAAGAGTATCTTGTCTGATAATGGTACGCCCTTTGTAAACAAGGTTGTAAAAGAATTCATGAGAATCTATGAGATCACTCATCTCAAATCCACAGTGGATTACCCTAAAAAGAATGGCCAAGCAGAGGCAACAAACAAAATGCTCATCAGAATCCTAAGTAAAGTCGTGCATGATCAACCTAAGGCATGACTTGATGCTTTTCCACAAGCTCTATGTGCTTACAGTGTCACTCAACATTCTGCCACATATGCATCATCTTATTCACTAGTTTATAGGCAAAATGTGTGGTACAAACAGAAATCCGAGAACAATCTGCTCGAATTAGAGCAACAACAAAATTAGAAGATGATACTGAAAGATTCACCTAGAAGAAAAAAGAGATAAGTCTAGAGTTGCTTTCAACGTATATCAAGAAAGAGCAAAAAGAGCATATAACAAACTCATTCAACCACAATTCTTTAAAAAAGGGGAATTGATTCTCAAAGCTACTGAACATATATGTATGAGGAAATCAGCGAATAATAAATTCGTTCATAAATGGAAAAGTCCATTTCAAGTACAAAAGGCTTCTACCAGTGGGTATTGTACTTTGCTCGATCCAGAAACAAGCAAAGTTACAGTCTCAATCGACTTTCTGTATTTGAAAAAAAAATATCATGCTTAAGAAAAAGAACATACATTCAACATGAATACCGAAATAACACACACACACACACACAATCATCATCATGATATACAAGTCTCCAAATAATATTATACATACATGCAAAAAAAATATCCATACAAAACCAGTATATATATAAAAAAATAATAAAGAAAGGAGTATTACTACAAATAAAAATAAAAATTAATATTAATATTATTGTTCAACAACTCTCCTATAAAATCTAAAGGGATTTCATTTTCCCTTGGAGGAACCAATTCATTTACTCGATTAGATGAAGCACGATTTTCTGAGTGCCGAGTCTCATTAAGGGCAATCACTAGGGCAACCACTTGGGGCTTGGATCACTAGGAGCTATTACCACAGAATTCGTCATTTCTTGGCAAAGCACATAAACCAACCTTCGTAGGTCCCTAATTTGAAAAGGTAAAAAAATAATATATATATATATATATATATATATATATATATAAAAGAGAGAGAATTTCATAGTAAGGCAAAAACCTAATGCTTAAGCTCCCAGATATGAGCAACACACCCATACATGGGATCATTGTTCCGAGAAACTACCTCATAAGCCATAGTTTTTACGACAGCATATCAGTGATGCTCTGGTAAATTTTTAAGTACCCTTGTAAAAATTTCAGCACCAAAAACTTCGTGAATTGCCGCGAATTGGCCCGTCGCTCCCTTGTAACGCAAATAGAGTGTTAGCTCACAATCATCCTCGCATTGCTTCTTTAAAAATTTATAAGCTCCACATAGAGACTCGTTTCTATCCATTTTTCTTTACCTCGGTAAATTTTAAAATAATAATAATAAATAAATAAAATAAGTAAATAATAATAATAATAATGTAAAAATCATAAAGTTTCCTTAGCATAATCTAAGGGAAAATCCCTTTAAATTTATCAAGAAATTTTACTATCATAACATTACAGTAATAAACCAGAAACTCAAAATTTAACACTAATCCATAAAAATTTAATCATATTTCTAAAGGATTACTTACAAAGATGAGAAAAACTGCATGAAAATGAGAGAAATCCTTTTCTCTTTGACATATCGCAATCGCAAAACATAAAAGGCACGAACAATTCTCTACACGCTATGAAACCAAAAACGAATAAACCTAATCGAATGCAGGTCTTATATACTGAAAGTAAAAGAGAAAAACGACATTGTTTCAAACCTAAAAAAACAACAGCTTTAGAAGAGAAAACGACCTAGTTTTACATTTTTAAAAAAAATGACACCGTTTTTGATAAAAGCTCAGATAAAACTTCCAACAATCATAATAAATACACAACAAAGACAAAGTATGTATACAGTATAGCTAATTACAGGACTAAAAACATTAATTTCTCTCTGAGATAGCAGTTAGAGAAATTATTATATATAAAATGAAAACAAAAAGTATGGTAACATACAAAACATGTGACCAAACATGTCAAGCATAGTAACCATAAAAATTCCTATAAATACCCTCTCAATTTTTTATTTCAACATGGATAACAAACACAGTAAGCATTTCATACCGTCAAGAGAGAAAATAGAGAAGAAAAAAAAATTATTCATAAATACAATTTCTTGTAATCTTTCATTTATAGTGAAATACTTTTCTACTGCTCCATGGAGTAGGCTTTATAAGCTAAACCACGTAAACACTTGTCTCAGTTATTTTACATTTTTTTTTTATTAATTGGTATTTATACACCAATTATTTTCAAATTCAAAAAAAAAAATCTACAAAATTTTCAAAAACATATTCTCTATTCCTTACACAAAATTTTTAATCCCATTATATTTTCTCGCCACTCAATTTAGGAATTATTTTGTGGATCTAACAAGTTGGTCCATTGGAAGACTCCATAGTTTAGATTTGTAAATATTTATCATTTTGTGTTTACACCCTATTAGTATTAGGACAAAATTAAATGAAAATTCAAACAATCAACCGGAGAAGTTTAGAGAGAACTAGGAGATGTGAGAACCATCAAGAAAATTCCATGCCTTTTTGAGTTTTGAGGATGCAGCAACATTGTGATTTTTGTCTGTTTATTCTTTTCTTTTAGTGTATGGGGCCTTGAGCTTGTATCATTGATTTTTGTGATGGGTAAAATCTTCTTTGTTTAGCCTTTTTGGTAAGTTCGATATACTATTAATTTGGTTTCATGCCGATTTTGGAAGTTTTTAATGCAGGAACAGCCATTGTCATTGTATGATTTATAAACATAATTGTTGCTCAACTATTAACAATCAATGTATAATCCAATCCATCAATCGCTATAAAGAAAAAATCCAAGCCCTTAATTATAAAATTAATGTTTTGATATTTTTTCCAGAAATTAAGGGATCGGATTTGAATTCGTTTCATTTAAAAATTATAATAAAATCAAATTTATTGTAAAATTAATTTATAGTGTACCTCTTGCCATCATCTACGCCTCTAAATGTAGGAGCTACCAATTTTTCACGTATCAATCAAGTTATAAATTGAATCTTCAGGAAAGACATCTCTAAGTGCAAAAACAAAAAACTCACCAGCCCAGAAGAGTAGAAAAAGATGGAGAAGTCCTCGCTCAAATTGGCTTTTTGCGTTATGCTTTTGGTTATTGCTTCTTGTTAGTCTCTCTTCCTCTATCAGCCTCAATATATAATATATATGGTTTCAAATTTTCAATTGTTTATTAATTCAAATTAATGATTTCTTGCAGACTCGAAGACTGGAGCTGAAGCAGGGATCGTTGTTTCGTTTCATTGCAATACTGATGAAAACTGCGCAAGAAATCCTGTTTGCTCACATTGCCCAGTACCTTGCACTTGCATCAAAAACTTATGCGATTGCGCTGCAGATCATCCCCCCTACATTGGCTGAGGCCATCGTGGATCACCACTAATCTCAAAGAGATGATGACCCATAAATCAAGGGTGCAATTGTAAAACAAATTAATAAGATGGGGACTTTATCAAAATATGACAAATCTGTTAACGCCTAATATTTTGTTATATATGAAGTAATCAGCATTCAGTAGTATTTTTCTTTTTTGCAATCAGTAGTGATATTGAAACACTTGTAACAGTTAGCACCTCGTACTTGTTATTAGTACAATTAATAGTCTCGAATGAGGCCTCCACCAGAGTGTTACAGACCCTCTCGGCTTGAACCATCAGAATTAAATTTAAGAGCTCCCAAGGAAGGAGCTCCCAAGGAAGCAAGATACCTCGTTGCTCCAAAGCTGAGTAGTCAGAGTTATTGGAGCATAGAGGACCAAAACTAGGTATCGATATTGCTGACGAAGGGTGATAAAAAAACAGATGTAAAGTGGTTTTAAGGTTCTCTTTGTGATCACTAATTCGAGTTTTCTTGGGTTAGGTCACAATGTTTTCTTTGCGAATTCTTTAAGCTAGGTATAGATGACCTGCTTTTGATCCGTCCGGAGAGGTAGACTTAATACAGTGCGCGCAAGCTGATCTGTGTTCAAGAGTGGACCACAGATAGACACTCATAAAGTACAACTTATCTAATATAAAGTCTAGATGATGAGATGATCTCTCTTCGAGAAACATTATTTAGTTTTTAGTTCTATTGGTAGGGAAAACTTACATTTTCACCATTTTTTCAAATCAAAAAATAAATTGCCAAGAGTTTTTCAATGTTAGCAAATGTTTCTCAACAGAAAAAATAAAACAACCCTAAAATAATCATTCAATTTTAACATCCAAAACTGTCAACAAATAATACGACATCACCTCGTAAAACTTCACTACTAACTTATCAATTTATTCTCAGAAATCATTATAACGAATTTAGTCATGAAGATTTTAATAAATGACTCAAGAAAGATTTTATGATTGTTTTGATAAGTAAGACTTTAAGTCATTATTAAATTTGAGTTTATGATGATTTAGGAAATTAGTCAGTTTATGAACATCTTTTTTGTTCAGGGTCTGAGATAGTGATTTGTTTAAACTTGAGTCATATGAGGGAATAACAAACTTTTATTTTCGCTTCTGCAATGGAGGAGGATGTGTCTTCTTTAATCCCATGAGAAGCTATACAAGTTACAACCCCAGATAGCTTGCTTGAAATTCCAAATTCTCTCTTTTTACCAAGCCTAGTGTCAATGCTGGGTTTGTTTCAGAAATAAATCGTGTGAATGGAAGATCTAAATCATGTTTAACGAATCGTTATCTTCACATTTTTGTTTCATTTCACAATGTTGTTGAAGTGTTTGCATACATAATTGATTGTTGCCTAGCGAAGAACTACTTTCATTCCTTTGAAGCAGTATGAATTTGTGAATGGTAGATCTAAAGACTTGTTGCTGCCTTACTGGCGTCTGTTTCTAAGTCCGCATTGACCGTAGTTCTCATATTTGTTCTTTTAATTGTTTGTTTTATTTTCAGACTTATGATCGATATTACATTCAGAGGTGGCTAGACAAAGGTAACTTGACATGTCCTCAAACCCAAGCGGTCCTCACACATACCGATCTTACTACTAATCATTTGGTTCAAGATATGATTTCATGATGGTGCAAGAAGCATGGAATCAAGCTGCCAGTCTGCTCATCATATTGTTAAAGAAGTGATCACTAGTGCAGACCGGGGTTATTTGTGGGATAAGGATGGGGGCAAATGGGGAAGAAAAAAGAAAATATTCAGGGTGGGATAAATTTTGTACCGCCACATGAGATTAAATTTGTGGGATAAGGATCAAGTTTACCCTCCTTCAATCTCAAATGAATAGTATCAGAGAGAACCAAATATGGGAAAAGGTCTAAAGTGAGATTAGGATTGTTCTATTCCTCCTTAATACACCCAATCAAATGGACTGCAAATGAATAGACGTTTCCGCTTCATTTCCTTTTTTATTTTGGTCTGTCGATCAATTGAATATCCATTTGAGATATGTTATCAAATGGAAAATGATCTAAAGAACACAATTTCCTAGCAAATAAAAAGACACCAACACTCCCTTTGGAGAGGTTTTATTATCAAGTGGCCGGCTCTAGCCAACCTTATGGTTTCTGTCCCTGCCAGGGGATTTTGGTTGCTCAAGTGACTCCTGCTGTTAGGTCTCTAGTTGTTAAAAAATTGATTCAGCTTTACTATATAAAAAATAAATAAATAGAGACACCAACAGAGTACATGGCAGAACAAAGGCAGGAAGCAGCAATTTTTTGTGATTCTGCAGCCCCATAATCATCACTATTCCCACAACAATTTGTTGGGCCTCTGTTTTAGTTTATCCAATTTTTTACGAGCTACAATATCACCAAAAGCCCCTTAATCATCTTTTCAGCTTCTGTTCTTGGCTTCTTGCCCATTAAACACAACATGGACTAAAACTATACTTTTGAGCTTATGTTCAATACTGATCCCAAAGGCCCAAAAAGATATCTCTCTCTCTCTCAAAAATACAAAAAGATCTACAGATAAGGCAATACTCAAACACTCTCTTCCTTCTACACTCAACGTTTCCCCTTCTCTATCACAACCATGCTTTCTGTAACTGCAAATGCTCTGAAGCTAGTCGTCTCTCCCTTCACTCACAGCAACAATAACTACAAGCTTTCATCCTCTTTCCCAACCTTCCACTCACCACCACCAACAACTTCAAGACCCAATTTGAAGCCAATCGCAGCCACTCTAATCCCTGCCTCCCCTCCACCATCCAACCAACAACTCTACCAGCCCTTCAGACCTCCTCCCTCCCCTATCCCTCCCAAATTCCGCTCCCTTGATACCGCTGGCCGCCTCGATATCCTCGCCAACCGTCTCGGCCTCTGGTTCGAGTACGCTCCTCTCATCCCTTCCCTCTACCAGGAAGGTTTCTCCGCTCCTTCCATCGAGGAATCCACGGGAATATCTGGTGTTGAACAGAACCGCTTGGTGGTCGCCGCACAGGTCAGGGATTCCTTAGTCCAATCTGATACCGACCCAGAAATCGTGTCCTCCTTCGACACGGGGGGTGCGGAGCTGCTCTATGAAATACGGTTACTAAGCGTGAGCCAGCGGGCAGCAGCTGCCCGCTACGCCGTCCAGAACAGGCTGGATGGCAAGGGCGCTCAGGAGCTTGCCCGCGCCATGAAGGATTATCCTCGTAGGCGCGGGGATAAGGCCTGGGAGAGCTTTGATTACGCTCTCCCAGGTGATTGCCTGTCGTTTATGTATTACAGGCATGGTAGAGAGCATAAGAACCCTTCAGAGCAACGGACAGCTGCCTTACAGCAGGCACTGGATGTTGCGGAATCTGAGAAAGCGAAATCTGTCATAATTAACGAATTGGAAGGGGATAGCGATGGAAAAGAAGGGAAAGGAAGCGAAATTGAAGCTGAGGTTCGGGTTCCCGTTGTCCGGATGAAGATTGGAGAGGTTGCAGAGTCGAGTTCAGTTGTGTTGTTGCCTGTTTGTAGAGGGGAGGAGAGGGAAAAAGAGCTATTAGAAGCTCCATGGGAGTGTAGCAGTGAAGGGGAATTTGGGATGGTGGTGGCGGAGAAGGAGTGGAAGAGATGGGTGGTGTTGCCTGGGTGGGAACCGGTTGTGGGGTTAGGGAATGGAGGAGTGGTTGTGGCCTTTAGGGACGCGAGGGTGTTGCCTTGGAAGGCGAATAGATGGTACAAGGAGGAGGCTATATTGGTGGTGGCTGATAGGGGGAGGAAGGAGGTTGCTGCGGATGATGGGTTTTACTTGGTGGCTGTTGATGGTGGCGTTGATGCTGCTGGTGATGGATTGAAGGTTGATAGAGGATCTGCATTGAAGGAAATTGGGGTGAAGGAGAGTTTAGGTACTGTGGTGTTGGTGGTTAGGCCACCAAGAGAAGAAACTGATAATCCCATGGATGACGACTGGGAGTGAAAGAATAGGAGCTAAGTGAAGGATTGTGAATGGCTTAATCTTGATTAGAATGGAGATTGATTTAGGTTATGCAGAATGTTAGTAATGGTGGAAACTTGAAGTTTGGATTCATATCATGTTGGGTTTATTCGATTGCCCTGTAGTAGCAGGGTTTTTGTTTTCTGTTTTGTTGCCAAAGAATGGCACTTGTTTGCCTTATGATCTTGTTGTAATACTCTGCTCTGTTATTTATTGAGAAGGATTCATTGTACACATTTTTATTTTAAATTGCAACATATTATTGCATATGATATATCTGATGATGTTGCCAAAGAATGATCTGTTTTCCCCATCATCTGGAGTTTGTTTTCTCAATTATTCTCTTGATTAGATTTTTTGGTAATTCTTGAACGGGATAAGGCTTTGCTATGCATTCCACCACAATGTTTTTTATGTAGTATTTCTCAGTGTTGGCAGAGCATTTCAGTGATAGAAGCAATCCAAGCTGTAGTTAGTTACTGAGTTTGTGCTCTGCAATGTGAATTTCTTGGACCCTGTTGACATCTATAGGTAACTGCACTTTGCTTAAGAATCTTGTCCAATATGGTATACTTTGAATAGACTGGAAAATTTGAAGTAATTTCATTGATTCTTAACATTTTTTCTCTATTGATCCTTTCTTGCAGTGCTCATGGTACATGATCTTTCACCTACTGGCTTCACTTTGGAAAAGTTAAGTTGTAGTTTTCTTATTTAATACTTCTTGAAGATGCTTTCTGCCTGAGAATATAGTGTCCTATACTTTCTCGTGTAGGTATCTTTAGGATTTTGTTCTGCACTTTATTTGGGATAAGTATGTTATTTTCTTCTAGGTGATCAAAGGATAGATGTTTCACACCTTTACATGTTAACAATTCTTGAAAAAATTTCTGAGTTGTTTGTCTACCATTTGTGCCTGCTTTCTGTAAATCATGTCTTACGAACAAGGAAGAAAATCGCTAGAAGTTATCTTTTCTGAATAAAAAGTTTCTGCCTGAGCATATAGGTCAGCATAGATTTTCTTGTTATAAGCAAATAGCATATATTTAAATGAACCCTTAGGATAAGAAGGCTTCAAAATTTCTTTATTCATGCTTTTTTAATTGCTGAATATTCGTTGTTATTCAACACAAAATGCATTTTAAACAGCAGACTACATCATGATTCTCATCTGATGATTGAACCGATAATTATCTACTGCAGCAACAACTAGACACCCTCATGTTATGCATATGGTTTATTCTTGTTGGTCCTTCATCATGCTAACAGATAAGTTATTTGCTGCTGCACGACTATTAATTTGTAGTCATAGGTTTATGCTGTGCTTGTCTGTTGGAAAAGCACAGCCAGAGAGTATATTTCCACCCTCACAATCTCAAATGAGCAAGTGCAGAGGTGGTGTTGAGTCCTATTGAGTGGAAACAGCTGATATACTCCCTTATGGAGGTTTCCCTATACAGAGGTGGGCTGTCATCCGATAGCAACTCTTTTATAGGGCCATAAAGCTTATCTGATGATTGAAAATGTGTCGTGAAGAAGCATGCCAAGGATATTCTTGGGCCAGTCCCTTTAACCAACACTCTGTGCTCAACACTTTTGATCTTGTCATTACTGATTAGCTGCATGAAAACAATGCAGAGGTAAGTAGAAAAAGAAATGGAAGAGAGAATAGGAATAAGAAGAAACACTTCCATTTGTTTGCTTAAAATGTATATAAGATCTAAAATCTTATAAACTTTTTTAACTTCTTATCAAAACTGATGGAAGCTTTCTTTCGCAAGGGAGTTTCTATATCTAGTGTTCCAAGTTCTTGCAATCAACATTGTAAACTTCCTGTATTTCATTTCTTATTTTCCATATTGATAACAGCAAATGAGGGTTTTGAGATATTATATGCTTGTTCATACCTGTAAAAGGTTCCCAATATTAACCACCAGAGCTCCTGCCACGGGAGGGACATCAATCCAATGATTTTCATGAAGTACTTGCAGACCACCGATTTGATCTTGTAGAAGGATTGTAAGAAAATCAGGATCACAATGTGTGCCATGTCCAAGAGTCCGGTCGGGTTCAGGGCAAACGGGATAGTAGTGACACACAAAGGTATGTCCTTCAGCACATCCCAGATCTGTTAAACGATTAGGTTCCAGGCCTAATGCCTCTGATAATAACTCAAACAATGTTTCTCCCAACCTCCTAACATGCTCTGAGTATTCCAACAATATGTCCCTGCAACCAAGTGCATAAATATATGGCAAACCAGTAAATAGTACTATTCTTTTCACAAAGTGGAGGTAGGATTTGCTTAGCATCTTGAAGGAATTATTGTTTTGAGTACCTATACCGGTTTTATAGCCAAAGAACATGATCCTTAGTGCTTATTTGGTACAGTGGATTAAGAAGAGGATGATAGGTTGAAATAATTTTGAAAAAATGAGAGTGATGATCAGTTTATGTTTAATTTTTGTGTCAAATGAAATTATCTCATTTATCCTCCTCTTATTCCGGTGTTCCAAATGGACAATAATTAAGATGGTGTATGTGTATTACTTAGGGATGAGTATGGAAGCTGGTGGACAAGCGGATCCGATCTAAGCTGGTGCAATGGGTTAGGTTGGGTTTGGGTTGTGAAATTGTTGAACCGAGTGGGTTGGGTTGGGTCATGACTTCAAAATTTTCAATCCGATCCAAACCGGTAACCAAATCATTATATAATTATATTTTACATATATTTAGTATTTATTATATGTAACTATTTATATACAATATTTATTTCCTTTTAATATATTTTTGTTGAAGAAAACTGTTTGTTCTCGTGAAAGTACTTCATTCACTTTATGTTTTTTTGGTATGATGTACATGTTTGGTATTATTTAAGAACTTGGTCATGGAGTATCTAGGGCCAAATCTATGCTAGTGTTGAATTTTGAAGAATTTGAGTGATCAAACATCTCCAAAATCTGGTTTTTATTTATATTTATATAATTTGTATTAAACTACGATTGTTTGAACTTTGTGTTAAAGGATTTAAAGTACTTTGCAAGTAATGGATTTGTAAGATATGCATCTAATGAATGATGAATTATTATGGTAGAATATTTTTTTTACGCAATATGTTTGAATTAGTTTTTAAATGAGAAAAAAAGATTAAACTGACTATCCAAATCGACTCAAACCGATTTGAATGGATTGAGTTGAGATTTTTTTAATTCAATATAATCGGATAAGATTGAATTTTTAAGTCAACTTGACCCAATTCGACTCATGCTCACAACTAGTATTACCTGCAGGCTGATGGATACTCTTTGGGATGTGGAGGATTGGGAGCCATGAGACACACCAAGGTATCTCTCCAGTTAGCAGCCTTTGCCTTGTACAGATCAAAGTTACTATTGAACCTCACTTTCTTCTCCGTTTCGCGTGAGTAGAACTCCATTTTCACCTCTTTCCTTTGCTCATTGAATCTACGTATACCTACGATCATCTCATCCATAACATCTTGTGGAATACCATGGTTTATGAGCTGGAAAAAACCCCATGTCTCAGATGCATATCTGATAATTGCAACGGTTTCTCTGCGTCTAACGTTATTCGTTTGCATGCCTTTTAGATCTATGACTGGAACTTTGAAGTGAGCTAAACCAGGATCTGCTCTGTGGTAGAGTGTTTCTTCTGGTGGCACGACAAAGATTTGAGGGATTGTAGTTATCCCTTCATCGACAAGTCCTTTAACACCTGCTTTTGTCTCATCGAAGGCTTTCAGTGCTTTTGCTCTAACATGATCCTCTTCAGCTACAATATTTGGCATATCAGAATCCATTTCCTTTACTTTCACTCGTATATGCAAGAACACTGCTAAAACCAGATGAAATCTCGACCAACAGAAGACAAAGGACTGTTTAATGATGAGGTGACAATCTTTGAAGTGATGAGGCCAAAAACAACAGATATGCTATTTATGCAAGTATTAAGTTCGTTCCCATAAGCACAGGAGCAGGCAAAAAAATACAGTACATGAATAAATAAATACAGCGCAGATCTCACGCGGTATTTTAAGCCATAAGAAACTGACCTAAATTGGGTCTTCCATCCCATCAAAGGGACATGTTTTTCTATTTGCTTCCATCCCATCAAAGGGACATCTATCATATCTGGCAAGAGAGGAATTCTAGACTTCACAAGAAAGCTTTTAATGGTTAAGATTTTGTTTTTAACTCACTTATCTCTATGTTAGAGATAAGTTTTCAGTTTGACCTTTGATATAAATTACCAGCTTTGTTTGCTGTTTTCTTTGGATGAATAAAACTTTACATTTATCATATATATATATTTTTTGAAGAAGTAAAAACAAAAAACACTGTTCATTCGGCTTAATTTCTGATTTTGACGTAACTTAAAAGTGATTTTAAAATAACTGTAAATAGAATTGCACTTTGCTTAAGAATCTCACCCAAAATGGTAATATTATGAATAGATTGGAAAGATGGGAGTAATTTCATTGATTCTTAACATTTTTACTCTATTGGTCCTCTCTTGTAGTGCGCATGGACCTTAATGTTTCACCCACTGACATGACCTTTTAAAAGCTGGTAAACTGTAGTTTCTTGATTCGCATGTTTTATGAAAATGCTTTCTGTCTAAGAATCCATTGTCCTATATTTTCTCGTGTAGGTTGGTTTCTTTAGAATTTTCTTCTAGTGGATCCAAAAGATACACGTTCACACCTTTACATGTCTGCAATTCTTGAAAATACTTATTTCTTTGTTTTCAATTGGTGCTTGCTTTCTGTAACTCGTGTATTATGTACTAGGAAAAAGAACCGCTAGAAGTTATCTTTTATGAATAAAAAGTTTCTGCCTGAGCATATCGGTTTGTATAGATTTTCTTAAGCAAATAGCATATTTTTTAATGAACCTTTTCAGATAAAACAAATCTTGAAAATTTGTTTATTCTTGCCTTTTTTAACTGGGTCATTTATTAAAAAGGAAAAATGCAATGATCTCAGCAAATGATTGAGCGATTGGTCATGCTCTGTGGTAACAGCTAGACACCCTCATGTTATCTAGATGGTTTATTCATCATATTGTTCTTCCTTCATCATGCTAACAGATAAGATATTAATTTGTAATTATAGGCTTATGTTGTGCTTGTCTGTCGGAAAGGCACAGTGCCAGAGAGAAGAAGCTGCTGTTCTCTGGACAATCTAGCTTTAATTGTTGTTGTAGCCGTATCTGTTTTAATCATTGCACTTATGAGTCTTATCTAATGTAGTGTTTATCTTGGCATACATCCTCCTGGTTAGACAGACTGGCTGCAAAACCTATTCACTCTAGCACAGGACATATACCTGAGCATTTGGATCGAATTCACGACACATCTCTCCAAAATACTTTCATTTCATATATTCTGATGCTCAGAAAAGATTCAGGTGAACTCTATGTTTACAGAAGAAAAAAGAGTTCCAGGCAGGCGCAGTGGCATCCAATTTTCAAACCAGCAAGGCACTCCATTGCTTCGTATATTGTCTAGTGAATCAGATGATGATGAAGATGTTGCAGGTGCATTTGATAGACAGGATGAGGGGAGGAGAGGATGAGGTAGCTAAGTAGGAGGATAGGATGCTCAAAGCAGGATGATTTCATCCTATTGTAACCGGATGAGACATCTAATCCTCTCTCTTATCTTATTCACCAAACACATTCTTAGGATAAAATCATCTTATCCTATCCTCTTCTCGTCCTGTTCACCAACCACACCCAGAAGGTGTTCTAGCTCAGAGAATTCTCCTGCTACACGGAGGGACTGGGTATCATTGGCATTAATGTGTCCAGTAATGTCAAACAAATCAAGGCAATCATACACAGGAAACTGGCTGTATCATATGGAAGAATCATGCAGTGTTGCATGATATTGAGATTCCTAGGCACCGATTACAAGTTCAATTATCCTCCAGGCAGATGTGTACACAGCTCACTATTGTAAAAAATTTGGCTCAAATGGGATTTACATCATCTGGTTACCAGGATATGTGATGCTACATGATTATATATCCTATATATCGTATGGTTGTATATTAGTCCTGACTCTGCAATTTCTGTTCATGATAATATATTGACTTATTTACCCAAAAGAAAAAAAAGTACAGCACACTTCTCACGTGGTATTAAATCACCATTAGTAGATAATTTGAGGAAGAATTGCACAAGAGAGGAAAAAGAGAAAAGGAAAGAATAACAACCACTTCAGAGGCTGCTACCGGCCACATTATGGGCAAAAAGGAATAACGAACTTCCTGATTGAAGCGGTTACTCACATGACGAATCATCCATAATAGTAACGAAAAGGAACAACAACCTTGTAAGAAGCTGACATAACAGTAATGAATATCTTATTTCAGGGCTGGTCTCAGCTTCTCAAGAGGTGAAAGCAGCGTCTCATCTGCGAAACCTGAATTTTATGTCATCAATGGCAAAAGGTGGGTTCTTGCATAAATTTCTAGTCATTTTTATTTTTTACACACATTCCATTTTATAATTTGAAGTATACAAGTCCACTCGCAGAAGACAGACAAATATGTTACCAGAAGAATCATCACATTAATCATTCATAAAATCAGATTGGTTCTGTTTTCCAAAAAGTTTGAATCATGACAACTTGTTAACAAAAAAATTAATGGTGGGTAAATCAGATGGAAAAGTTATTACAATTCTTAGCATTGATGGTGGGGGAGTGAGAGGCATCATTCCTGGAACAATCCTAGCCTTTCTTGAATCTCAGCTCCAGGTTAGTTGCTCCATAAATTTATATATCTAAATTACATAGATTCTGATGCTTATATGCTGCCAATTTTCTAATGTTGGCCTGGTTTCAATGTATAAAGATTGACCAAATTCATAATCTGTAACAAGTTTTGAGATCTTTCACATATTTACCATGAAATTTTCCCTCGTAAAAATCAGAAAGTTAAGTTCATTTATATCCTTTTTGTTGAATATAGAAGCTGGTTGGTGATAATGCCAGGATTGCAGACTACTTTGACTTCATTGCTGGGACTAGCACAGGGGGGCTTGTAACAGCTATGCTCACAACACCAGATGAAAACAACCGACCGATGTTCTCTGCAAAAGATATCAATAACTTCTATCTTCAAGAGAGTCCCCTTATCTTTCCTCAAGAACCAGAACAACCCAAAAATTATTTCGTAAAGTAAATTGCAAAAAAAAAAAAAAAATTACAAATATTATTCATCCGAAAAGATAAACTGGTAAGAAGGATTAATTTAATTTGTTTCTACCCTCAGCAGGCGTAGCATGAACTGGTATGATGCAATAACAAAATGGGTCAAATCTAAATGGAACAATTATTCAGTGCCAGCATACCATTCAGTAGATGGATTTATTAAATGGGTTGAAAATGGAGCATTTTCTCCCAAATATGATGGGATCTACCTGCACAAGAAAATCAAAGATATGCTTGGCAAAAGAAGGCTCCACGAGACTCTAACCAATGTGATAATCCCCTCTTTTGATATCAGGCTCCTCCAGCCAACTGTCTTCTCCACCTTAAAGGTTAAGTCCTCGACAATTGTTAAACTCATTTTTGTTGGTTTGTATCCCTCTCCTCAGTTATCACTTTTTCGGTGCCAGGTCCAGCCTGACATTGTTAATTGGTGGACCGGTGACCCAACTAAGGAACTGTTTCAGTTCACTTGTTGATCTATTAAACTTGGATCATTCAACATAAGTTGGACCAAAGGGAAAACTTGATTTATACAAGTACCTTTTTAATGGTGAAATAGGTGAAAACAATAAAAATCTTTTATCAGAAAGAATGGGTATTTGAGAACAGTTTCCATAAAAATTGTTTTGGAAAAAAACTAAAAATAGGGATTTTCTACCTAAGAACTAGTTTTTTGTTCTTAAGTTAGACAACAGATTTGAAACAGAGAAAAGAACAGGCCTCGATTTGGCATGTTTGAATGTGTTTTCTGTTTTTTATTGGCAAAAAACACGTCTCACAAACAGAGACAAAAGAACTGCTTCCATTGTTTTCTGGCTCAAATACATCTATAGAACTATTAGTCTAAAGCAATTCTGAAAGAACAAAAACAGAAAAGAATAGGTGAAAACACTAGGAATTTGTTCTTAAAAATAAGGACTGTCTAAGAAACAGTTTTCTTCAATTAAAAAAATCTAAAAAGAGCAAAACAGACACTTTTACTCAAATGAATCGTGCTAGGTTTTTGTTTTTTGTGAACAGAACATTATTCTTGAAAACAGCATACCAGACGTATCCTAAATTTTCCACCCAAAATAACATCTATCTCTCTGCATTGCCATCTGCCTCTTTGTGTGTGTATACTCTGCATGTTTGATACATGTTACTAGTATATTGTAATGTTATGGAAAATAAATAATGTTTCTTTTTTTAAAAGAATTTTTTATTGGGAATAGTTTGTTTTTTTTATTGGGATAGTTTGTATATAATATTAGATTTACAATGAAGGGTTTTCTTTTTTTCAAAAAAGAACTAATAATGTTTTGACGTAATGTAGTTACATGAATAGTTTTTTTTTTTTTGTTGAGATACTTTGTATATAATATTAAATATAGTTTTAACTCAATTTGTTATTATCAATTTCAGTTCATCCACTTACAAATCAAATCCAAGTTTGTGATTATGCCTTCTTTTACTAAAAATATTTCAATTTTTGACTTTATTAACATTGTTTTAGGAAAGTCTATTGGCGTCATCTAAAAATGGATAAAAGTTGGATAGATAAACCGAGGTCGAGTAATGCCTATATGGATGGTGTTGCAAACTTTATTAGATTTGCGTGTCAGAAAGCTTGTGGTCGTGGTAGTATTGTTTGTCTATGTAGGAGATGTGGTAATTGTTATTCATTCGAACCAGAAATTGTTCAGGAGCATCTATTGTATAATGGGTTTAGTCCAGGTTACACCGAGTGGGTTTTTCATGGGGAGAAAATCTCTCGTATAGACCACACTCACACTAGTTTACAACCCACTAGTGTTCCAGTTGGCTTCATTGGACGAGATGACGTGTTGGGTTTGCTCTGAGGTGCCTTCGAGGTTACTTGTGAAAACCCAAACAATGAACCGTTAAGTTCAGAAATCGAAGTGGGATCTTCAAATGAGCACGGTGAAGAGCAACAGGCTCATGGTGGGTTTGAGTTCAATAATTGTGGTGATCCTTCACACATCGAACATCTAGTTCGTGCTGCTATTGCTGAGACGACTCAGTATCGCAATTTGATGAAAAAGTACGATAATGAACTTCATCTGGGTTGTCAGAATTTCACAAAGTTAAGTTTTATGTTATATCTACTACATCTCAAATGTTTGAATGGGTGGTCTGGTAAATCTCTAACTATGTTGCTTGAGTTTATCAACATGGCATTTCCGATGTGTGCTCCATTGCCATCAAATTATTATGAAGCCATGAAGATTATCAAAGGATTGGGTTTGGGCTATGAGAAGATTCATGTTTGTCCTAATGACTGCACACTGTATTGGGGTGAGCATGTAAATGATGAATTTTGTCATGCGTGTGGTGTGGCACGGTGGGTTAAAAACAATTCTGATGATGAGGATCCGTTGAATGAGATGGATGGTCAATCTAAAAAGAAAAAGCTAGCTAAAGTATTGCATTATTTTCCTCTAATAACGAGGTTGAAGAGGATATACATGCCATCTAAAACGGCTTCGTTGATGAGATGGCATGATAAAGATCGGACAAATGATGGAATTTTAAGACACCCGACGGATGGGTTAGCCTGGAATGCATTTGATACTTTGTATCCTGATTTTGTAGCTGATCCTCGGAGTGTTAGGCTTGGCCTAGCTAGTGACGGGTTTAATCCCTTTCGAACAATAAGTTCAACTTATAGCACATGGCCCGTTCTTTTGGTTCCATACAACTTGCCATCGTGGCTTTGCATGAAGCAAACATCCTTCCTCATTTCAATTTTTATTCCTGGTGAAAATAGCCCCGGTAATGATATTGATATCTTTTTGCAGCCTCTAATGGAAGAGTTGAAACAATTATGGAATGGTGTTGATGCGTTTGATGCGTCCACCAATCAAAGCTTTAAACTGTGCGCTTCGCTTCTTTGGACCATTAATGATTTTCCAGCATATGCAAACTTATCTAGTTGGAGCACCAAGGGGCAAGTTGTTTGTCCATGTTGTGGGGAATCTATGCATTCTGTATGGTTAAAGCACGGGGGGAAGTTTTGCTACATGAGTCATCGTCGATGCTTAACAGAAAACCATGAGTTTCGTTTTCAAAAGAATTAGTTCGATGGCACCATAGAGTTGGGATTTGCTCCTGTTCCACCATCTGGACACGATATTTTAAGACAACTAGAGAGTGGAAACTATATCTATGATAAAACCTCGAAGCCTTATAAGAAGCGGGCAAGAGAGGATGTTGGTACCTCTACGGGGCAAGTACTAGTGGATGAAGTTGATAACCTTTTTGAGGGTGTGGACAATTTCCTAGAAAATGTTGATAATGAGGATCTTCCCATGGATGAGGGAGTTGTAGATACATTGTGGAAAAAAAGAAGCATTTTTTTTTAGTTACCATATTTGAAAGATAATCTATTGCGTCATAATTTAGATGTGATGCATATAAAGAAGAATGTATGTGATAATTTGATTGGAACAATATTGAATATAGATGGTAAGACTAAAGATAATAAAAAGGCTCGCCACGATCTCGAGGAAATTGGTATTAGGAAAGACTTCCATTTAGTTGTTCTTCCTAATGGAAAAGATCACTCGCCTCCAGCATGCTACACTATGTCCACGAAGGAGAAGCATAATTTCTTGACAGTTTTGGCAAATCTTAAAGTTCCTGATGGGTATGCATCAAACATCTTGAGATGTGTCAACCTAAAGGATCGTAAGCTGTCAAACTTAAAGAGTTATGACGGTCACATATTGATGCAAGAAATCCTTCCGATTGCCTTAAGAGCATCTTTGACTAGATATGTTGTAGCAGTTGTTTATGATTTATCATCATTTTTCAAAGCTTTATGCTCTAAAGACCTTGATCCTCATGAGCTTGAAATATTGGAGTCGCGTGTTGCATTGACACTCTGCTATTTGGAGAAAATATTCCCCCCGGGTTTCTTTACCATTATGGTTCATCTTGTCATTCATTTAGCCTCCGAAGCTAGACTTGGGGGTCCCGTACACTACAGGTGGATGTATCATGTTAAGAGGTTAGATGTTCAAAGCTAATTTGTGCACTTCGTTTTTTTTGTTATATTATTAGCTACTTAATTTATCTTTAATTTTTTGGCTTTGCAAGATATTTAGTGAGCTTGAAATCTTACGTACGTAATAGAAGTCGATCCGAGGGGTTAATTGCTGAAGGGTATAATGGGGAAGAGTGTCTAACATATTGCTCCAAATACTTCAAAGGTGTAGAGATAAAATTCAACCGCCCCCAAAGGAACAATGATATTGTAAATTATCTGGATGAATACATGTTTTCCTCAGGTGGATGGATAATGGGAAAGATTGTAAGTGTTGAGCTCGATGACATGTCATTGGCTCAAGCGCATCGTTATGTGTTGCTCCATAATGATAAACTTTCTGACCTTCGTAGGTTAGTATTAATAAAGGAACTTAGTAATCATGTGAATAAATTTAGTTGTTATTATCATTGTGATGGATAATAGTTAGTTAAAAACATCAATTATTGCAGTGAATTTCTGGCTACCCAAAGACTAACCAACCGTTCCAATCGACCAATACAAAGTCTTGAACAAAAGTGGTTGATTGAGAAATTTACCTCATGGCTTATGAGACAGGTTAGCCATAATAACAATTGTCTTCTAATGTTATAAGTGTTTTAAAAAAAACATTGACTGTTGTTGTCTCATATTAATTGTTGGAAAATTTTTAAGTGCCATGGATGGTGGATAACAATTATTCAGATGAAATCATTGCCTTTGCTCGATGTCTGAATAATGTTGTTAGGAGATTTAATGGATTCAACATAAACGGCTTTAAATTCCATACAAAGGAACGTGAGAGGTTTAGACGATCTCAAAATTCGGGAGTTATGGTTGAAACGGATGATAAAATGTATTATGGTGTGCTCAAAGATATCATCAAGTTGGATTACTATGAGACATTTAAGATTGTGTTGTTCCATTGTGATTAGGTGGATATTTATTCACCCAGGGGTTTAAAGAAAGATACAAATGGGTGCATTCTCGTGAACTTGAACAGGTTCATACACACTGGGCAGTTATTGAAGGATGACTCGTTCGTTATCTCATCTCAAGCTAAACAAGTGTTTTATGTGCAAGACCCAACAAGAAAGGAATGGTATCATGTTGTGATCACAAAGACAAAAGACCTATATGAAATGGAGGAAAAAACACAAGAAGAGGATGATGACACTTACAATCAGTGCATGCCTTCTAATGTAGTCGTAGACGATTAATTAGATTGTATCTCAACTTGGGCTAGGATGGACATTGACGAAGATACCAACTAGTTTTTTGTGCATTTCCATGTAATTGTATTTGGATGTGTATTTATGTGATGCACATGTGTGTCAAAGAGATTTGTAATGTTTTATTGTATTCTTTTGGGTTACTGTTGCTTTGTATCACGCAGTTCAAGAGTCCATAACTTTTTTTGCATACAGTTTGTGGAATGTTACTTCAGACTGTCGTAAATTTTTATTTTAATTGTATGATTGATTATTGCTTGTTCTTTAAATCCTATTTGAAGACTTATTTGTTCATTTATTCACAGGTACTCAAAAGTTATTGATTGCTGCATTTGCTGCAAGCCCTTGACAATTCCTATCTTTCAGGTGTGGTTCTTCTAATTCTTGTTAACTCTTAATGCATTCTTGATAGTGTGAGATATAATCATTTTTATGTTTTATGTATATAGATTGCAAGATGTATAGGTCAAAATATATTCCTCCCTCAGTCAGAGATAACATGTCAAACCAGGCTCCAGCTAAGTCTTCACACCATCAAGAAGATATTGACCATGAGCATGAGTATCACCTTGATGATAATCATGACTCGCAAAATGATTCTGAGACCGAGCCAATAACAATGGGAAATGAAAACAATGATAGTGAACAATACGAGATAATTGGTAATTTTTGTATTATAATACATTATCTTTATAACTAGTTTGATATCATATTTTTATACTAATTATAAAATTTATGTTTTCAATGCATATATTTTGAAGGGAAGGTGAGGAAGCAAACACGTTCTCAGGTCCTAAGAACCTCACAAGTGTGGTCCCTTGAACGTGAGGAAAAAATTGTTGTCCACTTCAATGCATGTAATCAACCAATTAAAAAAGGTGGCCAAATATTAAGTAGCTGGTTGGGCAAGGTTGCAAAGAAGGAGAACCTTTGTCCGCTTAATTACAAGGATTGGAAGAATGTCCCTTCTAACTATAAGAAGGACATTGTTTTATTGATTCGGGTAAGTAACAACTTAATTTCGGGTTTTTCTCCAAATTTTTATTATTTTATTTGTTTTTGTGGTGTTGTACATGCATAATCCCTAACACTAATAATGCTTATTTGACATCGATTTCCTTTCTTTGTGGTAGAGGAAGTTCCATTACCCTATGATTGAGGCGATAGACAAAATTTTATTGAGGATGATAGGAAAAAATGGAAGGACTACCGATACGTGCTTAAAAAGGACCATGTGAGGAATAAAACAAAACAACAAGTTTTGAGCAATAATGTTCCAAAAGGAGTAGATCAAGACCAGTGGAAGCAACTGGTAAACTACTGGTTCTCTGAGCAGAGTGAGGTTGTTTTAAGATAATTATGTTCATTTGGATTCTCATTGTTTCTATTTTTCTAATAATGACTTATTATTCAATTGGCTTATTATTGGTGTAGAAATATTCTACTATAGGGACAACGGCACGTGAAAGACAACAATGTCCTCACACGACCAGTTCAAAAAGTTTTGCTAGAAGACGGGATGAATATGTGAGTTCATTTGCTTCATTCATCCATTCTTTCATGGAGATGTAGTGTATTGAGTCACTATTTTAACTCTTTTCATAAATGGTAGGAGATGACACATGGAAATGAGCCTGGCCGCGTAGAGTTTTTTGCTGAAACTCATAAACACAAGGATGAGACTTTTATTGATGAAGCATCACGACAATTTGTGGTAAGTTCACTTACGTATATGATGGTTTTATGTATGATATATAGTTAAGAATAGTACTTAACTTACTCTTATCGTGGTTAGTACTATGTTTCGGGCTTTTATGTAGATTCCAAGTGTTACTTTTATCTTTCTATCTTTAAATATTATTTTTTTTTTGTTTATAGTTGAATTTATGTGGTTCCATTCTCTTGATCTTCAATCAAGGGTAAAATTGGAGCTTGTGTTTGGCAATCTATGTCTGATTGTGATTGATTTTTGGATGCTTAGTTATTGTGCATTTTAGTTGTGGATGTTGGTTTGCTTCATTTTAGTCTCTATGTGTGGTTTTTATTTTTTTTATTCTTCTTTTTTGGGGGGGAGGGGGCAAAGGGATGGGTGACGGGGTTACTTTTAGTTGATTTAAATTTATAGGCTTAGATGCTGTCCAATTGCTTTTGTGCACATTGTATGTCTACCTATATAATTATAACTTACAACATCAGTTAGTTAGCAGATGATTAGAAATTTTAGAAATTCTTTGTTTTCTTGGAAACAACTAGGTGTCAAATGTGAATGGCCTCTATTAGAACTGGTGTTCATAGGCAAGTGGATGTAGTTGCTTCTATTTGCAGAAAATCTTTTAAAAATTTTAGTGGAAATTTTTTCTTGGAGAATGTAGGGACTTCTTTTGAGATTTTCTAAATTATGCTCTTTGGTTTACTGGCACTTGATGTTTCTCTAATTTCTTAGCTGCTTTTTAATTGACAACAAAAAGTTAGCAATAAAAACCTATATTACTAATTCTATATCAGACATTCTATCTTTTTGGTTTACTGGCATTTGTTTTTTCCTTTTGATCTCCAAAAGCATATGGAATTCATATATCTGATTCTTATAATCTCTTGCTTTCAGGGTGAGGTTAATGGTGAAATTTCTTAAGATGTGAACTTCTTTTCTTATCAGGTCCCTCTTATTATTATTGGCTGAGGTGTCTCATTCTCACTCTTTTGGGTATCTCCTTGAATGTACATGATCGTGTGAACTACTTATGCATACTTAGGGCTCAAATCTCTTTCTATTTCAAAACGAAGTTAATATACTGAGCACAAGGTTTCATTTATCTGATTTAGGGGAATGGGTAAATTGAAAACTTATTATATGGAGTGGAATTTTTGCTAAAAAAACAAGATAAATCTTATCATTGTTAAGAACCTGTGTGCAGAATGATGCAAATATATTATAAATTGATTGGAAGTATCACAAATCCTCATCTACAAATTTAATTAGTCTGTCAAAAAGTATATCTCTAGTAAATATAGTAATCATGAGTTCTTGTTTTTTGGCTAACATCCTGACACCCCCCTTTCCACTTTTAGGCTATGAATTATGATTGGTAAGAGAGAAATGTGAGGGGAAGGAAAAGTATGAGGGAAGTAGAAATAGAGAAAAGAAAAATGAGAAAAAACTAAAAGATTGATCTTTCCTCTATGTGTTTTGGTAGAGGGGGTGGAAAATAGAAGGAAAAAGGAAAACGACTAAAAATCAGCTCATTTTACTTTCCACTCTCCAATCCTTCCAATTTGAGAGGATTGACAATTATTCCTTGAAGGGAAAAAGTTGGAGAAAAACATAGATTGGTTACTGCTTAATCTGGGCAATCTACAACTGTCCATTTATTTTGGGTAAATTACATCAAATTTTCTTTGGATGAAACCCAAAAAAAGTAAGAAAAACAATTGTCCTTTGCTTAAAAGTCGATGAATATTTTTGATGTTGGATGTAGCATGTTCATTTCCATACATATTGAAACTAAAAGGAAATTTCTATGCTTGGTTTTACTTCTGGTTGTGATTGTTAAGTGTGATTGAGGTTGTATATTGATCCTCTCTTACTCTCATCTCCCCGTCCCCTTTTTGCCTTTTTTTTTCTTTACTTCCTTGATTGCTGCATCTGCAAGCATGTTAAGTGTAAGTTAAGCATCACCTCTTACATGCAAAGATTTACTGACTTAATTCATTAACCTAATGATTTTATATATTCATTCCGATCAGTTTTCATTTTGTTTATTATATTGAAGTAAATTTAAGGCTAGCCATTAATATGAAAGAGTAGTAATTGCATAGATTCAATGGGGGATGCAAGTTCATTACTTTGGTTCATTGGTCCATGAGTAAGGCAAGCCATTAGTGCTCTGCTTTGATGTTTTATAAAGGTTGGATCTATTGGCTGCTTCTCTTTGTTATTGACTTGCTGTTTTAGGAATGATAAAATTCGTAGTGGATTATAGGATTTGGTGATTGCTCGAGTTATTTTTCTGGGAAACACTGTTGTGAAAGTTAGAGATAGTCTTTTATCTTAGATGAATTTGTTTTATTCTCTGTTTCTTTTTTGTTGTTTCCTTATTAAGTTGTGAATTGGCTACATTGTTTGGATTGAATATTTGTTTTTCTTTTGCATGAGGTTTTATAGAAAAATAGGGGAAATTCTGCCCGTTTTTCTAGAAAATATGATAAGCAATTTTTGTTTTATGTAAATTTCGCTGCAATTAGCTACTCAATATTCGGAGGAGTTTAATCTTTATTGTTTCCTAATTGTAGGTGACTGCTGAAGCTCGTGTTGTTGAACTTGTTGCAGCTTCTGGATCCTCTGATACTAGAAATAATTTAGCAATACAAAATGAAGTCTTCACCGAGCTTATGGGTGAAAAGAGTTTCGGTCATGTTCGAGGTCAGGGTTTTGGAGTTACACCCTCTGCTGTGTATGGACTTTCAGCTTAAATGAGGAATGATATGGGATACCATGAGGCTTATGCTGAAGAGATAAATAGTTTGAGAGCATAAATGGAAGAAAATAATCAACAACATGCGCATCAGATTGAACAGCAGGCGCATCAGATTCAAGAAATAACAGCTAAGCATGATGATCAAATGAACAATATGCAATCCCAAGTTGATGAGCTGATGTCTTTACTACAACAGTTGGTAAATAGAGGACCTTATAATTGATGTTAATGGTAAAATAATTTTCCAGACTACATTCCATTATTTTGTTTTGTATGAATTTTATATGTTAACTATGATTCTTTTTTTTTTTTTTTTGTAAATAAGATGACTTTTGTATTGAGTAAAGAAATTTTTATGGATATTTGATGGTATATTTTATATATTGAAGAACATTTGAAATTTCATGGATTTGATGGTATATTTTATTTATTGAAGGGTATTACTGTTGATATTTAAGTTAAAATAATGTAAAAAAACAATTAAAACCACTTTTAACGGCGCTTAAAAACAATTTTTAGTGGTGCTTACAACCACTTTTAACGGCGCTTAAAAGTGTCATAATATGAATATGTCCGAAATATACCGACACTTAGAAGCGTCGCTATATAAGTGCTGGTATATTTCGGCACTTGAAAGTGCCGGTATATTTCGGTGCTTTAAAGCGCCGGTATATTGTGGCGCTTAGAAGCGCCGAAAAAATATGCATATTGCGGCGCTTTCTTTAAACGTCGGTATTTACGCTTCGACACCACACATACCGACGCTTTATCCAGCGCTTGCAATAAGCGCCGGTAATTCATATTGCAGTACTTTAAAGCGTCGAAATATGCAAAAAAAAAGGCCAACGTTGACCTTTTATCTTGTAGTGTATCTAGTGATTTTGCCATGCTTAAACACGTACATGAGTTTCAAATCATTAAACTTGAGTGTCTTGAAGTCATGTAGGTAATCAAATAAGGTTAATAACGTTAAATATGTGCCAATTAGTATAACATATTCTTAAATATATTTAAAAGAATTATCTCTTTCTATCAAAATTCTCACTGCTCAATTACCTGACATCTCCAAGCCATTTCATCTTCTTCTTCACTTCTCCATAAAAATTCTTTCTCTGCTCTTCCACTACTCGAACACTGCAAATCCCCTTTTGTTAGAACTAATGTATCAGTTTAGTTGGGAATGATTTCGTTAGTTTATTTGGCTAATGGCATAATCTTAAGGTATTCAAATTTAACGATTTGTAACTCGAATACTTGATCTAAACAATGTCAAATCACATGATTCTTAATGGAATGTAAGAGTCCATTTGGAATCAAATGAAAATAAAATGCATTTTATCTTCAAATGAATTAAAAATAGAATTTATTTAAAAATGAATTGAAATGACTTCTTATGTTTGGCTTTTTTCTTTTAAACTATATAATTTAATTAAATTCTAATATTTAAAATGTTTGAAATGAGTGAAAAATTCAAAAGAGGTGAAAGAGGGAAGGGAGATAAAGAGAGGGAGGGAATGAGAGAAAGAAAGATGAAGTATTGTAATCAACATAACATTTTACTCATTATTTTATAGAATTTCAAAAATAACGAGGGAGAGGGAGAGGGAAAGGGGAGGGAGAGCGGGACGGAAAGAAAGGGAGAGGAAAAAAGAGAATATTTTGATCAACATAATATTTTATTTTTCATTTTGTAAAATTCATTTATAAATTATATCGATTTTGATAAAAAAAATTTTGTTTCAAACATAACAACTATAAAATTTAAAATAAATTCTATAAAAACTATAAAATGAAATGTATAGTTATTAAATCAAACTAAAAGTTTGGATTTCTAACAGAAACAATTTGAAGAATATCACATCCACCGAAATGTGGAATTCTCATGGGAGCATGTGAAGATTAAATCTATTAAAATTTGGAGCTGCCATGGGAATAATGTGAAGATTACATCAAAGTAAATAAAAGGATAATAAAACAAACAATCCGTGACCCAAGAAAATAGGATAACAAGTAACTTGTGAAAATCACAACTTTAAATACAGTGATAGGATAAGTAGTAGCTTTAGAAACTCATGACTCCAAATACAACTCATCACAAGTGCAAAAAAAAAAAAAAAAAAAATCCAAATACGTAGAAACTGTAAGAACTGTAATAAAACACTCCACCTTAGAATCAAACATAAGACGATTGAGAGCACATAATAGAATATAATTGAATTGATAATCTTTAATGCGTACATGTCTTGGACTTTATAATGAATCGTGCAAATGAAAATAAGAGATTCTTCATAATTACATGATCAAGAACATCAATCTTTAAACCATTAGAGTATAGAAATCGACTAGAGTTTTCTCTTCATTTTTCTTAATTGGTTTCTAAATGAGACATAAGACTATAACGTTAATTTTCGTACCAGATTATTTTTTAATGTTGACTTCATATATCAAAACTTAGAGCATTCATTCAGATGAATTATTACTTTAGCAGCAAAAATCAAATGGTCCTAAAAACTCCACTGTTGGGAAATGTGGAAGTTGAGACTAGTGCTTTCAAAGACAAAAGCGTTGGATGAGATGTTTTGCCTCAATGAGGCGAAATATAAGTCCTGAAACGTTGGGACATAAGTTTTTTGAAATATTGAGGTGTTTCAAAATTTTAATAAAATATTAAAATTTAATTAATTACAATACTATAAAATATAAATAAATTAAAATATAAATAAATTAATTTTCAACAAATATTAATACTTTTATTAACTCTCTCGATCATATAAATTATAATTATAATTTTAAAATATTTATAGATTCATTATATATAATTTTTATTTTTATATTGTTGTAACTTGTAAGTGAATAATTAAATAATTTGTAGTTATTATTAAATTAGATAATATGTGATAAATATTTATGAAACACAATGATATAACTATAAGAAAAATTAGCTTAGTGGTTAAGGTTTGTATTCCTACTCATTTGGGCATGAGTTTGAATCATAAACTTGCATATTTTTTTTATAAAAAAATTCAATGGGGTGTAAAAGGCATACATCCCGGAGCAAAAGACATATACCCAACGAAAGAAACACATAATATTTTGAGTCTCATGACGTTTTGGTTTAGTCTCGCTTCTGTACGAGTCCCAGACAAGTCCAGAAAACGCATTTGAAAACACTACTTGAGATTTATTAATTATGTTACTCTTTGGCCCCATTCACTTGTTAATAAGTCCTTTAAACAAATAACTAATTAATTATGTTACTTATTTGATGTATGTACATTGAAAAATAAATTTATACATTTATACAACTACATTAATATTAAAGACCGAAAATGTATGATTAACAGAAAAGTCTACTAAAAAAATGTATGATTAACAAGAAGTAAGGTTTGAAACCCCACATCCCTACTAAAAAGATGTATGATTAACAAGAAGTAAGATTTAAAATCCCACGCCCCTATTAAAAAGATGTATGATTAACAAGTTGGGTCACTATATGTTTGACATTAGAAAAGGGAGGAGCATATGGTGATGGTGAAGGTGATGGTGATGGTGATGGTAAGAGTAACGTGATTTAGAGCAAGGAGAAAGGAAAGGAAAGAAAAAGAAAAAAGGAAAAGGAAAAGGAAAAAAGGAAAAAAGGAAAGAAAAGAAAAGATAAATTTAAGTTGAAATTTGAAAAGAGAGAAAAGGAAATTGAAATTTAAGAAGTGGTGGAGGTGGTGCTGGAAATTTAGTTTTTTTTTTATAAATATTTTTTTGTTTATTCCTTTTTTAGATTTTTTGTTGATAGTTTTAATTTCTAATTCAATTTCTATTTCTTTTGGTGAATTTTTACTTTTAAAAATAACACAATCAATATTATCCACGATATGTATGTATATTTTGGAATTTGGAAAAAAGGAATCTAAAATTGAGGAACTAATTAGTCTTTTTTTGTGTCGTTTTATGAATAACTAGTTGCTTTCATTATTTTTGTTTCACGAAAATTTCATCAATTAAAGTTTTATGGTATTGAATCAGATATATTATATATATATATATATATATATATATATGAATGATAACTGATTTATAAATCGAACAAATAACTTGTAATATATATTTTAGATTTTCATTGTATAGTTATTATCTTGTGGTGTTTATTATGCAATATGAATTCAAATACAATGCCATGCGGTCAGAAAATGCCACTTGAGCATTCTACCACAGAGCAAAAGCAGGTGTTAAAGGACTTGTCGATGAAGGGATAACTACAATCCCTCAAATCTTTGTCGTGCCACCAGAAGAAACATTCTACCACAGAGCAGATCCTGGTTTAGCTCACTTCAAAGTTCCAGTCATAGATTTAAAAGATATGCAAACGAATAACGTTAGACGCAGAGAAATCGTTGCAATTATCAGATATGCATCTGAGACATGGGGTTTTTTTCAGCTCATAAACCATGGTATTCCACATGACGTTATGGATGAGATGATCGAAGGTATACGTAGATTCAATGAGCAAAGGAAAGAGGTGAAAATGGAGTTCTACTCACGCGAAACGGAGAAGAAAGTGAGGTTCAATAGTAACTTTGATCTGTACAAGGCAAAGGCTGCTAACTGGAGAGATACCTTGGTGTGTCTCATGGCTCCCAATCCTCCACATCCCGAAGGGTATCCATCAGCCTGCAGGTAATACTAGTTGTGAGCATGAGTCGAATTGGGTCAAGTTGACTTAAAAATTCAATCTTACCCAATTATATTGGGTTAAGAAAATCTCAACTCAATCTATTCAAATCGGTTTGAGTCGATTTGGATAATCAGTTTAATATTTTTTTCTCATTTAAAAACTAATTCAAACATATTGCGTAAAAAAATATTCTACCATAATAATTCATCATTCATTAGATGCATATCTTACAAATTCATTACTTGCAAAGAACTTTAAATCCTTTAACAAAAAGTTCAAAGTTTAATACAAATTATACAAATATAAATAAAAACTAGATTTTGGAGATGTTTAATCACTCAAATTCTTCAAAATTCAACACTAGCATAGACTTAGCTCTAGATACTCCATGACCAAGTTCTTAAATAATACCAAACATGTACATCAGACCAAAAACATAAAGTGAATGAAGTACTTTCACGAGAACAAACGGTTTTTTTCAACAAAAATGTATTAAAAGGAAATAAATATGGTATATAAATAGTTACATACAATAAATACTAAATATATGTAAAATATAATTATATAATGATTGGGTTACCGGTTTGGATTGAGTTGAAAATTTTGAAGCCATGATCCAACTCAACCCAACCCACCCGGTTCAACAATTTCACAACCCAAACCCAACCTAACTTTTAAAAATCCCAACCTAACCCATTGCACCGGCTTAGATCGGATCCACTTGTCCACCGGCTTCCATACTCATCCCTAAGTAATACACATACACCATCTTAATTATTGTCCATTTGGAACACCAGAATAAGAGGAGGATAAATGAGATAATTTCATTTGACACAAAAATTAAACATAAACTGATCATCACTCTCATTTTTTCAAAATTATTTCAACCTGTCATCCTCTTCTTAATCCACTGTACCAAATAAGCACTAAGGATCATGTTCTTTGGCTATAAAACCGGTATAGGTACTCAAAACAATAATTCCTTCAAGATACTAAGCAAATCCTACCTCCACTTTGTGAAAAGAATAGTACTATTTACTAGTTTGCCATATATTTATGCACTTGGTTGCAGGGACATATTGATGGAATACTCAGAGCATGTTAGGAGGTTGGGAGAAACATTGTTTGAGTTATTATCAGAGGCATTAGGCCTGGAACCTAATCGTTTAACAGATCTGGGATGTGCTGAAGGACATACCTTTGTGTGTCACTACTATCCTGTTTGCCCTGAACCCGACCGGACTCTTGGACATGGCACACATTGTGATCCTGATTTTCTTACAATCCTTCTACAAGACCAAATCGGTAGTCTGCAAGTACTTCATGAAAATCATTGGATTGATGTCCCTCCCGTGGCAGGAGCTCTGGTGGTTAATATTGGGAACCTTTTACAGGTATGAACAAGCATATAATATCTCAAAACCCTCATTTGCTGTTATTGTTGGTGATTTGCATTAGGTGCTGCTGCACTACTCTGTCCTTACTGCCCTTGTTAGCTGCTGTCATTACTACCCTTGTTAGCTGCATTTACTACCCCTTGTCATCTGCATTTATTACCCCATGTTCTTTGTCATTTACTAGCCCATATTATCATTCATTACTACCCCATGTGTGGTGTACCATGTACTAGTTGTTTTTATTTATTTTTTTCTGCAGCTTTACTTTTCAGTTCTTATATATATTGTAAGCTGATGCATTATGAAAATAGAATTCCAGATTACATTTTCTGTATATCTTCCTCCATTCTCTCCTTGTCCTAAGAAAATTCTTGTTCTTTCATTATTTAAAACTAACAGTTATCAATATGAAAAATAAGAAATGAAATACAGGAAGTTTACAATGTTGATTGCAAGAACTTGGAACACTAGATATAGAAACTCCCTTGCGAAAGAAAGCTTCCATCAGTTTTGATAAGAAGTTAAAAAAGTTATAAGATTTTAGATCTTATATACATTTTAAGCAAACAAATGGAAGTGTTTCTTCTTATTCCTATTCTCTCTTCCATTTCTTTTCCTACTTACCTCTGCATTGTTTTCATGCAGCTAATCAGTAATGACAAGATCAAAAGTGTTGAGCACAGAGTGTTGGTTAAAGGGACTGGCCCAAGAATATCCTTGGCATGCTTCTTCACGACACATTTTCAATCATCAGATAAGCTTTATGGCCCTATAAAAGAGTTGCTATCAGATGACAGCCCACCTCTGTATAGGGAAACCTCCATATGGGAGTATATCAGCTGTTTCCACTCAATAGGACTCAACACAACCTCTGCACTTGCTCATTTGAGATTGTGAGGGTGGAAATATACTCTCTGGCTGTGCTTTTCCAACAGACAAGCACAGCATAAACCTATGACTACAAATTAATAGTCGTGCAGCAGCAAATAACTTATCTGTTAGCATGATGAAGGAACAACAAGAATAAACCATATGCATAACATGAGGGTGTCTAGTTGTTGCCACAGTAGATAATTATCGGTTCAATCATCAGATGTGAATCATGATGTAGTCTGCTGTTTAAAATGCATTTTGTGTTGAATAACAACGAATATTCAGCTGTTAAAAAAGCATGAATAAGGAAATTTTGAAGTCTTCTTATCCTAAGGGTTCATTTAAATATATGCTATTTGCTAATAACAATCTTTGTAAAGTGAGGAAATGCAAACTTGTTGTCTGCATTGAAGAAATGCCTTTGTATCTAGTAATAATTAGTTTGAATGCTCATTGCATCTAGATCCTGTTAGACTTTTGTCTTGGATGTTTGGACATCAAAATTATTAAATTCCTTGCTTTAGTATAATCTCCATCCCCATTGTTTGGAAGTTGCACTCTGTACATGTTCTATGATTGTGTTCATCAGGCTGCTCTGCATTCTGCAACTTTTCTTTGTCAGCTACATACACACAAGATGTACATTAAGAACATAAGCAACTTGACTTTGTTTCATTTACTTTGTAAATTCTTATACGAAGAACTTCATTTCTTGTGGTCGATACAACTATGGAACAAATCTGCAACTTTCTCTACCAGAGGTTTGCTTGAAGCTCTAACTTCTAAAGCTGAAGTTGGCAGGGTTTAGTACTGAGTTATTTAGCTCATTGAACTTATTTTATTATCAGAACTTAAGTGTTTGTATCATAATGCGAAGGAGAAACGGATATAGAAGCTATTGCTTTGGTACTGGCGACAATCATGCCAGTGAATCTCTGAATCTTCAATCAACCAGCATGACTAGCTACCTGACGCCTGCTTTCATCTGACAAGCTTTTCGCGAACCTGACGCAACACCAATGCGTATGTAACATTTCATTAACCAAGACACTTGTGGTACCAGATTGCTGAGGAAGTTCAATACATGAATTCGAAACTCTCCTTCTTACCTGATGAGTGCTTCTTCGTATGTGCCTCGATCCTCAGTTGGTTCGTATAAACCAGTCTCCAGGTTCACTGTAGAAACAGGCCTTTTCAAGAGTTCGTTTGCAATCTTTTCAAGATTCTCGAGATTTTCTTTCGTCGAGTTGTCTGTTGCAGCTTCAGTATATTTTAAGCTATCAACCTGGCTTTGATCATGATCAAAATTATGTCTTTGTTAATCATTTCTTTCAATCTGTGGTAATACATTATGTCATTATTCAAAGAACTTAAAATGCGAATATGTAAAAATTGATTATCTCAAATTGCAGGGGAAACAATAAAAAATTATCTTTATATTCATATGGGATCTCGAAGAATTCCACAGGTTCAATGGGTATCCTGAAATTTATCGGTACTTGAATCCGGAGATAATTGTCTCTGAAAACAGAGGTTTCAGAGCCTCGGAAGAAAACAGAGGTATATATGTCAACCATATCATCCATTGCAGTCAGGACAACATCAAATAATGGTGTGGTTTCATTAGGTCCCATAAACCAACTGAAAAGCCCCCACTTGTTGCCATCTCCAACCTCAAGCTTTTCATCCCTCTTTGATGATCCAGTTCCAAGGGAGAGAACAAGAAGTTTACTGTAATTTATGCTGCTAAAGCATTGAGATTCATCTCGATCTCGAGACATTTCTTTGGTCACTTCACATATTGCTAGCAAAGTCTGAAAAAATTAGCAAATCAAATTGAATTAAGATTTAACCATCCTACAATTGTAGATAACATTCAACATTACAAGGAAATATATATTGTTTTCTGAATTGAAACTTTACTGGATTGTTAGCTGCAACACCACCATCTACCAAGTTGAATTCCTTGCTTCCCTTTGATGAGTTGATCTCAAAATTATATGGAGAGAGATAATATGGAGCTGCAGATGTCCCAATACAGATATCTGATAGAAAAGCATCCTTCGAATCATTGCGTCTAGCCTACAAAAGTTCATTTGGAGATGTAGATATCTCATAATATCAAAAATCTTTGATCATGATAGTTTTAGTAGTAAAATCAGAATTAGGAATATATAACTCAAAACACCTAGTGGGCAAGAAAACTGAGGAGACAAACAAACTCAAACATAACTAACAGATCAGCCAAGATTATTTCTTCTCACCTTAGGTACAGCACAAGAATTCTTCAACCCACCAAACCCTCCTGAAGTTAATAAAATCACCAAATTCAAAAACAGAACCAGTGTGGTCTGGTTCTCGCTATTCAAAATGACTGGCTGCCTATGATCCACTGGCAGCTAAACTCAGTATAAGTTAGATTGAGGGCATTCCAATCTTCTCTCTATGTGTGATCACTCTCTATAGTAAGAAACTATATCAACCTTGTGTAGAGAAAAATTGAACATCAAACTATAGAACACTCGCGAGAAACCAACGGAGCTCTTATATTTGGCGCTCTGCTGAAAAGCTGTATAAACAATCAACAAAAATGAGTCCTTCGAATTATTCATGAAAGGAAAGATCTTGCCAAAACCCTTATACTAACCGACTACATCAATGGGTAAACCTGATCCAGTGTGGGTGTGTTTTTGTGTGTTGGCCTACTATAAGAAGAAAGAGCTTGCACTCACGGTTACTTTTACTCGGCATCAGAGAGAAAGGTCTGGGTTCATTAATCAAAATAACTGACATAACCATAATTCTCGAGTACTTTTTCTTAACAATAAAATCAAAATCACCAAGGGGGTGCCCAGTTATAATTGTAAGTACTTTGGGCCCCAAACTTTTTGTAGCAAACAAGGACCAGAATATATGTGTGTGCAGTTAGATCATTCATCCAATGAACTATAACCAACAAAAAACTAAAAATGAAAAAGTAGCTAACCTGTAAGAGTTAATTCAACAAAAGTGGCCCCACAAATTGGGAAAGATCATTGAAGATCTACAAGTTGGTTAAAAGAAGAACAAAGATGTGAAAATATTTGACAAAAAACTTGTAAGTAGTAATTGAACGACACAGTAGGATTGGTCTAAATCTTCAATTGCCACCACATTTGGCATAAGCTTGCAATAAGAATACATGTTTCAAATATTATATGTGTGTAAAAATGAACATTAAATAAATATACGAAAGCAAAATGTTCGAGGTTATACCTAGTCCAAGCCATAAAACAACCGAACACAAAAGAAAAAAGATTCAACCAGTTCTTTTGTATAATAGCAAGGTACAAGTTCCATACTGCAAGTAAACACATGCATTGTTAATTAAGATCTTCTAAAATCTTTGTCTTCCCATTCCATCAACATTACATGACAAAAATTAATAAAAATAATTTTCCCAGAGTTGGTAACACTTATGTAACAACTGATGGAAAAAATGCCACAAGGATGTTTTTTTTATAAGTAAAGAAATATTATTAATAAGGATATAACCTAACATGATATTTATTATACTGAGAACAGAAGGCTAGACTTGAAAATGTAACTGAAGTTCGTAAACTCCATGGTCATCAAATTCAAGAGTTGGATGTGCTGGTTCAGCATAATTTACCGCCCCAGCCAGATCTTTTTGCACTATCATGGCATCTGGGGAGAGTTCTTTTTTGCCTCTGCACTTATAGCACAATAGTGGAACAATTTGGTTCAACGGATAGTATAGGCTTCTTGATTGTTTCAATTCCGAGACCAAGTAGTTCAAAACCCCAACAAGGAATGTCATAATATTTCCAATATCCTTAAACACAAATGCTCAAGAGAAATGCATCAAAAACATCTAGTATAAGCTCAAATATTTTCAAACTAGCAACAGAAAATGAGCCAGAGAAAGAATGTAAACGTACAAATTGTACATTATGCAAAAGAAGAAATTGTACAATACCCTATTTTTAATTGAAAGATGTATAATATACATAACTAGCAAAAAAAAATAGCAATAAACTACCTGTTGTAATTTGTGGAGGAGAGACGAACAAGCACGGCAATGAAGGAAGCCATAGAGAGAGAAAATTTTAGGGAAAAGCGCGCGGCAATGGAGGAAACCAGAGAGAGATAGAAAATTTTAGGCAAAAGCATGGACGCGGCAAGGAACTGTCCAATTTGTGAAATTTTATTTCATATTTCGACGCTTTCAAACGCCGGTCATATTTCGACGCTTCAAAACGCTGGAATATGAAATGGGTTTGAAGCATATTCTGGCGCTTACCAGCGCCGGAATATGTAATCAGATTCACATATAACGGCGCTTTGAAGCGCCATTATATGTTCTTTGAATATTGCGGCGCTATGAAGCGCCGCCAAGAAAGCGCCAACTGTTAATATATTGCGATACTTTTGTCAAGTGCCGGAAATAAAGCGCCTGCAAATGTCAATTATCTTGTAGTGATATATACTTATATTTTTTTTTTCCAATAAATACAAAGGTGAACAATTGTTTCCCATAAATAAAAACTTAACAACTTATTTTTCTTAATATAAATAATACAACTTAATTACTATTTTGATCCCTGAAAATTTTTGGGATTTTCAAGTTCGTCCCTGACATTTCAATTAATTTTACTATTACGAGTTATTTGTTCGATTTATAAATTAGTTATCATATATATATATATATATATATATATATATGATCAAATATATATCATGCATTGCGTACATAATTTAATATCAGAAAACTTTAATTGATGAAATTTTCATGAACCAAAAATAATGAAAGCAACTAATTGTTCATAAAACAACACACAAAAAAACAGACTAATTAGTTCCTCAATTTTAGATTCCATTTTTTTCAAATTCCATAAAATACATACATAATGTGGATAATTTTGATTGAAAAATTTCACCAAAAGAAATGAAAATTGAATTAGAAATTAAAACTATCAACAAAAAATCTAAAAAAGGAATAAACAAAAATATTATGAAAAAACTAAATTTCCACCCCTACCACCACCACTTCTTAAATTTCAATTTAAATTTCCTTTTCTTTATTTATCTTTTCTTTCTTTTTTTTTTTCTTTCCTCTCTCCCTCATCACCATCATCATCACCATCACCATCGGCCCCTTTTCATACAATTAGTTGTATAAATGTATAAATTTATTTTTCATCGAATATACATCAAATGAGTAACATAATTAATTAATTCTTTGTTTAAAGGACTTATTAACAGGTGAATGGGCCCAAATTAATGAGTAACATAATTAATAAATCTCAAGTGGTGTTTTCAAAGACATTTTTTGGACTCACTCGGGACTCGTCCGGAGGCGAGGTTAAAGCAAAACGTCATGAGACTCAAAGCATTATATGTTTCTTTCATTAGACGTAAGTCTTTTGCTCCGGGGTGTACGCTTTTTATGTCCCAATCGGAGCGTACACCACATTGAATTTTTTAAAAATCTTAAAAAAATATGCAAGTTTAAGGCTTAAACCCATACCAAAATGAGTAGAATACAAACCTTAACCACTAAGTTAATTTTTCTTGTAGCTATATCATTGTGTTTCATAAATAAGTTTAATAATAACTATAAATTATTTAATTAATCACTTACAAGTTACAACAATATAAAAATAAAAATTATATATAATGTATATATAAATATTTTAAAATTATAATTATAATTTATATGATCTAGAGAGTTAATAAAAATATTAAAATTTGTTTAAATTAGTTTATACTAGTTTTGTTCGATATCAAACGTCAGAACAAAATGTAGGTGTTTTAGTGTAAATTTCCTTTGAAGCTAGTACATACTGATCACTACAAAAATTGTTAACCTTTCAAAGAATTTATAGAACGAGCATTTATAATCATTGATGATAACGAAAAAGAGAATTTATTCATTATTTTCTTTTTATTAATGATCTTAGATGCAACACCTCAAAAAAATTTGTTGATGGGATATTATAAACTTTTTTTTCCAAAAAAAATAGCAAACAAATTAAAAGAAAAGATATGGACCTATTTGTGAAGATGTGGCTAATGATGAAATGAAACTAGCCAATTGCCATTCAAGCAACCAAAGCCAGAAAGACATGGACCTAATGATGGTCCTCCCTTCCCTTATCCCCTCCAAATTTCAAAAACCCCATCAGCCAAATTATCCTCCCTCCACATTCAAATCCACCCAATCCGCACAAAATGAACTAAACCAACACCCTCACCAACCAGACACATCTCTCACTACCGGCCATGAGCACCCCACTCTTGAACAAACCAAGCAAATCCATGCTCACATGATCAAAACCCACCAGATCCCTCTCATTCCTTTACAATCCCACTCAAGCCCCTCAGTAAAGTACAATTTCCTAATAATATCATACACTAAAAACAACTACCCAGAAAATGCGCTTTACATCTATTCTTATCTAAGAAAAATGGACTCTGAAGTGGATAATTTTACCATACCATCAGTCCTAAAAGCCTGCAGCCAACTCTCAATGACCCATCTGGGGAGAGAGATACATGGTTTTGCATTGAAGAATGGATTAGATACAGATGCTTTTGTATGTAACGCTCTGATGCAAATGTACAGCGAGTGTGGGTCAGTGAGCTCTGCGCGTTTGATATTTGATAAAATGTTGAAGAGAGATGTTGTTTCATGGAGTACAATGATTAGAGGCTACAGTCGTAACAGATTATTCGATGAAGCATTGGGAATTATAAAGCAAATGCAGTTTATGAGAGTAAGGCCTAGTGAGGCTGCCATGATCAGCACGGTGAAAATCTTCGTAGACTTAGCAGATAAACAAATGGGCAAAGCAATGCATGGTTATGTTGTAAGGAATAGCAACATTGAGAAAATTGGTGTTCCTTTAACTACTGCTTTGATTGATATGTATAGCAAGTCTGGAAATTTAGCTTCTGCAGTGAAACTCTTTGATGGATTGAGTCAAAAAGGCGTCGTTTCGTGGACTGTAATGATTGCAGGACATATTCATTGCAGCGAATTAGAAGAGGCTGTAAAACTTTTTGTTAGAATGCTGGAAGAAGGGATATACCCAAATGAGATTACATTGCTGAGTTTGATTGTAGAATGCGCTTTCGTGGAAGCTTTAGAACTGGGCAAGTGGCTTCATGCCTACATCTTGCGAAATGGATTTAGCATCTCTTTAGCTTTGTCTACTGCTCTGGTTGATATGTATGGGAAATGTGGAGAAATTGAATTTGCACGAGCACTCTTTGATGGATTAATGAAGAAAGATGTCATGATTTGGAGTGTTATGATTTCAGCGTATGCACAAGCTCATTGCATCGATCAGGCTTTCAGTCTCTTTGTCCAGATGAGAGATTGTGGAGTAAGGCCAAACAAAGTAACAATGGTTAGCCTACTTTCACTATGTGCAGAAGCTGGAGCCCTTGATATGGGCAAGTGGGTTCATGCTTACATAGACAAGCAAGGTGTTGAAGTAGATGTGATACTGAAAACTGCCCTTGTCGACATGTATGCTAAGTGTGGGGACATAGATGGAGCTTACAGGCTGTTCAGAGAAGCCTCAGATCGAGACATCTGCATGTGGAATGCTATGATGGCAGGATTTGGAATGCATGGTTGTGGCAAGGAGGCTTTGGAACTTTTCTCAGATATGGAGAAAGTGGGTGTTAAACCTAATGATATCACATTTATTGGGCTTCTTCATGCTTGTAGTCATGCTGGATTGGTGGAACAAGGAAAAGATCTTTTTGAGAAAATGGTTCATTACTTTAGATTGGTTCCAAAGATTGAGCATCATGGGTGTATGGTTGATCTTCTTGGCCGAGCAGGACTGCTTGAAGAAGCTCATGAGATGATTAAAAAAATGCCCATAAAGCCAAATACCATTGTCTGGAGTGCTCTACTCGCAGCCTGCAAGCTTCATAAGAATCCTACCATGGGGGAAATAGCAGCAACACAGCTTCTTGACATGGAACCTCAAAATTGTGGTTATAATGTCTTGATATCAAACTTATTCGCAGCAGCAGATAGATGGAATGATGTTGCAGGGGTGAGAAAAGTTATGAAGAACTTAGGAATGAAGAAAGAACCAGGTCTTAGCTTGATCGAATTAAATGGATCAGTTCATGAATTCATGATGGGAGATAAGGCGCACCCACAATTTGGAAAAATTGATGGTATGCTAGCTGAGATGAGCAAGAAACTGGAGGAGGCTGGCTATGTGCCTGACACATCTATTGTCTTACAAAACATTGATGAGGAAGAGAAAGAAACTGCACTTAACTATCATGGCGAGAAATTGGCAATGGCTTTTGGCCTTATTAGTACTGCTCCAGGCAGTCAAATTCGGATTGTCAAAAATCTCAGAGTATGCAATGACTGTCATACTGCAACCAAACTACTGTCTAAGATTTATGGGAGGGTAATTATAATAAGAGATCGTAAACGTTTTCATCACTTTAGAGAAGGATCTTGTTCCTGTGGTGATTATTGGTAGCAATTTTAAAAGATTTCTACAGAGTGTATCTTGTATTTTGAATGCATATATTAAAAGAAAAATTAACAGTACTTAATGGAATATTTATTAATTTCATTAATTGATTTGGTATCCACTTGAAGGAGTGGTCGATCTCCCTATAAAATCAAATGTTGCATCATCCATATATCTATTTGAAATTTCTCTGAATTCTATTGAATGCTTGGGCATTTGGTGCATGTCCTTAATTTTTAACTCCTCTTGGCAGAAAGGATTGTGGAATGTAGAGATTTTTCAGCATACAGAGAGAAATTAACTAGATTTTCGTCAGCTTCGAGCCACTTGTTCCTTGACATCAGCCAAAACTCCATTAATATATAAGAAACGCTTGACATGAGAGATTGGAACTTTGTTTTCCATCAATTGATCAATTCTTTTACCAAAACTGCAAGATGAAATTTGAAAGGAACATTTTCAGTAGAAAAATAAGGTGAATGATGAAATCAAAATTTTTTCTTGTAACTATAAAATAGGAAGAAATCCTGTTAAAAAAATAAAACAAGAAGAAACTGAAGGAAAACATGGTTCCTTTTTTCTTTCTCATAGCCCATTCATGGGTGACTGTTTTGAAAGCTTAAATGGTTAGTCAAGGGTATTCTGGCTACGTTTACAACTTAAAGGTAGAAGCCATACAAGGAGAAAATAACAAAAAATGAAAATTTTATAAGTTGATAGTATCACTAAAAAATGGTTTACATTGTAAATCATATAACATTAAAACTACCGGATAAATTTAATTTGTTCTTGGTATTCTGGCTATACATTTATAAGGAAGAAGCCATACAAGGGATCACTGAGAATTCTCCTGCTACACACACAGAGACTGGGATTCACTCTAGCACAGGACATATACCTCAGCATTTGGATCGAATTCACGACACATCTCTCCAAAATACTTTCATTTCATATATTCTGATGCTCAGAAAAGATTCAGGTGAACTCTATGTTTACAGAAGAAAAAGAGTTCCAGGCAGGGGCAGTGGCATTCAATTTTCAAACCAACAAGGCACTCCATTGCTTCATATATTGTCTAGTGAATCAGATGATGATGAAGACGTTGCAGGTGCATTTGATAGACATGATGAGGGGAAGAGAGGATGAGGTAGCTAAGTAGGAGGATAGGATGCTCAAAGCAGGATGATTTTATCCTATTGTGACCAGATGAGACATCTCATCCTCCCTCTTATCTTATCCACCAAACACATTCTTAGGATAAAATCATCTTATCCTATCCTCTTCTCGTCCTGTTCACCATGCACACCCAGAAGGTGTTCTAGCTCTGAGAATTCTCCTGCTACACAGAGAGACTGGGTATAAATGGCATTAATGTGTCCAGTAATGTCAAACAAATCAAGGCAATCATACACAGGAAACTGGCTGTATCATATGGAAGAATCATGCAGTGTTGCATGATATTGAGATTCTTAGGCACCGATTACAAGTTCAATTATCCTCCAGGCAGATGTGTACACAGCTCACTATTGTAAAAAATTTGGCTCAAATGGGATTTACATCATCTGGTTACCAGGATATGTGATGCTACATGATTATATATCCTATATATCGTATTGTTGTATATTAGTCCTGACTCTGTAATTTCTGTTCATGATAATATATTGATCTATTTACCCAAAAGAAAAAAAGTACAGCACAATTCTCACGTGTTATTAAATCACTATTAGTATATAATTTGTGGAAGAATTGCACAAGAGAGGAAAAAGAGAAAAGGAAAGAATAACAACCACATTATGGGCAAAAAGGAATAACAAACTTCCTGATTGAAGCCGTTACTCACATGACGAATCATCCATAATAGTAACGAAAAGGAACAACAAACTTGTAAGAAGCTGACATAACAATTATGAATATCTTATTTCAGGGCTGGTCTCAGCTTCCCAAGAGGTGAAAGCAGCGTCTCATAGGCGAAACCTGAATTTTATGTCATCAATGGCAAAAGGTGAGTTCTTGCATAAATTTCTAGTCATTTTTATTTTTTACACACATTCCATTTTATCATTTGAAGTATACAAGTCCACTCGCAGAAGACAGACAAATATGTTACCAGAAGAATCATCACATTTATCATTCATAAAATCAGATTGGTTCTGTTTTCCAAAAAGTTTGAATCATGACAACTTTTAACAAAAAAAGTTATTACAATTCTTAGCATTGATGGTGGGGGAGTGAGAGGCATCATTCGTGGAACAATCCTAGCCTTTCTTGAATCTCAGCTCCAGGTTAGTTGCTCCATAAATTCACATATCTAAATTACATAGTTTCTGATGCTTATATGCTGCCAATTTTCTAATGTTGGCCTGGTTTCAATGTATAAAGATTGACCAAATTCATAATCTGTAACAAGTTTTGAGATCTTTCACATATTTACCATGAAATTTTCCCTCGTAAAAATCAGAAAGTTAAGTTCATTTATATCCTTTTTGTTGAATATAGAAGGTGGATGGTGATAATGCCAGGATTGCAGACTACTTTGACTTCATTGCTGGGACTAGCACAGGGGGTCTTGTAACAGCTAGGCTCACCACACCAGATGAAAACAACCGACCGATGTTCTCTGCAAAAGATATCAATAACTTCTATCTTCAAGAGAGTCCCCTTATCTTTCCTCAAGAACCAGAACAACCCAAAAAATATTTCGTAAAGTAAATTGCAAAAAAAAAAAAAAAAATTACAAATATTATTCATCTGAAAAGATAAACTGTTAAGAAGGATTAATTTAATTTGTTTCTACCCTCAGCAGGTGTAGCATGAACTGGTATGATGCAATAACAAAATGGGTCAAATCTAAATGGAACAATTATTCAGTGCCAGCATACCATTCAGTAGATGGATTTATTAAATGGGTTGAAAATGGAGCATTTTCTCGCAAATATGATGGGATCTACCTGCAGAAGAAAATCAAAGACATGCTTGGCAAAAGAAGGCTCGACGAGACTCTAACCAATATGATAATCCCCTCTTTTGATATCAGGCTCCTCCAGCCAACTGTTTTCTCCACCTTAAAGGTCATTTATTCCTAATTCTGATTTTACTACTAAAACCATCATGATCAAAGATTTTTGATATTATGAGATATCTACATCTCCAAATGAACTTTTGTAGGCTAGACGCGATGATTCGAAGGATGCTTTTCTATCAGATGTCTGTATTGAGACTTCTGCAGCTCCATATTATCTCCCTCCATATAATTTTGAGATCAACTCATCAAAAGGAAGCAAGGAATTCAACTTGGTAGATGGTGGTGTTGAAGCTAACAATCCAGTAAAGTTTCAATTCAGAAAACTTGTGGGCCTAATTAATTGTGTATTATAGGCTATCTTAAAGTTTAACCCAATTAAAGTGATCTAATAAGGGTAATAATATTGGGGTTATAGGCATCTGTTATGGTATGGGCATATTTATTTGTAGAGACCTGATTTCATATTCCTATTTTTATGATGGGCCAAAATAGAAATATGGAGAGTTATAATTCACTGAATACAGAGAGTTATATTAGAGGTTGTGGTCCCCAATTCATAGGTATCTTTCATTCCCAATTCTTTCTGACATTCCATCATCAGAAAGAATCCAAGAGACACTTCTCTAAGGGAATACGTCTCGAATTGGAAGATCTGAAACCCACAGCCATCTCGTTCTCATGGATCAAGGTAAGCTTCTGCTCTATTCATTCTCGGTGATTTGACATGGAGGATCTTGGTTGTTTAGGTTTTCTTCTCAATGATCTTGATTTTGGTTTAATTCCATCAAGATACCATAATTCCATCAAGTGGTATCAGAGCCTCTCCATGTTAAGCCATTGAGAATTAAATTTTCTTTCAAAAATCGTTTGGGAACGGTTGTGAATCCTTTTAGTTTTTTGTTCTTCCAAAATTTCCGGATTCGTTTTTAAGGTTGTGTTCATATTTGGTAGTTTCTTGAATCTGGATTTGTTTTATTGGGTTTTATTCATGATTCAATGATGTTATGTTAAGGATTAAAGACATAAAGAATGAATTTTAGGGTTAAAATTCGCAATTTTGGCTTTAGAATGCGATTTTTCGACCCTAATATTCGATTTTGGGTTTCTGAAACCCTGTCGAGGCTGCAGCGCCAATTTCCGGCACAGCAGCGCGCAAGCACGGATTTGTGCAAGGCGGCAGCGCCGCAGTGCTACAAAGGATGTGTTGTAGCGTTGCGGATCAGGAGACACGCACTGTAAATGCAACATTTTGGTATTTTAATTTCAATTAAATTCAAATTTTTATATTGATTATTTCTTTTAGATGTCTAATATTCTAAAATGGATTGATTGAAGCAATATGTTACCAAAGTAACCTCTCTTATGTAGATTGATTTATTTGGAATATTAAGATGGTTGTGTGTATGTGATTCATGCGGAAATTGATTGGCCCAAAGGAAGATCAATATTTGGCCGGATTACATATGCACCTGTGGTAATAAATATGTGACAATTATTAGGAGTTCCATGTGAACAATAAGTTGGCCCAAATGAAGGCTTGTTGTTTGACAGGATTTATTGTCAGTATTTGATTACTACACCAAGAGTACCACTTACAAGTTGATATTTCTGTCCAAAGACTAAATGTCAATGTTGTGCTAGGTATCTTGTGATGGGGACCACCATTGTTTGAATTTATTAATTGATTGATATGGATTCTTATGTGAATATGTTGTTTTGTTTGTTTTGTTCTCTATTCAATTAATGCATCTGCTTCTACCATATTTGCTAACATCACTTCTATTTCCATGTTTAATGGGACAATCTTTAAGGACTGGAAAGAGAACCTTATGATAGTTCTCGGCTGCATGGATCTAGACCTTGCGCTAAGGGTTGGACAACCCGTTGCTCTTACAAATAAAAGTTCCGCCGAGGAAAAACAGGACTTTGAGCGGTGGGATCGTTCCAATAGCATGAGTCTTATGATCGTGAAACGAGGTATCCCAGAAGTATTCATGGGCGTTGTGTCCAAAAAGGTTACTACTGCCAAGGAATTCATTGAGGAAATTGAAAAGCGTTTTACTAAGAACGATAAGGCTGAAACAAGCACGCTTCTGGCGAGCTTGATTTGGATGAGATATAAAGGAAAAGGAAATTTAAGGGAGTACATTATGGAGATGTCTCATCTTGCTTCAAAACTAAAGACACTAAAGCTAGTTTTTTCTGAGACTTGCTCGTGCATTTGGTTTTGATCTCTCTTCTAGCACAATTCAGTCAATTTAAGGTCAGTTACAACTACCAAAAGGACAAATGGTCTCTTAATGAGCTCAGTTCTCATTGTGTGCAAGAGGAAGAGAGATTAAAGCAAAAGAATACTGAAAGTGCTCACTTGGCAAGTACTTTTAAGGACAAGAAAAGGAAAAATAATAAGGAAGTTGCGGGTGGTCCAGCTCAAAAGAAACAAGATGATGAATTTGACTGTTACTTTTGTCAGACTCCTGGCCACATGAAGAGGGATTATACCAAGTATCATGCTTGACATGCAAAGAAAGGTACGCTTCTCACTTTGGTTTGTTATGAGGTTAATTTAGCTTCAGTACCAAGACACACTTGGTGGATAGATTCTAGTGCTACTACTCACATAAGTGTGTCTATGAAGTGTTACCTGAGTTATCGAAAGCCAAGTGATGGTGAAAGATACATCTATGTGAGCGACGGCAAATCAATGGAGGTTGAGGCCATAGGAACCTTTAGGTTATTGTTAAAGACTAGATATTATTGGATTTGAAAAATATATATGTTGTACCGTCATTTAGACGAAATTTGGTTTCTATTTCTGTTTTGGACAAATTTGGTTATTCTTGTTCATTTGGAAATAGTCAGTTTAATCTTTCTTTGAATTCAAATATTGTTGGTACTAGTTCTTTATCTCTATATGATAACCTATATCTGCTTGATACAGTTTCCTTATTTAATGAAACCTTGCATGTAAATTCACATGGTGCAAAACATAAATTGACCAATGAGAATTATGTTTCACTATGGCACAAGCATTTAGGACATATATCCAAATGGAGAATTGAGAGGCTTGTGTCTAATGGGATTCTTGATTCCCTTGATTTCACAGACTTTGATGTTTGTGTTGATTGTATTAAGGGAAAATAGACGAACATAAGGCAGTTAGTTGCTAATAAAGCTACGGATGTCTTAGAACTAATCTAAATGGATATTTGTGGAACATTCCCTACGATTTCCTGGAATGGTCAACAATATTTCATTTCGTTCATAAACGATTACTCATGTTATGGCTACCTATATCTCATTCATAGAAGTCCCAATCACTGGATGTGTTCAAGGCTTACAAAGCTGAGGTTGAGAACCAACTCAACAAAAGAATTAAAGGCGTCAGATATGACCGTGGTGGTGAGTACTATGGCAGATATGACGGATCAGGTGAACAATGTCCAAGACCCTCTGCTAAATTCCTAGAGGAGTGTGGTATCATCCCACAGTACACTATGTCGGGTTCGCTCTCTATGAATGGTGTTGTTGAAAGATGAAACAGGACATTTAAGGACATGGTAAGGAGTATGATTAGTCATTCTACTTTGCCAGAATCTCTCTGGGGAGAAGCATTAAAGACTGTAGCTTATATTCTAATAGAGTGTCTACTAAAGCAACTGCCAAAACCCCTTATGAGCTTTGAACAGGCAAAAAGCCTAGTTTAAAGCATTTTCACATTTGGGAATGTCCAACTGAGGTAAGGCCTTATAGGCCAAATGAAAAGAAACTGGACTCCAGAACTGTCAGTTGCTACTTTATTGGATACTCTGAGAGATCAAGGGGTTACAAGTTTTATGATCCCACGACTAGGTCCATTTTTGAAACGTGAAATGCCACGTTCTTTGAGGATATTGAGTTTGAAGGGAGAAATAAGGTTAGAGATTTTTTCTTTGAAGATGAATCTATTTCGATTCCCACAATTGCTTTTGATAATGATCAGGCTCTTATTCCTGACATTGATCAAGTAGCAATTCCAGAACTTCAAGACAATGTTGTTCAACTCCCCATACAAAATGAAGAAACTATACCGAAGAGCAAACTCAACAACCTCAAGAACAAATGTCATTAAGGAGATCCACAAGAGAAAGGAGAAATGCAGTTTCGGATGACTTCATAATCTTTCTCCAAGAACATGAGAATGACATTGGATTGGTGGAAGATGATTCAATCAACTTTCATCACGCCATGCAAAGTGTTAATTCTCAAAAGTGGATTCATGCCATGAATGAAAAGATTAAATCCATAAAAGACAATGACGTTTGAGATCTCATTCTATTGCGTGAAGGTGTGAAACCCGTTGGTTGCAAATTGATATTTAAAACCAAGAGGGATTCGAAGGGTGATGTGGAGAGATATAAGGCTCGTCTTGTTGCAAAGGGCTTTACTCAAAAGGAAGGCATTGATTTCAAAGAAACTTTCTCTCCGGTTTCAACGAAACATTCTTTTAGGATTATTATGGCACTTGTGGCGTTTTTTGATCTTGAGCTACATCAGATGGATGTAAAGATGGAGTTTCTCAATGGTGACATCGATGAAACGATTTATATGGTACAACTAGAAAACTTTATGTCAGGTGACTCAAAGAAGATAGTTTGCAAATTAATGAAATCCATCTATGGGCTTAAGCAAGCTTCCCGTCAATAGTATTACAAATTTCATCAAGTTATCATCTTCTTTGGTTTTGAGATAAATACGGTTGATGATTGTGTATACCACAAGTTTAGTGGGAGTAAGCATATTTTTCTAGTTTTATATGTGATAGGTGCTTAAATATTCATATTTAAGGCCCCTTATTTACATTTGTTAGGTCCTTAATTACGTTAATTTTTTCTCTTTTACTCCATTTGTGTGTTTCACATGTGTTTTATAGGTTTTGGAAGAAAAGAAGTAGTTTTGGCACTTAAAGGAAGAAACCTGGAATTCCTGAAGCAACCTCTGGACAAAATGCGATCGAGCACACACTACGATCAAGCGCAAGACGCGTGCAATCGAGTGCACATGTATAGGCGTGAACAGTAAACTGCAGAACTCTATTTTGGAAATAACTCTATTTTAGAAATAACCCTATTTTGGAAATAACCTTATTTTGGAAATCAATGAGTTTTGTGTTTTAGGAAAGTTTAGGAACTCATGAGCCTTCTAAGACTTCTCAAGCCCTATAAATACACATGTAAAGCACAGACAACATACACCACAACTTAGAGAACACTTCTTTTAGCTTTTACTTGGAGTTATAAGCTTTGGGAGAGAATTGACGCCTCTTCTCTCGGGTTTATTCTTCCCTTATGTTTAGTTTATATATGATGTTTACTTTAGACAGCATGTGCAACTAACTTTCTTATAGGGCTCGATTGAAGCCCTAATTATGCTTTCTCATATATTTATGCATTTATAAATCTTTGCCAATAGCCTTTATTATGTTGGTTAACTTGCCAGCGTATGCATGTGGTATGGACCTGTTAGTTAGATCAATTTGGATGACCGAGTCATGGGTCTAACATTAGTAACAAGGGATATCTTATCCGGATACCTGGGTTAATCAACATGGGAAACCGGGAGTAGATACCATGCCCTAGGTCTCATGTGGTTGTCGATTTTCATAGTACTTATGCTTTCTTAAGGAACAACTCAAGCAGATACCATGCTGAATCCCTTAAGGAAGAAAAGAGTTAGAGTAGATACCATGCCTAACTCGTTGCTTAGGGAAATCAATAGCTTAAGGAGTAGATACCATGCCCTTAGGTTGGCAACCAGTAGGTATACATGATAAGGCTAGTGCACTGATACCTTATACAATTGGGAAAGTATGACTAGTGGTGGATATCAAAGCCCTATGTCTTTATTATTATCAAATCACACACAACAGTTACTTTATTTCTTTTTACTTAAAGAAACTAATTCTAAAAACCGAACTTTACTAATCCCTGTGGAGATGACCTTGCTTTCGCACATTATACTACACTGTTGACCTTGGGCACTTGCAAGTAAAACAAGTGCGATTATCTGCTTAATTATTTAGGTAGATAATCGCTCAACAAGTTTTTGGCGCCGTTGTCGGGGACTGCGCTAAAGTTCTTTTTATAATTACTTTCGTTTAAATATTATTACGCTATTTTTTACCATCATTATTTTTCAAACCTAATTAAATTGTTTTCTGTTTCTGGCACATCAAACCCTAACTCACACTCTCTGTGATACGTGTGATCGATCGCAACCTCTTGTGCGATCGAGCGCAAATAGGACAGAGAGTTACCTGAGCAGCTGAGTTGAACTACTGCACTGAAGCTGTTTTACCTGATTCATGCACGGACTTCGATCCCGACATCCAACAGTCTTTCCCCTTGATCCCGAGCTTAAGTAGACTATCCGAAAAAATCTTAGAGACAACTTTGAGGAGGAAGAAGATGAATTCACGGAAAAAGCACCAATGGCGGAACAGCTAGAAATCCAGCAACCACCTGCACGAAGACCGATGAAGCAATCCTTCATCCCACAAAACCTCAACCATCCTTCATGCATTGCATATCAACCGGAAGCAGAGGGAAACTATTACATATCCCCGCAGATACTCAATGCTTTGACTCACTTTAAGGGTACACCGGTAGAGGATCCACACTTGTACCTTCGGGAATTCTTTAATCTCTGTAAATTTCAGCACATCCAGGGCCTAGACCAAGAAGGAATAAGGTTAATTCTATTTCTTTTTTTCTTAAAAGATAATGCTAAGCTATGGTACAATTCTTTGCCTGCAATTTCAATCCACACTTGTGAGGAGTTGGCTGGCAAATTCCTAAGGAAGTTTTTCCCAGCCCAAAAGACGAGGCAAATGAGGAAGGAGATCCAATCCTTCCAACAAAGTGATGGAGATCTGCTCTTTGAGGCATGGGGACATTTCAACGAGCTACTACTCAAATGCCCACACCATAACCTACCTCAAGATGAGCTGGTACTATCCTTTTATGAAGGTCTAAATGACATGAATAAAGGTATTGCTGATTCTAGTTGTGGAGGTGTGTTAATGGAAAAGAGCAGTGAAGAAGCCATGGAGATGTTTGAGGCATTGAGTGAGCATACCCAACAGTTCTCCTCTAGAGGTAGACAAGGAGTCAAGAGCAAAGGTATATATGAGGTTACTCTGAATGGTGGACCCTCTGCCCAAATAGCTGCTTTGGAGAGGAAGCTAGATATGATTGTAAAAGCCATGTCTACTCAAAACATCTCTCCTCGACCACAAGCTACACAAAGCCAGGTATGTGCTTTATGTTCTCAATTTGATCACACTACTGAGACCTGCCATTTGTATTCATCTATAGATCCCGAGCAAGCAAACTATGTGGGACCGAACAGTGCATATGCAAATACATACAACCCTGGATGGCGAGACCACCCCAACCTCTTATGGAGCAACAATCGAAACACCTTGAACCTTCAAGGGCAACAAAGGAACTTTCATAAAGTAGCCCAACCAGTTCCAGAACCCAAGAAGGATGATCTAGAAAGTCTTGTAAAGAAATTAGCCACTCAACAACAACAACTAATGACAACATTGATGACTTCATTAGATCAGCAAAAACAAACACATGAGCAAGCAATTCAAAGGTTAGAGATACAAATGGGGCAATTTGCTAAGGAACTAAGCGAAAGAAAGCAAGGTGAACTCCCTGCACAAACACTACCAAATCCAAGAGGACATCAGCAGCTAAAAGCCATTACAACTCTCCGAAATGGTAAAATCATAGGAGTTAATGAGCCAGCTCAAGCATCTCAAGCTAAGCCATCCGCATCCAAGGTCCATCACACTGATCCATTGGAGGCCGCCCTCACCCACAGCTTCAAAAGATCGGATATTGAGCGTGCATCAGAAACTGTCCCTGATAACATCTTGGAAGCTATGCACCTCCCTAAAGTCTATCCTATGCATGCAAGACCGGGTGATCAGAAGAAATCACATTTGAATACACTGAAAGGATTGAGTCATGATGAATGTGCAACACCACCAAGAGCACTTGAGCCACATGAAGTGAACTTTAAGTACTCCCTGCCAAAAGACTAAAGTTGAGAGAATACCCCGTCTGGTTGAAGACGTTAAACTTAGCACTCATGGGAGGCACCCCAAAGCATATCCTTTTCATAGTTTATTATCAGTATTTCATAGTTTACTTTTCTATTGTTGTTTATTACTTGTTTTCCATTTTATGTCTGTTTTTATTTCTTTTTCGAGGACAGTGTGAGTGCATCCAGTTAAAGTTTGGGGGTGTGCTACGAGCCATGTCAGCCATCAGTTCTCCATCTCCCAGGTCAGCTCCTTCCATGCTATTCACACATTGGGGATAATGTGCAATTTAAGTTTGGGGGTATGGGGACACATTCACACACTCACTATGTCCCACATTTTTTTGTTTTGTTGTTATTTTCATAGATAAATGCATGTTCATTCTGTCCAACAAACTTTTTTGTGATCTCAACCAAACTTTATGATTCGACTTCATCAGCGAGCTTAACACTTTGAACATATAGGTCAATAATCAAGTTTTGAACCTAGATCACTGCCTTTTTGACATTTAAGGATTCACAAGTTTGACCTAAACTATCACAAGCACACTAGCACATAACTGTGTGGGGTGTGACATGTTATTTGGATTGGTATGTTTCTTTTGCTTAACTATGAACTAGATGACCTATTAGATTGACATTTTGGCATATGAAAATAGAAAATATTGATTAGTGCTCAAAAAGAAAAAAAAATGCTCCTAATGATCAATAAAAACAAATCTTCTGCTGAGTAACTGGCTCTCTTGCCTCAGTAAGCATTGAGTGTCACGTCAAAATGTGAAAAATTCTAAGTGATCATTAAAAAGAACTTTTCGCTGAGTAATTGGCCCTCTTACCTCAGTAAGCATTGAGTGTCACGTCAAAAGGTGGAAAATTCTAAGTGGTAGCATTAAAATCAGTTAGTTTCGTAGCCTTGTTAACTCGAGCTAGTAAGTCCTTAGGGGTGTCTTTTCACCTAATGCCCTAAAAACATCTGGTTTGGGAGTCATTGGCTAAACACTCATTGCACGAGTCAACAAGAAAGCTTAAGGGAGCTAACTTGGCAAAAATCTCACAAATGAAAGTCTATGCCATATTTGTTGACTCTAATAGGAAGTTTGGTGAATCTTGAGTCATCGAAACACTACACGTTTGAATTTCTTGGAAACCCAATCTTTTGTGTACTAGTTCACCACATACCAAAGTCGAACTTGTGATGTCTTAAATTGCCTCATGAAAGTGATTTGCGTTCAAAGCTCTTATTCATTGCAAAAATATGTTTGTATCTATTAAGATTGCTCATGAATGCACATCATAGTTTTGTAAGATTTAAACTTTTGTTGGACACCATGAACATTGGATTTAACTATTTTTTTTCGTTTTAGTTTTTAATTTAATATTGCTAAGGGACTAGCAATATATAAGTTTTGGGGGTGTGATAGGTGCTTAAATATTCATATTTAAGCCCCCTTATTTACATTTGTTAGGTCCTTAATTACGTTAATTTTATCTCTTTTACTCCATTTGTGTGTTTCACATGTGTTTTATAGGTTTTGGAAGAAAAGAAGCATTTTTGGCACTTAAAGGAAGAAACTTGGAATTCCTGGAGCAGTCTCTGGACAAAATGCGATTGATCACACAATGCAATGCGATCGAGTGCACACTGTGATCAAGCGCAAGACGCGTGCGATCGAGCGCACATGTACGGACGTGAACAGTAAACTGCATAACCCTATTTTGGAAATAACTCTATTTTAGAAATAACTCTATTTTGGAAATAACCTTATTTAGGAAATAAATGAGTTTTGTGTTTTAGAAAAGTTTAGGAACTCATGAGCTTTCTAGGACTTCTCAAGCCCTATAAATACACCTGTAAAGCACACACAACATACACCACAACTTAGAGAACACTTCTCTTAGCTTTTACTTGGAGTTGTAAGCTTTGGGAGAGAATTGACGCCTCTTCTCTCGAGTTTATTCTTCCCTTATGTTTAGTTTATATATGATGTTTACTTTAGACAGCATGTGTAACTAACTTTCTTATAGGGCTCGATTGAAGCCCTAGTTATGCTTTCTCATATATTTATGCATTTATAAATCTTTGCTAATAACCTTTATTATGTTGCTTAACTTGATTAATGCTTGTGCTTATTTAAGTTCCTCATATGTATGTGTATGGCCAGCGTATGCATATGGTATGGACCGGTTAGTTAGATCAATTTGGATGATCGAGTCCTGGGTCTAACATTAGTAACAAGGGTTATCTTATCCGGATACCCGGGTTAATCAACATGGGAAACCGGGAGTAGATACCATGCCCTAGGTCTCATGTGGTTGTCGATTTCCATAGTACTTATGCTTTCTTAAGGAACAACTCAAGCAGACACCATGCTGAATCCCTTAAGGAAGAAAAGAGTTAGAGTAGATACCATGCCTAACTCGTTGCTTAGGGAAATCAATAGCTTAAGGAGTAGATACCATGCCCTTAGGTTGGCAACCAGTAGGTATACATGATAGGGCTAGTGCACTGATACCTTATACAATTGGGAAAGTATGACTAGTGGTGGATATCAAAGCCCTATGTCTTTATTATTATCAAATCACACACAACAGTTACTTTATTTCTTTTTACTTAAAGAAACTAATTCTAAAAACCGAACTTTACTAATCCCTGTGGAGATGACCTTGCTTTCGCACACTATACTTCACTGTTGACCTTGTGCACTTGCAAGTAAAACGAGTGCGATTATCTGCTTAATTATTTAGGTAGATAATCGTTCAACAATATGTCGATGACATACTGTTTGCCAGTAACGATATAGGCTTATAGCATAAAACTAAGAGATTTCTATCAAAGAAATTTGAAATGAAAGATCTTGACGATGCCTCTTTTGTATTAGGTATACAGATACACCGGGATCGCTCTTGGGGTATACTTAGGTTATCACAAAAGGACTATATCGAGAAAGTTCTTAAGAGATTTGGCATGCAGGAATGTAAACCAGGTGACACCCCTGTTTCTAAGGGAGACAAGTTCAGTCTCAGCCAATGCCCTAAGAATGACCTTGAAGTGAAAGAAATGCAGAAGATTCCCTATGCGTCAGCTATTGGGAGTCTAATGTATACTCAGGTTTGTACACGTCCGGATATAGCGTGCATTGTTGGGATGCTAGGTAGATATTTGAGTAACCCTAGGATGGATCATTGAAAAGCAGCCAAACGGGTTATGCGGTATCTATAAAGAACAAAGGATTACATGCTCACATACAAAAGATTAGACCAACTGGAGATCGTTGGATATTCTGATTCAGATTTTCCTGGATGCCAAGATAGTTGGAGATCCACATCAGGTTATATCTACCTGCTGGCTGGAGGAGCTATTTCCTAAAAGAGTGCCAAGCAGACACTCGTAGCTTCTTCCACCATGGCAGCGGAGTTTATAGCATGTTATGAGGCATCCAACCATGGAATATGGCTGCGAAATTTTGTCACTGGGCTGCGAATTTTGGAAGGGATTGAAAGACCATTAAAGTTGTTTTATGACAATAAATCAGCAGTAATGTATGCCAACAACAACAAGAGCTCATCGAAGTCAAAGCATATTGACATCAAGTTCCTAATTGTTAAAGAAATAGTTCAGAGTGGTCAGATGTCTATAAAGCACATTGGCACAAACTCCATGATTGCGGACCCGCTTACTAGGGATTGCCACCCAAGATCTTTCATGAGCACATTGCTCACATGGTGTTGCATTATTTGATGATATGCTGGTTTAGTGGGAGTTTGTATTTGGATGCAATTTCATTATAGACATATTTTATGCTTATGAATATTTTCTGCAGAAATAAAGTATTCAATTCAGTTTCACTCTGTTTTGTGTTTTGATATGATCTCATTAAAGAATAAGGTTGGACCAGTTGGAAATAAGTGTGTTAGGATCACAATGCATGTAATTTCCATGCTACACATCCATACTCGATCTGTGTCATTTGGTTATATGGGTATACGTGACCATTGATGGATCTAGTTATGATACTTGTAACGAAGGTCGCTTTGATCCTATATTTGTATAATTAATGGATGAGATTGTTCAGGGATACTTTTGATCATGATAGCAAAAGTTTTGAGCTCATAAAGTACATTATTTTATAAGGTAACATATGTGGCCCAAGTGGGAGATTGTTAGAAAATAATTTGTCATGTGGGCCTATATATGTAATTAATTGTGTATTATAGGCTCTCTTAAAGTTTAACCTAATTAAAGTGATCTAATAAGGGTAATAATATTGGGGTTATAGGCATCTGTTATGGTATAGGCATATTTATGTGTAGAGACCTGATTTCATCTTCCTATTTTTATGATGGGCCAAAATAAAAATATGGAGAGTTTCACTGAATATGGAGAGTTATATTTGGGGTTGTGGTCCCCAATTCATACGTATCTTTTATTCCCATTCTTTCTGACATCCCATCATCAGAAAGAATCCAAGAGACACTTCTTTAAGGGAATACATATCGAATTGGAAGATCCGAAACCCACAGTCATCTCGTTTTCATGGATCAAGGAATGCTTCCGCTCTATTCGTTCTCGGTGATTTGACATGGAGGATCTTGGTTGTTTAGGTTTTCTTCTCAATGATCTTGATTTTGGTTTAATTTCATCAAGATACCATAATTCGATCAAAAACAATATATATTTCCTTGTAATGTTCAATGTTATCTACAATTGTAGGATGGTTAAATCTTAATTCAATTTGATTTGCTAATTTTTTTCAGACTTTGCTAGCAATATTTGAGGTGACCAAAGAAATGTCTCAAGATCGAGATGAATCTCAATGCTTTAGCAGCATAAATTACAGTGAACTTCTTGTTCTCTCCCTTGGAACTGGATCATCAAAGAGGGATGAAAAGCTTGAGGTTGGAGATGGCAACAGATGGGGGCTTTTCAGTTGGTTTATGGGACCTAATGAAACCACACCATTATTTGATGTTGTCCTGACTGCAATGGATGATATGGTTGACATATATACCTCTGTTTTCTTCCAAGGCTCTGAAACCTCTGGTTTCAGAGACAATTATCTCCGGATTCAGGTACTGATAAATTTCAGGATACCCATTGAACCTGTGGAATTCTTCGAGATCCCATATAAATATAAAGATAATTTGATATTGTTTCCCCTGGAATTTGAGATAATCAATTTTTACATATTCGCATTTTAAGTTCTTTGAATAATGACATAATGTATTACCACAGATTGAAAGAAATGATTAACAAAGACATAATTTTGATCATGATCAAAGCCAGGTTGATAGCTTAAAATATACTGAAGCTACAACAGACAACTCGACAAGAGAAAATCTCGAGAATCTTGAAAAGATTGCAAACAGACTCTTGAAAAGGCCTGTTTCTGCAGTGAACTTGGAGACTGGTTTATACGAACCAATTGATGATCGAGGCACATACGAAGAAGCACTCATCAGGTAAGAAGAAGAGTTTCGAATTCATGTATTGAACTTCCTCAGCAATCTGGTACCACAAGTTTCTTGGTTAATGAAATGTTACATACGCATTGGTGTTGCTTCAGGTTCACGAGAAGCTTGTCAGATGAAAGCAGGCATCAGGTAGCTAGCTAGTCATGCTGGTTGATTGAAGATTCGGAGATTCACTGGCACAATTGTCGCCAGTACCAAAGCAGTAGCTTCTATATCCGTTTCTCCTTCGCATTTTGATACAAACACTTATGTTCTGATAATAAATTAAGTTCAATGAGCTATAAGTTCATCGCACAAGAATTTACAATGGAAGTGAAACAAAGTCAAGTTGCTTATATTGTTAATATACATCTTGTGTGTTTGTAGCTGACAAAGAAAAGTTGCAGAATGCAGAGCAGCCTGATGAACACAATCACACAACATGTACAGAGTGCAACTTCCAAACAATGTGGATGGAGATTATACTAAAGCAAGGAATTTAATAATTTTGATGTCCAAACATCCAAGACAAAAGTTGAACAAGATCTAGATGCTATGTGCATTCAAACTAATTATTACTAAACACAAAGGCATTTCTTCAATGCAGACAAGAAGTTTGCATTTCCTCACTTTACAAAGATTGTATCCTAAATTCCTCCATAGAATTACATAGTAAGTAGCTCAAAGAAGTTCCCATCTTGCAAAGCAAGAAGTGGATTTTAATCTTCTCCGTTTCCCCATCATCAATTTTGTGTTACCTGACCACAATCTTCAATTACAACAGTTTGGGAAGTCCTTCCACTACCCGAGCCCACTTTCTCCATCTCCTTAACAACATTATAGCCATCCACAACTTTACCAAACACAACATGCTTCCCATCCAGCCATGGTGTCTTCTCAGTGCAAATAAAAAACTGAGAACCATTGGTGTTAGGTCCAGCATTTGCCATTGATAGAATACCAGGCCCTGTATGCTTCAACTTGAAGTTTTCGTCTTGAAATTTCGAGCCGTAGATGGACTCCCCTCCAGTCCCATTACCCCTTGTGAAATCTCCACCCTGACACATGAAATTTGGGATAATGCGGTGAAATGCAGAGCCTTTATAGTGTAGTGGCTTCCCAGATGTGCAAATCCCTTTCTCTCCTGTACAAAGGGCACGGAAGTTTTCAGCTGTTTTCGGTGTAACATCCGCAAATAGCTCCATTACAACTCGACCAGCCTTCATTTTTCCGATCAGAATGTCAAAGAAAACCTTTGGATTTGACATTTTGAGACACAATCCAAAACCTGGTTACCAAAATTCAAATTTAGTAAAGCAGTTCTTTTCTTAAACCAAAAAGAAAAAGAAACAATCTACCATGATTATTTGCAAAAGATGTGCTACATAACATAACAGAGAAATTGAAATATGTATTGGCTTAAAATACTTTTATAATTAACTCAATTTAAAATTTCTGTTCTTTCTCAAATAAAAACACAACGCAACACTCATTACACTATATTATGATAACATCTATCACTGACAAGATCTAATTCTGGGTTCCTTATAAATCAGCAAAAGAAAGTTCCCATGAAATGCATATACAAATAAATAAACAAAAAAACATATGCGTATAAATGGATCGAAAAAAAATGTATCATCCCTATAATAAAAAAAATCCTCAAGAAAATTGTTACATATATCAAGAGGGTACTTTTAGAAAGATGACTTATGATCTTGCACAGCTTTTGAGCTCACAGGCCTTTTGATAAAATAACCTGCAAACCTTCGATATGTGCTTATATATACGTACACGCAAATACACAGAGAAAACAGAAGCCAGATTCACAGATCAAGTGAAAGTAAAGCAAGATGATAATAAAATAACTATAAAAAAAGAGATTATGAAAAAGAAATGAAATACCTTTGGGATGGTATTTAAATTAGAGATGTATAGACAGGCGACCTGTTAGGGTTTTAGCTGAAATGTGTATTATATAGAGAGGCGCAGGGATGGGGTTCGGATTTTATTTTAATTTATTTGCACTTTGTGTCCTGTTCTTTTACATATTTATGGCGTTAATTGTATGAATTGGATAAATTATAAATACATCATTGTAGTTTAATCTAATTACAATTCATTTCACAAGTATCAAAAACCTACATTTTCTTCCCAACTTTGGCGGTGTATTGCACGTGTTTATCAAACTCACTCTCTTTAATGAAATAAACGGCAATAAAACAATGTCCTTTAAAATCAGCTCTATGATAAACCTCCTTCAACAGCTACGAGGATATTCCATCAAGATAGAGGTCATACTAGATAGGTGTAGTTTGAATTTAATTGTTTAGGGGTCTGCCGCTAACTTCATGTAATTTGTTGCTACAATTCTGGTGTTGTTGGACAGCTATTGGGTTTTGACCCTTTTGTTTGCTTGGTTTGTACCAGCTTGTTTTTTTGGGAATAAAATTTGATTTATAAAAAAAAAAAAAAAAAAAATTAATGGTGGAGACGAACCCTCCATGGCCAAATGATTCAAATCATGTTAAGCAATATATTCCTTAATGCAAAACCAAATCGGGGTCCTCTTTGATACAAACTTTTTAATTTTTTTTAATTACATCTCTTAACTATAAATTTGAATATTTATACATAATATTCAAATACAAAAGTTTAAGTTTTTCTTGATATTATAGTTATCAATATCGAACCAAATTGATCAATCCAATCTATTCAATTGTGAATTGAAGATCAAGTTGGCTTGATTTTGATGATAGATGCAATTAAATTGATTAAAATCAATCGATTCAATATAACTAGTATGAAAATCGATAAAACATGTCAATTTTTGAAATTTCATTTTCAATGGCAATTTTATCCAAAAATCTATGCTCTTGCCTTTAATAAGTTAAGGCCTATTTTGCGAGTTTTTATGAAACCCACAATTGCTCAAATTTTAGGTTTCAAATCTCAGTAATTCACGTAGGGGAAGCATCAATTTTCCTTTCTTTGCTTTATAGCCACGTTTGGTTGTTATTTAAATCAAATTAAAACAATTTAACTTAAATGACAACCAAACATGGCCTATGTGAATATCTACTCTCCTTTATCCAATGCTCATATCCATGGAAACCATCAATCAATGTCATCATAACTTTGTTATTGTATAGCTCACACTAGAATTATTACTCACCTTAAAGACATCATTAGTTGGGTTGGGTTGGGTTGGGTTGAAATTTTTTGAACCCAGCATAATTGGATTGAATTAATTTTTTTAAGGTAACTCGACCTAAATCGATCCAAACTCACGCTACTATTTGGTCTGTTGTTATGAAACCTACAATTACTCAAATTTTAGGTTTCAAATTTCAGCATTCAAATATAGACATCATCGATTTTTATTTCCATGCTCTGTGAATTTGTACTCTGCATTACCCAATGCTCATGTCCATGGGAATCATCAATCAACACCATCATAACTTTGTTATAGCACAGTTCACACTAGAATTACTAGTCACCTTAAGGACCTCATAGGAAAATCAATAATTTGAATAGATTTAAAACAAAAAGAAGAACGACGTTGATGGAGAGAAGATGGCGACTGAAACCTAAGACAAAGATTATGGAAAACAAAATAGTTTAAGTTATTATATCGCTTGTTTAACGTAATTATTATTATATTTTTTTATATAATAACTTTTATTACGTTAATCTTACTTAACAATAACAACATTAGAATATGATTCATTACAATTCAATCCGTTTGCAAACGTAACCTAAACAATGAGATGTATTTCATTCGCGTACAAATGTTTATTTTAAATACCTAATTTAGCACCGAGGTGTACTCTTCCATCTTTATCCCCTATTTATTCTTCCAGAAGGCTAAAAAAAAGAGGAGTTGGGAACATGCTATAAAAAATCACTTAATTTCGCTACCCAAGCGCAATTACCAAAGGGCTTTTCATAAACTAATGTTTCACTCACCTTGTCAGTAGCCAATTTAGCGGCTCCAATCTGTCGTTAATGGGTTTGTTGAAAGTTGAAAGAGTATAGTAGTTCATGCATGCGTTAACTTCATTGAAGCGACCCATTTTGCTGTACATTTGTTTACCTTCGGACTCAGTTGGTTTTCAACTAAAAAGAGTTGACATTAGTCTATTTTATCTTTATTCTTAGGAAAAATTACATTAATCCATTTTAAATACATCCATGGTTATTCTTACGTCACAAACTTTCAAAAATTCACATTTACTTGTTTTTAATCTTATGTTAATAAACTTTTAAAAATTCAGATAAAAAATTATACCAACTATTAAAACAATTTAGAAACCTCAATTTACCTCTCATCTTTTTTCTTTTTTTAGTTTTTCCTTAATTTATTCGTAACTTAATTAATTAATTTCTTTTTTCTTTTCTCTCTCCATATTAAAGGTCCAACTTATTTCTGTCTTCTTCCCTACTTCTTCTTACCCATTTCTTTTGCAGACGAAATCGCAGGACCTTTTGCTCTTTGATGCCCAACCTTTCTAATAAACATAGCTCTTATCTCCGATGTGTCAATTCGAGAAAAAATTATTGGACACCATTTCCTCGTATTCAACCTATCCAAGTTCTCATAAAAATCTCGAATTTTCCGGCAAAATCAGATAGTGAAAACAAACTGTTAATATATTATATAGGCTTAGTCCCACATTGGTTGTGTATAGCTTTGCTTCTCCTATTAGCTTGTATAAATAGGATAGCTCCCTTTGTAAGCAAATCACACCATTCAATACAATTCTTCTTTTTGTATTATCTCACTTCCTCTCTTAAATTCAACATGGTATCAGAGCCATAATGGTTCTCGGTATTTTAAGAGTTGAGTATGCTCTGTGATTGCCACTATTAGTGGATCCTTCACATCAGAAATTCTCGGTATATTAAGAGTTGAGTATGCTCTGTGATTGCCACTATTAGTGGATCCTTCACATCAAAAAAAACTTCTAGAATATCATTTTCATACCTGTCGGGTCATCACTATAGTCGGAGTCTCATCGACATCATCTCCGCTGCCGCTCTTGTTTCAGAAACGCTGCTGCCACGTCAGCCCTAAAGGCCACATCAACGCCACCTCAGTGCCACGTCACCTGTTGACATCACATCCGTTGCCGCTCCTGTTTTAGAAACGCTGCTGTCACGTCAGCCCTAAAAGCCACATCAACGCCACCTCACTGACACGTCAGTGCCACGTCACCCGTTGACCACCACATCATCAGTTGACCGCCACATCACCGGTTTCTTGGAGGTTCACCTTCCTCTTTGTGCCTATGGCTGAATCGTACTTACCCCGGGTTATTACTACCGTTCTGGATGAATCTAATTATGTTGTGTGGACTCAAGAAATGTCTGGTTTCCTCCGTGGACATAAATTGTGGCGTTACGTTACTGGAGATATCACTGAACCCAAAAAGAAAGACGATGAAGATGCTGACAAATATGTTGACCGTCTAGAGGACTGGGATAGTAAAAATCACCATATTCTCACATGGTTTCGTGCCACTATTATCGCAGAAATCAAACTTCAATTTGGTACACTCCATACAGCTAAAGAAGCTTGGGATCTTCTCCAACACCGCTACACCAGGGCAGACATCTCAAATCGATATCGTCTTTTTTCCATCCTTCATAGCATGCGCCAAGAACCTGGACAAACTATCAACAGCTTTCTATCTCAGATGACTACCGTGTGGAACCAGTTAGCTCTCACTGAGCCAACTTGGGAATGCACAAAAGACGCCAATGTTCATGGAAAGTACCGAACTGAGACACGCATTATGCAATTCCTGATGGGCTTGAGAGAGGAATTTTCACCTGTACGAGCTTCAATCCTACACCGAGGCGCGATACCTCCCCTAAACGACGTCTTTTCTGATCTACTCAGTGAGGAAACACATCTCGCCACATTACAAGGATCTCATACAGATGTTGCCCTTGCAGCACCTGTTGCTCTTGCCACACCAGCTGCCAAGACAAACCCATACCAGAAGCCCTTATATTGCAAGTATTGTCATTCACAAGGGCATGAATTGCTCAAATGTCCTTCTCGCCTATGTAAAGTCTGCAGAGAACCGGGTCACTATCTTGCAGACTGCCCTAAACTTCCTTATGAAAATCAGTCAAATGGGAACCAATATCGCTCACGAGGCTCATACAATCGGTTCTATTCCAAGCCAAAGAATACTGCTGCTGTAGCCACGGATGTTACACCAACTTCATCCAGCTCTTCACCTGATTGGAGTGGTTTGTGCACCATTCTTACCGAGGCTCTAACTAAAACTGGTAACAATATAGCCATGTCAGCTACACCAGGTACATCCCGATGGTATTTTGATTCTGCTTGTTGCAATCATATGACTTCTGATGCCTCCATATTTTCCTTGAAAACCCGTGATGAGCATGCACCTACTATTCACACTGCCAATGGATCAAATATGTTGGTCAGCCACACTTGACATGTTGACAGTTCTCATTTGTCTCTCCCTGACACATATTTGGTTCCTAATCTTACGATTAACCTTATATCTATTGGACAACTATGTGATCTTGGACTTGATTTGCATTTTTCTTCTACTGGTTGTCGTGTGCAGGACCTGCAGACAGGAAAACTCCTTGGAACCAACCGTAAAGTTGGACGCCTCTTTGAGCTTACTCACCTCCAAGTCCCATCCTCACCATCACCAAACCAATCAGTCGCATCCATCCCAGCACTCTCTCCCGTGGAATTGTGGCACTCTCGGTTAGGTCACACTTCATCCAGCCCTCTATGTTCTCTTATTTCTAGTGGTCAGTTAGGATCACTTCAGCATGAGTCTTTTAATTGTATTCATTGTCAACTTGCAAAACAATCAGCTTTACCTTTTAATGAGAGTCAGTCTGTTTCCCTTGCATCTTTTGATTTAGTACATTCTGACGTTTGGGGGCCTTCTCCTCATACATCAATGGGTGGTGCTCATTATTTTGTTATATTTTTGGATGACTATTCTCGTTATACTTGGTTGTTTCTTATGAAAAGCAGATCTGAACTCTTTCAAATATATTCTGATTTTTCTTCTATGGTTCAAACTCAATTCTCTCGGAATATCAAAATTTTTCGTTCAGATAACGCAATAGAATATAAAGACCGTGTTTTTCTAAACCTACTTCACAAAAATGGCACGTTTCCCCACCGCTCGTGCCCTGAAACCTCCCAACAAAATGGACGAGTCGAACGCAAACATAGACATATTCTTGACACTATTCGTGCTCTACTAATTTCGTCATCATGTCCTGAACATTTCTGGGGTGATGCTGCCTTAACCGCAGTGTACACAATCAATCGTGTCCCTTCTGCTACAATCCAAAATCAGTCTCCATTTGAGCGTCTTTTCTATAAACCTTCTGATTACTCTAACCTCAGAGTCTTTGGTTGCGCTTGTTTTGTTCTTCTCAAACCACATGAACACAATAAATTACAACCAAGGGCTCATCTGTGTTGTTTCATTGGATATAGTATTGAATATAAGGGGTATCGGTGCTGGGATCCTATTTCTAAAACTCTTCGTATCTCTCGTCATGTCATTTTTTGGGAACATCAAATGTTCTCTTCCTTACGGTCATTTGACATGTCAACCATCACTAACTCTAGATTCTTTACTGATCCATCTATTGAGTTATTTCCTGAGAATCCAGTTTCAGGTACTGTTGAGTCCACCTCCGAATCACCAGCCGATATCACCCCTTCCGTTCCGGACCCAGCTCCAGCTCCAAAACCCTCAACTGACCTCACCTCTCCGACTCAATCGGCCGTGCCCGAGGATATTCCTATGTCTGATGAGTCTGCACCAACTCCCTCTGAGAGCCATCCTCCATATCACCCCCGCAGATCTACCAGGGTAACTCATCCCCCTTCTCATCTTGCTGATTACCATTGTGATTATCATTGTTTTTCCACTATACTTCATCTGCATGAGCCTCAATCCTATAAAGAGGCTAGTACTAATCCACTTTGGTAGAAAACAATAGATGAAGAACTTCAGGCCCTAGCTAAAACTCATACCTGGGATATTGTTGATCTGCCCCCTGGAAAAACTCCTATTGGGTGCAAATGGGTGTTTAAGATCAAGACACTTTCTGATGGCTCTATTGAACGATATAAAGCCCGACTTGTTGCCAAGGGATTTGCTCAGGAATATGACATTGACTATGAAGAGACATTTGCTCCAGTGGCGAGGCTCACATCTGTCCGTACACTCCTTGTTGTCGCCGCCATTCGAAGATGGACTATATTTCAAATGGATGTCAAAAATGCATTTCTCAATGGGGATCTTCTTGAGGAAGTCTATATACATACACCTCCCGGCTTGGATGCCCCTCAAAACAAAGTTTGTCGCCTTCGCCGTGCCCTATATGGTTTGAAACAAGCTTCACATGCCTGGTTTGCCAAATTCAGTACTACTATTTATCAGTTTGGGTTCACACCGAGTGCTCATGATTCAGCTCTGTTTATCCACCATACTGCCAACGGTATTATCATTCTTTTACTATACGTCGATGATATGGTTATTACTGAAGATGATCTACATGGTATTTCTGAACTCAAAAAGTTTATCAGTGGCCAATTCGAGATGAAAGATCTTGGCGTGCTCACCTATTTTCTTGGCCTCGAAGTCTCATCTAATTCTGATGGATTTTTTCTCTCTCAGGCCAAATACGCCTCGGACCTCCTTTCCAAGGCTGGGATCACTGACTCAACCACTTCCACTACTCCTCTCGAGCCGAACGTCAGACTTACCCCACTCGATGGTTCACCTCTTCAGGATGCCACTCTATATCGTCAACTGGTTGGAAGTCTTGTATATCTTACTGTCACTCGCCCTGACATTGCCTATGCCGTTCATCAGGTCAGTCGGTTCTTGTCCGCTCCTCGGGCCACCCATTACTCGGCTGTTCTTCGTATTCTTAGGTACGTCAAGGGTACTTTATTTCATGGGCTTCATTTCTCAGCACAGTCTGCCCCAGTTTTATAAGCCTATTCTGATGCCGATTGTGCCGGAGACCCCACCGACAGACGTTCAACCACTGGTTACTGTTTCTTTTTGGGCAATTCTCTCATTTTCTGGCGTAGTAAGAAACAAACTGTGGTTGCTCGCTCCAGTACTGAAGTTGAATATCGTGCCATGGCTGATGCAACTCAAGAACTTATCTGGCTTCGATGGCTACTCGCTGACATGGGTATCTCTTCTCTTGCTGTCACTATCCTACACTGTGACAACAGGAGTGCTATTCAGATCGCTCACAATGATGTCTTCCACGAGCGTACAAAACACATCGAGAATGATATCCACTTCATCCGTGATCACATTCTCTAGAATACGGTTCGTCTACAATCCGTCAGTTCAGCCGATCAGACAGCTGACATTTTCATTAAGGCTCATCCACCCGGACGCTTTCACTCTCTGGTTTCCAAACTCAAGTTCACCTCCCACTTACCGCCTTGAGTTTGAGGGGGGATGTTAATGTATTATATAGGCTTAGTCCCACATTGGTTGTGTATAGCTTTGCTTCTCCTATTAGCTTGTATAAATAGGATAGCTCCCTTTGTAAGCAAATCACACCATTCAATACAATTCTTCTTTTTGTATTGTCTCACTTCCTCTCTTAAATTCAACACAAACAAAGCCTAAATCAAAACAAAGTTAGCAACTTCCTATAATCTGATAAATGCTCATATACTAACTAAAAGCCGACTGTAACAAAAGAAAACTGCAGAAAAACATCAAATTCTTGTGCAGTTCAAGAATTACTGATACGAAGTATCAGAAACAGAAATTGAACAAATTTTGAGAGATTTAAGCAACGGTCGAAAAACTAATTGAAACCCAAATTAGATTTCAATGAGAATTGAAAATCCAAATAGCGATTAGAAGATTAAATGAAAGTAGATCATTTTCTCAATTTATCAAATGTTCAAAATCCGGCGAGAGTTCTCTTTTCTTTCATTTTTCCTTTTTCCTCTTTCTCCTCTATTTTGCCAAGGCTAGAAATTTGAAGAGAGAGACGTGATCCACCTTTGCTTTTGCTACAATATCAGCCGGATTTTTCCTCCATTTTCTACGGCGATAATTCTTTTCCCGTGTAGTTTTTCCTCCATTTTGTTGGGTAAATGGGTTTTTTTTATGGGCTAATTGAAGTAGGACCCACCTTGAGGAGACCCTATTGGAGTAGAGGGACAAGTTTATGTGATTTTCAAAAAAATTCAGCAATTTGGACTTAGGGTTTTTTTTATAAAAAAAAAAAGAGGAGAGCAAAGAGAGTTCATATTAGAGAAACTTAGTTGACTCTATGTCAATGTGATTTTTACTCTTTTTGTCTTTTATATATGATTATTTAATTATTTTATCAGTTAATTCTCAATAAATTTGTCAAAGTCAAACGCGGTTAAAATAAGTAAGTATAAATTTTTGAAATTTGGTGAGATAAGTGTAACCGTGATCGTAATTTTTCTTTATTCTTACTAACTCTTCAACTATGTATGTCAAGCCTTCAAAGTATTTGCAAGATTTCTTTTTTCCCTTCTCTATTCCTCATATTTTATCTTTATTCTCTCAATTTTTTTCTTGCACTTTTTTTTTCTACTTGTAAATATAGAGAACATCCATGTATAAAAAAAATTCATACTTAACATCCTAAATCACTACAATATATGCCTAGTGTTATAGAACACGAGTATATGTGGCAAAGCAATATGCCACGAAGTATTTCTTAATGGATTTTCTCATAACTGAGACTTAATTGAAATAATGTTAGGATTTTGGTTCAAATCTTTGTAAATAGAATTTTTCTTGGTTTGAGAAAAATAGTTTTCTATTCATAGTTGTTTATTCTAGTAGAAACAATAGTAATTTTCTACTGGATGGTTCTTTGTTTTAATAAAAGTAGTAGTAGTTTCTTACGTTGTTGTTGTTCTTTTTCTAGTAGTATTAAGAAAATATCCTCTAAATAAATGGGGTTCTAGAGAAGGTTTGAACCACACTCATAATTCCAATACACATTGCGAATCAGAAGGGTTTACTACCAAAGTAAGGATGAGAGTTTTGGGTGTACCAATGTTTTTGGTTATCAAATAGAGAGCACTTACATTTAAAGTTATGATGAAAGCTTTGACTGTATTGAAGTTTTTGGGTTATGAGAGTTTAGTAATTTTGTTCTTTTTAAAGTTTTTACTTAAAATTTAAATAAGTGAATTTTAGAGATAAAATCCCAACAAATGATTATAAAAAAATAAATAGAAGGGATAAACTTAAAAATTCTTAAATTCTTTAGAGACCAAAATCACAAATGTTCTTTTAAAAATGATTTCCATTTGCTACTAGTGTCTCGAATGGCTTATTAGTGATGAGTTCCACAATGCTGCAGGCATCGGCAAAAGAAATTGTGAAAATTACTAAGATTTTTTTAATAGTAAAATGTTTATTTGTACAAATACAAAGCATATATATATATATATATATATATATATATATATATATATATGTGTGTGTGTGTGTGTGTGTGTGTGTGTGTGTGTGTGAATGAATGATAAAATAGGAGAAAGCTTCGATTGATGAAATTTTCATGGAAAAAAAATGATGAAAGCAACTAGTTCATAAAACAACACCAAAAAAAAATACTAATTAGTTGCTCAATTTTACAGGAATTTTTCAAATTCCAAAAAATACATACATAATGTAAATACTCAATTTTGATTGGGTGTTATTTTTAAAAGGCAAAATTTCACTAGAAGAAATGAAAATTGAAATAGAAATTAAAAATATCAATAGAAAATCTGAAAAAGGAAAAACAAAAAAAACAAAAAATAAATATTAAAAAAATAAATTTCTATATCCCTCTCTCCTCCTACCATTACCAACTCTTTCCAAATATCAATCTAAATTACCTTTTAATTATTTATTTTCTTTATCTTTCTTTTTGCTTTTTCTTTCTCTTTCCTTTCTTCTCTCCTATCTCACACCCACATCTACTCTCCTTTTCCCTCTCAATCCGCATCACCATCACCATCACCATCACAATCACCATCTCCATATGTTCTTCCCTTTTCTAGTGTCAATTTCATAACTTGTTAATCATACATTTTTGGTCTTTAATATTAATGTAGTTGTATAAATGTATAAATTTGTTTTTCCATGTATATACATCAAATGAGTAACATAATTAATTAGCCATTTGTTTAAAGGACTTATTAACATGTGAAAGGGACCAAACCAATAAGAAACATAATCAATAAGTCTCAACTTCCTCATTTCCCAACTGCCAAGTTTTTAAGTTGTTTGTTTGATGCTAAAGTAATAATCCATTTGAATGAAAAATGATCTCTAAGTTTCAAAATATGAGGTCAATGTTACAAAAATAAATACGGAAGTTAAAGTTTAGATTACAAAATATGAAGGATAAGTTAAGAATTTTGACATCATTTATTTTGTTACAAAAAATGATACTAAAGTTATGAAATATGGGGTCAATGTTACTATAAAAAATAATTTGGTTATAAAAATTATGGTCTAGATTATGAAATATGGAGGAAAAGTTACAAAATTTGATAGTATTAAATTTTTCTTTTGTTACGACAAATTATATCTAAGTTACAAAATATGAAAAATAAATTAAGAAATTTGATAATTTTTTTTTTGGTTACGAAAAATGAAAAACAAGTTATGAAATTTGATAATATTTTTTGTTATGAAAACTATATCAAAGTTATGAAATATATATGAGGCCAACGTTGAGAAAAATAATTACGTTACGAGAAATAAAGTTTTGGTTATGAGAAATAAAATTTAGGTTATAAAATATGAAGTACTAATAATAAATGTCCCACACAAATAGTAAGGTAATTGTTTTTTACTTAAATATCCCGCACAAATACAAAACTATTAGAAGGAAAATACAATAAATCTAAGGTTCATATTTACTTAAATGAAAAGAAAAATAAATTTCATTTAAAAAAGAAAAGAAAAGAAACTTATGAAGTGTTTAGTTATAGAAAATTTTTCGTTTTTATAAAATTATATCTAAAAAAGCCTTTCAAATGTATTTTTTTAATAAATGAAGAGTATTTTTTACCTCTTCAGGTGCCAAAGAATACAACCAAATAGCTACGAAAATAAGAAAAAAAAACTTCAAAATATTTTTACCTCAAAATACCATTCATGTGAGAGTCAAGGCAATTATTTAATCAAGTTAAAAAGATGCTGAAAGGCATATTTTGTCAAGGAAATTTCACACACACACATAATTAATTGTATTTTTATTTTTATTGAAAAAAATAGGTTGTATATAGGGTAAGCTGTGAAACCAAATTAAACTATGCTCTCACTGTTGTTAGATGTGACACAACATGGAAAGGACAAGACTACTTACTTATAAAGAACCGACTGGGGAGAGAAAGGCTACCTCGAGTTGCAACCAAGTGTTTCTAATTTTGGAGGCAAATGTGGAATAACATTACATGCAATTTATCCTGTCAAATGGGAAACCCAAAATACATATTTGGGCATTTGTGTCCAATAAATAAAAAGAAAGATGATATTATAGTCTCTTTCCTTTTTCTTTTTAATTTACCTAATAAACAATTTGTCCTAATATTTGTTACAAGGTGCAAATCGGTCTTTGTACGAATGTTGTCAAATAACCCGTTAAATAAAACCTTATTATTATTGAATAAATGGCCGAGATCACATTCTTCTTTTCTGATATAATTGAAAAAAAAAATGATTAATCACTATAAGAAAAATGGATATCACGATAGACAAAATCTGTCAGTGATACCTCAATTTCCATTGGTAATAATTATCACCAATGGAATTTTGTCGATGATGACCCTATCGTTGTTGATAATTTTTATTACCCAAGGAATAAAAATTTGATCCCTCGGTGATAAGTTTATCATCGATGGATTTTCATTAGTAATTTTTTTCTTAGAAATTACTTTTTTCTCGATTTTAAGAAAAATATATTAAAAAACAATTATTATCTAGAGACAATTTCCCTCGTTGAAAGTTTTTAAAAAATAAAAAACATTCCCTCGGTAATAATGCTTATCAATTATTACCGAGGGAATATATGTGCCTCAGTAATAATTTTTTAAAAATTTAAAATATTATCACCGAGGAGAAAATCTCTTGGTAACAGTAATTTTTATTTTGTTTTTTTTTCCTTTTTAAAATCTATTCCAAAATGCATTCGTAACTATATAATCACTTCATCAAGTACTAAAGAAATTAATAAAAATTTATCCAGAAAGTGCAAATTAAATCACTCCCAACAATACAATATATGTCAATTTAGTACAATGTTTTGTATTAAAATTCACAGGATGACCAAGTCTGTCTTATCATCGTCATGGGTCTCAACAAAATCTTTTGGAGCTACAATATCTTATAAAACAAAACAATATATATATATATATATATATAGGTGTGCGCATGCACGCCTACGCGCATATGTATATCACAACAGTTTCATTGGTTAAAAATATATCTTAACTTTCTCATTAGACAAAAATATCATAACACTTTTCAAAGTATCAATCAAATATGTGTAACAATTTTTTCTAGTTCACACATAAATTTAAATATAACAAACTTAAATGCGATATATACAATCCAAACAATTAGGAGTAACTATAAAAATTATAAAATATATGTAAATGTACTTCAAAAACAGAAACTACACCGGGTATTGTGTGGGTGTAAATTGGTATCGGTAAGAACAACACTTAAAGCCTTAAACCCGGCCCAAATATTTTGGTTAGTTTGGATTTCCTCTTTGAAGAAGCATGGCATGAATGATAAGAGTCCGTAATCTTCCTTTTTAATAATATATTTGCCCCAACATTTGTTAGGTGTAAATTAGTCTCTGTATGTTGTCAAATAATCTTTTAAAGAAAAATTAATGGTTATTAAATAAATAGACTAATTCTCTTTTCTTGCTACATAATTGGTACAATGATAGGTTAAAAAGTTATTATTTTCAATGTGGGATTGTTATTTTACATATGTATTCTCTTACTCACACTCAAACATATCTTAAACAAATGTTTATTTTAAGAATCCAATTTAATTAGCACTCAGGTGTAGCTCACTTTTTTTTTTGTTTTTACAAAGTTGATTTCATTGAGGAGAAAAACAATAGAAGAAAATAAAAAAGGTTCTAATTAATTCCTTTACACAAAAAGCTCAAAAAAAGAAGTTGAGAACATGACATACAAATTTTTCTGAAGTGGCTCATTTTGATATATTATTGGTTCGATATAATAACCCATCTATGATCAACAATGAGGGGTTATATCTAGGGGTGGCAATTTTGGACACGACACGTGAACCCGACACGACACGATACGAAATAAAGCGTGTTAGTGTTGAGTATAATCGGGTTCGTGTCGTAATCGTGTCGACACGATTATGACACGGAATAATCGTGTCGTGTCGCGGGTTGACCCACCAACCCGAAATGACACGATTATAACACGATTAATGGGTCGCGGGTTGATGGGTCGTGTTGACACGGTTATGACCCATGACCTATTTATGACCCATTTAAAAAAATATCTATTAAATTTAAAAAAAAATCTTAATATATATATATATATATAAAAAAAAAAATAAACCCTAATACTAATTTTACAATCCACAGACACAGAAATGGGTTAAGTGTGTCGTGTCGTGTCGGGTCTAACACGACCCGTTTATTATATGGGTTAAACGTGTCGTGTCGTGTTGTGTCGGGTCTAACACGACCCGTTTATTAAACAGGTTAAGCGTGTCGTGTCGTGTTACCCGTTTAATAATCGTGTCGTGTTCGTGTTGGGTTTTCTTGACACGATTAATAATCGTGTCGTGTTCGTGTCGACCTATTAATAATCGTGTCGTATTCGTGTCGACACGAACACGACCCGCCAACCCGAATTGCCACCCCTAGTTATATCTGTCTTTCATGACCCAGTTATCTATGGGCTTTTCCAAAATTATCATCAATGAATTCAGTTCACTCACCTCGACAGTTTTTCAATCTGTCATTGATGGATTTGTTGAAGTAGTTAATTTTGCTTTCTCATATTTATAAATCATAATTTTTTCAAATTAAGATGATTTGAGACAAAAACTCAAAATATGTTAATTTTTTGGTTATTTTTTCTTCATTTTTCCATAATCTTTACTAAATACGTACATGAAGTAAAAAAAAATTTCATATTTTTTCCTTTTCTTTCCTCTCTCTTGTCAAAAATTTCTAATATATATATATAAAAGATCCATATTGGTTGATGGAGTAAAAAGTAGTTCATGTATGGGTCAACTTCATTGAATAAACTAATTTTGTTAAGGTCAAATTTATGGTGAGATTTAATGCTACATTGATAAATTTAAATTTGAATATTTTTTATTTGATGATGTGACATTCAATCTCATCATAAAATTTAATTCTATTTCAAATTTCAAATGAAGAGAATCGTGATCCATCTTGCTAAATCGTAAGCACATAAGTTTATATACCGTACATGAGAGATGGTACTATACTCTCTTTTTCTTTTTAATTATTTTATCCCCACTTTAGTTTTTGGTGAGCGAGGCTTATTTGCAATTAAAAGCATGCATTAGATTCCATGAAACACACTAGAATGAGGCATGACTGAAAAGATATATTAAAAAAAAAAATTAATGACAAAATTATAAAAACTTAATAATATCCATGTTAAGTGATTTACATACAATTAATATTAAGATTTTTTCCTCTTATTTTATCCTCCATATTTTTATTTTTCTATTTGTAAATTTACGTAACATCCACATATGAACGAAGAATTCATATCTAATATCCTAAATCTACATATCTAATTTTTTTTTATTATGTTATCAATAATTTTATAAATCAAATAAAAAATATAATTAAGTAGATTTGCAGTGATTCAATCGTGGAAGAGGAGAGAATGATTTTTTTTATGGAAAAATGAACAAGAAGATGAAATGGTTTGGAGATATTTGGTAGTTGAGCAATGAGAACGTTTGACAGAGAAAATTTATTATCAATATATTTTAGAATATTTGAAATTTAGAGCTACTATGTCAAGTTAGTTGGCACATATTTAATGTTTTTAGTCTTATTTGGTTAACTACATAACTTCAATGCACTGAAATTTAATTATTTAAAATTCAGGTACTTGATTTAAAGCAGACCAAAAACATATGATATTTTTGTGTATTTTTTTTTGAACAATTGCTTCTCATAAATAAAAACTTAATACTTTATTTTTCTCAATATAAATAATACAACTTAATTACTATTGATGCCGGAGAAATTTTGGGATTTTCAAGTCCATCCCTAATATTTTAATTTTTTCAATGCCCGATGACACAAAATTGTTTCAATTAACTTACCGCCATAAAAAATCCATTAAAAAGTGTACAAAAATGTTTAAGTAGCATTTTCTCGCATTGTATTTGAGGATATATTGCATAATAAACACCACAAACTTAAAAAAAAAGATAAAATTAACAATGAAAAACTAAAAAATGTATTGCGAGTTATTTGACTTATTTTTCTCACATTAAGTGAGTAACATATCAGTATTATAAGCTTTTGTATGTGTTATATGATAAAATCGAGTTTATATTATGATCAAATCAATCATTGTATTTAAATATAATGATTATTTCAATAAACAAATTTAATTAAAGGAAATTGGGGCTAAACAGATTTTGTGCGACCTAGGGCATGTGGCCAGAGGGTTGTTTAGCCTTGTAGCTCCTAGGGACCACGATGCTATGCAGCCCCTAGGGAAAATACCCTAGAGGACGCACCACCTTGGTGCGCAACACCCCTAAGAGCAACAGCCCCTGAGGGCAATCCCTGGGTCTAACCAACTTTTTCGATGACAACTAATATGGGCTGCACAAACTTAGGTGTTGTTAGGGTGGCACTCTATTGGGATGTGCAACCCCTTCGGTTACTTCATTGATTTTTATTTTTTATTTTTATAAAACTTATCGTAAATTTTTTTAAAATTTATTTCTAAATTTTTATGGAAAAATTATAATGTACTTTTATTTTTAATTTATTTGTTGCTTTTAATTATACATGCCCCATGTTATAGATACAAGGATATGCGGCAAAACAATATGCCACGAAGTATTTCCGCAGGTTCTTAACGAATTTTCTCATAAGCGAGACTTAACTGGAATGATTATAAAAAAAATTAAATGTTAGGGATAAACTTAAAAACCCTTAAATTCTTTAGAGACCAAATGTAATGTTACGTAATGGCAATGGTGGGCTATTAGTGCAATATTCTTTTAACTTAATATGAATGTCTCTATAGAGGAGATTCAAGTTCAATCTTTTTCTATCAAATTAATATATATATATATATATATAGTTGTTATGTTTTTTTTTTTTTAAAAAAAAACTATCAAAATCGATAGAATTTATAAATGAATTTTACAAAATAAAGACTAAAATATTATGTTGATCAAAATATTCTCTCTTTTCCTCTCCCTTTCCTTCCGTCTCGCTCTCCCTCCCCTTTCCCTCTCTTTTATTATTTTTGAAATTTTCACTAATTTCAAATATTTTAAGCATGAGAATTTAAATAAATTCTATATTTTAAGATAAAAAAACATAACATAAAAAGTCATTTCAATTCATTTATAAATGAATTCCATTTTTAATTCATTTGATAATAAGATGAATTTCATTTTTATTTGGTTCCAAATAGACTCTTACACTCCATTAAGTATCTTGTGGTTTGACACTCTTTAAATTAGGTATTTGAGTTACAAATTGTTAAACTTATATCATAATAAATTAATTATTTTTTTTTCAACTAGTTAACTACAAATTCACAATACAATCACTGCTTTAAATTTTTAAAATTTTGATAGGATCTATTGATCTATCTTATTTAAACTAATTTTTCGTTCTTTTTAATTTTTGTTGTTGTTTAGAATAATACTAATTAAATATAACAAATATAAATGAATTATCAATCATTATAAAAATTTAATTTAGTATGAGACAACATAAATAGATTGTTTATTATATTATATTATATTTTAACTTTTATTGCAAATATCCTTAATTTTTATTTTTATTAAATAATAATAACTAATTAATGTTACATATAATTAACTCTAAGTATATATGATTAATTCATATGTAGAACAAGTATGTAAATCTATAATTGCTTATTATTTTTGCAAAAATATTTTTTCTTAGCTATATGTTTATATTAAAATTTTATGCTTAATATGTTTTAAGGGTTTCACAGAAGAACATGATATTCATGAACACATAATAACATGTATTCATCAGGTTATTAATTGATATAAGTGTAATAAATTAATAATATTAATGAATTTTACATATTGTATAATTTATTGTATATTTTTTATTTTACAAAAATTAATCATTAGATTTAATATTATATTTGTATAAATCATGGATGTCAACCTTTGTCATCATCATATATGTTGAAGAAAAATTTAATTTTATCTTTTTTTACTTATTAAATTATCACTTTTTTGTAATTATATTATTTATTTTGATTTGAATTTAATCAAACCATAATTAGTTAAATATATTAAAATAGAAAAAAAAAGTATATTAAATTATTACTTACATATTTTTGTGAACTTAATTACATTGAAACATAAAAAAATAGCATGGTAATCTAAATTTAAAGTGAAGGTCAAATGATTTCCTCGAAAATTAGAGAAAAAGAAAATAGAAAAATTGAGCAAATTCAATTGGTCATATCGAGCATGCTCGAAAACTCGAAAAGTTCTTAGCCCGAAACAACCTAACACAAAACCGACCCTACCTAAGTTGATTTGCAACCTGAAATGACCTGCGACCTAAAGTGACCTAAACTCGAATGACTCAATCTGAAATGATTCGACCTGACTTAATTACCACCTTTATATATATAGACTATTGAGTCCTTGTGAAGAAAAAATAAAAAATCATACATATCATAAATTATAAATCAAATCGATAATTTCAATACATTGGGAACTTAAGGTGTGTTTCATTGAAGAATTAAGAGTGTGATACGAGTAGGGGTTTAGTTTTGTGTTACAGAATGAACACGTACAACGATGTGCGTCTTTCAATGAATACAACTTTATAGAAATATAAGAGAAAATAAAAAGCTTCTTATTTTTTTTTCCTTTTCTTTTTTCTTTCATTTCCTCTCTCTAACCCACATTACTCTCCTCGTCACCGTCACCGTCACCATCACCATCACCATCACCATATGTTCCTTCCTTTTCTAGTGTCAAATATACAGTGACACAACTTGTTAATCATACATTTTTTTAATAGGGCTGTGCGGTTTCAAATCCTGCTTTTTGTTAATCATACATTTTCGGTTTTTAATATTAATATAGTTGAATAAATGTATAAATTTATTTTTCAACACATATACATCAAATGAGTAACATAATTAATTAGTCTTTTGTTTAAAGGACTTATTAACATAATTAATAAATCTCAAATAGTGTTTTTAAGAGGCGAGGCTAAAGCAAAACGCCATGAGACTCAAAGCATTATGTGTTTCTTTCGTTGGGCATACATCTTTTGCTTAGAGACATACGACTTTTACGGCCCAGTGGTCGGAAGCGTACGCCCCGTTGATTTTTTTAAAAAATCTTAAAAATATATGCAAGTTTAAAACTCAAACACATGTCCAAATGAGTAGGAAACCTTAACCATTAAACTAATTTTTCTTGTAGTTATATCATTGTGTTTTATAAATATTTATCGCATGTTATTTGGTTTAATAATAACTACAAACTATTTAATTAATCACTTATAAGTTACAACAATATAAAAATAAAAATTATATATAATGTATATATAAATATTTTAAAATTATAATTTATATGATCTAGAGAGTTAATAAAAGTATTAAGATTTGTTGAAAATTAATTAATTTATATTTTAATTATTATATTTATATATTATTTTAATTAATTAAATTTTAATATTTTATTAAAATTTCAAAACACATCAGCATATCAAAAGACTTCGCCTCTGAAAACACTAGTCTCAACTTTCACATTTCCCAACTACGAAGTTCTTAAGGCAATTTGATTTTTGCTGCTAAAGTAACAATCCATCTGAATGAATGCTCTAAGTTTTGAAATACGAAAATTAAAGTTTAGATTACAAAATATAAAAGATATTTAAGAAATTTGACATTATTTTTTTGTTACAAAAAATGATATCAAAATTATGAAATATGAGGTCAATGTTATGGAAAAAAAAAATTTGGTTATAAAAATTATGGTCTAGATTATGAAATATGAAGGACAAGTTATAAAATTTGATAGTATTGCAAAATAAGAAAAATAAATTATGAAATTTGATAATATTTTTTTGTTATGAAATATGAAAAACAAGTTATGAAATTTCATATATATATTTGGTGGTTTGGTTTGGTTTTTCATTTGATTTTTTTTTTCAATTTAGAAATTAATTCAAGTGTATTACATACAAAAATAATATATATCTGTCATGTGAAAAAAAAATCATTTTACAATTGTTCATCATCGATTAATTCTACAATTATCTGGATCGGTTTATGAAAATTTGAAACTGCAATCCAACTAAAACTGCCGATTTACTGATTTCGTTGCACAACTTTACTTGAGGGCACGGTGCCGAAACACTCTTTTTGCATCCATTGAATTTTCCATCAAAATTTTAAGATAATTAGCTAGTGCAACATTTTTAAAGACACGTTAGTCGATGCAATAAATGTATTACATTAATTATCATATTATCTATTAATTGTTTATGAAAAAACTACATGCTGAATAATATGCAATAGTATCTTTAAAAAATTAGTATAAATAGATGCATTTTAACTCAATTCTAAAAAAAAAAAAGAGAGTAAGAGAGAAAAAAACAAAAAAATGGGTTTTCAAAAATCATCCAAAATCATTTGCATGTCATCGCTAATGATATTCACTTTATTATTTGCTGTGGACATGTCTCTTACAATCAAAACCATGAAGCGCAGAAATCAAATAATTTGAGAGCACATGATAAGGTGACGAGACTATTTGAAGAGTGACTCTTTTCTAACCACAAAGTTTACAACGATTTGGAGGAGAAGAAGAAGAGGCTTGAGATATTTAAGGATAATCTAAGGTTCATTGAGGAACAAAACTCCAAGAATGAAACTTACAAACTTGGGTTGAACAAGTTTGCTGATTTAACCTTAGAGGAGTTTAGTAGCATTTATCTAGGTATGAGATATAATAAATTCAAGCATTAATTGTGACAATTAATAAGTGGAGGTAGATGTAATAAATTCAAGCATTAATTGTGGTAATTAAGTGGAGGTAGATGTGCTCCACTAAGCATTAATTGTGGCCAAATTAATTCAATTATTCTTAGTGCATTTCTCTTATAAATAGGATAACCATGGAGCATATTAAAGGTTAGCAAGTTAGAGTGTTAGAGAAAAAATACAAGGTGTATGCTTAAGGAATGTTGATTCATATTCTCAATGGTTGTATTGAGAGTATAAGGTATATGTAACCAACCTATATATGGTCCATGTTTAACCCTTTGGCTCTCCATTGATTGTGGTAACAAGCGTATGGAATACGGACGGACGTTCTTGATGGAAGACATGTATAAATACAGGTTTGGTCCATAGACTCGGTACTTCTCATTTTCTTTCATACACCATCAAATTGAAGAGAGTTCTGAGAGTCTAGAAGAACCAATATCGAGAGAATAACGGATTGTGTAAGTGAAAAGCTTCAATGGCTGGAGGTACGTTTACGGTCTTTATAATTCCGCATTTAATCTATATGCTATTTAAGTTGTTTAGCATGTTTAGATTATATTTAAATTCTTACATTTAGTATCAGAGCATTGTTTGCCTCTGCTTTGAAGTATTAAGCAATCTGTAATACTTTCGATTTATACCCGAAAAATAATTTGATTTCAAAGTTTGTTTTTCGAGTATTTTTTGATGGAAAATAATGTTAGAAATCATTAGGAAATTTGATTTCTAGTATTTCTGAGTTTTAAAATCTTGGAAGCCAATTTTATATATTTTCACTATGTTGCATATGATTTGTAATTATTTGCAAAAATAAAGTTTATAAACCCTTATAGGTATTTATTTTATTTATGTACTTAAAATTATGTGTTATATATGTATAACTTTTGTGGGTTATGCATGCAATTTAAGATTAAATAGTTTTAGTGCATAAATAATTTAATGTTGGGCATGTATTTTTAATTTTGTGATTATTTTGCTCAAATTAAGATTACGCATATATACTATTTATGTTAGTTCTATATATGCAATTTCAGTAAATGCTCATTTTTAGCATGCTTTTGTTTTTCAATTCATACATTTAGAATGAGTTTATTTTATGCAATGAATTAAATTAATTGCATAATATTATGTTTAATTATGCAATTTATGTTTTATTTATGAGAACTTTATTTACATATGATAACATATTATTAAGTTTAGATATTGTTAGATTATGCAAACTTAGGTTATTCTCATAAAACTTAATTTGTGCATAACACATTAAGGTTCATAATACATTACTATGAACAATTAAGTTAAAAATTATGAATAATTCATAAACAATTTGTAGTTGGCATAAGACAGCATGATCTAGGATAATGCTCTGTTTAAGGATTCTGGTTTTTAATGAGGCTTTGTCCCGACCAATTATCCTGGTAGCACTCTTAGTGCTTGCCTATTATGTTACTGCGTAATTGCTTTTAGGCATTAAGTAGAGCCTAAAATATAGTAAATATAAATGTCTAGTGAATCATATAATTTTAAAATATTTAAAGAGCAGCCACAACATATTTAATTATATAAAATTATATATTAAGTGGATTAGGATCACATAATAGACATTAATTGTAATTAATTATATGAATATAATGATTTTACCCCATAGGGATTTTATTGTGTTTATATAATTAATTAGGATAATATATTAAAATTAGTTTTTCTTAATTTACCCACAGGAGTTAAGAAGAATTAATTTAATAGTTTTATCATAAAGTTTAAAGATAGAAAAACATCAAACTGTAATCATAATATACATTATGAATTTAGTAAAAATAGTTTGATAAAATTTATCATAAAGTATAAAGAATCATATTGAATTAAAAATTTAGCCCACAGGTAATTTTTAATGAAATTAGATTCAATTTCAGCGTGTTTTTACATTGGTAAAACATGCAATTTAGAAAATTAGACCTCAAATCTTGACATAAGCTTTTGGACTTTATGCAGTTACTCAACCCACTAGTTTCTCTGATATCCGTTGTGACATACCCGAACTTAGGGGAGATAACTATAAGGTATGGAAGGAGAGGATTCTTCTCCATCTAGGGTGGATAGACATAGATTATGCTATTAGGAAGGACGAACCACCGGCAATCGTCGATAACAGCACTCCAGCTGTTGTCACGCTATATGAGCGATGGGAGCGATCCAATCGGTTCAGCGTGATGTTTATCAAAACTAAGATAACTGCTGATATACGTGGTTCTATCGATCAGCATGAGAAAGTCCGCGATTTGTTGAAAGCCATTGACGATCAATTCGTCACTTCAGAAAAGGCATTAGCAAGCACCCTGATAATGAGATTATCATCCCTCAGACTCACCAGCATAAAAGGGGTGCGCGAGCACATAATGCAAATGCGTGACATTGCGGCTCAACTTAAGAAACTCGAGGTTGATATGTCAGAGTCCTTCTTGGTGCACTACATTCTGAACACCCTTCCAACTAAGTACGGGCCTTTCAAAATCTTGTACAACACACATAAAGACAAATGGTCAATCAATGAATTAATGACCATGTGTGTTCAAGAAGAAGAGAGGCTTGTGATGGAACTGGGTGAGAGTGCAATGCTGGCTACTACCCGTGGGAAGGACATATTAGAACCAACTTCGTTTGTTTGTTATGAATCTAATATGGTTAATGTTAATATTAACACCTGGTGGATTGATTCTGGATCCACAATCCATATTGCAAACTCCTTGCAAGGTATGCAAAACCTAAGAAAGCCAGTGGGAAGTGAGCAAAACATCTTATCAGGCAACAAGATGGGCTCACATGTGGAGGTGATTGGAACTTGCATTTTAACTTTAAGTAGTGGCTTTATTTTAAAATTGGAAAGGACCTTTTATGTACCAAGTTTCTCACAAAACTTGATTTATGTTTTCAGACTTATATTATTTGGATATTCCTTTAATTTTCAAGACATATCTTTCAGTTTATTTTATTAAACTGATTGTGTTGGGAATGATATTTTGTCTGATGGTCTTTTTCATCTTTATTTACAAAATGATGCCACTTATAGTTCAATGCATATTCAAACTAGCGTTAAGAGGTGTAATATTAACAAGGACTCCTCTATGTTATGGCATCGGAGATTAGGACATATCTCCATAGAAAGAATTAAAAGATTAGTGAATGAGTGGGTACTTAGTACTCTAGATTATACTGATTTTGAGACTTGTGTGGACTGCATTAAGGGAAAGCAGACCAACAAGTCCAAGAAAGGTGCTAATAGGAGTTCGGATATATTAGAAATCATTCATACTGATATATGTTGTCCAGACATGGATGCACATGGTCAGAAATATTTCGTCACTTTTATCGATGATTACTCACGATATATGTATATCTGTTTGCTTCATAAGAAAAATGAAGCATTGGATGCTTTCAAAGTCTTTAAGACTGAAGTTAAGAACCAATACAGAAAACAAATACAAATTGTGAGATCCGATAGAGGTGGAGAATATTATGGTAGATATACAGAAAGTGGACAAGCACCTGGTCTTTTTGCCAAGTTTCTTCAAGAATATGGGATTGTTGCCCAATACACTATGCCTAGTTCCCCAGACCAGAATGGTGTTGCAGAAAGAAGAAACCGAACATTGATGGATATGGTGTGGAGTATGCTTAGCAACTCCAACCTTCCTACATCCTTGTGGACTGAAGTACTAAAGACGGCTACGTATATATTAAATCGAGTTCCAACCAAGGCTGTTACCAAGACACCATTTGAATTATGGAAAAGTTGAAAACTGAGTTTGCGACATATGCACGCTTAGGGATGTCCGTCTGAGGTAAGGATTTATAACCCATAAGAGAAGAAACTGGATCCGAGGACCATTAGTGGGTATTTCGTTGGATATACCAAAAGGTCCAAGGGTTACAGGTTTTATTGTCCAACACATACTACTAGGATTGTGGAATCAAGAAACGCTAAGTTTATAGAGAATGACATGATCAGAGGGAGGGATCGGTTCAGGAACTTAGTTCCTGCGCATGATCATACAGAGCCTGTACACGATCATACAGAATCTCAACCTTCATCAAATGATAGATTGGTTATAGTTCATAACACGCCTCAAGTACAAGCTTGTGTTGATCAATCGATCATTGAGGTTCCACAAGCTGCTGACAACATTCTAATAGATCAAATAGTTCAGGAAATACCACAAGCTCCTGAACAACCAGTTGAACCACAAGCTCCCCTGAGAGACATTGGTACAACATTAAGAAAATCAACTAGAAGCAGGAGATCAGCAATTCCTAGTGATTACATTGTGTATCTACAAGAATCTGACTATAATTTTGGAGCCGAAAATGATCCTGAAACCTTTTCACAGGCCATAAGTTGCAAATGGTAAACCATGTGGCATGATGCCATGAAAGAAGAGATGAATTCCATAAAAAGCAACGGAGTCTGGGATCTTGTAGAGTTGCCTAATGAGGCGAAGGCCATTGGTTGCAAATGGGTCTTTAAAACCAAGATAGATTCATTAGGCAACATTGAGAGATACAAAACGAGACTCGTTGCTAAGGGATTTACTCAAAAAGAAGGAATCGATTACACGAAGACTTTCTCTCCTGTATCTAAGAAAGATTCTCTTTGTATTATTTTGGCATTAGTTGCTCATTTTAACCTTGAGCTGCAACAAATGGATGTGAAAACTGCATTTCTTAATGGAGATCTAGAGGAGGAAGTTTATATGAAACAACCTGAAGGTTTCTCCTCTAATGATGGTGAGCATTTGATTTGCAAGCTTAGGAAATCCATATACGGTTTAAAACAAGCCTCCCGTCAATGGTATTTTAAATTCCATGAAGTAATTTCTTCATTCGGTTTTATTGAAAATCCCATGGATCAATGTATATACTAGAAGGTCAGTGGGAATAAAATTTGTTTTCTTGTTTTATATGTAGATGATTTTTTACTTGTAACCAATGATAAGGGCTTGTTGCATGAGGTGAAACAATTTCTCTTTAAAAATTTTGATATGAAAGATATGGATGAGGCATCTTATGTCATTGGCATTAAGATCCATAGAGATAGACCTCGAGGTGTTTTAGGTATATCACAAGAAACCTATATCAACAAAGTTTTAGAGAGATTTTGGATGATAGATTATTCACCAAGTGTAGCTCCCATTGTGAAGGGTGATAGGTTCAATTTGAACCAATGCCCGAAGAACGATTTTAAGAGAGAATCCATGAAGAACATTCCATATACTTCTGCAGTTGAAAGTCTTATGTATGCTCAGGTCTGCACTAGACCTGACATTGTATTTGTTGTAGGGATGTTAGGGCGATATCAGAGTAACCCAGGTATAGACCACTGGAGAGCTGCAAAGAAAGTAATGAGGTATCTTCAAGGAACTAAAGACTACAAGCTTATATATAGACAGACGGACAATCTGGATGTGATTGGCTACTCTGATTCAGACTTTGCTGGCTGTGTTGATTCACGTAAATCAACATCAAGATATTTTTTTCTAATGGCCGGTGGAGTTGTTTCTTGGAGAAGTGTCAAGCAGACATTGACTGCTACTTCTACTATGGAAGCCGAGTTCGTCTCCTGTTTTGAGGCCACTTCACATGGTGTATGGCTTAGGAGTTTCATTTCTAGGCTTAGAGTCATGGATTCTATATCTAGGCCATTGAGAATTTTCTGCGACAATTCAGCTGCTGTCTTTATGGTTAAAAACAATAAAAGTGGAAGTCGAAGTAAACACATCGACATTAAGTATTTAGCCATAAGAGAACATGTAAAAGAAAATAAAGTGGTCATTGAACACATTAGCACTGAATTGATGATCGCTAATCCTTTGACTAAAGGCATGCCACCTTTGTAATTCAAGGATCATGTAGAGAAAATGGGACTTGGTTCCACTTTGTAAGTGTATACATACAGTTTATTAATGAAACTCTTACATATTTTGATGTTTTCTCATATTCATGTGCACCTTAATTTCTTTGAGAAAATTCATATGTATAGGACCAAGAATAAGCATAGGGTTTATTCATTAAGAAATATTATCACGTGAAGAATAATACTTGAGGAACTAAATGCATCGTAATACATGGAAGGTAATACTCACTCTTAGAGGACTTATCGCCATGATTAATGTATTTACTTCTTAAAATATATCAATGGGATTAAGTTAGGTTAAACATATGGACCAAGTAGGAGAATGTAATAAATTCAAGCATTAATTGTGGCAATTAATAAGTAGAGGTAGATGTAATAAATTCAAGCATTAATTGTGGCAATTAAGTGGAGGTAGATGTGCTCCACTAAGCATTAATTGTGGCAAAACTAATTCAATTATTCTTAGTGCATTTCTCCTATAAATAGGATAACCATGGAGCATATTAAGGGTTAGCAAGTTAGAGTGTTAGAGAAAAAACACAAGGTGTATGCTTAAGGAATGTTGGTTCATATTCTCAATGATTGTATTGAGAGTATAAGGTATATGTAACCAACATATATATGGTCCATGTTTAACCCTTTGGTTATCCATTGATTGTGGTAACAAGCGTATGGAATACGGACGGATGTTCTTGATGGAAGAACATGTATAAATACAGGTTTGGACCCTAGACTGGGTACTTCTCATTTTTCTTCATATACCATCAAATTGAAGAAAGTTCTGAGAGTCTAGAAGAACCAATATCGAGAGAATAACGGATTGTGTAAGTGAAAAGCTTCAATAGCTAGAGGTATGTTTACGGTCTTTATAATTCCGCATTTAATCTATATGCTATTTAAGTTGTTTAGCATGCTTAGATTATATTTAAATTCTTACATGAGAATCGACGATGCTTATTATAAGAAGACCTTCAAATCAAGTAACCTGTATGAACCACATGTCAACGACAATTTGCTTAAGTCTGTCGATTGGAGGAAAAAAAATGTTGTGACTAGAGTCAAAGATCAAGGTCAATGTGGTAAGTATATATTCGTTATAGTCAGGATAACGATGACATTTATATTCACCAACTTACAAAATAATTATAGAATTGTTCAATGTTATCACATTGTTATTATGGGTACAACAAATATATACACGTTAACAAGAGTAAAGTTTTTGTGAGGTGAATTTAATAAATAATTGAGTAAATAAACAAAATAGTTACTAGAAACTTGATCTCACTATCTGAGCAGGAAGTGTTGGATTGTAAAAATCATTTTCGTGGAGGATGCAACGGTAGTTTCTCGAAATATGGCTTTAAATTTATCTTAAAGAATGGTGATATTGACACTGACACAGATTATCCATACAAAGCTTTTAAAAGCAAATGCAATCAATGTGACTTATAGAAATAAACTTATGGTGTGTTGTGAGTTGTAGAAATTTTTTCATTTTTTTCTTCAAAAAATACCTTTCAAATACAATTTTTTCTTAAAAATTTAGATTATTTTCTACAGTAAACTCTCTAATGTTTTGTCTTTGGCAGAAACGTATCAAAATTGTTACAATTGATTCTTATGGAAGTGTTGCAAGAAATAACGAGAAAGCACTGGAAAAGGCAATTGCAAATCAACCAGTGAGTGTGGCAATTGAAGTAAACAAGGCTATTCAATTATATAAATCGGTAAGATCTTTGTTTTCATTACTAAGTGTCTAAGATCAGGGCAAACTTTGTTTATAATGCAGGTGCAAAAGAATACATACAAATAGCTACCAAAATAAGAAACACAAAAAATAAATTTTTTTACCTCAAAATATCATTCATGTGGGAGTCAAGAAAATTATTTAATGAAGTTAAAAGGCATATTTTGAAACTGTGTGAATTATTTTGTAATGAAAAAAAATCTTGATTTGTATTTGTAAAGTTTAATAAGAGCAGTGCTTAAACCCAAAATATATATTTGGGGATTTGTGTGAATTAAATAAAAGATAAAGAAGGTATTATTGTCTCTTTCCTTTTCTACTATTTTGTAATTTACCTAATAAAGTATTTGCAAATTGGTCTTTGTATGTTGTAAAATATCCTGGTAAATAAAATCTTATATTTATTAAATAAATGGTGTAGATCTCATTTTTCTTCGATATAATTCAAAAAATTAGTCAATTGTAATGTATGCATGGTGACAGGAGAGCAGAATGAGTAAGAGAGCACATGAGAGAAATTAGCTTTTCTCCACGGATGAATTTTGTGTTTGTGATGTGTTGACTCATATTCTTAATGATGTGTATTAAAATTATAAGTGAAAAACACTGATAAATATAAGAGTCTGTTCAGAATGTCCAAAAGTTCTTGCTATATAGTTTTGAGGATAAAACACATTTATAATTTTTCTTGTACTCTTAATTTTTTTATTATTGAAAATGGGTTCTCTTTGCGGATGATAAATTTTAACTGATTCCATCAATTTTAACGGTGTGACTTGGTCAAAATGACCACATTGTAACTCTTAATCAAGTTTAAGAACTTATTTGTGATTTTTAGAAGGTGTTGGACTAAATCATAATTGACTTCTAAAATAAAAGACTAAATTTATAATTTGGCCAAATGATTTTGATTTGTTAATACGTCAAATACCAAGGTCAATGTCATAAGTTAACATGTCATTATTGTTATCATTACAATGAATATTTACTTGTTACTAAGAAGAGTACTTAATTTTTGTGAGATGTATTTAATATATAATTGAGTAGATAAAATAGTTTCTTTAAGCTTATTTAATGTTTGTGTACCAAGATCAATGTCATAAGTTAACATGTCATTATTGTTATCATTACAATGAATATTTACTTGTTATTAACAAGAGTACTTAATTTTTGTGAGATGTATTTAATATATAATTGAGTAGATAAAATACTTTCTTTAAGCTTATTTAATGTTTGTGTAATTGAGAGTTAAGTTTGATGTTTTTTTTTTGTGCTTAAACTTATTTCTTTTTGTTATATAAAAAAAAGCTAACCCAAAGGAATGGATTCATTATTTCATTAAAAATGAAGGGTCTTATTGGGCATTCTCCACGGTTGCTGCAGTGGATTGTGACGATTTTTTTTGTGAAGGGAGCAAAAGTGGTTTGTCTGGAATATGTCTTTTAATTTATCATAAAAAATACGATATGAACAGTAATCGATCTATGGTTGGTATTTACTTCAACGTAAAGAAAATAAATCCATTTGAAAATAAAAAAAATTCTTATGGATTTTCTTTTTCTATAAAAAATTTCAAAAAAATATATCTTACTAATTCAAAATTGCAGTAACAAAGGTGAGAGAAAGACAATAGTGGCTAAAAAAAAGCATAAATAAAATAATAATATAAGATTTGTCTGGTTTTGTTCGATATTAAAGGCCATATCAAAATGTATGCAACGCTCTGATCCAAATGTACAGCGAGTGTGGGTCAGTGAGATGTTGTTTCATGGAGTACAATGATTAGAGGCTACAGTCGTAACAGATTATTCGATAAAGCATTGGGAATTATAAAGGAAATGCCGTTTATGAGAGTAAGGCCTAGTGAATATCTTCGCAGACTTTGCAGATATACAAATGGGCAAAGCAATGCATGGTTATGTTGTAAGGAATAGCAACATTGAGAAAATTGGTGTTCCTTTAACTACTGCTTTGATTGATATGTATAGCAAGTCTGGAAATTTAGCTTCTGCAGTGAAACTCTTTGATGGATTGAGTCAAAAAGCCGTCGTTTCGTGGACTGTAATGATTGCAGGACATAATCGTTGCAGCGAATTAGAAGAGGCTGTAAAACTTTTTGTTAGAATGCTGGAAGAAGGGATATACCCAAATGAGATTACATTGCTGAGTTTGATCGTAGAATGCGCTTTCGTGGGAGCTTTAGAACTGGGCAAGTGGCTTCATGCCTACATCTTGCGAAATGGATTTAGCATCTCTTTAGCTTTGTCTACTGCTCTGGTTGATATGTATGAGAAATGTGGAGAAATTGAATTTGCACGAGCACTCTTTGATGGATTAATGAAGAAAGATGTCATGATTTGGAGTGTTATGATTTCAGCGTATGCACAAGCTCATTGCATCGATCAGGCTTTCAGTCTCTTTGTCCAGATGAGGGATAGTGGAGTAAGGCCAAACCAAGTAACAATGGTTAGCCTACTTTCACTATGCGCAGAAGCTGGAGCCCTTGATATGGGCAAGTGGGTTCATGCTTACATAGACAAGTAAGGTGTTGAAGTAGATGTAATAGTGAAAACTGCCCTTGTCGACATGTATGCCAAGTGTGGGGACATAGATGGAGCTTACAGGCTGTTCAGAGAAGCCTCAGATCGAGACATCTGCATGTGGAATGCTATGATGGCAGGATTTGGAAGGCACGGTTGTAGCAAGGAAGCTTTGGAACTTTTCTCAGATATGGAGAAATTGGGTGTTAAACCTAATGATATCACATTTATTGGGCTTCTTCATGCTTGTAGTCATGCTGGATTGGTGGAAGAAGGAAAAGATCTTTTTGAGAAAATGGTTCATTACTTTAGATTGGTTCCAAAGATTGAGCATTATGGGTGTATGGTTGATCTTCTTGGCCGAGCAGGACTGCTTGAAGAAGCTCATGAGATGATTAAAAAAATGCCCTTAAAGCCAAATACCATTGTCTGGAGTGCTCTACTCGCAGCCTGCAAGCTTCATAAGAATCCTACCATGGGGAAAATAGCAGCAACACAGCTTCTTGACATGGAACCTCAAAATTTTGGTTATAATGTCTTGATATCAAACTTATTCGCAGCAGCAGATAGATGGAATGATGTTTGCAGGGGTGAGAAAAGTTATGAAGAACTTAGGAATGAAGAAAGAACCAGGTCTCAGCTTGATCGAATTAAATGGATCAGTTCATGAATTCATGATGGGAGATAAGGCGCACCCACAATTTGGAAAAATTGATGGTATGCTAGCTGAGATGAGCAAGATGTCTTACAAAACATTGATGAGGAAGAGAAAGAAACTGCACTTGACTATCATAGCGAGAAATTGGCTATGGCTTTTGGCCTTATTAGTACTGCTCCAGGCAGTCAAATTCGGATTGTCAAAAATCTGAGTATGCAATGACTGTCATACTGCAACCAAACTACTGTCTAAGATTTATGGGAGGGTAATTATAGTAAGAGATCGTAAACGTTTTCATCACTTTAGAGAAGGATCTTGTTCCTGTGGTGATTATTGGAAACAATTTTAAAAGATTTCTACAGTATATCTTGTATTTTGAATGCATATATTAAAAGAAAAATTAACAGTACTTAATGGAATCTTTATTAATTTAATTAATTGATTTGGTATCCACTTGAAGGAGTGGTCAATCTCCCTATAAAATCAGATGTTGCATCATTCATATATCTATTTGAAATTTCTCTGAATTCTATTGAATGCTTGGGCATTTGGTGCATGTCCTTAATTTTTAACTCCTTTTGGCAGAAAAGGATTGTGGAATGTAGAGATTTCATAGCATACACAGAGAAATTAACTAGATTTTTGTCAGCTTCGAGCCACTTGTTCCTTGACATCAGCCAAAACTCCATTAATTTATAAGAAACGTTTGAAATGAGAAAGTGGAACTTTGTTTTCCATCAATTCTTTTACCAAAACTGCAAAATGAAATTTGAAAGGACCATTTTCAGTAGGAAAATAAGGTGAAGGAAGAAAGCCTGTTAAAAAAAATAAAACAGGAAGAAACTGAAGGAAAACGTGGTTCCTTTTTCTTTCTCCTCCATTCCATCATAGCCCATTCATGGGAGACTGTTTTGAAAGCTTAAATGGTAAATCAAGCGTGTACTGGCTACGTTTACAACTTAAAGGTAGAGGGCATACAAGGAGAAAATAACAAAAAATGAAAATTTTATAAGTTAATAGTATCACTAAAAAATTGTTTACACTGTAAATCATATAACATTAAAACTACCGGATAAATTCAATTTGTTCATGGTATTCTGGCTATACATTTATAAGGAAGAAGCCATACAAGGGATCAATGAAAAGTGTTTTACAATGTAAATCATATAACATTAAAACTACCAGATAATTTCAATTTATTCAGGATATGAGTTGCAATTATCCATTATGCAATGCAATGTGATAAGGTGTTAACCCAGCCACTGCTGAGCACGACGATCCCCACTACCTCCAACAGAACGCCGATTGCTGATTTCCTCTGTAGAATATTTTTGCTGAAGCCATTCAAAAGCAGTCATATCGAGTTTCCCAGTTACCGATTTCCCTTGCTTCCTACGAGTATGCTGTTCCCTTATAGAATTCCAAACCTTGCAACATTATCATAGGCATGCTTGACCAAGATGTCTAGGAGTGTTTGGCACCTAAGAAGAAAAGATCAATTAATCTCTTTGGATGATAGTTGATGGAGCCCACAGAAACCAGCTCCAAATGGGAAACCCTCACGTGGATCCTGGCATCGCCAATAGGACGACGACTTGTGTCAAGCGTCCACAGCATGGCAAATACACGTGGAGCGAGCAGATTACACAATTACCACGTCTAAGCGTGTTTAGCGGGCCTAACCCCCTCTGAAACACGCGACCCCCTGACACACGCAACACTCTGATCACACTATTAAGATCTCTTTCTAAAGCCCGGGATCACAGGAGCAGGGCCATACCTCCCCCCACGTGGGCGACCTCCACTCGGAGGGTTATAAATATCTTAAGGTATGTAAGTCCAAGACAAAACACATTTTTTCTACTTTAAAATTAACCCTCGGCCTCGCCTTGACTAGAATGTCGGAGCACCCTCGGAGGTCTTACCCTCCCCTCCTTTCGAGAGTCCTTTAATTCACCTCAACTTGCTTGTGCAGGTCTCGAGAAGTCAACCCTGGGCCCCACGTGTCAACACCACATCAGTAATATTTTTAGCAGCACCAACAGATTGGCGTCGTCCGTGGGAAACCACAATCTTTCGCTGAAGAGTAGAAGTGAAGAAGTCTACAGAACTCATCTGTTGCGATGCCACCAAGAGACACCAAAAAAAGAACCAGTAAGGGAGCCCCAACGGCGTGCTCTGCTCCCATCCAGGGCAGCGCCTAGAGCCAGCGATCTAGGCCCAGATTCCCTGTAATCCCAGAACGTGCTACCCCTAGGTCAAGTAGACGGCCCCCTGACAGAGAACAGCGCCCTCATCTCTCTAGAACCGACTCCCCCGACTACGATGAAGCGGCTGCACATCCTCAGGCTGCCCCCATGACTCAGGCTCAATTCCAAGAGCTCTCCTGAATGATAGCCGACTTAGCGGCTTAAGTTCGAGGTGGAGGCCAATAACCCTCTTTTTCTCCCCACCAAGCTCTCGAGCAAGTGAAATCTTCTGATAGCGAAGATCTGACCTACAACCAGTCCATTGCCGAGCCCTCGCTGAGCTACAACCGGTCCAAGAAAAGCTCCTCCAAGAGCAACTTCAACCTGGACAGACGATTTGAAGAGATGGAATAAAAAATAGACAGGGCCCTCAAGCATAGAAGTCTCAGTGTCTTGGATGAGCTTAGTATCCAAGACCCTCCGTTCACAAAGGACGTCCTCGAGATGCCACTCCCACCTAACTTCAGAATACCGCAAGTCAGGATGTATGACGGCTCAGCGGACCCTCTGGACCATTTATAGCATTGCAAGACGACTATGATGCTGCACCAGCATTCCGACCCTATCATGTATCGTGCCTTCCCCTTGACTCTTGAGAAGGCTGTAGGTACGTGGTATTCGCGTCTAAGGCCAGGAAGCATTGACAACTTTAGAGAACTCAGTTACGCCTTCGCTTCACACTTCCTCAGCAGTAAAGGGCCGAAGAAGACCTCAGAGAGCCTGTTCAATATTATCCAACATCGAGGAGAGAGGCTCCGAGCTTACATATCTAGGTTCAATACAGCTGCATGGGAAATCCCTGACCTTGACTTGAATGTCCAAATGCTAGCATTTAAAAACGGGCTGAGGTCCGGGACCTTCAGTTCCAAGCTCACCCGACGCTCACCTAAGAACATGAATGACGTTTTGGCTATAGTAGAAAAGTATATGTTGGCAGAGGACGACCAACCATTTAGGAGAGAGAGAGAAGGAGAAACAGAGAAGAAGAGAAAAGACATCGACCTTCAGAGAGGAGCGGCCAAAAGACCTCACCAAGAAAGCAGGTATAAACCCCACCCCCGGCTCGACGGCTTCACCCCCTCAATGCATCTAGGACTAATGTCCTAATACAGCTTCAAGATAGGTCAGTCCTCCAGTGGCCACCCAAGACACCGTACCTCGACGGGGACCAGAGAAAGTGGTGTAGATTCCATAAGAACTATGACCACGACACTGAGGAATGCCATATCCTGAAGGAACAGATCGAGGCCTTCATTAGCCGGGGGCACTAGAAGGAGTTTACAAGACCTCGAGAGAGAGAGGCGCCCCCCCAGCTAACGGGGGACTTCGAACACCCCCGTCCTCCTCTACAAGAGCTGTAGGACCCTCGTAATAACCTCAGGTTCAGGCAAGAGGGGCTTGATTAGAGGAACTAAGAGGTGGCGACTACCACCAGAATCATCAAGACAATTTGCTGGGGCCCGACAGCCTGGGGAGGTTCAGGACAAAGTAGCAAAGCGTATGCTAGAGCTGTGGCCTCCGTCAACGGCCCCCACAAGTGAAGGAAGTCAGGTCTAGTGATCTCCTTTACAGAAGACGACTTGGAAGGTGTACAGACTCCTCATGATGACACTATGGTGGTCTCTCTTCCGATGGCCAACCATGAAGTAAGGCGGGTCCTGATTGACAATGGGAGCTCGACAGACATCTTATTCTATGACACCTTCCACCGCATGGAGTTGAAAGACGAGCGCTTAGAGCCTGCCATGACCCCCTTTATGGTTTTGGTGGATCCCCAGTATTCCCGAAGAGAAGTGTAGTCCTCCCTGTTACTGCAGGAACAATGTCGCAAATAACCGCAGTGCAAACCATGTTCTTGTTAGTCAAGCAGCCCTCCTCTTACAACATGATCCTTGGCCGACCTACCCTTAACAAGCTAAAGGCCATTGTCTCCACTTATCATCTGAAATTCAAATTCCCCCACCAGTGAAGGGGTAGGGGTGGTCAGAGGGGATCAGCGAGCTTCTTGGTCCTGCTATCTAAATGCCGTTAAAGAGGGGAAGAAGGCAGAAGCCTTGCCCCTCGAGGTGGAAGACCTTAGAGATGAGAAGAAAACTCCAAGGGGGCGGCCCGTAGAAGAGCTGACTTCAGTGCCTCTCGGAGAGGATCCTTCTCGAACCATTCAGATCAGATCAAATCCATCAAAAGTCACAGAAAAGTGCTCCTCTCCCTCCTCAAGAAGAACTAAAACCTGTTTGCCTGGTCTGCATCAGACATGCCTGGAATCGACCTGATTACGCCCAAAGAGTAACTCGGTAGTTGTAGCATGGCTTTGGGGTGTCGATTCCATAGGGAAACAAGTTAATTACAAGAGAAGGCGTGAACCTTAACACAAACGATAAAGATTAAGTGAGAGAATAAAGTGTTGTGTGAAAATTGTGTACATAGATTATGTTGGAGAATAAGGTTCCGGGAATCCTCCCTAATTCGTTGCCTTATTCCAATCTTGATTCAATTGTTTTTATCTCGATTGCAAGTTTCACATCCCAAACAGGCAATCGACAAATATTCAATTAAGCACAAGTAAACCCTAATGTAATTGTTATGAAATACTCTTTACTTTCAAGCACACATGACCTAACTTATAGATTATCAAGAAACGACAATATATCATAATGAAAATACCATAGTAATGGACAAATCTATAAGATAAATCTACCGAACTCAATCATACCTCAACAACATCACATAAAAAGAGCATGACTAGACTTATTTGGGGGAGAAAGTTGCAATCACTGGATTAAGGGGAAATCTTCTAATTAGATTAAAAAGTAAATCATAAAAATGTTTAATGATAATAAATCCAAACTACAATGAATCAAGACTAGAAAATAAGAACAACTACACCTAGGGATTCATCCCTTCGCCTTGCTTGGAGATTAGTTAGCCATGGGGGAGAGTGTGGCAACCTTCATGATGTTTTCCCCCGCCTTCGGCTTCTCAAAAGATGTCTTGAATAATCATAATATCAAACCCTAAGTGGTCTATTTATAATACACAAGGTCCAAGGGTGTTTTAGGGTTTAAAAAGTCATTAAAATCCTAATTAGGTCAAAGTTCAGAGAAGAAAAACGTGTGCGCGCTGCGGTGCTGCTGTATGGGCACTGCGGTGCTAGGTATAATTTGGCTGGGCGAGCTTTTCGGCACTGCGGTGCTGCTGAGAAGCACCACGGTGCTGGCTGTTAGGCAAGATGTGGAGGTTTCTGGGCACCACGGTGCTGGCCACAGTGCTGGCTGATGCTGTTCTGGAGGCCTGACCTTTGTTTACTAAAATTGCCATAACTTTCTCTAGAAAAATCATTTTGACAAGCCGTAAAATTATTCAGAAAACCGACTTCCGGATCTTTCTAAGAATATATGGCTCATCTCCTGGTTCTTCTTGTATCAATACAGTCTAATTTGCAAAGATGATTGATCTGTACGGGCAATTCTGGCAATTTAGTGAAACTCCTTTCCAAGTGCTTGTGAACCTTCACTCTGGTGTTCATCAAGTCATTGTACTTCAAGCAATGATAGCTTTTCCATCTCTTTTGAACTTAAAGTACCTAAAAATGCATCGAAATAGATCAATGATCCAAGAATGACTCTTTAGAGTTGTTAAGGTATAAAAGTGCAATTCAAACCTAGATCAACCCTAAAATGCTAATAATTAAGTACTGTAAATATGCATTTTATTACTCTCATCACGACCCCAAGACTATTGAACACTGCCTGAACCTAGATCCAAAACACAAGCTAGTCATTTAGAAAAAAAAATAACTTTCACCCCGAAACGCTAGGTCACCATTAAGGCCGAGGTAGATAAGTTGCTCGAGGCAGGCTTCGTCTGAGAAGCAAAGTACCTTGAGTGGGTATCCAACATGGTGATGGTCCGGAAGGCCAGCAGCAAGTGGCGAATCTGTATCAACTTCACCAATTTGAATAAAGCCTGTCCCAAGGACAACTTTCCTCTCCCTCGGGTCAACTAACTGGTGGATGTTACCTCGGGGCACGAACTCCTCTTCTTTATGGACGAATACTCTAGTTACAACCAGATCTTTATGTACGAGCCCGACCAAGACAAGACCACCTTTGTCACGGACCAGGGGTTATATTGCTATAAGATTATGCCCTTCGGGCTCAAGAACACCGGTGCAACCTATCAAAGGTTGGTAAACAAGATCTTCAGAGAACAAATTGGGTGAAACATGGAAGTCTACGTGGATGACATGTTAGTTAAGAGTACTGAGGTGCAAGACCATGGTTCCGACCTAGAAGAAGCCTTTAGGATACTACAAAAGCATAAGATGAAATTGAATTCAGTGAAATGTGCGTTAGGAGTAACAGGGGGGAAGTTCTTGGGTTTTATAGTTACCAAGAGAGGAATAGAAGCCAGCATAGAAAAGATAAAAGCCATCCTTGATATGGCTCCTCCCAAGTTCATAAAAGAAGCGCAACGACTCACTGGGCGAATAGCAGCCCTGAATCGCTTCATGTCCAAATCCGCGAAAAGATACCTGCCTTTCTTCAAGGTCATCAGGAAAGCAAAAGATTTTTCCTAATCAGTGAATTTCCAGGAAGCATTTGAAGAACTAAAGAAATACCTAAGCTCGCTCCCACTCCTAATTAAGTTGCTTCCGGGTGAAGAATTGTTCCTGTACTTATCAACTGGACAAAGTACTGTGGCCTCCGTCCTAATTCGAGAAGAGGAAGGCATTCAAAAACCCATATATTATATCAGCAGAATCCTCCATGAAGCGGATGTGAGGTATCCTCCTATAGAGAAGGTAGCTTACGCCCTCATAGTAGCCATGTGAAAGCTCTAACCATATTTCCAGGCACATACAATCGTCCTCCTGACTGACCAGCCCTTAAGGCAAGTCCTACACAACCCAGGTGTTTCCAGGAGAATGGTGAAGTGGTCAGTAGAGCTAGGAGAATTCGATATCCGATATCGCCCTCGAAAGGCAATCAAGGGTCAGGCTTTGGTCGACTTCATCATTGAAACAACCCTCTCAATGGACCCAAGCGAGGGAGTAGGATCAATGTCTGACGAATCACCTTCGGGGTGGACCCTCGATGTAAACGGATATTCGAATACCACAGGAACTGGAGCAGGACTCATCCTTTGCAGCCCTGACAGCTTCATAGTTAAATATTCCTTAAGATTTGAATTCAAGACCTCCAACAATGAGGCAGAATACGAAGCCCTACTGGCCAGCCTGAGATTAGTGAAAGTGCTGACCACCAAAGTTCTAGACGTGTATAGTGACTCACAGCTAGTGGTAAGCCAGGTAACGGGGGAATTCGAGGCTTGGGGGGAGAAGCTTGTCCAATACCTCGAAAAAGCAAAAGAGCTCGCCACAAAATTCAAGACATTCCGGATAACTTGGGTCCCTCGAGTGAAAAATTCTAAGGCGGACCCCTTGGCCTGCCTGGCCTCATCCCGGCACCTCGAGCTAACTCAAACTGTCTACCTAGAGACTCTCTCTGCCCCGTATAGACGAAGCCCCAGTCCTGCCAGTAGCAGAGGAAAAAACATAAATGGACCCGATCCTCCGGTACCTGAGAAATAGGGAAGTCCCTGAACAGAAGAACGAAGCCATAAAGCTTATCTCCTGTGCCTTCTAGTACATAGTCATAGATGGGCAGCTATATAAGAGGGCTCTAACTATGCTTTACTTTAGGTGTCTCAATTCGCTCGAAGCCGACTACGCTCTCCGGGAGGTCCATGAGGGGATATATGGAAATTACTTAGGAGCCCGAGCCTTAGCCTTCAAAGTTCTCCGGCAAGGGTATTATTGGCCCAAAATGAGAGAGGATGTAGCAAATTTGGTCAGAAAATACAAGAGCTGCCAGCAACATGTTCTCGTGCCGCATCAACCAGCCAACCCCCTAGCCTTGATCACCAATCCTCTCCCTTTCGCCATGTGGGGAATGGACATTCTTGGCCCATTCACCACGACCTCCGAACAAAAGTAACATCTCATTGTGGCTATCGATTACTTCACCAAGTGGGTCGAAGCAGAGCCACTGGCCAACATCACAGATTATCAAACCCTAAACTTCGTTTGGAAATCAATCATGTGTCGATTTTGTATACCTTGGGTGTTAGTCACCGACAACAAAAAGCAATTCGATAGCTCCCAGTTTAAAACGTTCTGCGAAGACCTTCGCATTGAACATCGATTCTCGTCTGTCGAGTATCCGCAAGTTAATGGTTAGGTCGAAGTAACCAACAAAATGCTCCTCCAAGGTATTGTTGTGAGTTTTAAATTACTCACAAGCGCACGAATCGTTTGCGATATAGTGTTGTGCAAGTGCAAGGTCGAATCCACAGGGAATGCGTTGTGAAAATAGCTTTTTATCTAAACTAAACTTATTTTAGCCTAGTTCCGAATTGTGAATTATATTTTTGCAAAACAAATATAAACTAAACTAACTAAATTGATTTAATAACTAATGATGAAAACACTAAGGTTTCAGAATCCACCCAACCAAAGTAAAGCATATATCTTCATGTTCTATATAAAAAATAATCTATTTAACATTCCATAAATCCAACAAAAAACAATGAATATCCCAATTAAACCAAAAGCATCCAATGTATCCGCTTTTAACAAATCACAAAGGAAATCCAATTTAATCGAAAAGAATTCGATGTATCCATCGGATAAAACACGCAGAATATCCAACCGAACAATTAAAACTATCAATCGTAAGAATTTACTCAAACAATTGAAATAGAACATTTAAACAAAACATATCAGAATTGTAAAAACATATCTGAAAATATAATACTAAACAATGGCGAGGCTTCATCTTCAACCTTAGCTGAAAATTTTAGCCACCTATTATCATGAAACTAAATTTCACAATAAAAAGTGCTAAGCATTAAAAATTGGAAAAGAATTAAAACTGACTGTACATTGGGAGAAATTCCACACGCTGTTGGGCAGCACTTCCTCCGGTGGTGGAAAAAGCTCTTAGGAGATTTACTAGAATGCTAGTAGAAATCCACCAGACTGTACACCGAATAATGAGGTGGGATAGTGTTTAAATAAGAGAATTCTCGGAGTACAATAAGCTGTAAATTCGATATGGGATATTGCCTCTTTGCGATCGATCGCAAGTCTGGTGCGATCGATCGCAGCATGGTGCGATGCAATGCGTCTGGCGCGCTGTAAGTGCTACCTATCCGATGTTTGATGTACGAGTCAACTGTGATCGATCGCAGCCCTATTGCACTCGAGCACATCACAGTGCGCTGTAATATATATGCAGTATCAACTGTTTTTTTTTCTAATGTGGGATGTGCGAGTCACTTGCGATCAATCATAAGTCTGGTGCGCTCGAGCGCAGGTGCGATTGATCTCATGCCATGTGCGCACGATCGCAGGTGCGATCGATCGCACATCCTGTGCGCTCGATCGCACTAGGCATCCTCAGCTTTGCTCTTTAAGCCCTAAAGTTTCCACATTGCTTCATTTTATTTCAAAACCTATAAAAACACAGAAAACACAGAAAATAGATAAAATAGCACGAAATAACATAATTAAGAACTCAACAAATATAAACTAAGGGGCTAAAACATGTAATATTTAGCACTCATCAAATACCCCCAAACTTACATATTGCTAGTCCCATAGCAATACGAAACTAAAAATTAAATGAAAAACAAAGAATATAAAGATAAGTTCATAACTCATGGTATCCAAAGATTTTAGGAGCACACACCACCATGATAATGATTCATGAGCAAGCTTAAAAAGATAAACCCATCTTCGCAATGAATAGAAATGTTAAAATCTAATTACTTACAAAAGGCAGGCCAATGCATCATAAGTCTGACTCAGTGTGAAGTGAATTAGCAAATAAAAATGAAGCTTCCGAATGAGTCCAATGTGTAAGGTCTCTAAGTCTCAAGATTCACCGCATTTCCCATAAGAATGAATGAAAATGGCATAGTTTTTATTGTCTTCTCTTTTTTGTAAGGCTCTGTTACGTTTAGTTTCCTTAAGCTTTCTAATTGACCCATGTAGCGAGTGTTGAGTCAATGACTCCCAAACCAGATGGTTTTAGGGCATTAGGTGTACAGACACCCCATAGGACTTATTAATTCGAGTAAAAAAGGCTACGAAATTAAACTAACCTTAATACTATTATACAAAATTCCAACCTTTTGACATGAACACTCACTGCTTACTAAGGCAAGAGGTCCTGTTACCTAGTGGAAAGTTTATTTATGATCATCATTTCATCATCATTTTTTTTATATGCCAAAGTGTTAATCCAACAAGTCATCCAGTTTCAGTTGAGACAGAAACGTACACATTAAAATCATATGTCATACCTCACATGATGCGTACTAATGTGCTCGTGTTAGATTCAAGATCAAACATGTGAATTCTTAAATGCCTTAAGTAAGTAACTAAATTTTAAAATTTTATCAACAGATCATGTGTTCCAAAATTTAAGCTCACCAATGAATCACATCACAGAAATTGTTTTAATCAACCAAAATTTCAAAATAACATGAGCATGCATTAAAAAAAACAACAACAAATTAGGACAAAGTGTGTAATGTGTCTCCCATACCCCCAAACTTAAATTACACATTGACCCCAATTTGTAAATAATATGGAAAGAGTTGACTTGGGATATGGAGAACTATCTGGACTGGTATGGCTCATAGCATACCCCCAAACTTGATCTATAATATGCATTGTCCCTGAAAAATAAAGACTAGAAAACAAAAAATATTGGAAACAAACATTAAGCATAAATATGTAAAATAATAAAAAAATAAAAAGATAAGCTGTGGGGTGCCTCCCATGAGCGCTAAGTTTAAAATCTTCAGCCAGACTCTCCTTAGTAGATGACCCTTAATCAGAGTAAATAGGATCCGTCAACAATATTGTCTCAATGTCCGGACTCCTCAACTCCAAGAATGGTTTTAGCCTCTGCCCATTTACCTTGAAAGTGTTACCATTCTTTGGATCCTCAATCTCGATGGCCCCATGAGGAAAAACTGACCGAATAATAAAGGGGCCGGTCCATCGAGACTTGAGCTTGCCTGGGAAAAGATGCAGGCATGAGTTGTAAAGAAGAACTTTTTGACCTGGCTCAAAAGCTCGTCTCAAAATGTTTTGGTCATGAGTCTTCTTCATTTATGCTTTGTATGACCGTGCACACGCATATGCATCATTTTGTAGCTCTTCTAATTCACTGAGTTGGAGCTTCCTTTGGGATCCAGCCTTTAAAAAATTAAAGTTCAGCTGTTTGATAGCCCAATAGGCTCTATGCTCTAATTCGACTGGAAGGTGACAGGCTTTTCCGTACACAATACGGTATGGAGACATGCCAATTGGCATCTTGATTGCTATTCGATATGCCCACAGTGTATCAATCAATCACAGAGACCAGTCCTTCTATTAGGGTTCACAGTTTTCTCCAAAATGTGCTTAATCTCACGATTGGAAATTTCCACTTGTCCACTCGTCTATGGGTGATACGGGGTGGCAACTTTGTGTGTGATCAAATACTTCTTCATCAACTGCTCAAAAATCCTGTTGCAAAAGTGATTACCTTCATCACTTATAATTGCTCGAGGCGTACCAAAACGAGCAAAGATATTGCTCTTCAAAAATTGGACCACAACTCTATGGTCATTGGTCTTGCATGCAACTGCTTCCACCCATTTGGACAAATAGTCCACAGCAACTAGAATGTATAGATAGCCAAAGGAGTTTGGGAAAGGTCCCATAAAATCAATGCACCACACATCAAAAATCTCAAGAATCAGAATGGGGTTGAGGGGCATCATATTCCTCCTAGAAATACTCCCTAGCTTTTGGCAACACTCACAAGATACACAGTAGGTGTGAGAGTCTCGGAACAGGGTAGGCCAATAGAATCCGCACTGCAAAATCTTTGCAGCGGTCTTTTTAGCACTGAAATGGCCTCCACAAGCATGATCATGACAGAAGGCGATGATATTAGATTGGTCATACTCAGGAATGCACTTTCTGATGATCTGATGGGACAATACTTGAACAAGTAAGGATCATCCCAGAAAAAATGTTTTACCATGGCTAAAAACTTTGATTTATCTTGTCGCCCCCAATGCAAAGGCATTTTACTGGTGACAAGGTAGTTCACTATATCAGCAAACCATGGCGCAGGATTTTGAGCAATATGCATCAATTGCTCATCCGAAAAGGTCTCAGAAATGGGAGTGACGGCCTCAGTGAAATCCACAATCAATATAGATAAATGGTCCGCCACTACATTTTCAGAACCTTTCTTATCCCGAATCTCTATGTCAAACTCTTAAAGTAGCAAGATCCATCAGACAAGACGAGATTTTGCATCTTTTTTAGAGAAAAGATATTTCAATGTTGCATGGTCCGAGTAGATAATGACTTTAGATCCTAACAAGTAGGATCTGAACTTGTCTAATGCAAAAAAGACTGCTAGCAACTCCATCTCGGTGGTAGAGTAATTGAGTTGTGTGTCGTTTAGAGTTCAACTTGCATAATAGATAACATGGGGAAGTTTGTCAACACGCTGCCCCAAAATAGCTCCAACAACATAGTTTGATGCGTCACACATAATTTCAAAAGGCACACCCCAGTTGGGTGGTTGAATAATGGGTGTGGACGTCAGAATCTTCTTCAGATCCCTAAATGCTTTCTTGCAATCTTCATCAAATACAAATGGGGCATCCTTCATTAATAACTTGCACAAGGGCCGGGCAATCTTGCTGAAATTCTAGATAAATCGCCTGTAGAATCCTGCATGGCCCAGAAAAGATCAAATCTCTTTCATTGTACGTGGGGGTGGAAGGTTGGAAATCAAGTCCACCTTCGCTTTGTCTACCTCAATCCCCCGATGGGATATGACGTGCCTTAGTACAATACCTTGCTTGACTATAAAATGGCACTTCTCCCAATTAAGCACCAGGTTCTTCTCCTTGCACTGCACTAAAACCAAAGTGAGATGGTGCAGACACTCTTCAAACGTTGAACCGAAGACGGAGAAGTCATCCATAAAAATCTCTAAAGAACACTCCATTATGTCAGAGAATATGCTGACCATGCACCGCTGAAAAGTAGCAGGTGCATTGCATAATCCAAAGGGCATGCGACGGTAGGTGAATGTCCCAAAAGGACAGGTAAATGTTGTCTTCTCCTGATCTTCAGGGTTGACGGGGACCTGGTTATATCCAGAATAACCATCCAAAAAGCAATAATACACGTGCCCAGCCAAACACTCCACCATCTGATCAATAAATGGGAGTGAAAAATGATCATTCCTTGTGGCAGCGTTCAGTTTATGGTAGTCTATACACACTCTCCACCCTGATTGAACACGAGTTGACACCAACTCGTCGTCCTTATTCTTTACTACCGTTAATCCAGCTCGCTTGGGAACGACATGAATCGGGCTCACCCACTTGCTATCAGAGATAGGATAAATAATCCTTGCATCTAACAGCTTAATAATTTCTGTCCTCACAACCTCTTGCATAGCTGGGTTGAGCCTTCTTTGTGGCTCCCTCGATGGCTTGGCATTCTCCTCAAAATGTATCTTGTGAATTACCAACGAGGGACTGATTCCCTTAATATCCTCAATGGTCTAGCCTATAGCTTCCTTGTGTTCTCTCAACGCATCGAATAATTTCTCCTCTTGAGTCTCAACCAAATCTGAAGCTATAATCACAGGCAAAGACTCTGTTGGACCTAGGAACTTATACTGAAGATTGTCCGGTAAGGGTTTAAGTTCCTTCTTAGGATGCTCAAGTTCTTCAGTCTCTTCCTTCTCACTACTCTCCGTAGGAGCAGACTCTAAAATGGCATTTGCTTGCTCAAGTAACTTATCCAAATCCAGATCCTCTCCAAACTGAGCAAAGCATGCCTCCAGGGGGTCCTCCATGCTTGATTCATCCACCGTATCTTCAATAATCTCCTCTATTAAGCATATATTTCTCACTTTAATAAATTCCAGTGGTTGCTTAGTGATATAAAAAATATTCAACTCCACTGTCATATTTCCGAAGGAAATCTTCATCACCCCTGTCCTACAATTTATTATGGCGTTAGCCGTGGCTAAGAATGGTCGCCCTAGAATCACCGGTATCTGAATCCCTATATTCTAGACCGGCTCTGTATTTAGCACAATAAAATCCACAGGGAAATAAAACCGATCTACCTTTATCAAAACGTCCTCAACTACTCCCCGTGGTATTTTCACTAACCTGTCAGCCAATTGAAGTGTTGTCGATGTGGGCTTCATTTCTCCTAACCCCAACTACAAATAGACTGAATCGGGTAGAAGATTCACACTGGCTCTTAAATCTAATAGAGCCCTCTCAATCTGGCTGACTCCTATCATGCAAGAGATGGTAGGACACCCTGGGTTCTTATACTTGATTGGCAGCTTGCACTGAAGGATTGAGCTAACCTGCTCAGTCAAAAATGCATTCTTCAGGACATTCGTCCTCCTCTTGATAGTGATCAAGTCCTTTAAGAACTTGGCATATAATGGCACTTGCTCGATGGCGTCCAAAAGTGGAATATTGATTTGGACTCGCTTGAACACCTCAAGAATTTCTTTAAAATTCCCTCCTTTCTTGGGCGCTTGTAATCTCTCAGGGTAAGGTGCTTTAGGTACAAACGACCTAGGAGGGTCATTCACAGTAGGAATGGCTGTAGATGGCTCGGCATCTCTCTTCTCCTTGTTGCCACTTTTTTGCCTTTGCTGCATAGCAGGGCTCTCTTTTACTCGATTGTCCACTTGTCTCCCAAACCTTAGTGTGACAATCGATTGCACTTGTTCCTCCCCGTGCGTAGAAGTTGATGAATTTCCAATCATAAATTGTCTCTTCGGGTTGGTCACGGGCTGACTGGGGAACTTTCCCTTTTCTCTTTCACCCAAGTGACTTGCGATTTGGCCCATTTGACTCTCTAGATTGGAAATCGCTTGGCTGTTTACTATTGTTGCACTCTTCACTTCGCTGATGGATTGGCCGGTCATCTTCATGAACTCCTTGAAGGTGTCCTCCAATGATTGTGAAACCAGTATTGGCGCTTTAGCGGGAGTATGGTAAGCAGATGCTGGTGCTGGATGGACTGAGCGACCATGACTTGGAATTGGTGGAGGCAATCCAGGAGAGTATTGATTGTGAGCATGATGAGGGGCTCCTCACTGATTCAATGATTGGTTCTGCTTCCATGAAAAATTTGGGTGGTTCCGCCACCCTGGATTGTAAGTCTCAGAGTAGGATCCACCTAATTGCCTCCTATAGTCATTAAAAGCGTTTACATGTTCCATGGGACACTCGACAAAAGCCGGCATAGATGGACAATTCTGTGCTAAATGCATAGGACTAGCACAGATGGAACAACAATCGTCATTAATTGTATTGGCAGCATTGATGGACTTGCCCATAGTGAGAGCATCAATTTTCTTGGTGAGAGCATCTATCTTTATCTTCAAGTCAGTCTCCTCCTTAATCTCATAGATGCCTCCTTTCCTAGGAGCACGAATGGACTTGTCCCGACAGCTTGAAAAATCCCACTGCTGCGAGTTGTCGGACAACTTGTCCAATGCCTTGTATGCTTCATCCCCTATTAGACTTAAGAATGCTCCCCCATTCATAGACTCGATCATGCTACGATTGGGTTGAGTCAACCCTTGGTAGAAGAACTGAACAAGTCTCCACTTCTCACATCCATGTGGAGGGCATCTAATCAGTAACTCTTTAAAACGCTCCCAACTCTCAGAAAACTTCTCATCCTCCTCATGAGTGAAAGAACTAATCTTCTTTTGGTACTCATTCACTCTAGGCATTGGGAAAAATTTATTATAGAATTTACTCAGCAGATTTTCCCAAGATGTAATAGACCCGGACGTGTTGGAATCCAACCATGCCCTAGCTCTATCATGAAGAGAAAAAGGGAAAAGTCTAAGATGGACTGACTCCTCAGAGAAGTTCTAGAACTTGAATGTGGCACAAATATCTTTGAACTTCTTTACATGACTGTAAGGATTTTCAAGATCTAAGCCATGAAATGAGGGTAGGAGTTGGATGACATGTGGCTTTAAATCAAAATGGGTAACATTGGTGGGTGGCAACACAATGCAGGAAGATGAGTTTGTCGTAACTGGTGCGAACAAATCTCTCAGGGACATGGTAGAGTCCACGTTCCATGCTCCAGGTTGCTCTTGGTTCCTCAAATTTTCTCCCATCTCAATTGTCTCTTGTTCAGCAAGTGACTTCTTCTGTCTCCTAAGAGTTCTTTCTAAATCGGGATCTAAAGGTATCAATTCTAAATTCAGGGATCTCCGACCAAGCATACACCAAACAGAAAACAGTAAAACAAACTAACTAGCAGAAGCAGCAAAATAAAATAAAACAGAAAGAAAAATAAAACAAAAATGCTAACTAAACTAGTAGAAAAATAAAATCAATTTAGACAAAAATTTCACAAACAAAAAAATCCCTGGCAACGGCGCAAAAAACTTGTTGTGAGTTTTAAATTACTCGCAAGCGCACAAATCGTTTGCAATATAGTGTTGTGCAAGTGCGAGGTCGAATCCACAGGGAATGCGTTGTGAAAATAGCTTTTTATCTAAACTAACCTTATTTTAACCTAGTTCTGAATTGTGAATTATATTTTTGCAAAAACAAATATAAACTAAACTAACTAAATTGATTTAATAACTAATGATGAAAACATTAAGGTTTCAGAATCCACCCAACCAAAGTAAAGCATATATCTTCATGTTCTATATAAAAAATAATCTATCTAACATTCCATGAATCCAACAAAAAACAATGAATATCCCAATTAAACCAAAAGCATCCAATGTATCCGCTTTTAACAAATCACAAAGGAAATCCAATTTAATCGAAAAAGATTCGATGTATCTATCGGATGAAACACGCAGAATATCCAATAGAACAATTAAAACTATCAATCGTAAGAATTTACTCAAACAATTAAAATAGAACATTTAAACTAAACATATCAAAATTGTATAAACATATCTGAAAATATAATGCTAAACAATGGCGAGGCTTCATCTTTAACCTTAGCTGAAGATTTTAGCCACCTATTATCATGAAACTAAATTTCACAATAAAAAGTGCTAAGCATTAAAAACTGGAAAAGAATTAAAACTGACTGTACATTGGGAGAAATTCCACACGCTGTTGGGCAGCACTTCCCCTGGTGGTGGCAAAAGCCCTTAGGAGATCTACTAGAATGCTAGTAGAAATCCACCAGACTGCACACTGAATAATGAGGTGGGATAGTGTTTATATAAGGGAATTCTCGGAGTACAATGAGCTGTAAATTCGATGTGGGATACTGCCTCTTTGCGATCTATCGCAAGTCTGGTGCGATCGATCGCAGCATGGTGCGATGCAATGCATCTGGCGACTTGTAAGTGCTTCCTATCCGATGTGGGATATGCGAGCCAACTGCGATCGATCGCAGCCCTATTGCGCTCGAGCGCATCACAGTGCACTGTAATATATATGCAGTATCAACTGTTTCCTTTCCAATGTGGGATGTGCGAGTCACTTGCGATCGATCGCAAGTCTGGTGCGCTCGAGCGCAGGTGCGATTGATCTCATGTCGTGTGTGCACGATCGCACGTCCTGTGGGCTCGATCGCACTAGGCATCCTCAGCTTTGCTCTTTAAGCCCTGAAGTTTCCACATTGCTTCATTTTATTCCAAAACCTATAAAAACACAGAAAACACAGAAAATAGATAAAATAGCACGAAATAACATAATTAAGAACTCAACAAATGTAAACTAAGGGGCTAAAACATGTAATATTTAGCACTCATAAGGTATCAAGAAAAGACTTGATGAAGCAGATAAGCATTGGGCTGACCAATTCACCAATATCCTCTGGCCCTATCGAACAATTGTTCGCACTTTAACAGCGGAAACACCGTTCTTCATGACATACGGTTCAAAAGCCATCATTCCCTTCGAGGTAGGAATACTGTTGATGCGTGTGCAACACTTCGAACCAAATAACAACGAGGAAGGTTTAAGGATGAATGCAGATTTAGTTGATTAAACCTGAGATAAAGCCCAAATTCACTTAGCTGTATCAACAGAGGACCGCTTGGTACTACAATTCCTGAGTTCGAAATAGGAACTTCAAACTGCATGACCTCGTCTTTCGAAAAAGTGAAGTGTCCTGTATAGGATCCGAAAAGTCTGCCGGGTTGGCACCTTCGAACTTGAGGAGTTAGATGACAAGCCTGTTCCACGTACATGGAACTCGGAGAATCTCCATAAATTTTATTAGTAACAAGAAGTGTAAAAAAGAGAAGCGAAGAATAATAAACTCAAGAAAACGTCGGTTTCATTACATAAAACTTTCAAGTTACATAAGACAGGTGCTATCGGCTTGCATATACAAAAAGAAAAACCAAAAAAGAAACTAAGCTAATCACCTTGAGGAGCCTCGTCTTTGGGGGCTTCTTGAGGCTCGGCTCCTGCCGTGTCCTCCGCATCATCACCAGTAGTGGCCGCACCATCTTCTCTAGAGGACTCCAGCTCTAGGCCATAGAAGTTGACCTTTGGAAAGAGGGCCTCGACCTTCCTTTTGGCCTCGTTAAAGCCCTCGAAGAATTGGCTTTTGGCCTCCTTCATCAGCGTATTTCTCTCCTCAGTGGCCTTGTGTAGGACCTCCTCCGCCTCAGCCCTAGCCAGATCATTCTCCATCTTCAAGGCATCCTCAGCCCGACGCCAGTGATCCCTCTCCATGACCGCATCCTCTTTGGCCCTCTTGGCTACCTCAAGAGAAGAAGACAGGGCTCGGATGAGATCCCAGGTCTCTTTCAGCTTTTACTCTGCCTTCGCCAAGCGCTCAACCATGTCTGCGCAATGCCGAACCAAACCCTAACAAGGACTCCAGTATGAAATGAAAACCAAGCATTATAAAAAATAATTAGAAAATTCAAAAGAAAAAAATAAGACTGAAGGGGAAAGAACCATACCTGGGAGGCCATGGCCTCTACTGTCTAGCACAGCCCTTCAAAGGGCTTCCTGGTGAGCTCTAGCATATCATGAGGAGGGATCCCCATAACAAGGTGCTCATGAGCGACTCTTGGGTGTGCGAACACCGAGTCATCGACCTTTAGTGCCCACCGAGGCACGAAGGGAGCAGCTACCCCCGACCCATCCCTAGAAGAGGATAGTCCCTGAGGGGGAGTGGGTGCGGTAGGAGCGATCCACGACTCTGAAATGGGAGGCCTCGGAGGGCTCTCCACTACGATGGGCATCAGGGCTAGAGCTTAGGCCTTCTTCTTCTACTATTTCGGGCTCGAGCCTCTAGCTGTCGCGGCTCGTTTTTTCCCTGGCCATACGCTTGGCCTTCTCCCTTGCTTGGGCAGCCATCTCAATCTCTGCACCAATAACGAGTATTTAAGTTACTCAATCTCAATCTCAATCCCTTGCTTCGAAAAATGAATAACAAATAAAACCAAGTGCTTACCATGCTTTAAGTTAGCTGGGAGGCTAGGAGGGCAGATGCTGCGCCTGTTAAGTTCTTCGTTATCCCCTAAGACCTCAGCATCTTGAGGCGCGGCCAGCATTGCCTTCAACGTTTCCTATTATTGGTGTACAAGGTGCTACTTCTTGCATTTGCCAGCATGATCTAGACTCCATCCGAGGGGGATGTTGAAGCTTTCAGTGCTCACGACGAAGAAGAATGACTCCTTCTACCTCCTTATGGAAGATGACTTCTTCTTCAAGACGCTCTTTCCAGCCCTTGAGCTCACTATAACCCAGCCTGTCTGCCCATGCTTGGCTATCTTGAAATGAACTTTAAAAACATTGAGATTCATGACCCACCCACTTTCTGACACACGGCTATGAAAGCCATGATCAACTACACTGAATTGGACACCAGTTGGCTCAGTGCGATACCGAAGTATCTGAGCATCGAGCAGAAGAACGGGTGGGGAGGGAATCAAAGCCAGGCCTTCATGTACTATTTGTAAACACATATCTCATAAGGCATGCGGCTTGGAAGGGCATCACGAGCCTTCTCTCTACCCTCTGGAGCCCTTAGGGCATACTCCATGGGGATCCTATACGCTATTCTTATCCCCAGAAGCTCAACCTCTCCCACCTTACTTGAAATGGAGTTAGCCTCGAACATCCATTCATCCCTCTCAACCGCCGTGGTGTCTTCCCTAATATCTATCAATGCATGGTCAACCTCTTCCTCCTCCCCAGAAGTCTCTCCCTCATCCTCCTCTCCACCACTTCCTTGGGGGATGAAGGGTACCAAAGCAAGGGCACCCTCCTAAGGAACAATCTCCAAGGAGGAGACGTCCTCACTGGAGGAAACACCCATGGCTTCCTCTAACTCCCTTGACATATCTCTACTAACCTCACTATCATCATGCTCAGACATTATGAAAACGACTCACCAAAAAGAATGCAGAAGTTTGAGTGTACCTTCGAACTCTCACTGTACTGAGTGCTTTCAACAGTTTATCTTAAACTCCGAGTGCTCTCAAGATTTCTTTCTCTCAAAAAATGCATGTGAGGAGAAATGAGGAAGGAACTCCTTATATAGAGGTTACGATAATAGGAAATGAGGAACATTAAATCACCCTCCAATTGAAAGGACGTGACCTTGATATCATCTAGGAGCCGTCCACTCTCCTCAAGGTGCTAGTTGTCATAAAAATGCAACCCTTACTATACCCCATGAGCTGTCATATAAAAAGCAACCACCATCCCAATTTAATGCATATTTAAAAGGCCCATGGGCCAAGAAAAGAAAGCTCTTAGGCCCAAGAAAAGAAGAGCCCATGGGCTCAAAGTAAAGAAGCCCATAAATGAATAGGACCCAATCCGAGCGTTTGAACTACTTATCATACGCTCGGTAAAAAATCTCCAAGTCCGAGCGTATGAGCTATTTGTCATACGCACGGCCAAAAATCTCCAAGTCCGAGTGTATGAGCTGCTTGTTATATGCACGACCAAAAATCTCCAAGTCCGAGCATATAAGCTGCTTATCATACACTGGGCCAAAAATCTCCAAGTCCGAGCATATGAGCTGCTTGTCATACACACGACCAAAAATCTCCAAGTCCGAGCGTATTAGCTACTTGTCATATGCTCGGCCAAAAATCTCCAAGTCAGAGCGTTTGAATTGGTTGTCATATGCTCGGTAAAAAATCTCTAAGTTCGAGTGTATGAGCTACTTGTCATACGCACGGCCAAAAATCTCCAAGTCCGAGTGTATGAGTTGCTTGTTATATGCACCGCCAAAAATCTCTAAGTCTGAGCATATAAGTTGCTTGTTATACACTGGGCCAAAAATCTCCAAGTCCGAGCATATGAGCTGCTTGTCATACGCACGTCCAAAAATCTCCAAGTCTGAGCATATGAGCTGCTTGTCATACACAAGGCCAAAAATCTCCAAGTCCGAGTGTATGAACTGCTTGTTATATGCACGGCCAAAAATCTCTAAGTCCGAGCATATAAGCTGCTTGTCATACACTGGGCCAAAAATCTCCAAGTCCGAGCATATGAGCTGCTTGTCATACGCACGGCCAATAATCTGCAAGTCCGAGCATATGAGCTGCTTGTCATACACACGACAAAAAATCTCCAAGTCCGAGAGTATTAGCTGCTTGTCATATGCTCGGCCAAAAATCTCCAAGTTCGAGCGTATGAGTCGCTTGTCATACGCTTCCAAGTCCAAGTGTGTAAGCTGCTTGTCATACACTTATCCAAAAATCTCTAAGTCCGAGCGTATGAGCTGCTTGTCATACATTCGGCCAAGAATCTCCAAGTCTGAGCGTGTGAGTTGCTTGTCATATGCTTGGCCAAGAATCTCCAAGTCTGAGCGTATGAGCTGCTTGTCATACGCTCGGTCAAAAATACCAAGTCCGAGCGTGTGAGCTGCTTGTCATATACTCGGCCAAAAATCTCCAAGTCCGAGCGTATGAGCTGCTTGTCATACGCACTACCAAAAATCTCCAAGTACGAGCCTATGAGTTTCTTGTCATACGCACGGCTAAAAATATCCAAGTCCAAGTGTATGAGCTGCTTGTCATATGCTCGGCCAAAAATCTCCAAGTCCGAGCGTATAAGCTGCTTGTTATACGCTCGGCCAAGAATTTCAAAGTCCGAGCGTGTGAGATGCTTGTTATATGCTCGGCCAAAAATCTCCAAGTCTGAGTGTATGAGCTGCTTGTCATACGTTCGGTCAAGAATCTGTAAGTCCGAGCGCATGAGCTGCTTGTCATATGCTCGGCCAAAAATCACCAAGTCCGAATGTGTGAGCTGCTTATCATATGCTCGGCGAAAATCTCCAAGTCTGAGCGTATGAACTACTTATCATACGCACGGCCAAAAATCTCCAAGTCCGAGCGTATGAGCTGCTTGTCATATGCTCGGCCAAAAATCCCCAATTTTGTGTGTATGAGCTGTCTGTCATATGCTCGACCAAGAATTTTCAAGTCCGAGCATATGAGCTGCTAGTCGTTCGCTCGGCTAAGAATCTCCAAGTCCGAGCGCATGAGCTGCTTGTAATACACTCAGCCAAAAATCACCAAATCCGAGCGTATGAGCTGCTTGTCTTACGCTCGACCAAAAATCACCTAGCCCGAGGGTATGATCTGTTTGTCATATGCTCGGTCCAAATTCACCAAGCCCGAGCATTTAAACTACTTCTCAAACACTCGGCCCAAATTCGCTAAGACCGAGTGCACGAATTGCTTGTCATACACTCGGCCCAAATTAGCCAAGACCGAGCGTTTGAACTATACCTCAAATACCCGACCCAGGTTCTCCAAAACCAAAAGGCACACTCATTCTAGGATCTCTCTGTCTAAGGCCCCATACTCCCATTTCTTAAAAAATCTCAAGTATAAATGCTCAGCCACGGCACGAACATCACATATTACTTCCTCGAAGCATGTGTGCCTGAGGAAGTGGGGGGTCTATGATGGAGCCCACAGAAACCAGCTCTAAATGGGAAACCCCCACGTGGATCCTAACATTTCCAATAGGACGATGTTGTGTGTCAAGCCTCCATAGCATGGCAAATACACGTGGAGCGGGTAGATTACACAATCACCATGTCTAAGCATGATTAGCGGGTCTAACCCCCTCTGAAACACGTGACCCCCTGATATATGCAACATTCTGAGTATGCGATTAAGATCTCTCTTTAAAGCCCTGGATCATAGGAGCAGGTCCATCCCTCCTCCCACGTAGGGGACCTCCACTCGGAGGGCTATAAATATCTTAAGGTATGTAAGTCCAAGACATAACACCTTTTTTCTATTCAATCTGCACTTTTCTACTTTAAAATTAACTCTCGGCCTCGGCTTGACTAGAACATCAGAGCACCCTCGGAGGTCTCACCCTCCCCTCCTTTCGAGGGTCCTTTAGTTCATCCCTACTTACTTGTGCAGGCCCTGAGAAGTCAACCCTGGGCCCCACATGTCAACGCCACATCAGCAATATTTTTAGCGGCACCAACAATAATCAACATGCTTATGCAAGCAACAATTAGAAAATTTGAACATATATAAGCTAAGTATTTTATATTAGTATTTTAAATATAAAATTATTACCATGGAGATTTATAACAACGTGCAACAATCTCCAAACAAGTAATCAAGGCTTCTCTCAATGACTTGAGAAATCTCTTAGTCTCTTCATCATCCTCCTTCCTAATTTTGGTTACTACATCTTTCTTTCCCTTTATTCTATCATCTTTCTTTACTGTGTTGGGAATCAGTGCATCAAGCCTAAAAGGATCAGACTCATCCTTCTTATTTTCTTCAGATGAAGCAACTACAGGCATGTCTTGTTTCTTTTGGCCATCTTCACTGTTTAAGCCTGCCTCATCTTTCAGGGCTGCAACTTTCTCTATGTCATCATCGTCAGTTGAAACTGGCCTTTTTTATTCTTCCAGCTGTTTTAGGAAACTAAATGTTGGTCCAAAAAAGCAAAGCACAAGCATAGAAACATACATCAGCCATGGTGAAAACGTGGATGGAAATAGTTTGATAATGATCATATCTTCATATAGACATGTCATCACAATTCAATTTACGTTATTCTCAATGATTTGGTTATGATCATTGAAATTTTTTTCATAATTTCAAGGTGAATCAAGTTAAAAGAACAAATGATACAGCTAAAATAAGGACAGAGATCAGCTCTATCAGCATAAACTCAAACCACAGAAGTTTATGTGAAGACATTCTTGCCACAAATATTTCAGTCATCAATAGAAAAACAGTGAGCAAGATGAATGACTAACAAGATGAATATTGTCCAACGACAAACAATATAATACACCTATTTAATTTTTACAAGCATTTTAAAAGATATATGCTCACAATCAATTCCGATTTCCATTGTTTTAAATCTTTGGGCTACAATGGATTACGGTTGAGATTTCTTTATCATCTCTGGTATTAGAATTTCATTATTTTATCTGCACAAGGTGATTGACTGATCAAGTGCATCCATTTTGGCTCAGACTGTAGTTCACAGAAAGGCTAAAGATCAATTATGAAGAGAAACAAACATTGAACCTCATATTGGAGAAATGGTATTAATGCTTGGTTTCCACAATGATGGAGATGTGTGCACAGTCTGCTCAAGCACATGAATGGAAGCTTAAGCCTTGGGTCAGTGAGAAACTTTGGTCTGGGATATCTGACCTAAGCCACCATCTTTAGATAAGAAAGGACATGGGAGACAAGAAAATACACCAATGGTTGGCGCTTTCTCTAACCAAAATGATCGATTGAAATGTGATTAAAAAATATCAGTGATATTGTTGATTTTTTCATTTATGTTAAGAAAAATCAAAACAGAAATTGAGTTCTCTTCTACAAAATATTTTTGCTATTTTTCTTGTTTATTCCATCTGCAAGAGTCCAGAAATTTTGCTTGTCTTTATTTTTTTTTCTTATAGCCTTATCCCCTTTAACCTAATAATTTGTGGTATTAGAGTTTGGTTCAATCATATTTTGGGTGTAGTGAGAGCTATCATGGTTGCTAATGGAAGTTCTATGAGCATTTCTCAACCTCTAATTTTTATCTTCAAATGTGAAAGTTCTCGGAGCATCAAAATGAAGACCTTATTTAAGTCTCAAAAGCTATTAGACTTGGTTGAAAATGAGTATGTTGATCCAGATGAAGAAGGAAGGTTAATGGAGCCAAGGCATTGTTCTTCATTTAGCAAGTTGTTGATGAGACTATTATTTGCAAGAATTGCAGCAACAAATACTTCAAAAGAAGCTTGGAAAATTATACATAAAGAATATCAATGCTCATTGAAGGTAATCACTGTTAAAATTCAAGCTCTTCGTCATGAGTTTAAAACACTATTTATGAAAAGTAATGAATCTGTTCAAGACTTTCTATCTAGAGTGATGATAAGAGCCATAAAATGCACCTCATAGATGTTTAATTGTTAGCATTTTATGATTCTTCTCGTTCGTTATTGCACTCTTGTGTGTTGATAACTCTTAAGTAATATCATTAGACTACTAACATATTCAAGTACATTTTCAAGTGTTTTGAGTCCAAAGAAGAGAAGAAGCGATCGTTGTTTAAAAGCAACAAGGGTCCATGCACGACGAAGCAGAAGAATGGCTACGGAGAGGCAAAGCATGAAGGTTAGCAGCAAAAAAGCCAGCACCGCGGTGCCCAGAAACATACATATGATGACCCACCAGCCAGCACCTCAGTGCTCCTCAACAGCACTGTGGCACCCAGAAGGACACCCATTCCAGCTTATGCCTAGCGCCGAGGTGCTCCCTAGCAGCATCGCAGCGCGCACACATATTTACATCTCTGAGTTAGACTTTAATTAGGGTTTTTAAGCACTAGATTAAACCCAAGAATACCCTTGGTCTTTTGTACTATAAATAAGACACTTAGGGTTTAAGGGAAGAGCATCTTGGCTGTAAGCAAAGACCCAGAAGTTGAAGACAGCAACTCTCATCCACAAAAGAGTTTAGCCATGAACACCATGGCTAACTAACTTCCAAGCAAGGCGAAGGGATGAATCTCTAGGTGTAGTTGTTCCTATCTATCCTTATTTGATTCAGTTGTAATAAGAATTTATTGTCAAACATTGTCATGATTTACTTCTTTATCTAATTATAAGATTTTATCTATTCCAGTGATTGTATATTTTCCTTGATATAACTTTAGTCATGCTTCTCTTTTGTCAAGATTATTGGGTATAATTGAGTCCAGTAAGTCTAGCCTTTAAGTTTGTCTATTACTGCAATATTGTCAATAAAGATATATTGTCGTTTCTTGATAAACTTATAGGATAGATTATACATGCATGAATCAGAAATAAGAAGTATTTCATTACAATCATATTAGGGTTTACACATGTTCTCATTGAATATTTGTCGATTACATGTTTGGGATGTGAAACGTGCAATCGAGATAAAAGCAACTGAATCAAGTTAGGATTAGGACAACGAACCTAGGAAGGATTCCCAGATCCTTGTTGCCTCTTTATTATATTTCACAAACCTACACAATTACTTCATCATCAATTTCAGATTATTTACTTATTATATCGTCTCATATTAAAGTTTACATCTCTCTTTATAGTTAAACTTGTTTCCATGTGGAATCGACACCCTAAAACTGTGCTACAACAACCGCATATGTTTTGGGCGTAATCAAGTGACTACAATTGTTAGTCAAATGAAGTCATATGGGGAGCAAATAAATGATTAAATTGTAGTTGCAAAAGTTTTGAGGAGCTTGACTCCAAAATTTGATCACGTGGTTGCTGCATTTGAGGATTCTAAAGATTTGTCTGATTTTTCCTTTGATGAACTTATGGGTTCTTTGTAAGAACATAAAGCAAGGCTGAACAAGTCAACTAAAAGGAATGAAGAGAAGGCATTTCAAGTGAAGGGGGAGGCATCTTTACAGAGTGACAAGTCTAAAAAAACTGTTGTAGGACGTGACTAAGGTGGATTTCGTGGCAGATGCATTTTTCATGGTATAGGTCATAGTAGATGGTAGTCTAATAGGAAAGTTAAACAAAGGCAGTACAAAAATGGAGTCCAATGCCATTACTACAAAAAGTTTGGGCAAGTAGAAACCAATTGTTGGAGTAAGGAGAAACAAGCGTGCTATGCAGAAGAAAATGAAGAAGAAAGTAAGTTGTTCTTGACTATTTTTCAAAATAATGATGTCTCAAGTGAAGTTTGGTTTTTAGACAGTGGTTGCTCTAATCATATAGCTGACATGAGATCGGTGTTCAAAGAACTCAATGAGTCACAAAAGATACAAGTTAGATTTGGAGACAATAAGCCAATTTAAGTTGAAGGGAAAAATATTATTGTTGTGAAAACGAGCCATGGTAATGTAAAACTCCTACACAGTGTTTTCTTCATTCCTAGTTTGAGATACAATTTGTTAAATGTGGGGAAATTAATGGCTGGTGGATATTCAATTTTATATGATGATGGTTCGTGTGTAATTAAGAGAAAAATTCAGGCTAGACAATTGTAAATGTTCATATGATAGAATATAAAATGTTTCCTCTTTAGGTTTCAAGTTATAGACTGAGGTTTCAACCCAATAGGGGGGTGGGATGAATTGGGTTTTTAAAAACTTTTACAAATCAATCACAAGTTTATAAAAATAGATAAACCAATAAGCATGTAAACAAGTAATGTGCCGTAAACGAAAGGGTTTAAGGGATAGAGGATGCAAACTCAGTCTATAGTGGTTCGGGAATATCAGATTCGTTTCGACCCTATGTCCACTCTCTTCAAGGAACCTCCTTGAAGTAATCCACTAAGAAACTTAGTTGTGCAACTTCACGGGTGTTGCACAAACCTTATAATCAATCCCTTCCTCTCAAAAGCTAATCTCTTCCTTTCGGAAGCTAATCCCTTTACAATAAATGCTGTAAAGTAAATGGTAGAGAGAAAACAATGAAAGCTTATACAACTAAATAATATCTCTCTTTCAAGGTAAAGCTTGAAGAATGGCTCCACAATAAATATTTCAAAGCTTTTGTGTATCAATGAGTAAAAACTTGATTGAATGTGTAATCTATGTTTTTCAAATGCACAATAGAGTGGGTTTATATAGCCTTGTATTGATATGGCCATTTTTTACTGACTTGGAATGTTTTGGTACATTTTATGCTGAATTCTCGCGTCTCAACGGTCATATTTTTTGAATTACTAGTCGACTGGATTTTAGTACCAGTCGACTGGATCAGGTGAAAAGTCTTACCTTTAAGGCTATGACTGGTACCAGTTGACTGGGGACCTTTTGTCCAAAGTACTAGTCAATTGGGTTGTTCTTACTAGTCGACTAGTGACTGTTTGTTCAAAACACCAGTCTTCTGGTGTAAGTACCCAGTCAACTGGGTTGCCTTTCAACCCAGTTTTTCATTCTTTGAAATATTTTTGACTTTTAAACGTTAGTTTTTAAAATTCTTTTTCTAAAGGAGCCATTGGACAAGCTTGTTACCTAAACCATTGATATTTACAACTTGATTCAATACCTTGTACCTAAACTAGATCTTCTATCTTGATTTGGTGTTTGATTCGGGTTGAGTTATTGCACCTTGATCCTTGGTTTTATGCTTTTATCGCTTAATACACTTAGATAGCACTATTAGTGTAATAAGAGTTGTGTTTTGTCATCATTAAAATATAGTTAAGGGTTAACAATCTCTCCCTTTTTGATGATGACAAAACCAATGAGAGAAAAACAGTTTTTTTAAAAACTAATTGTTGGTTTTTTAAGAAAATTGGACAGAGTTTCCTCTGTTTTTGGAATAAAACCAACCTGTAAAAAGATAAAGAACAGTTTATATGCAACCCAACCAATCAACTCAACATATAAGATCATATACCAAGTTCTTTGGAGCAATGCTCCCCCTAAATCTATGCACTAGTTTGAGTTTTCAGTTATTTTTCTCATTTTCTCATATTTCTCCCCTGTTTTGACAACAACAGAAAAGGGGATATTAAACCAAAAAATAAGCTATATAGAAACCACAAACATGAAGAGCATTCATAAATAAACTTGTATGCAAAGATTTGGCATTATTCAGAGTTCAAAACCCTTCCCGAGATGAACCGAAAGTTTCCATACATGCAGAAGTAGTTTAAAGCATTTATCCGAATACAAAAAGATATAAAGCATGTAATCATATTGCATAAATGTAAAACAGGTATATGAATTAAGTCTAAGCATAAACCATCATCATATACGTCACCAGTCTATACAACATAGGCTTCAGAGAGCCGAAACAAAAGTACAAAATACAGTAAATGATGAATATATGTCCGTGCTAAGAACAATGAAAAACTACATCAATATGTACATCAAAAGGAAGATAGAAAAAATGACTCAAGGAGCAGAAGAGTCAGAGACACCATGAACAAGATCCCAAAGCTTAGCCAAAGAGCCCTCAGTATGCTCACGGTGCAACTCGAAGTCATCCTGGAGAGAGCGGAGGTCGTGATGCATAGCGTCGACTATAGAGCTCAAGATCTGGAAGCCGGACTACATGGTCTGCTGGAGGCTCATGATAGCCTGAAGAAGATTGTTATATCCAGCCTGACTAACATTCGAGTCACCCATAGAAAGTGCTCGGTCATCTGTGTAGCAGCATCTGGACCCTCGTCCTTATCATCACTGTTGTCGTCCTCTCTAATTAATATGTTCTTCCCGGACTTGGAATAGATGAAGCCATCTCAGACTGTGCATCACATATTCTTCAGCGATGAGACATTGATGATGTCCTTGAGGCCGATGTCCCGAGCCTCAGAGGCGGGAAGAGGCACCCAGAAGTGTTGGAGGATGAGCGTGATGAGCATCCCGTAGGGAAGGCATCCATAGTCACTCGCTTCACCTTTTATCATGTTGGCGAGTAGCAGGGGGTAGATATTGAAATGGTGCCCCATTTTAAGGCACCAAATCAATACCACATCTATCTTAAATAGATAGCTCAGACTCCCGAGTCTCGGGTTGATGGTCCAACTCACAATAAGGTTGAACAATTTCGAGTCGAGGGGCATGTCACTACATGTGTGAAATGTAGTGGGTCGAAACACATAGTTAGGGTCACCCCTAACTACCTGACACGCCTCCTTATAATTAAAATTGTCTGGCCATCCATCTAGACTCTATTGGATCCCTCCCACAGGGATCCTCAGGATACTCATCAAAAGGTCAGTGTTCACCTCAAATTCCACACCTATAACACTGGTTCTGAACCTCAAAGCCAGTGGATTAGGTTTCACCAAGTTCGCATAGAACTGGTGAATCAGTCTTGGGTAATATTTTTCATGTATCTTGACTAGTGGGGTCAAGTTAATGGCATTGATTGCAGGTAATATATCAAAATTACCATGACGAATAGATTCGAAGTCAACAAATCTATCTGTCATGATTTTCTTATGGCGGATAACGGATGGATACCTGTCTTTCATCGCCGGGTTGGAGGACAGAGAGTCGTCAAACTCTGTTATGGGCTTCTTGCTTAAGGATCCTGCCACACCCTTCCCTCTTGAATCTAGCACCGTAGATTTGGTGGGCTTTGGCCTAGTAGGTGCATGTAGTCCCCCAACGGTGGTTTTATGCAGATTCTATCGGACATTTTGGAAGAAAAATGAGTTTTTGGTAAAAAAAAAAGGTTTTATGTGGAAATTGGAGATTTCAACCGTTGAAAGTTGAAATGGATGGTGTGGATGAGTAGATCGAGGTGTGTCTTAAGTGTTTTGTGGATTCTTTTATCAAAATGATGAAATTTTTTAGAGGGAGAAAGCTTAGGGTTTTGAAAATGGTGTAAAAATCTAGAAAAAATGAAGAGACTATATATAGAATCGCGATACTAGTCGACTAGGGTTAGGGTACCAGTCGACTGGAGTCATTTGCAGATTAAAAAATTTCATATACCAGTCGACTGGGTTGGGGCACTAGTCGACTGGGTGAACTGGCAGACAAATACCAGTCGACTGGGCAGTTCATACCAGTCGACTAGGTTGATAACTGAATTTCAAAAAATGGCTCCAGCAAGGTCTTGATGTACTAGTCAACTGGTATAGTGTTACCAGTCGACTGGGATTTTTGGTAGAGATTTACCAGTCGACTGGACCCTTAAGTAAATTTTCAGTCTTAAATCTTAGCATGAAATTTGTTTATTTATGCCATTTTGAGTGAGGGAGTTATTAAATAAGGTTTAATACTCTTTCACTAGATGTCAAATATGCAACATGATGAATGATGAAACAATCAGACATATAGTTTATCATAATCTATTAATCTCATTGATAGTCTTATTTTGCAAAAACTTGCTTCACTTAGAGGTTTCGTAAGAATGTCAGCTATTTGATCTTCTGAAGGTATGAATTCTAGTCTTATATTACATTTTTTTTAGCATGATCTCTTAAGAAATGATGTCTAATTTCTATGTGTTTAGTTCTAGAGTGCTGAATAGGGTTCTTGGTTAGGTTGATAGCACTAGTATTATCGCAATATATTGAGATACTTTTAAAGTTCATGTCATAGTCTTCTAGTTGTTGTTTCATCCAAAACACTTGAGCACAACAACAACTCCCAATTGCTACATATTCTGTCTAGGCGGTTGATAGTGCAACAGAGTTTTGTTTCTTGAAAAACCAAAAGGTTAACATTGCACCTAAGAATTGGCATGTTCCACTTGTACTTTTTCTATCTAACCTACATCTAGCAAAGTCTACATCTGAATATCCTACTAGCTCAAAAGATGAATATCTAGAGTACCATAATCCTAGGGTTTAAGTTCCTTGTAGATATCTAAGGATCCTTTTTACTGCAACTACACGTGATTCCTTAGGATTAGCCTGAAATCTAGCACACATGCATACACTGAACATAATATCAGGTCTACTTGCAGTCAAATAAAGTAAAGCTCCTACCATGCTTCTATAATATTTAGTATCTAGACATTTACCTCCTTCATCAAGATCAAGTTTTGTTGAGGTGCTCATGGGTGTACCAAGTGACTTTGAGCTTTTCATCCCGAGCCTCTTTAGTAGGTCCTTAGTGTATTTTGATTGATTGATGAAGATGCCTCCTTTCAATTGTTTGATTTGAAGTCCAAGGAAGTAGGTAAGCTCTCTCATCATGCTCATTTCAAATTCACCTTGCATGCACTTGGCAAACTCTTGACATATAGATTCATTAGTAGCACCAAATATAATATTATCCACATATATTTGGACTAGTAGAGTGTCATTTATGTGAGTTTTTGTGAAAATGTTTGTGTCTACTTTACCTCTTATAAAATCATTTTCAATAAAAAAAATTTATTTAGTCTTTCATACCATGCTCTTGGAGCTTGCTTCAACCCATATAGAGCCTTAGAGAGCTTGTAGACATGATTTGGAAGACTAGGATTCTTAAATCCAAGAGGTTGCTCAACATAAACCTCTTCTTCTATAAGGCCATTTAAAAATGCACTTTTTACATCTATTTGAAATAACTTAAACTTATTAAAGCATGCAAAGGCTAATAACATTCGAATAGCTTCTAATCTAGCTACGGGAGCATAGGTATCATCAAAGTCTATTCCTTATTCTTGATTATATCACTTAGCAACTAGTCTAGCCTTGTTTCTAGTCACTATTCCATTTTCATCCATCTTATTTCTAAATACCCATTTAGTTCCCATTATTATATGATTTTTAGGTCTAAGAACTAGATTCCAAACATTTTTTCTTTCAAATTGATTTATTTCTTCTTGCATGGCAATTATCTAGTCATTATCCTTTTCAGCTTCAATAAATGTCTT